>JAYRCH010000646.1:0-1200000 GCA_037179445.1 Phengaris alcon alcon | reverse complement strand
TAAAACACTTACTGGTCTTAAGTGGAACTTCTCGTAAACTTGACTCAACAGGATCCTGTATTCGGACTCAGAGCAGTTCGGTTTTCCGAAACTGTAGTGAAGGTTGTAGTCATCCTTCGCTTTCAAATACTCGTCCCGAATCGGCGGACGAAATGTCCCATTGTTTTTAACACAGCTCTTCGAATCTACCGCATACGCGTAGCCGGACGGACAACACTTCAACACACAAACTTTTTTGTCACACACGCAAGCTTTTTCTTTGTTATCCACCATAAAATACTCGGTCTTCTTGAACTGCACGTTTTCAAAGTCTATCGCACCGTCCGGTAATTTGGTCCCACTGGAAATGTCCACGGCTTTGTCCACGCCGCAAGTTTGGGACATACATTTCGTCACGAACAGACACACGAAAATTACACGGAGCATTTTTTACACAACCTCGAACGATTTCCTTGATCACCGTCAGACTGTTTAAATTGTTACATAGATGACATTAATCTAGATTCGCAGTTTATCACTTTTTTATTTTCGCAATATTATTTAACAATCAAGTTAGATCTACAAATAAAAAAAAGGTAGTTTAGTCCTCTAGTCGAGTCCAACAGCCAAATACTGAAAGTAATCCTATTTTAAGTACCCAGCAGAACTTTTTTTTGTACCATTGTTAAGTGATAAATTAATATAAACCTACTTGTGCTTTGAGCAAATAAAGAATTATATAATTATTATTATTACTTAAATTAAGTGGCATTTATATGTCACATGCTGTCCTGGAGCCTAAAAAGGCCACTTTAGGTGTTTCAGTTATGATTCGTATATTTTTTTCAACTCATATTAAGTGCACCATTTTACGCATTTCTATTGAAAACTGTCAAAATTGATGTTTTCTAATATGATGAAATCAGATGAATCATGTAGCCATTTTACAATTTCACGATTTTTGTACGGAAAAAAATATATGAAACAGTTTGTATGAAGTCTGTGTTTCAAATTTTAAGTAGCGTTTTATCATTCGGCCGTAGATCATTTTTCATAAAATTAAGATTCCTTTTTATTAGATAGTAAGTATTTATATTATAATAACCTGTATCTAATAGATACAAGTAATTTTTCATTATACAATTTTTTTAATTATCTTTATAGTATATATGTACTATATTTTTTACATTTTATGTTATAATTCTTTGTACTTTTCACTTTATTCTATAAGTGTAGATTAATTAATGTAACCTTTAGGAATCAAGTTTTACATACCATTTTTTTTATTAATATTCTATTGATCTGTTAATCTTTTAGTTTAAAATAATTAAGATTTTTTCTCGTATTTTTTTTAAATTCTATGTCTAGTTTATTATATCGATGGCATTTATCTGCATTGTGGTCACGATAATTAAATCGACATCGACGTTGCCGTGCAAAATAGGTATAGCAGGGAAATCCAGCGCCGCCCGAGGGCAAAAACTAGTCTATGGCTATTTTTAACCGTGGCTACGTAAATATGTCACAGCTAATAAATACTTATGTCCGTGAATTCGCTTGTTTTGAATGATTATGATTATGTATATTATGTAATATGTGATTCAATTTAAAAATTAGTCTCCTGTGCTGTGTATTTGTTCGTGCGTGTGTTGTGTGATTCTGATGTGATGATAAAGACATGGTGACAGCTTCATTGCCAAGTTCTAAATTATGTGATAATAGTACATTAGTAACGATGTGTTTATTATAAGTATTATGCTCAAGAAATATTCAAATTCCGGGTATCACCAATAGAAACGAACACCATTTTTCGGTTTTCATTCTTACGCGGAACAGACTTCAAAACAATATTATCTCAAAACTTGCTTTAGTGACATTTTACGAATGTTTTTTCCATGGCTTAGAGTTTAGACATTATAATTTCGAATCAAAAATAATTACTGTTCTATTTATTTGATTTATTTATACCGGTGTATGAGACAGTAATAATAACTGGAGCTCTCCCACAGGGATTTTGACGACCTCTGTGGCTCCGTGGTTAGCGCGTTAGCGCTTAGACGGAGGTCACGGGTTCGAATCCCGACACCGATTAAAGTATTCTATATTCCTGGGTCATGGATGTGTATTAAATATGTGTATCATCTATATTAATAAAAATCTTAAATAACATAAGTATAGTATAAAAAGCATTAAGCATAGTTCCGTTATCGAAGACACTGTTATTATCCAAAGGCACGATAGTGTGAGTCAGGTAGTGTGTGTACCTTTATTTTTATTAACTTTATTTACATATAAGCAATATTTTTAAAAAATTTAGTTTTATGACACACCTTGCTCCACAAAACTTTAACTGTCCCCATACACCTTCGTTCGCACAATTCTCGTAAAACTGTACAATTAAAGTTTTCGTTTCACGTACGTATAATCAATAATAATTATTACGTTTTGTTTGTTTTGGATCCTTCGTCCACCTTTTCTGCCAGTTTCGTCCCCTCGGTAGAGCCCTATTCGCATTTCCTCTAGAGTCAATTTACACCGAAACGAAACGATACGCGACACGGCGCTGCATTTTTAAGATAGCTATTCAAAATATTGCACCGCGCTGTACAGCGCATGTGCTGTGCAGTGTGGCTGATGTCATAATATGAATCGTATATCTTTTTGTGTATTGAATAAAGTTCAATTTTCAATAGCTATCTTAAAAATAGCGTCGCGTATCGTCGCGATGTGAACTGACCTTTCCACTCAGTCTTGGTCTAACCTAGCACCAACTTTTAGCAATTAGGTACGTGACCTCTTTTGGGTTCCGTAGTACCTACTACAAAAGGCCAATTATAGTTTCTCTCTGTCCGTCTGTATGTCCTGTGACTATCTTCTGCGACTACACAAATTGATCAATTTAGATAACTGTTCCGTCACTACCTACACCTAGTCAAGCATACACATTTTTAACCGACTTCAAAAATGTATGAGGTTCTCAATTCGACTGTATTTTTTTTTACGTTTGTTACCTCAGAACTTTGATGATTATTTTTTTATTTGTGAGCTGGTGCTTCCCGCGTGGTTCTGTCAAGCATGTTTTAAATTTTTTTCTTTGGAAGTCGCCTTTCATTTTTTGTTTTATTAGATAGAACGAAGTCGCTATTGCTAGCAGCAACTAGATTTTTTTTATTTAAATTATACAAATAATTGTGTAAAACACAATTGAGCTATTGTGTAAAACACAAAAATGAGCTAGCGAAAAAAATACGTTGAGAAATTAATATTTTCCATTATGAAGTTGTACAACCAGTCGCATTCGGGTTTTACCTGTACCGTATTAACATAAATGTGTATCACTGTTTTTAAATGCCTTGAATAGACACATAAGCATATTGAAATTTTTAATAAAAGTCAGAGAATTGTCTGTTATAACTTAAAGTATATGAAAGAGCGGTGGGCTCCTGTGCTTTTAGCATGTCGTGAAAAAATTAAATGTTACTCGAAAAAAAAACTCAAAGAAAGAAAGAAAAAAATATTTTCAGTTCACAAAAGACACAAATATAACACGACATGAAATAGGAAGATTTAGAAGAGAATAACAAATTGAAACATGCGCCATAATTACTGCTGTAAGTAAAATAGGACAAATTGTGCCTTCATGCGACTTAAAAAGGGGTCCAGTTGTTTTTTTTTTTTTTACACGCGCACACATGACACCGGTTTTCAACTGAACCGAGAAGTGTAGTGTAGTAGTTGTATTTATCTCCACAATTCCCTAAATGCTTATATAAAACTTAAAAACCTATTAATTATTCGATGTAATCATTTTAATAATCATGTACTCAGGATTTCAGACTGCATTATAATATTAATCAGACTACTTTTTTTTTATATAAATTATATAGCCTATGTTACCCGGACTATTATTAGCGATCTATTGATCACATTTATTAAAATCGAACCAGTAGTTTTTTGCGCTACGATGGAACAAACGTACATACACGACTGTCAAAATCATTACAGTTCGCCTTCGCCGTAGTCGGGTAAAAAGATGCTGGCAACTGGCAAAGTAAACGCCTTTAATTTCGGGGTTAAGGGAAAGCTTTAGGATGTTAACCGGTTTTTCATTCTCTACATTTCTTACTGTCAAGTGTTTTGTGACTTAACGTGTAAGGTTATTATTATCATAAACTGCCTACCACCAATTATTATATAAGTATAAAAAAAATAAAGTAGGCATCCATTTTAATATTGGCAAACATTTAACATAATAGTCAGAACGTTTTAAGTAATTTGTCACTAATGATCATTGAAAATGAATAATAGTGATTAACAACATTTTACTTTACCGGTGACGATAATTTTTGTGCGAAAAAAATACGACTTCTTTTTTTAATTCTCTTATTTGAATAGTTCAACGATAGAGTAAAAGAATAGAGTTGAACACAATTTACACGATTCCAGTCATGCCATAACGAAAAGGTCGTATTCACTATTTAGCACTATTATTCACGACTATATCGCACTATTTTAGAGAAATCCTCGTGACTAGTTACACAGTCGCGTCGCGGCGGATTCCGAGACAGGACTGACACTGAGACAGCCGTGTTGTCGTAAATCGCGTTATAACAGGCTTTCATTTATTTTATATCGATGACGTCATATCCAAAAATCATGTTATCATCATCAATATTATCGATCATGCTATGGTCGGTTTAAACAGTTTTTGTTTGCTAAACTTTGAGATCTGCCACATAAAAAAATAGTTTAAGGAACTTCAGTAATACAATATTATAGCTAGCTTTTGTCTGTGGCTCCACCCGCGTAAATACAGTATCCCGCAGTAGCCGTACACTTTACCGCCATAAAAAGTAGCCTATGTCCTTCCCCGTAGTCTACTCTATATCTGTGCCAAATTTCATGTTGATCGGTTCAGTAGTTCTTACATGAAAGCGGAACAAACAAACTTACATTCACAATATAATATTAGTAAGGATTTGCACGTATTATCCATCATTCAAAACTCAAAATATGGATCCTAAAGCGGCTTTCAGACTACGCTATAATATAATAGCATATAGTATATAGCTCATAGCACAACAATATCGGACAATTTTAAATTCGGAAAGAGTACATATAAATCTAATAAAATCACGCTTCATTAAGTGCAAATTACTCATTATTTACCTATTAGTAAGCATCACATAAAATATAAACTTTATCCCAGTCTCTCTGATTTTTGGGCAGGTTTGAGCATGCCAGACCGCCGGTTTTCGAAAGAGGATTAGAAGACAAACAGATTGACGTATAATTTGACCTTTCTTTACTGAAAATTCCTTACACGTTCAGGGTGGTATGTCTGGAAACTGTACGAGAGTAAAAATGCCAGTCTTGCATTATTATCGGTGTCTAGTTGGTAGCCGTGTATCAAAACAGTTTTCTTCTTCATTACTAACCGACTTCCAAAACGGAGGCGGTTGTACGTTCGGCTGAGTATATATATATATTTGTATGTTCAACGATAATTCCGCCGTCTGTGGACCGATTTTCAAAACTCTTTTTTTGATGTATAGGGTATATTTCCAAATTAGTCCCGTTTTCACCAAATATACCCGTTGGGATTGTACCCTTTATCCCTTTATATCCAAAAAATAGTATTGACCCTACGCGTATCGAAGTTTGAATAATTGTCGCCGTGGCGCATAAGTATACAGTACCTGGGATACCGAGCTTTGCTAGGAGTTTTAGTAAACGATAAAATTATAATAATAAAAAAAGAAAAAAGAAAAAATAATAAGAATCACAAAACATATTTATCTGACCGGGATTTGAACCCACCACATTCCAAAATTCCAAAGGACGCAACGATTATACATAGATTCGCATACCAAGCTGCCAATCACACATACGTAACGGAGTCGAAATTATTGATATATTGTCGCAGCATTGCTTAAAAAATGCGCATTTATAAGACCTAGCTAGATCGATTTTTTTCCCCCAGAAGTCACTGCGTACTAAATTTCATGTAAATACTTGTAGCGAGATTCTGATTATGTACATACAAGATAGTCTCGTTTATAGTATCAGATATTTAATTAATTTTGTCAAAAAAGTTCGGCTACAAGGGCAAACCCTTAACCCGATCGTATTTGTTTCAAGTTAAAATTGTAGCTGACTAAACTGTCCAGAGGTGTTTTTCTCAAATTTTTGATATCATTCTTCGTTTCCAAAATATCCGAGCGCCAAAATCGAAAATTCGGAAAAAAGTTTTTTTTTTTCACTATTTCGGTCATATTTTTTTTTTGTTTTTTACTTTCTCGAATAATTCTTTTCGCACCTTATATTATAGCTCTCGTAAATACGCGTCTTTTGAGATTTTTTTGAATATATCTTCATAACACTCAGAGATATAAGAGGATCGCACTTTTTCGTGAAATCGGCCCCCCTATACTGAAGCGAACTGCCCCATCGGAGTTTTTCCCTTGTAAGAAGTTATACAAATTTTAAAAAAATAATAATCTGTTGGAGCAAGGTCCGGGGAGTACGGTGGATGTCTTAGACATTCCAATTGAAGCTCCTCTAATTTGGTAGTCGTCTGTTGTGCAGTGTCCTAGGTCTAGCGTTGTCCTGAAGCAGCAGTGGCCTAGAGCGAATGACCAACCTCGGTTGTTTAGCAGCTAGCTTTTCCATCATTATCGATAGACATCTGCCGTAATCGTCTGGCCAGATTTAAGCAACTTTAAAACAGTTGTATCACTAACACCGCAGCATGCAGACGGCCTCGGACGTGGTTTGCGATGGATCCGCTTCCACAATAGCCTTCAATTCTTCATTATCAACTTTGGTCTCCGGCCGTCCACGGGGCTTGTTCTGCAGGTCGAAATTTGCAGAACGAAAACGTTCGACCCAAAAACGCACTGTGTTTTATTTTGCGACAGCGCCGCCATACATATCATTAATCCTTCGAGCCGTTTCTGCAGCACTGGTGCCACGGTGGAACTCGTACTCGAAAATAATACGATATTTCAAGTTTTCCATTTTATAAACAGAGTGACGCAAAGAAAAAACCAAAAGAGGAAAAAACAAATGAATTACGGGTTTTCGAAACACAAATTCATGAGTAAATAGCGGTATAAATTTGAAATTGGAATTCCTAACCAAAGAAGATATAAATATTTGAGATCAAAGTGACCAGTACGACAAAACGCCAATTTCATATGTAAGGTCCTACATTATGACATGAATATGTCAATGTACTATCAAAATAAGGCATTACGAATACACCACTTGGCCAAATATGACTGCATAGGCACATATTATTAATTATTTACTACTGACCACTGAGACAGGTCAGAAAAGTTTTCATTTCATATACTCGTACGAGTTTCATATAATGATATCGTTTATCTATCAGATATAGTCGATGGAGTAAGCATGACGTGTCGTTCGCTCAGTTTTCGAGAACAAGATCATTACCAGAACTGTTGAGAAAATGAACAGTTTCTATTGACCCGTACGACAGACCCGTTGATTCGATTGAATCGATTGATTTATCAATATTCATTATTCTGGAGAGTGGAGCGCCTCGGATTTTTCTACTATCCTACTACTGTAACACTACTGTGTACTGTTTTCTACTATTATAAATGTGAAAGTTTGTGAGGATGGATGTATTGATGGACGTTTCTTTCACGCAAAAACGGTACGGATTTTGATGAAATTCTGTATGGCAGTAGTTTGATATCTGGATTAACACAATATAGGCTAGCGTAGCGCTAGCGTGTGTGTCGTCGCGGTGTGAACTAACCCTCAGGATCAGTGGATCGCTTCAGACTATTTTAACGAAGAAAAATAATAAATTTTCTTGAATTTTTTAATATTATGAAAGCGCCATCTATCAATAGCAATGTCAATAATTCTTACGAGATAATTAAAAATAATTAGTATAGTAATAGTTACATAGCATAGATTAAAGTATATACCTACATATTATATTGAAGTGTGACAAATATAATATTATTATTATGGGTATAACTAAAGAGTGAAGACTCATAACGAAAAAATACGCTTGACATAATTGGTACAGTCGTTTTATTATTCATTTAATTAAATTGGAATAATAATAATAACACTTCATCGATAATATTATTATCGTAATATAACCAAATTTTCAAATTTTCATTTAAGTACTTACTTTTTTTTGTCTTTAAGTAAAAAGTACGTATTCATCGGCACCATAAGAACTATTCACAATTTAGCCACCTGGTTAGCATTTTCGCCTTTATCAAAGAAAAACTGTCAAAAGTACCTATTTTCTTTTTGTTGACTTTTATTTTGAACACCGTATCTCATAACTGAATGGACAAATCAAAAAACAGCTAACTATTTTCTTTAATAGTCACCTTGACAACGAGCATAATTTGAAATTGTTCGATCGCTACTTTACGCGATATCGAACACCACAGCCAATTACCGAAATAAACTCTGGATTTATTTTAATTTTATTATTATTTATTATAATGTTATTATTGTGCAGGTATGTATTTTTGTTTACAATAAGATAATAATATTATTGTACTGTCTCTCTGGAATCTTATCCTACAGGTTGACCATTCTCGTAACTTGTACTTGTGTCTCAGCCTTCGTTGCATAGATGGCGCTATTATGTTCAGTCATTGTTGATTCAGTGATTTACCGCTAGGTGTCACTACAGAATACAACTTGGAGCGTATGCAAGGAATAAAAATATAATAATTAAAATATTGTATTCTCCTTTCTAATATAATGTTTACCACAACTGATTAGCTATTTCCATGTACGGTTTACGTTTGAAATATGATTGATGTATGTTGATGATTTGAAATGCCACTTGACAGACAGACAGCAACCTGCTACTTATTCGTTGTGCTAATATGTTATTAATTTTACTAATACGGGGGATAATATTATAATTATTTTATTTTAAGTGCTTGCATATGCTCCATTTAACACTCTCACTCACACTTAACCCTTAATAATTAACCACCTAGAGATCGCAACGCATTTTCAAATTCAAATATTTATTTATGTATATGTATGTGTGTGTATGTGTATATTGTGCGTCTATATACCTGTGGGAATAGTGGAAGTCCCAAATAGTGGTATGCCCGGTCAGGCCAAGTTTTTGTATAATTCTTAGTAATATTGTTACGTTTCATACCTAATATTCTACTGAGTTTGAAATAAACAATCCAAAACGTCGATATTTTTAGTTTCTTAATTATCAGGTCCACATAAATTAAGAAGAGTGTAATTTTGTATTAAAATGACTTCTTTTTAAAAGATTGTAAAATATGTTAAGTTAATACTTTTAGTTAAGTTATTTGAAGCTGTAATATAAACTTTTAAATTATAAGGAACTATTTTTTGCATTTAAATCCTTTGTTAACACCGTAGAACCTGAGATAAAGGTAGTAGTAGTTCCTTGAGCGGTCTCCTGGATCGCAAGTAGGTGGTTACGTGACAAAAATAGATGGTAGGTGGTTAAGGGTTAATTTAAATAAATTTATATTACTATGATCTACATAGCTTTGGTATGACTGAACAAATTTTGTTCTCTCACATTATTATTAAAAAAAACATTTCGTAACATTATTCAATTAAGAACTAAATACTGTATAACTATAAATATTTTAAATGTTATAATTTAAATCTTCGCATTAAACTCACAGAATAATTTAATTAAAATCCTGTCCTGCATGGAATACTTATAATTATTACTATGGATTGAGGTAAATAATAAATATTGGTAGGTCTCTACGATAGTCACGAATCACGATACCAACTTTCTGAGAAATACAATAATATTATGTAAAACAGACACACTCACGATAGTTTATAACAAAAACATAAGTTTATCAAGACATAATTATGTCCAAAAGTACAATTATAACTATGAATATTATATATATTACATATTCATATAAAAGCGCCATCTTTTGACAAGTTCATGAATTATTTCATAACAAGAAGGTAAAACGAAACATGTTGGTTCAAACTTTAAAGACCGAAAATATTAGACCGAGGCTGGATGAGAATAAAATGTTGATGATAGTGAGGTTGATTATAGCGTAGTACTATCACAGATTTAAAGAAAGACGGAGAGATAAACAGCTACGTACAATGTACATAGTTTTCGATTCGATTGCACTACTGTGTCCACGATTATGTTGAAAAATTGTGGGCCGTTGAAGGGGACGTCAACATTTTGAAATATAGATCGATTTGGATCGTTCTATGAAAGATGTTTCTCTGCACCTAAGTGGTATACGTTATTTTTTCTACCCTGTGGCACTATTATAAAATAAAAAAATAACGAGCAGACAGATCGCCAGATGGTAAAGGGCCACATTGACTTGGATGCATCTTTATGATCAAACTGGTGTAAACTGAGTTCTAAGTGTAAGTTTTTCTTTTCGCATTCGATCGTGAGCGCGTTTGGCGTTTACTAGGAATTTGTATGTGATTCGTACAGCGCCACCTAGTTGTAAACGCGACAACTAGGTCACACACATACAAATTCCTAGAAAACGCCAAAAGCGCTCACGATTGAATGCGAAAAGAAAAACTCACACTTAGCACTCTGGTTTCGTCGAAAGCAAATCATTTACAACGCGCCGGTCGTAAGCGATGCACTCGGTCGTATACGATATCGAGAATTATTAATAAAAGGCTACATAAACTTATAGGAGCCAACCAACGTGTAGCTTTTCGTGTAGTGAATAAGTAAGTATATCTTAATAAGGGCCGATTTTTCAATCAGTGTCAAAGTAGCTTTTTCGCATGTTTTGTCTCTCTCGCTTACCATAAAGTAAGAAAGTAATTTATTACCTAATAAGCTATCCGACACTAATCAGAATACTGGAAACTCGGCCCTAAATCGTACAACATTGTACATCAGTAGAATAATCTATCTATACCTATATTATAGAGAGGAAAAGTCTGATAGTTTGTTTGTTTGCATTGAATAGGCTCTGAAACTATTTGACCGATTTTCATAAAATTCAGCACATGTATAGATCAGAGCACGGGGAAGATTAAATATTATATAGTAGCAGACCACGGGGAAGGAAATAGACTACTTTTTTATTGCGGAAAAATGTACGGTTCCAGCGAGATTTCCTTTAGCGCGCAGCTAGTATATAGGTAATATAGTATTTTCTTAACTCTCTGGTAAGTCTCTTGATAAAAGTTATTTCTTAGATACCAAGTGAATCACATAATTCTTAGTAGGTGAAGGGCGCCAACAGATACTTACTTATTTTAAGGACGAATATATTTTTAGACGCCGTCATAGGGGAAAGGAAGGTAAGACGGACCACTTATGGGAAAATCGACACAGAAAAACAAATAACAGCTTTATTCTCCTTTTTTTAACGTTACATAATAATTAAGCATTTATTGATTGTAGTTTTATTTAAGAAACACAGCAATCAACTCGACAATTAAAAAAAAATAGAACAAAGAACAAAAATCACACCTTAATAAGATATTGGATGATTTCCAAAATCCTCCGTTCCGTTTTGCCCACATTTAAGGCAATTTGTGGTTCATTTGAATCACACATGAAGGTAAAATGGACCTATTGAAACATAGGAACTAAAACATTTTTTTTTATAAGTACTTCCTAATTAGGTATCATCCCTTTCACAAAAAAAAACTTTTAATTTTTTTCACACAACAGGGGCACAACTGTAGTGTGCCCATGAGGAACTCATTGACACTGTACCCAGCCTACTGTGGAGTACCTAAATACGTACTACGACGACGTACCTAAATAGATGAGATTAATAAAAACATCGGGCATCTTCCTCGTCTTCATTAGATGATTTGTTTTCAGTTTTGTATATTTTCTTTTTCCTTTACCTTTTTCCTTTTGTGTCTTAACTGGTTTATAGTGGTCCATTTTACCCATTCCATTTTGATTTTTCAGTAAATGTGTAAATAGTAGATAATTTTGAGGTTAAATTATAGGCAAACATTTTGTCTTTGAAATAAAGTGAAATAGAATAAATGCAAAACTAAAAAACATATAAATCTACAACAGTAACGTAATAAAAGTAAAGGCAGATCAAAATTTGCTGTTTTTAGATAAAAATACACAAAAATATATTAACCTTAATAAAAACGCGTGCTGCCGCATGAGCACTCCGAAAACGAGCAAGACGCGATTTGTTGGCAACGACCAAGTTGGCAATAGATGGCGTTTACAGTTTCAAAGTAATAAGCCCGGTCCGTCTTACCCACAGGGTCCGTTTTGCCTTCCTTTCCCCTACTGGGATTTAATTTCTGATGATGCAACGACCAAGTTGGCAATAGATGGCGTTTACAGTTTCAAAGTAATAAGCCCGGTCCGTCTTACCCACAGGGTCCGTTTTGCCTTCCTTTCCCCTACTGGGATTTAATTTCTGATGTCCCGAAATCGACAAGAAGTAAATACGTTTTTATGGTATATGGTAAACGAGCGGACGAATCGCATGATGGTAAGTAAGATGCACATGAATACCAGAATAGTAACAAATAGGGAATATGTAACATTATGCATTGTACAGAAAATTTATTGATTGACTGAAAAATTAACAGACTGAAAAATTAACAGAGCTGTGAAAATATCGCCAATATCTGTTGGAAAATGACGAAGATATTAATATGAGCAAACAAAAAAAATACAATATAGTTATATATAGTCGTTCTGATGCCACACAAATTATTATAGTTAACTCCTTCACGGCGAGCAGTGACAACAACTCGCGCTCAGCACACAGTATAGTGTTGGCTAGCCTGCCTATGGCTTTAGGGAATAGCCATTACGGAAGCGCACCGCTTCCCAACAATCGAGTCGCTGAAAAGCTGTCAACTACCGCCCCGCCAACATTCCGGACGCGCTACAAAATGTGTAGTGCCAGCACCACCCTAAGCGTAGTATGACTCTGCACGCGCAGCGCGCTGTATGCCCTCTGCGTAATCGGCCCCAGGCTGCATGTGTAACGATTGGCACTATGCCTTAAACAAAGTTAAATGAATTATAAAAATACGTGCATATGCGTTACAGATCTGTAAAACCTCACGTCTTTCTCTGGAAGAAACACAGCGTGAGTTAAGTTTTCACCCTGGTTGCCTGTGAGGCCGTAGTATTTCTCCGGTCAAGCCGGCCCATTTATGCCGTAGCATAGCTCTCCCGCGCTTATATAGTATGTTGTCAGACTTTAATATTCATTGTTCTTAGATGAACAAAACTAAAAGTTTATCTCTATCTACGTAGTCTCCCTATCTACGTAGGTTACCTACTCAACATTTATACAAAAATTATGCGATCACATCTGCTTTCAAAACATGGACCGTGCTAGCCGTCCGCTAAACGGACGAATAAAATATACACCAAACGGACGAATTTATTCTAACGGATGACTAGACACTTTGTAAAAATATAACCGCATCAAATTCTGTCTAAATATACGAATAAACAAAATGTTTAGGAGCTACTCAAACTTATAACACCCCTCTTTTTTGTCCGGGTACAAAAAAGTAAGTTTTCTTAGCAACCGACTAGTGGGAACTTCCCGATTAGATATGGATATAAAAATGCTGTCAACCTTGCAGGGCCTTGACCGGGCCGGTCGTCTCAACTCTCAAGACTCAATAGAGGCTTGAAACAATCTTTACGATGCAAAATGTGCTAGCTTTGCATTCGTTATTTCTGACATTTCTTACAGGTGTTTATTTCAATATTGTGAGGAATTAATAAAACTTTTTGGGGACAAAAGTAGGATGGATGGATGGATTTTTATTTCTCTTTCACGGAAAAACTACTAAACGGATTTTGATGAAATTTTGTACTTTTTATCCCGAAAATGTACAGTGTTCCCGTATTTACGCGGGCAGAGCCACGGGCAGAGTTATTATAGACGAGGCATGTCGAAGTAAAAAGTGTCCACACTTAAACTTACTTACTTTTGGGGTTTTTGGGACAGTCTAGGTTTATTATTGTAACCTTGAAATTTTGACAAATGCTTTCCGCAGTTTAATCAGCCCGCATTTGTGTCCAAAATCAAGATGGCGTAACTTTTTCTCGTATGAAGATTTTTTCTGTCAAATGTAGCCCATCCTTAAAATCTAGGACTGAACCTGATTTTTATTGGTGACAGCTCCAAATATGATAAAGTTAATAGTAACTACCCGGAGCATCGTTGGTCTATTTCTATCTTGTCTATATCTATTTTGTCTTCTTTTGGGAATAAAGGTCCATTTCTATAATATTTTGTATATTTGACTAACAAAAATTTATGTATATAGTGAATAATATTTAATAAGGCGCACACGACATTTTTAGCGCATTTTGGCGCTTTTGGGTTAGAGATTTTTCGCTGATATCCTAGTACAGTCGGGATTTTTGCGAAGATCCTGAAAATTGTTAGGAAGATGGCGAAATTTTATCTTAGAATCAAATAATCCGGCACTTTGCAATAGTCGTAGGATTTTTGCAAAGATCCTAATTTTCCAGTTATCCTACGACCTATACACTATTATAGTTTATCCGTACATAAAAGATTTAATCAGATTTTATTTAGCTAGAGTTTTTAATCATAGATTTCAAATTGAAATTATTCAATGGCTTTTGCTTATTATTATTGGCCGATAAGCTTTTTCATACATATAAAAAAGCTTATCGGCCAATAATAATAAATAGTTAACATTAACATCAAATCGATATTTTTATTATTATACTTAATAAAAATAATAATTAATATGCAATTTAATGATTCACATGACTGCCCACTTCCGCGGCTGATAACATTTTGTTATCTATTGCTATTTTATTACATTGAATCTATTCGCTACTAAGTGCGAATACACACGCGCCGTGGACACAAAGTAAAAATACTTACGTACAGAGGAACACCTTTCATAGATCGATCCAAACATTTTTTCAGGGTTGTCACCGAAGATGGAGGTAAATTAAACTAAGTCTAGCGTCAGTATACACTTGTTGAGAAAGTCTAATTACACACACACCACAACCCGGCATCGAACCTGCACGATCACGCGTGTGACTCAGGGGGTCTATTCCCTAGGTCATGAACGCTACATGCACGAAGCAAGACATCTTCTACAAAATGATATATTTGATTTGAATAAAATTAAAAATAAGATGTATTTTTATTTATTCTATTATTTCTCATACATACACGCAGTACAATACATAACTACTTTTTTGTTTGATACTATTTGTATTTAATATTCTTATATTATAAAGTTTAATTAAACATTCATTGGACACAAAATAATATAATATTTTAAAAAAAACTGGTCGTCGTAACAACCAACAACACATCACAATTTTAAATCTCACATGACACTGAAATTACACCAAATAAAAAAAAATTGACGTCCTTTCGACGGCGCAATCTAGACGGATTTTTGACCCTATTGCCGTGTACGCGATAGGAGAATTGTGCTCGCGTCGTATGCTTGTAGTAGTGCAATCTAATCGAAAGTTAAGTATGCAGCTGTTTATCTGGACCAAGCTTTCTTTAATCTGTGCCGCCGTTCTAGAGCAGCCATCTGCCATATTAAACGTTTTTTTGTAAGGGGCGACAAACGTGTTTCATGTTGTTAAGGTCCGCAAGCAAAAACTATTTAGGTTTTGATTATAATGTAATTACAAGTTAACGATAAATTCACTTTATTAATAAAAAAAAGATTTTACAAAGATATTTAAATATTATGTATTAATACGATTTTTGGAATTGTGAACACTTTTTCAGAACTTTTAACAATTACTTTGATTTAACAAGATTTAAAAAGAGCCTAGAATGTGAATTGGTGAAATTTTAAATGGTTTAAGTAAATTTTTAGCTTCAGATAGTGCAATAACAAAGGGCCACATGCGGCCTGCGGGCCACAGGTTAAGCAAAGCTGCTCTAGAGTCTAGGATTTGCCTCAGCGGCCTTGGTGTCCAATAGAGATACACACAAGTGTAAGTGAAAGAGTATAATTTGTGAACGCCAAACTTTCAATGATGATAATATTATGTTTATAATATAAGGTGCCATTAGTGGAAATATGTATTAAAATATTTACATAATAAAATTAAATAATAAGAACATAACAAATATTCAATCAAACATTTTGGTGTTTTGTTTACTTTTGTGTCGTAGAATTTTTGGCCCCTTATTATTGTAGCGTGGACTTTACATAGAAAACGAATAATGATTTTTTTTAAGTACCTACATTAAACATTCATATCAAAATTAGTTCTTATATCGAATTATATCGAAACATGCTTTCTATATTTAGGCTCTTCCACCGACCTTCGTATGAGCTTCCTTATCAATTATAATTATAATATTATTTTCTACATTATCAGCGTGTAAGGTCGAGGACCAAGGTCGTTCAGTATAAAAATATAGGACAAATTGACCCTCTTATGATGGCCAAACGGGCAAAGGGATAGTCTGATGGCAATCGAAATCGTTACCTACCCATGCCATATATCACATTTATGATCAATCTAATGAGACCAAAATTATAATTTCCGGTGGTCGAGATTAGGTTTTGTATGAAATGGCACTTGTGAATCAGAGTATATATTAGATTAAATTGGGTGCGTTTCAATCTGTTACTTACTGATAATCATTAGGGTCAGTTCACACCGAAACGAGACGATATGCTGCGCTGCATTGCACGATGCCAGCCATACACTGCACATGCGCTGTGCAGAGCAATGAACTTGAGATTCTAATTCTTACAATGAAACATGTATCTTCTTGTTTAATTAATAAAGTTCAATTTTGAATAGCTGTCTTAAAATCGTATAGTTTCGTCACGGTGTAAATTTACCCTTGGACAGATTCAAGTTTCAGAAGCGTGAAATTTTCAGGTTCCTGGAATATCTAACTCTTCCTTATTCTATATTATAATATAGGATAAAATATCGAATGCGAATGATACATTTTTCTGCGAATCATATTGTGCGTTATAGAGGTAAATGGCAATGGATCGATTTAAAAATAAACAGACTGGTAAAATGTATAAGGCCGCTACACACCTATTAATGTCAAACGATCGGATTCGGTCTTTAATTAAATTAAACTATTGAAGTCTTACATCGTTAAGCGATTTGAATACTTAACCTGTAGAAATAAGCTTTTGGAAGAAGGTATTATTTAAACATAGGATATGGACAGAATAATACGTATTACAAAACATTAATATTTTGTATTACTTATGAACTATGAACTGTAGGTATTAAATAACTACACGTAAACCTACAACCTACGCCAACATCTACACCAACAGCTACACCTACAGCTACACCTGCATCTACACCTACATCTACACCTACGACCCGTGCCAACATTTACACCAACAGCTACACCTGCATCTACACCTACATCTACACCTACGACCCGTGCCAACATCTACACCAACAGCTACACCTACATCTACACCTACACCTACACCTACGACCCGTGCCAACATCTACACCAACATCTACACCAACAGCTACACATGCATCTACACCTACATCTATACTTACGACCCGTGCCAACATCTACACCAACAGCTACACCTGCATCTACACCTACGACCCGTGCCAACATCTACACCAACAGCTACACCTGCATCTACACCTACATCTACACCTACGACCCGTGCCAACATCTACACCAACATCTACACCAACAGCTACACCTGCATCTACACCTACATCTACACCTACGACCCGTGCCAACATCTACACCAACATCTACACCTACAGCTACACCTGCATCTACACCTACATCTACACCTACGACCCGTGCCAACATCTACACCAACAGCTACACCTGCATCTACACCTGCACCTACTACTACGACCCGTGCCAACATCTACACCAACAGCTACACCTGCATCTACACCTACATCTACACCTACGACCCGTGCCAACATCTACACCAACAACTACACCTACATCTACACCTACATCTACACCTACGACCCGTGCCAACATCTACACCAACAGCAACACCTGCATCTACACCTACATCTACACCTACGACCCGTGTCAACATCTACACCAACAGCTACACCTGCATCTACACCTACATCTACACCTACGACCCGTGCCTACATCTACACCTTCATCTACACCAACAGCTACACCTGCATCTACACCTACATCTACACCTACGACCCGTGCCAACATCTACACCTACAGCTACACCTGCATCTACACCTACATCTACACCTACGACCCGTGCCAACATCTACACCTATTCGGGCCGGCAGAACGCACCTATAAAGATTTGACAGACAATTAATGACAATTGAACACAATGAACAGTTAGTATGTATAAATTTATAGTATTTCCCCTGCAATTTTTCCATTATTTCTCACCGTTTAAACCTTCCCTGAACTTCGACAATTATTTCAAGATAAAAATAAGCCAGATAGGTCCGGTCGTTCTCGGGTTTTAGCGAGACATTGGAATTGCAATCCATTTTTATATTTATGGAGAAGAAGATTACGAAAAGTAATGCGTACTTCAAAATTGAAGCTTCAGAATTGAATTGATTCAGCTAATCAAAATTGAATTTTATTTCATACAAAAAAGGATACACGTTTTATATTATGACATCTGTCATACTGTTTACAGTGCACATGCGCTGTGCAGTGCGGTGCAACTTGACATTCGGACCCTGCCTTGCAATGAAAATCTTCTTGAGTAATTAATAAAGTTTAATTTTGAATATCTATCTTAAAAATGAAGCGCAATGTCATGTATCGTTTTGATTCGATGTGAATTGACCCTTAGAACATTCGTACGAATCGTAAAAATACTATTTTTACAACGCTTTTATGATAGCACTAAACTACATTTAATTGAGAATGCTAACAAGAATAAAATAAAGTCAAAATATATTGTCACTTTCTTGTTCAGAAATCCGATATTGAACCAATAGCGCTAATAGATATATAAACTACTTGCGTGATTATTTCTGAAATATGCAATTTAACATTTCGATTTTTATTTCATTTCTATGGTAGTGGTGTCGAACAAAATGGTATATACTAAAAGGTGTTCGTCCAAAATTGACCCAGAGTCGACGGCAAAGATATGGTTGCCCCTTTTTAAAGGAGGATTGTCCTTTTGATAAATTCAATTATTTATAATTGAATTCATCAAAAGGACAACCCCGATAAACTCCGGGTATAGAAGCTATGCGTAAGAATAGTATCATTTTTCTATGGATATGACAGACGTGATACGATGTATGAGACGTACGATTTCCGTAAGACATTAAAAACTTGGTTATATTACTTAAGTTGGTGGGTGTAGGTGTAAAGTTTGGTGTTAAAATTGTAGGTAAACTCGGATTGGATTTCGGATGTA
This sequence comes from Phengaris alcon alcon, assembly GCA_037179445.1. Taxonomy (NCBI): domain Eukaryota; kingdom Metazoa; phylum Arthropoda; class Insecta; order Lepidoptera; family Lycaenidae; genus Phengaris; species Phengaris alcon. Next base: position 1,180,623 of record JAYRCH010000646.1, on the reverse strand, counting down.
TGATTTCTTGTGGAGGCGGAACCGAAGCTCTGTTACAACTCTTAAACTATATTAACCTACATCTATCCAACTGCAACATCTAACTATATTATACTCCTACAGTTCCTTCACCAACAAATACATTTACACCTACATATTCTGCATTGTTTTGGATTTTATTCTTACTCGTAACATCTATACCCGGCGATTTTAGAGTTTCCCCTTTGGTGACATCAAATATGATTTAAAATGATCCCATTGGCAAACATTTAATTGCTGTCGTCGGCTCTGGATTTTTTTTGTATGGATTTTGAACCATATCCTTCAATACCATTTATCCAATCAGAAATAGTTAAATTATTTATTAAAGAAATAAATGTCTTCCAGTTTTTTTGTAATAGATAATATTGTATATTCGGAATTTTAGTTATTAACACATAAGTTTTTGTTGTTATGGTGATAATTTTTTATCTTAGCAACATGTAGTCAAGTAAATAATGAAAAACATAGTATGTATTAACTATAATGATATGTGTGACTCAACATCCGTATTATTTAAATAATATCAGTCCTGATCTGCATCGATAAATCACATAGAACGTAAATTATGTACTAAGGAAAATATAGAGAAACCCCAGTTACTCGTAAGAACAATATTGTGGCGATATTTGATAACACCATAGACATATAATAATATATTATAGACGAGGCATGTCGGGGCAAAAACTGTCTGCACATAAATGGCTTAGTTTGGTTCCGTGGTAAGTATCCGAAGAACTTGTGCTAAGGGGACCAGACAACGCGAGGTATATTTAATTCTATTATATTATGTCATATAATATTATGTGAGATTTTTATTCTATTATAAACATGTTTCATATACATTCATGACCCAAGAACATTTAATATACACAGTTTACACATGCTTATCAAATTAAAATCAACGGGTTTGGAGCTCGTTTGGTGCAATTCTAACGGAAACGGAACCCCTTTTATTAAACGGAACCCAAAGATAAAAGTAGCCTAAGTTACTCCGTATAACATTAACTACCTCCCAGTGAATTCCCGTGATAATCGGTTTAGCTGTTTCAAAGATTCATCAAAGAAGATCAAAGAAAGACAGAAAGACAGACACAAAAAAAAAAAAAAAATTGTAAGCACCATATATATATACTTTTAGATGTGTTTAGTGAAAAGCCGTTAATTTAAAATTACAAACAGACACTTCAATTTTATTTATTTTTAGTATATTTGTATAAATAATAAATATCTATGGACGCTTCACACCACGTCAATCTGGCCGCGTGCTAAGTATCCGAAGAACTTGTGTTACAGGTACCATAAAACGGGAAGCCTAACAGCCTCCGTGGTCTAGTGGTTTAGAGCTTGGCTCTCGACTCGGATGTCGTGGGTTCGCTTCCCGCATTGGAACAACAAAAAAATCTTGTTTCCAAGTTTGGTTAGGACAATGCAGGCTGATCACCTGATTGTCTGACAAGAAAGATGATCCATGCGTCGGATGGGCATGTAAAAAGTCGGACCTGGGCCTGATATCTCACCAGTCGTGTCGGTTATTCGTCCCACTGGGTTACGAGAGTGAAGGAAGAGAGAGTGCTCTTGTGTACTGCGCACACACTTGGGCACTATAAAATAACTCCTGCGTAGCTGGCCTGGTTTCAATTAAACCGGCCACCGTCACTGAAATCAGTGTGGGGAGCTATTAAAACGGGAAGTATATTCAATACTTTTATACTATACATAATATATTTAAGATTTTAATGATATTATACACATTTTTAATACACATCCATGACCCAGGAACACGGAAAAACTGTTTGTACCTTTGGCGGGATTCGAACCCGCGACCCCCGGCTTGAGCACCAACGCGCTGAACCACTGAGCCACAGAGGTCGTAGATTTTTGTTGTAGGTACTTATTTGACACTAATATTATCACGCCTAAACGCTCTGTAATATCTCATTTCCTGTAGTTAACGCGTGCTATTATTTTACTCAACTATTATAAAGTAAGTGTTTGTTAACATGTCGGCGCATTCCGGAGGTTGCGGGTTCTAATCCCGCCGAGGGAACAAAAGGTTTTCAATGTTCCCGGGTCGTGGGTGTCTATTAAATGTGTAAGTATAATATAATTAAAATCTTTATTGAATATTTATAGTTGAAATACTTACACATATAAAAGTATTTACATGTGAAACGCGTATCTTCTTGTGTTATGAATAAACTTCAATTTCGAATAGCTATATCTTAAAAATGCAGCGCGGCGTTTCGTTTCGTTTCGGTGTGAGTTGACCCGTTAGGTTTATTAAGCCATTCTATATTTTGTAATGCTATTAACATATTTTTATCTCCAATAAATAACAATGTGTCATCATTCATCATCATCAGAGTTATCCCTATTTTGTTTTCGAAATCGTATTGTACTTTCGTCCAAACTCCATACGATAATTACGCACACCAAAATAAACGTCCACATGATAAAATTTACTTTAAATTAGCTTTTGCCCGCTACCCCGCTCGCTTAAATACAGTATCCCTCGGGAACACTGTATTTTTTCGGGATTACATGTAGCTTATGCTATACAGGGCCTAAACCACTAACGAACCAAATGTAACTTTCTATTCAATTTCAATTTTCAATTTTTCATTTCGTTTATTTGCTCTAAAATTGGTAAAAATAGTTGGTAACAAAATTTATAGGCTCTGGCACTCTATATACAGGGTGTGGCGTAATTAATGGATAATCCTTCACCTGCAGCTGGAGAATATCATAACAGATCAGAAAAATACAATTCATGTTTAGTAAAAGTATCATGGTTTTTTAGTTATCGGCCATTTTTTAAAAATTAAAATTGACACCCTTGCTCACTATTTTTGTTGTCACAGTCGCAAAAACATGAATTATCGCTATCAGATTGATTAATTTTTTTTTACAAATGCAACCGAAAATATTTTTTTTCTTTCAAATCATGTTTTCTTCTTGTTTGATCGCTCATATCGTAAGAAAAATGTATGGGGACTTGACTGACCAACTTACAAATAATTAGCCTATTCAATTGAGATTGTAAAAAGGTATAACAGATGGTATTTGATCCTTCGGTTTCAAAGAATTTTCATAATTTATAAAAAAAGAGCCCATTTATTGTCTTAATGACAGGTTTCATTAAAATTTTATTTTAAAATTATTTTATTCATTTATGAATTAAATTTAAAGGAGTTGAAACAAAAGAAGGTTATCTTTGCACAGTTTATTATTCACTTTTATAACAAGTGTTCAAAATGACCACCCCGAGCTCTAATGCAGGCCCTGCACCTTCTAATAAACGATTGTTTTATTCGTTGCGCGTGGCCTGCCTCCTTAATTTCTCGAGCAGCGGCAAATATTCTTTCGCGTAAATCTTCCACTGATGTGACTGGTTTTTTGTACACCTTCTCCTTTATACAACCCCAATAAAAAAAATCCAGAGGGTTAAGGTCTGGTGATCTTGGAGGCCAAAGAAAATATCCCAAACGGCCAATCCATCTTTAGGGGAATGTCGCGTCTAAATATTCGCGAACGTTACGGGCATAATGTGCAGGACAGCCATCGTGCTGCAGCCACATGTCCCTTCTATTCTCCAAGGTCACGTCCTCCAAAAGTCCAGGGAGATCATTTTGTAAAAAATTTAGATATCTCTCGGCGGTTAACGTGTCTGGCAGCTCGAACGGGCCGATGACTTCACCATTAAGGATACCAGACCACAGATTTATTTTAAATTGGTACTGGGATCTATCTTCTCTAACTAAATATGCATATAATTAAATAGCCATCTTTTTTACAAGAAGATTCGTCACTCCATAGTATTTTGTTAAAAAAATTTGGTTCGTTTCTTATTTTTCGTAACATTCTTTGACAAAATGCTAATCTTAAAGGGTAGTCCCTTGGCAGAAGACTTTGTACACGTTTATAATGAAAGGGATGAAGCTTCTCGCGTTTTAAAATCCTGTTTACAGTTCTTGTTGATATGCCTATATGGCTTGATATTTTTCGCACGGAGGTGGTTGGATCAGCTTCAACCTCAGCAAGGACTATGTCGTCATCATGTTGGCGTGGCCTCCCGCCGCTAGTACCACCGACACCAGTTCCAGGAATTCTGCCTTCCTTGTACGCATTATGCACTCTTAGAAATACCTGGTAATCAGGATGACGGGCATTAGGAAACCTTGCTCGATAGAGTTCTGCGGCTTGACTTGCATTGCCACCACCACACTGACCGTAAATAAAATGCATTTCTGCATATTCCGCGGGTGTGTATACAAATCCAGGCATTGTACTCGATGCGCGGTATGTCCAGGTTAAAAGTCCAAATCACTAGCAATAAACAAGTCCGAGGTTAGAGCACAAGATATAAGATTGGCATAATATTGTCTCTGGTACAATGCATTTTTCGGGATGACGTCAAGCACTAGCCTGTCAGGATTTCTCTTATTCCTAGGGTATATGTCACGTGCGTTTTTGAAAGTTTTATAATTTATTTTTACATAATTCACTAATTCGTAAATGTACATGCTCGGTAAAGTAATTATATTTAATTTTAGAAAAAGTGGTTTACAGGACTCATATGGCGGCTTACCACAAATAGCTCTTACACACTTTTTTTGGGCGATGAAACTTTGTTCATATCCGTGGAATCACCCCACAGTAATAGGCCATACCTTAGGACTGATGCTACATATCCATGATAGGCTGATAGGACTGTATGCATCGATTCCACTTGTTTGAGTTTACTAAGTACCAATACAAATCTGTTTATTTTACTACAGACGAATTCTATGTGGGCCTCACAATTCAGGTTCTCATCAATATACAAATCAAGGAATTTTGTATGTGTCACCTTTTTAATACTCTCATTTTCATATGTGATTTTTCTACAGATGGCGGGCTTAGTCCTATAATTTTTAAATTCAATGAAATTGGTTTTAGTTAAATTTATGTTTAAGTTATTGTTAGTCATCCAGATAATTATAGTTTAAATTAAATTATGCATGTCAAGGTAAGTATTATTATTGTCATTATTTATTAGTATGGATAAGTCATCTGCAAAAAGGGTGCAATTATAATTTGTTATGCCAGGAAAATCGTTAATATAGAGCAGGAACAGGACTGGACCAAGAATACTCCCTTGGGGTACTACTCTATTAACTCTACATTTAGATTTCACGGCGATTAAAATATTTTGGTTAATAATAGTCATAATTTCGGTATACTGTTCTCTATTAGATAGATATGGTTCTAACCAGTTTAAAGCAAGACCTCTGATACCCAGGTTGCTCAATTTCCTCAGCAGCACTTTGTGGGACACGAAGTTAAAGGCCCTTGACATATTAAAAAAGATGCAAGTTGTTGACTTCCTGTCATTTAAGTACTTAAATATATTTAATACTAATTTAGATGCTGCTGTTGTTGTGCTTTTATTACTTTGAAATCCGAATTGTTATTGTTTAACTATATTATGTTTTTCTATGAACGTTGTTAGTCGCTTGCACATTACTTTTTCGAAAATTTTTGACAAAACAGATATGAGCGTTATTGGACGTTATTTTTTAATAGTGACTTATCTCCTTTCTTATACAACGGTTTTACTACCGATGTTTTGAAAAGATCTGGAAATGTGCCGGTTTCGAAAGTAAGATTAGTCAAATAGGTAATAGGTTATAGGTGTTATTTCATTTCTGCAGTATTTTATAACCTTAGTAGACACTCTGTCATATCCTTCCGATTTTGTATTTTTAAGTGATCCAATTAAAGTATTTATTTCGAAGTAGGTACATGGATTCAGAAAGATGGTGTTTTGAATAAAAGTATTATTAGTATTAGATGGTGAAGTTGCATTTTGTATGTTTGTCAGATTAATTAAATAATTATTAAATTCATTAGCAATGTCAGTAGGATTACATACTATGTCATTATTTTCATTTTTAATTTCATTAAGATGGCCCAAATTATCTAATTAATCATTAACTTGACTGTTTATAATTTTCCACGATGCTCAGCATTTGTTTTTGGCGGCTGTTAGTAAGTCATTAATAAATATTTTTGTGCGATGTTAAAGCTTTTACGTAATATTTTAGAATACATTTGATATTTCGATTTGTTTTTATTATTTTTATTTTTATAATAAGTAAATCTAAGATGTCTTTTTGTTTTGCAGCTAGTTTTTATACCGTTAGGAATCCATCTGGGCTTTTTATATTTCATTGTTTTTTTTATTATTTTGAAAGGGAAACATAAATTATAAAATAGAATAAATTCATCATAAAAATAATTTTATGCTGTGTTTATATTATCATTGCATCTGAAAACATTATTAAAAGATAAAGAGCTTAGGAAATAGCGGAACTTTTTTCTTGAGAATAATCCTTAATGTAAACGTAGTATATTTTTGGTATATAGTCTTTATTCATAGCTGGAATATTCAGTATTTGAGCCGTGTTATGGTCCGAGAGTTGTAATTCATGCAAAGACCCTGAAGCGTTCTTTACATTGCTTATAATGTGGTCTATACATGAAAGTTGTCTCGTGGGCTCTTTTATATGAGAGGAGAGATTATAATTCATCAAAAGGAAATTATATTTGTCTGTTGATGTTGAGGCTTTGAGTGTATCTATGTTTATGTCACCAGCTACAATCACTTTTTCTTTAGATTTTTTGTGAGGTGAAATAGCATTGTGTCTAATTTGTTTAGAAAAATATTAACGTCAGAACTTGGAACCCTACACAAACAAATAACTATGGAGTTGCAGACTGGGACTTCTATTCCGCAACATTCAAAGACTTTATCTGTTCCAAAATTACTTTTTATGTATGTCAACTCTTTAAATAGCATTCCAATTTTTATATTTTTACACACACCGCCTCTATATATTTATCTCTCTCTCTCTCTCTATATATATATATATATATATATATATATATATATATATATATATATATATATATTTTTTTTAAATAAATGGGTATCGTACTGTTTCTAGCTACTGTAGAACAAGTAACAAAAATAAAAATATTGCACGTTAGTTGAATTTAAAAATGTTTCTATGAAGCAGAGAATGTCGGGCTGCTGGTTTATATCATTCAATTTCGAAATGGTGACATTAATGAGATCCTGTTTTGAAAGAAGCCCTGCTATATTTTGGTGTAACAGTCTGAAGGTTAGCGATTCTTTTTTTTGTAGCATTATTGCAAGTTGTGACTTTATTAGGTGAACTATTTGAATCAATGTTTATGTTATTAAATGTTATTTAGGGATGAAAAAACTGATTTGTATTGGTCTTGTTAAGAATAATTGGGAAATAGTACGGTATTGTTCCTTTTAGTGGCAGAGTTGGTAATACTGACAAAGAGTCCTGTATATTACAATGTGGAGTATTTTTATACATAGAATAATTTTTCCAGTCATAAATGTTGACAGATTTGTTAGTAGAATGTTTATAAAAATAGTATTTCTCATCGTAGTCAAACTGATCAATTGCATAATTAATATACCGGCAACAAACATTTATGTAATAGTAGAGTATGTAATTATTGCTTTTACGAAAATAGTTACAGATACCTTTTAATGTGGTATTCAATTTTACAACATTAAGATGCTTATTCTCGACGACACTCACGATAAATGCCGGACACGGTATACGCCTTAACGCAGCACTAAGCTCTATCATCACTTCCGTGGGGTTTTTGTCATGTTCTTCGACTTGTAATACAACGCGGTCGTCCTGGGTAAAGGTAAATTGCGTGCACCTGTTTAAAATTTCACGCGTGTTTGCTCCTGGCTTGATAAATGATGTTACATTATATTGATGTCTGTTGTTGTCTCTTGATTTAACCAAATTTTGCGCAAATTTCTTGCAATGTTCACAAAATGGCTTATTTTCTTCTTAGGTTCTTGGCTAGTGGTAGGCACTGTTTGGCTTAAGTTCAGGCTTAGTTTCTCGCAGCTAGGTGGCTGCATATCACTTTTGAGATTAATGATGATTTTTTGTCAGCTTTCTGAAGAACTTAAAATAACTTCAGGTACGGATGGAACCGGATCTAGAGCTGTTTCAGTATTTTGTAGAGTTGAATTTAGTACATAAATATTTAGTACGTATTGTCAAAAAAGGAGGTTTCGCTGCATTCGGTCATTAATTTTCTGTAGTAGTCTTATATTGATCTCCTACTTTTCCTGGAAGGTAGAATTTTTTTTCTTATGTGTGCTCCGAGGACTTGAACAAATATCTTTTAGAGTGCTTAACTGATGATTTTGCCGATAAATTATACGCTTTAGGTCATTGTTTTCTAATAGTATGTTGTCTAGTTCCTCACGCGTGCTTTCAAGTTGAATCTTTATTAAGAACATTTATTTCACATTTTAGTTCGCTAATCAGTCCACTGTATAAACCTGTTGAAAAATCGAGACTTTTACCGTGAATTTCACTGTCTGATGTATTTAGCGATGGGAAAGTTTTTTCAAGATCCATTGATTTCGATTTGTAACAGTGTTTTTTCTAAAAGTGATGTTCTGACTGGATACTGACTTGGTGCGCGCTAAAGGAAATCTCGCGGGAACCTTACATTTTGCCGCAATAAAAAGTATCCTATTTCCTTCCCCGTGGCCTGCTACTATATAATATTATATGTGCCAAAGTTCATCAAAATCGGTCTAGTAGTTTCGGAGCCTATTCGATGCAAACAAGCCTATTCGATATAAGGAATAGCGAAAAATGCTGATAGGAGTCGCGATTTTCATAAAAAACTAAAACTGCAATATTAGATTTTTGAGAACAGACGCTGACGATATTATCAGAAATTCGTCATAATATGAGGAGTCGTTAAGGACACCAGACACCGGACAGCCAAGGACGAAACTGTCAATAATTATATTTAGAACAGCGCGGCGTAATCGTCATACTTTCATCATTTACATATCTTTAATGAAAATGCAATTGCTCTAATAAGCTGATAATATAATGATTATTTCATTATGCATAATATCGATTTTTTAACGATTCAGAAATAATCACCTGCCACATGCAAGTTGCCACTTGCCAGAGACTTTTGTATTAGATTTTGCTCTAAATTATTTACAATCTTATTATTAATCATTAACATATTATTATTATTTTGTCGAAATTGTAGTAAATAACACTAACGGCTAACCTAGTTAAATAATTTTACTTAACTAACTTGTAACTTTATTAATGTACTAGATGTTTCATATTATCTGTGAATTCGTGTGCGCAAATTTGAATCTCGCGGACACCACACACTTTGCCGCGATAAAAAGTAGCATATGTCCTTCCCCGTGGTCTACTCTATATCTATTCTAAATATCATCAAAATCGGTCCAGTATTTTTGAAGCCTATTCAATGCAAATAAACAAACAAATCTATGCTCTTTAAAATATTGGTTATAGATTGAGGAAAACATTTACTTTGGTAATATTTGACTGCTGCAGCCGTGTTGGACAACGATTGTCTGAGTCACTGCGTGGCAATTTTTTTGGCAGCGAAAGTGCAAGAATTTAACGACTTCTTGTAAGAGTTGGAACAAAGGCAAATATAACGAGAGGACGAATCGCGCAACCAGTCGGACAACTTCACTTCAAAAAACGAAGAAAGTAGAGCGTGTGGACACTGGCCTGCGTCGTGCGCCTAAATACAGGCTTCAAGTTAAATTCGATTAAATAAATATTCAACACATGCGAGGCATGCACACAAGCCGGCTTCCCTTATTAATATTATTTATTATAATATAATATATAATTATTAAAATACAGTAGGTACAAGGGCTGCACTAAAAGTATCGGGAATGGAATATTTCCACTGTTCCTGTCATATTAAAATCTTTTTAATTTAAAACTCCTTGGTTTTAAAAATCGAATACCGTTTATTTATTTAAATAAAGATTCTCGGTTGTTAACGCACAGAATCTGTATGATGCATCTTATTGGTCAAATATCGCGTCATAACGCACGCTGCGTTACGATTGGCCGTCGATGACGTGATATTTCTACTACCAGTGACAGGGGTTCTCACGAAACTGTTAGAAATATATATCGCAACGCCATTTTTGTTATACGTATTTTTAGTAACTAAAATTAGAAATACTTGTAAAAAAATTGGGTTTAGATTTGGAACAATATACGCAATATCAGTCAATCTACTGTTTATCTTCACTCCTCAAATAATAAGCAAGAATCACGCAGCCAAACCAGCGCAAACGCATCAAATACAAAACATCGGTCTTGTCACAAGGTCTTGTCGAACTTGTTTAATCGTTGAGAAAATGGATTTGATTCGAGAAAATTCTAGAGCGATGATTTATTATGACTTTCGAAGTGGTTTAACACAAAAACAGTGTGTTGACCGGATGATTTCTGCATTTGGTGATGAAGCCCCATCCAAAATCACAATTTATCTCTGGTTTGCTGAATTTCAACGTGGACGTGTCAAGCTCAGTGATGATCCCCGTCAAGGTCGTCCAAAAACTGCAGTCACCCAAGAAAACGTTGATGCTGTGCGTAAGCTGATTGAGGAAGATCGACATGTGACATACCGCGAAATTCAGGCAACTTTAGACATTGATATGAGTCAAATACAAATAATCTTGCATGAACAATTAGGTGTAAATAAGTTGTTTTCCCGATGGATACCGCATTTGCTCTGTGAAGAGCAAAAAGCGGCTCGCGTTACTTGGTGCGTCAGAACTCTCGAAAGATTCCACGCAGGATCCTCAAATGCTGTATACAACATCGTATCAGGTGACGAGTCCTGGATATATGCGTACGAACCCGAAACAAAAAACCAGTCACGAGTTTGGGTGTTCGAAAATGAGTTAAAGCCAACAAAAATTGTTCGTTCACGGAGTGTTGCAAAAAAAAAAGGTGGCCACGTTTGTCTCCAAAACCGGCCATGTTGCGACTATTCCTCTTGAGGGACAAAGAACGGTTAATGCAGAATGGTATGCTAACATTTGTTTGCCACAGGTCGTTTCTGAACTCCGTAAAGAGAACTGCAACCGCCGCATCATCCTCCATCACGACGCACAGAACAAAAGAGTTTTTAGAGCAAGAAGTCATAGAATTATTAGACCATCCGCCGTACAGCCCCGACCTAAGCCCTAATGATTTCTATACTTTCCCTAAAATAAAGAATAAATTGCGTGGTCAGAGATTTTCATCACCTGAAGAAGCTGTGGACGCCAACAAAACGGCCATTTTGGAGACCCCAACTTCCGAATGGAATGGTTGCTTCAATGATTGGTTCCATCGTATGAAAAAATGTGTCAAATTTCGCGGAGAATACTTCGAAAAGCAATAAATACATTTTTAAATAGTAAAGTTGTGTCACTTCCTTGATTCCCGAAATTTTCAGTGCCGCCCGTTTCGTACTGAAAACAATAATTTGTGTAGAAATAAAAACAAATAAAAATGACATAAATATACGATTTTCATTATTTCAAGGCGGGTAAAGGTTATGGCGCTAAACACAATAAGGACAAAGTGTCGTTGTTCTGTATTATAATAGAATCTCAATTCTCAGGCTTCGCCACTGCCACTTTTATTCAAAACATAAGAGCTGGGCTCTTCTCGGTGGAGTAATCGCCATAAATCTCGGTCCTGTGCCCTAACTTTGCCATTTTGATAAGACACAACGATAACCTTCTCTTTTACTTGTTCAAAATAATTTCTCCTAAGTCTTCTTCTTCTTCCTAGAAGGCTATAGGCTACTAAAAAATTGAAAACCTATCCTTCCAATTTTTTAGTAGCCTATGATGTCCTACTGCTGGGCAAAGGCCTCCCCCAAATTCTTCCATTCCTCTCGTTTTTTGTGCCACCGTTGGCCAGCCTGGCTGGTATGCATCCAGCTCATCGCGCCATCTTTTTCTAGGTCGCAGTCTTTTCTCTTCCATGTTCTTTATAAATTAATCGTGTCTTATCAGGTCTCCGACCAGCTTTGCTCTTCTGTTATCTATAGCCACTGCCACTCAATAATACAAAATATCTAATTTCTAATACAAAGTTTCCACTTCTCATGAAACTTGTATCAATATGTCTTCACTGAAACGAATCTATAGATTTTAGATAGAGCTTTGCAGATCGTGCACTAAAAAGTATTCCTTTCGGGTTTAAATTAAAATTACACGGAAAGTAGAAAACTTCAAAACGATATGGATTTACGGTAAAATGTATGGTTCCAGCGAAATTGATTTTCCTCGGACGCGAACGAAAAGTAAAAGCTCGATTTCGCTAACTTATATTTTCTTTTATAAAGAACCGAATATCATAAACTAAAGGACATTGTGATCGAAATTCGCCCATAAAAAAATTATGTTTGAACTTTATACCATGGGTATTTTGTCTTTTAAATAGAAAAAAAATATGTAAACGTTGCGGCATATTGACAAACGTCAACCTGTAACGAAATCTCAACAAAATCGTATTTATTAAACGCACGGTAGTGTGTATAATCTGAGGTACCTAGTGTGTGTTATTGTTATTGATGTGTTCCATCTGTTCTCTCGCTTTCTTGCAATTTGTGGGAGTGATTTCGTGAAATGGGACGGATCACGGAAGTATGTAACAAGAAGTCGCGGAATTTGATTTGACGAATAAGCGCTCGGTGGTAGTCAGATTCCAATAAAATATATTTTTTTTAATTTATATTTGGCATCGGCTTATAACCATTTGCCAGTGTCAAGTTAAAAAGGCGGGAAATAGAAGTTACGTTTAAATTTTCAACACCGTATTCCTGAATCGTCAAGTTAAAGTCTAGTCATAGTCCAAATAAATAGTCAGTGCAGTCCATGAGTCATGTCAGTCGATTCAGTAAAGAGGTAGAAGCTTTACTGAAAGTTCCTAGGGAGTTTTGGAGGGAAACTCAAAATAGCACGTTTTTAGAAGTTGTACCACTTGCCCACACTTGTGCACGTTAACGAATATTTAATGGTTAATATTCTACCAATATTACACATTAAGAACCGAAACAACACAAATTTATGAAAGAAATGCAAAATCCAGAACGTCACCCATTAAATTCCCCGGCAAAACTCCATAAAATATTTCAGTATTTAGCTTTTTTAAATTTTGACGTTGATTTTTGTCACTGCTTTTTTATTTTTTATTTAAATAAATGGCGTCGGCTTATAACCATTTGCCAGTGTAAAGTCAAAAGGGCGGGAAATTGAATTTACGTAAACGTTTTCAGCTTATTTCTAAATCTTCAAGTCATATGTCTAGTCAAAGTCCAAATACATAGTCAGTGCAGTTAATGGCTCAAATTCAGTAAAGTCGATTCAGTAAAGTGGTAGAAGCTTTACTGAAAGTTCGTAGGGAGTCTTGGCGGTAACACAAAATAGCACGCTTTTTGAAGTTGTACCACTTGCACACACTACACACATTACACATTATGAACCGAAATAACACACATTTTGCAAGAAATACAAAGATAACAACGTCGCACATTGACATTACCGGCAAAACTTGTCACTGCTTAATGGAAAAGTTTCCGTATTTTTTTTTATCATATTAGAAAATCGTATGTACTAATCATTGTTTTTTTTTTTTAAATATTTTCATAAAATACATTCATACATTACGTTACACATCATAATATGCGACTATTGTAATTTCAACAGCTGATTATCAGGAGGGAATGGATTCGAAGCAAAGAACTTTTAACAAAAGCTTTTGGTCTCGAAACGACACACACAGTATTATAAATAATATTATAATATTTTGTATTGTTTAACTAAATATTGTGTGTTTTATCAAGCAAAATAAATTATCTGTTATCATTTTTTCGTCAGTGTCAAAACGCTAAAAGCTTACTTTAGTTTTGTATACGTATATTTTATAATCGCGTTAATGAAGGATTTTTTTTAATTATATTGTTACATATTGAAAAAATTGTAGAGTATGAACATAGAAAATGAAAATACGCACATATTACAATATATTAAAGATTAAATAGAATTAAAGCTTTTAAAAAAAGTATTTTAAATTAGAAGTGTTTAATTATCAATTTTAAATTAATTATTAAAAAAATTACGACAATCAGCGCGGTGTAGGATAATCATTTTGTTAACAAAAATAAGAAATATTGGTGTTCTTATTAATATGTAATTAACCAATTACCTACGAATGCGAACTGTTGTCAAAAGATGAAATCTGCTTGAGCTTTCATTAGTGTTTCGAATAATAAAATTAATTGAAAAACTACGAAACATGTCACCCACAATTATTTACTGCTAACAACACGCAAGTTATGTTTTGCATAATTAATGAAGAACAATTAATTGTTAAACCACAAACTTTGAATAAAATGCTGGCCAGTGTTTAAACATTTCATTCGATGGGGAATGTGTTATAATATTTTATATAGAACAATATTGGGACATCAAAAGCTTATTAAAATAATAATCTGTTAAGTATTACTGTTTCATTAATTATTTATTAATAATAAGTGTTTTGTAATTTTGTATGCATGTATATATTTGAGAATTCTTATGGCTTATACTTTCAACAGCTGATTGTTTGTAGAAGAAATAAACTTTTGATTTATAAGTGGAGTATTTAAAAAAAAACCTCAACGGCTCATAGGAATTCCCTCGATGTATTTAAAAATTATTGAGTAAATTTGACTCATGTGGAAGCTGGTGGCAATTTTTAGGTATAATTTCATCGTCGTTGATACTAAAACGTGATGTAGTCTGCAACTTTGAGAACTAAAAAATAATATCATAATAAATACCTAAATTGCCACCAGCTATTATTCAATTACCAATATGAACAGGAGAACTAACCTCTTGTAGGAACCAATTTTCCGTTTCCTTATAAACCTCTCCATCGCAGGGTATGCCGTACAGCAGAGCTATATCTTCACTGTCCAAGCTCACAGTCCGCTTGAACTCGTTCAAGAACGATGTATTAAACCCCTGCTCCGCTAATATATCGTGCATAACTCTACACTTTCTTCGAAAAAACACTTCACCCTGCGGACAACATTTACGAAAGCAATTCTTGATATCGCACACGCACCCGTAAGTTTTCATTACATCGCCGACGTTTTTCGTGAAAATATACTGAGGCGGAAACCGAATCCCGTCTTTCACTATGCTGCCGTCGTGAAAATACTCCATTCCGGTAAGATCGACGCTATCTTTAGTTTCACATAGCTGGCCACTCACATTTATAAAGAAATGACAAATAAAAATGAACAGAATCATGTTTACGTTTGAAAATAGATCGCGGTGTTTTTTTTTTCTACGCGCGAAACACGTTTTCGCGCTACAGTATTTCGCTACAGACTGGCGGCCAGACCTTTGCAAAACATTTCCCGTCCCAATGACAGAGGAGTGATTAAACCTTCCAATGGCATGAAATTTGCGACAAATGGTGTCGCAATGATGGAAAAAATATAACCGGATTAAGTTTTGAACATAGTCTAATTACAGACGATTTCTCGAACGCAATCTTAAGTTAGGCGCCACTAAATCTTAAGGTGGCTTCCTGGTAGGTAGACAAGCACAGCATGTGATAAGAGAGTTTTAATTTAAGTATTCGGCGTACAGAATTTGAATTCCATTGGCAGTATGCGACTTGAGAGCCTCTTAATTAAAGTAGCAATTGAGCATTCGAGCAACTCTACAAAAGTTTAACGACTTTTACCCGCGAAGGAACAGAGACGGTATATGCGTTTGGCGTAAGAGATTGTTTGCCGCATTTAATGTATCTCTAAAAGTACTAGTCCGATTTTGATGCGGTTTCCGGTGATGGTTTTGATGTTTGGTTGGTGAATATTCTTAGACATTTGTTACGATAACAGCTCACCAGGGTGCTGCAGTAAAATTTTGTTTCTGTAATATTAAAACTTCAAGTCCAATTTTGATGCAGGTTTCATCAGTGATGGGTTCGGGTTCATATTTCTTAGATATATACAATAATCATTATACATTTGTCATGGCACCCCCGACGGAAAGGTGAGTTTTTAGGGTTCCGTAGTACTCATGGTGCCCTTATAGTTTGGCTCTGTCCGTCCGTCTGTCTGTCTGGCTGTCTGTCCGCGCTTCAAGCTTCTGCAATTATGAATATAAATGGATGAAATTTGGTATAGTTAAAGATTGTGTATAGAACTCGGTTTTGGCATCATAAAATAATAATAAATTTATATTCCTTTAAAATAAAGGCAAAGTTTCATATATTATTTCATTTACAAAGTTGACCATTTTCGAGTAATCGGCCTCCAAAGTGGTTTATAAGTTGGGTCCCCCCAACCAACTTATAAACCATTGGCATTTCTAAACTATTGAAAATAGAAACTTGTAAGTTTCCATGCTGATAGATCATGCTAAAAACTCTTTAGGAAAATTATTTTGAACGAAATTAGATAATAAATTTTGAAGTAATTCAACAATAACGGCGATAAAAAAAACAAATTATAACATCTATAAAAATTATAATATTATGCTAAGAAAATGTATTTATAAATCACGACAATTACAAAATAAAAAATATATAGATAAGACAAAAAATAAATGCAAAGCTGTTTGGCAGATTATAAATAATAATATAAATGTCATAAAAAATAATCAAGAAATAGAGGCAATTAGATACAATGATAAAATATATTCTAATGTTAATGATATAAGTGAAGCTTTTAATGACTTTTATAGAAATTTGAATAATAAAAATAAATTCGTTTTTAAATCAGATGACTAAATTGCTACAAACTCAAATTCTATATTCTTAAAACCGACTGAAAAAAATGCAAATATATGAGGTTATTAAAAATCTAAACAATACGAATTCAGAAGGTATAGATAATATAAATACTAAATTAATAAAAGCAAATGCTAAATATATTAGTGAACCACTAACCTACATAATAAATATTTCCCTTGAAGAAGGAAATGTCCCAGAAATACTAAAAAAAACAATTATAAAGCCTTTGTACAAAAAAGGTGATACTAGAGATATGAACAACTACAGGCCAGTAACGTTAATTCCTGTCATTTCAAAAATATTTCAAAAGATTATGATGAAAAGATTATGCAGCTTTGTGATAATATATTACCGAAATTGTAAATAATAAAACAGCAATTACAGTAGCTTTTCTAGACATGAACTTGACATGGCTTCTGACTTCTGACTTTGTAGATCATAAGCTTCTCCTCTTTAAACTTGAAAAATATGGAATTAGAGGTAAAGCAAATGACTGGATAAAAAGTTACCTAAGCAGACGACAGCAGTGTGTGCAGATAACTAAAATACAAAATGGCACTAAAGTTAATAGCAGGTCAAGAATTTTACACAACGATTACGGTGTTCCTCTGAAGCTTATAAGGACCGTTCCTTTTTTTAATGTACATAAATGATCTTCCTGACGCTGTCGATCAAGAAACTATTTTATTCGCAGATGACACAAGTGTGCTCATTAAATGTAAGAGCAAACAATCGTATCAAAATAAAATATCTTCTACACATGACAAAATATTTATATGGCTAAAACATAATAATTTAAAAGTTAATCTTGACAAAACTAAATTAATTCAATTTCGTGACTACCGAACTCATCCTATTGACATAAATATTACTTTTAATGACATTCAATTCAAGGAAGTTAAATGTACAACATTTTTAGGATTGATGGTTGACAGGCATTGTGACTGGAAGTCACACATTGATTTCGTATGCAACAAACTAGAAAAAATTGTGTTTGCAATCAAAACGCTACGGCTTAAAGTTTCCATGGAAGCAGCGTTAACCGCATATCACAGCTACCGACAGATTTAAAGATTTGAATTTAATTCATTTTAAAACTCAGATATCAAAATGGCTATTAGAAAACTCCTTTTATACTCTAGACGAATACATGAGATTTGAAGAAAAGATAAAATAAATCGATAAATAATGAAGTATATAACTAAATTGACATAATATATTATCCTTTATTTATTGACTTACTAATATTTGAAGTTATTTTATCTTTATAATGGCAAGTGGATTTAATTCTGCAAAATTGACATAATATGTAACTAGGTATTGACATTAATAAAGGAATTTGATTTGATTTGATTTGATTTGGAAATCTATTGCACGTTGATAGTTACGGAACCCTCTTTAGACATGGTTTTGCTATATCACTGGCCACTTACAACACTATATACCGTACAGATGATATGTGCATATTTACCAGCGCGGCGCAGGTTTTAGAATTTACTAGTTATAAAAACTGCAGTCTGTGCAATATTCATAGACCTATATAATTATAGACGAGGCATGTCGAGGCTAAAATAGTCCACACTTTAACTGTTCTTTTAGCTTAACTAAGCTTTAGCTAACCTAACTTTTAGCATTTACGTTAGCGTTTTTTAGTGGTCGCGACAGATAAAGGCACTGTAAACAGAACTGTGCGCTAATACAATAGAGCTGAAAATCGTGTAGTGTTGTGAAATCTAACATTTGACACTTGACACTTCGATTTTCAGCTCTAACTAGTGGAAATTGTTGAAATAGGGTTGTTTAAGGCAGTCGAGGTTTGACATTTGTCATCTTGTCATTTTGACATTTGCTTTCCGCAGCATAATCCTTGTTTAATCTGTCCGCATTTATTTGACAAAATCTTCTGAAATCAAGACGGCGTAACTTTTTCTTGTATGAAGATTCTTTCGGTGAAATAAACGTCATAGGCCATTGCCCGTCTTTAGTTTTAAAATCACTGATAGTAGTCCTCTAATTACAGAATTACGAAATAAATAAGCCTTTATTTACAGAACAAGGACAAATAATCTTCTTTTATATTTAATTAAATATAGTTAACGTGAGTCGTTAAACAGGAACCATTGATGACTCTGATAAAAAACGGTGGCTCTACACGACAAAGCTTTCTGAACATTCCAGTTATACTTATAAATAAAACCGGCCAAGTAGGAGTCGGACTCTCGCACAAAGGGTTCTCCACAACACAGCATAAAAGAAACGGAAAACCAGAGACAATGACAACAGCCGCTGTCAAAACCTGAGGGGACCCCTCAGGTTTTGACAGCGGCTTTTTCCGTGTTCGAGGGCCTAGAATCTAGGAATTACACTGCCACATATCTACTATTAATTGCGATAAAAAGTAGCCTATGTGTTAATCCGGTGTCTCAACTACTATACCCGTGAACATCCTTTCAGTAGTTCTTGCGTGAAAGAGTAACAAACATCCACACATACACACATACAAACTTTCGCGTTTATACGAGGGCTGCACTAAAAGTATCGGGAATGGAATATTTCCACTGTTCCTGTCATATTAAAATCTTTTTAATTTAAAACTCCTTGGTTTTAAAAATCGAATACCGTTTATTAATTTAAAAAAAGATTTTCGGTCTTGTCACAAGGTCTTTGCAAACTTGTTTAGTCGTTGAGAAAATGGAATTGATTCGAGAAAATTCTAGAGCGATGATTTATTATGACTTTCGAAGTGGTTTAACACAAAAACAGTGTGTTGACCGGATGATTTCTGCATTTGGTGATGAAGCCCCATCCAAAACCACAATTTATCGCTGGTTTGCTGAATTTCAACGTGGACGTGTCAAGCTCAGTGATGATCCCCGTCAAGGTCGTCCAAAAACTGTAGTCACCCAATAAAACGTTGATGCTGTGCGTAAGCTGATTGAGGAAGATCGACATGTGACATACCGCGAAATTCAGACAACATTTTAGACATTGGCATGAGTCAAATACAAATAATCTTGCATGAACAATTAGGTGTAAAAAAGTTGTTTTCCTGATGGATACCGCATTTGCTCTGTGAAGAGCAAAAAGCGGCTCGCGTTACTTGGTGCGTCAGAACTCTCGAAAGATTCCACGCAGGATCCTCAAATGCTGTATACAACATCGTATCAGGTGACGAATCCTGGATATATGCGTACGAACCCGAAACAAAAAACCAGTCACGAGTTTGGGTGTTCGAAAATGAGTTAAAGCCAACAAAAATTGTTCGTTCACGGAGTGTTGCAAAAAAAATGGTGGCCACGTTTGTTTTCAAAACCGGCCATGTTGCGACCATTCCTCTTGAGGGACAAAGAACGGTTAATGCAGAATGGTATGCTAACATTTGTTTGCCACAGGTCGTTTCTGAACTCCGTCAAGAGAACTGCAACCGCCGCATCATCCTCCATCACGACAATGCGAGTTCTCACACCGCGCACAGAACAAAAGAGTTTTTAGAGCAAGAAATCATAGAATTATTAGACCATCCGCCGTACAGCCCCGACCTAAGCCCTAATGATTTCTATACTTTCCCTAAAATAAAGAATAAAATGCGTGGTCAGAGATTTTCATCACCTGAAGAAGCTGTGGACGCCTACAAAACGGCCATTTTGGAGACCCCAACTTCCGAACGGAATGGTTGCTTCAATGATTGGTTCCATCGTATGGAAAAATGTGTCAAATTTCGCGGAGAATACTTCGAAAAGCAATAAATACACTTTTAAATAGTAATGTTGTGTCACTTCCTTGATTCCCGAAATTTTCAGTGCCGCCCTCGTAATACTAGTAAGTATAAATGATTTTCTAGCTCAGTGTTTACCAAACATTGTTCTGCCAAGGCACCGGGCCTTGGCAGAACAATGTTAAAACTTTTTAAACTGTCCCTTCGTGACCCACTTAACACTTTTAAACCCTGTACAGCCTGAGCTTGGCCTACGATGTCCAGTGGAAAAATGTGAGCTGTATAAAAATTATTACAATTGTAGAAAATCGAAGTATTTAAGGCTTTGAAGCTCATTTCAGACTACGCTATACTATTGTGCTATATAGTATAGCAAAGAAGGACCTAATGTTATACTATATAGCATGGCGTTCACATTACGCGATATTATCGCAAGCATTTATAGTATATAGCAAGCTCAGTATGGTTGTGTCGCTCGTTTCGCTTGCGGGACGGCCGGGGGGTGAGGGAGGAGGATAAGGGCGGCGCGCGATATATCTCAGCATAAATTTTTATCACATCACATATAAATATCACATCATTTTATAGCGTATAGTTAGCCAATAATGTATAGTACAGTACAGTGTGAACATGTCCATAACAATGTATGGTGCGCGATATTGTTGTGCTATGAGCTATATACTATATGCTAATATATTATAGCGTAGTCTGAAAGCCGCTTTACGCTTACCTTGTGGTCTATTGAGGAAGATTGGAACGACAGAAATACACAAGTATGGAGGTCAAGGTCGACAAAACATAGAAATGATTCAGAAATAATCAGCTGATTATTTCTGAATCATTTCTATGTTTTATGTGTTGTGTGTTTGTGTGTTGATGATTCATTGTTGTCATGTTAACACGCTATGGCTCCGAAGTTGTAGTCTTCATGATGATAGAAAATAAAATTAGAAAAATCTCAGTTATCCAAGAATAAAGTTAGAAAATCTTGAATTTTCAAAATTTTTCAAGTCTTACATTACTCGTATCTCGAATTGCTATATTTTACATCCTACAGTACATCCTAATTCATACTAAAAAAATTAGATTTTTTACCGGGGGGTGAGCAAATTTAGCCCTATCACATTTTCTTCTTGATGGGGGCAAGAAAATTAAAAAAATGATTTTGATTGATTCTGATTTTATTTTTCTATAGTCGCTTGTAAAAACATAATGAAAATTTGCTTCACTCTACCGGAATACACGGTGTATTCCGGTTGTAACCGTTATATTTTCTTCATGATTCCATCAGGAAGAAAAAATTCAGAAAATCCTTAATTTTTTAAATTTGCCACATTGATTTTTTTTTAAATTTCAGCAAATATTAACTTTCTCTATGGATATTTCAGGATTCACACCCGTAACCATAATTTTATTTTATATGGAATGGGCGAAAAGAAAATTCGAAAATCCTGAATTTTCACCCACATCTTAACATCGCATCTCGAACATCTATGCATCGTATCTCGAATTGCCACTCGGACACGGTGCATCTTCTGAAAAGTAATAAAAAATTGTTCGCCCCTGTCGGGGCAATACAGTGTCTTCTTAACCTTATATTTTCTTCACGATCAAAATAAACTTAGAAACACTAAACAGAGTGTAATCATTTTGCGTATATATAACATAATATTACGGTTGTACTGCACCACAAATTGGCACCAGTTCAACTATTCACTGCTGAATAAAAGAAACCATAACATTTAGCTTTATGAATCGAAAAATATTCGTAAACATTTTTGCATATCTAAATATCGAAAATCTTATAATAGGTCTTTACCTATGAAATTACCGATCTGCAGTACTGGCCATTTCAAATCAAAATAATTTTTGTTTGGCTAAGAATTCTAATTTCAAATAATTTTATTTTAAAAACATTGAATTCTTTTTCCAATAGTAGTCATTTGTTTATTGATTAGTGTTACATTTTCATTGCATTTCAATCTTTTTCGTCATCATGGATAAGTTATGGAATGTAAGTACCGTCGTGGCAGCAACGCGGCACAAGCGGTACGCAACATCAACGACGTTTACGGAGCTAACACTACAAACCAACGCACCACCTGTTATTGGTTTGCCCGCTTCCGTTCTGGAAATTTCCACTTTCTTTCTTACCAAAGTCTATTTTACCATACTCTACCTTACCAAAGCCTATTTTACCAAAGTCTATCTTACCGAAGTCTATCTTACCAAAGTCTATCTTACCAAAGTCTATTTTACCAGAATCTATTTTACCAAAGTCTATTTTACCAAAGTCTATTTTACCATAGTCTATTTTACCAAAGTCTATTTTACCAAAGTCTATTTTACCAAAGTCTATTTTACCAAATTGATGCTCACTCAGCATACTGTTGCGAAATCGCAAAGCTTATTTTCAGTGAACACCATAACGAACAAACAAAAATAAAAATAGAATAAAATTACATACTTGTACTATTATGTATTATGTGAAGAAACTAAAAACCCTCGTAAGGAAAGTGAATATGAGAACAATTAATTATAACTAGTAAACACTTATGATATTAACTTAATATTTTTAAAGTATATGACAGATTATCTAGACAAAATAGAGCGCTATAAAAATCTAGATATATGCAATTAACCATTTTAAACCATCTATGGTACCAATATTATGCAGTATTCCTATAAAATAATCTAAGGTTTTCATTAATAACAATTACAAACACGAATAGAATGACATGAATACAAATATTGTTTTTTTATATTATTAATTATAAACAATACAATAAATATTTTATTCTTACAGAAGATAGAGTTTCAGGTGTTAAGCGAGGGTAAATTAAATATTTAGAATTTTATAATTTATTTTAGAATGGCCGGCGTTACAAATTTCACTGAACAGTTTATTACGATAAGTAGGTACTTAATCATATTGGCATTACATATATAAAATGTTGTGAAAGAATATTGTTCCAAAATTTTGTGGACGCATATCTGAAACTGCCACGGAACGCCGATTTTGTGCATGTTGGACATAATATAGTCTTTACCTATGAAATTGCCGTTTTGTATGAAAAAATTTAAACGAATTTTTTTCATGTATTTTTTAATTGTATTAATCGAAGTAATCACCCATGCAATCAATGCATCTTTGCCAACGCAGTGGCAGTTTATTGATGCCCTTCTTAAATAAATCAGCTGGACGGGGGGCAACAAATTCTTCGAAGGCATTTTGTACTGCCTCTCGGGTAGTGAATTTTTTTCCCGCCAAGAAGTTATCCAAATTCTGGAAAAAGTAGTAGTCTGTAGGCGCAAGGTCTAGTGAGTAGGGCGGATGACGGAGAGCTTCCAACCCCAGTTCTTGCAACTTGGAGAGCGTCTGCTGTGCAGTATGAGGTCGCGCGTTGTCGTGCAGGAGCAGCGGAGACGAGCGATTGACCAATGCTGCTTGGAGATGTGCCAGCTTCTCCATCATTGTGTTTAGTTCTTCACAGTACACATCTGCAGTAATGCTCACCCCGTTTGGTAAGAAGCTGTGATGAATCACACCGGCGCTAGACCACCAAACAGTGACCATCACTTTTCTAGGGGTAAGTTTTCGTTTAGAGCATTGTTTATGTGCTGAACCAGGATCCAAACAACTTGCTGAGCGCTTGCGGTTATCAAACAGAATCCATTTTTCATCGCAGGTAACAATGCGGTTCAAAATTCCTTCTTTTGTATGTCTGTTGAGCAGTGCAAGGCACGTCTCGACGCGTGTTTCGCGCTGGCGATCCACCACGACCAATATTGTTTTGGCGCCAACGTCGAAAGCTGCTGCTAATTCAGCCGTAGATTGTGTATCATCAGCTTCCACAATCGCCTTTAATTCGTCATTGTCGACCAAAGTCTTCGGACGACTGCGAGGTTCATTTTTCAGGTCGAAATTTCCAAAACGGAAGCGAGCAAACCAATAACAGGTGGTGCGTTGGTTTGTGGTATTAGCTCCGTAAATGTCGTTGATGTTGCGTGTCGCTTGTGCCGCGTTGCTGCCACGACGGTAGGCATGTTCATCCATGCTTTTAAAATAAAATTAATTTGAAATTAGAATGCTTAGCCAAACAAAAATTATTTTCATTTGAAATGGCCAGTACTGCAGAACGGCAATTTCATAGGTAAAGACCTATTATTAACATTTCAGAGTTTCTAACATCGCGTTTAGAAAAGTTAAGCTTCTCATAAAGTTACTGCAGTTGGTGAGATTTAGTTATACTAAATAGCAAGGTGGCAAAATGAAAAAATAGTCTGTTATCCATTTTGAGCATGTTTGCATCGTTTATAAAGGGGATAACATGGGCTCGGCGTGGTACAGGAAAACAGAAGCGGGCGCATGAATTTTGAACTCGATGTAGAATTTGTTCGCTCCTTGCTAGAACAGTTTCAGCGTAGTTTAATTTAGCATAATATTATTTTCGTTTGTGTCGAAATCGATCTAGCTAGGTTTTATCTCTAAGAAACTGCGCATTTATAAGCTATGAAATATGTTTTTTCTTCCGTCGTGCAACAATATATATCAATAATTTCGACTCTATGCCAGTCCGATTAGGAGTTTGATATGCGTATGTATATTTTTTGCTTTGTTCGTTGTGTTTTCTATTTTCGGAAAAATTCAATTCGGAATGTGGTTGGTTTGAACCCCGATCAGATAAATATTTTTTTTTATGTACCAGAACTCTGAGTAAAGCTCGGTTAGCCAGGTACTAATATTTATTTATGCAGTAATGACCATTTTTTTATTGATTTTTTTATACTATTATACTTATTCTTATTATTATTAGACTTATAAAATTAATCTCGTTTAGATTATTATGCTGGCCATACACGCTCCGGTCCACCGAAGACCTGCACAGGTATACCTGTTGACCACAAGGTGTCTGGCAATATCCACAGGCAGGCATAGACATTTACGGAGCTAATACTACAACGCACCACCTGTTATTGGTTTGCTCGCTTCCGTTCTGGAAATTTCGACCTGAAAAATGAACCTCGCAGTCGTCCGAAGACTGCTCAAGATCGGAGATCAATAAGGCTAATTGTTCATATTTAATTTCATACATTGAAGGAGTATTTCCTTTAGTTTTAGGCATTACACTACCTACCTTCCTATCCGTAATAGTATCTATTGCGTACCTACTCCCATGGTAGTTGGTAAATGGTAGTTTTTATGTTTTCAGTTGTTTTTCTGTCCTGTTTTTATGAGTTTTGTATGTAAATCTTTGTTTTATTTGTGGTGTAATGTCTCATTGTGTCAAATAAATGTTTATTATTATTATTATTATTATTAGTACTTGGCTTAGGTAAACGTATTCTAGCGATAACATAAATTAAAAACTTAAGATTGATAAATAAAGTTGATTTAAAAATATGTATTTTTGATTTTTAATTTCTACTGATGAATACACCTCGAAGTTACTTCCGGCAAGGATGTGACGACACAAACACACTAAACACATAATATGTAGTAGTTAAACGGAACGTTTCTGTAAATAAATAGTTCATGACATCTTAAAAAGTTATTTATGTCAAAACGTCGAACGGAACGTAACACCGCCATTTTACTACTACGGACTTATAGCACAGATTACAAACAGTACTGGTATGACGTCACATCACAGATAATCTATCAACCAACATGTTTTTGACGGTTTTTAAAAAGTGTATTTTTAATTTTTTTTTTCTTGGTTTTTAGGTTTCAAAATAATGTTAAATTATTTTTTTGTTAGTAATGAAACAATTATGAATCGTTTAGGACATAAATAAAAACAAGGTCAAGTAGCCTATTCGAGTGAAGTCCGTACGGTGTACCTGAGCTGTGCACTAACCACTACGGTGATCCGGCATTGTTCTCTTTGTTTACGCTCAGATTAAATTGGGTCTGAACTCTGAACGTAGTATTAATAATAAAATAATAATATTAATAATAATTTTATTTCAGGTAACAACAGACCCATATTCATCACAAATTCAGATAATAATGTCACATTAGATTTAGAATGACAAACAAATTTTAAGGTATTAATAATTATATTATTAGTATTTATATTAATTTTATCACTAGTATTTTCTTATATTCATAATGAGTTATAATATTATATACTTATTATTCCTAGTATATAACTAATTACTCCTGCGCGTCGTGTGCACGCTGCAGCAGTGGTTAATGTACGGGTTGTCAGGGCGTTCACCCAGCGCAGCCAACATTCTGTTGGCGCATGCGCATGCGCCGCACCAGGGATGACGTTCGCTTGCGCATCGTGGCAAAGAAACAGTCCACTCGTGCGCACGCGAACATTGACGACGCACTGCACCAGCGGGGAAGCCCCACCAGGATCCTAAACGCGTTATTGTACTGGACGCGAAGAGCGTTGTATGCCCTTTGCGTATAGGCTGCCCCCAGGCTGCACGAGTAGAAAGGATGTACAAAAAGCTCTAAACAGTGTCATTTTTACTTCTAATGAACATCGTGCAAACCTCCGAACCACCATATTCGCTCTGACCGACAGCGCCCTCCGCTCCCTTTCGATATCAGCGTCGTCCTTCAGGGTGGCTGTCACAATATGTCCGAGGTATTTAAACACTTCAACCCTAGCTAAAGGAGCACCATTAAGATGAAGAGTTGGCATTACGTCCACTTTTCTTGTTCCACCGTGTAAAGGATTCCAATTAAGTACCTACAGCTAGTACCAAGATAAGCGGATATTGTTATATAATATATCCGCTTATCTCGGTATTGCAGATCGGAGGGCCAGCCTTTACTGAACCTTATTTAGGTTTGTACCACTTTTGGACCTTATTGCCATAGCAATACCGGTATATGGTACACCGGATCTGTCAGCGGCCGTACATGTGCTGCGACGGTTGAATCGCGGCATATTTCATGTTGGAGGAAATACGAAGATATATAGTGGTTAGTGGTTTATGTATAGGGTCTCTGTACATGTATATCAATGGTTGCAAATCTATTAATTATTGATAAAAGGCATTTTATCGTAATTAGTCCAAACAAAATGGCATGTATTGGGTCTATAACGTGACGAATTTTATTTCCCCTGTGACGTGTATCGTGATCATGTCACGGCGAATTGATGGGTCACACTTTCCTGTAATTGGTATCCACGAATTGTTTTTCTGTTAATTTTATTTAAAAAGGCTGTAGACATAGGAAGGTACAGACAGGGCAGGTTAACTATAAATTAAAAACAGGTCAAGTGCAAGTCGGACACGCTCACGTAGGGTTCCGTGCAAAACGGTAAAAAAATCTCGTTTGTTGTATCGGAGCCCTCATTAAATATTTATTTTATTATGATTTTAGTATTTGTTGTTGCAGCGGCAACAGAAATACAACATCTGTGAATATTTCAACTGTCTAGCTATCACGTTTAAGGAGATAGAGCCTGATGACAGACGGACGGACGGAAAGACAGACAGCGAAGTCTCAGTAATAGGGTCCCGTTTTTATTGTTTGAGCACGTAACCCTAAAACAGGCAGCATCGAGATGAGATGCGAGCTGCAGGATATCAACAGCCTGTGTTCAACATCGTTAAGTTATATATTATTTTCACATAAACATTAAATATCTAGATATTGCCAGCGTCTTTGGACTCACAAAAATAAATCCTGGAGAAACCGTACATTTGGCTGCGATTAAAGGTAGTATATGTGTTAATCCAGAGTCTAAGCTATTAAGATCAAAATCGCCAAGCAGGGCCGTTGAATCGTGCGCACGAACACATACTTACGTGTAATTACGTAGTTGAACCACGTCTGCACTCGTTGCGGTCACTTCCTTTGTGTTTAAATATTTTAAGGCGTCGATTAACTGGTCGAGCAGGAATTTTGTCGAATCAACGCGGCGACTGCTTAATACGGCTATAATAAATACGTTCTATATATCATAAGTATACAAAATGTCCTGTCGTAGGTCTGCTGGCAGAGATCTCTTATAGAGATAAGCACACCTATGTACTTTCATCACTGTGTTGTCTGAGTTTAATTGTAAAATTTGTGTACATAAAGAATAAATAAAGAATAAATAAAATAAATAAAATTAGGCTACAAATACAACATATTAACTATAATATACATTATAAATTTTATTAAAGCCATTCAATTTGAATTAGCTATGCTAATATTATAAAGAGGTAAAATTTGTTTGTTTGTAACTATGCATTATAACTATAATTAACTATTATAACTATTATTTGTAACTATGGTGCATGTCTCAATTTGTTATTCTCTTTTATATCTTCCTATTTTATCTCATGTTATATTTGTGTCTTTTGTGAAGTGAAAATAAAATTTACTTTCTTTCTTTCTTTTCTTTCATTAAATACGATCCGAAACTACTGGACTGATTTTGATTTAATTTTGGCACAGATATACAATAGACCACGGGGAAGGACGTAGGCTACTTTATATTGCGGTAAAATGTACGGTTCCCACGAGTTCCCACTTTTGCGCGCACGAATTCGTGGGCAACATCTAGTAATGGATATTTTAATGCCCACATGTTCCATGTCAAGATCACTAGAGTTGCGTTAAAATTCTTAATTTATTGGTTAGGCACATTTAAAAACAAATTCAAGTGGCAAAATATGCCTGTTAACTGTCTTACTTCTCCCAGATTAATATTAATTATATTCAATTAATTATGAGTTGCATTACACCCCCGTTCATCGTCAGAGAAAGGTTAAAAAAAATACTTCATTTTATTATTTTTGACTAGATGTTTCCCGCGACTACGAGCAAAAGAAAATCCCACAGGAACCGTGCATTTTATCACGGTAAAAATTTTCCTATGTCCTTTCCGTGGTCTACTCTTTATCAGTGTTAAATTTCATCAAAATCGGTCCAGTAGTTTCGGAACCTATTCGACGTTACCAAACAAACATACAAACCTTTCCTCTGTATAATATTAGTATAGACTATTATGAATTATGATCTATTTCAGTAGCCATTTGCTGAACGAGAATAGTTTATGTAAGGCTGGGAGTGTATTGTCCGGAATCCGGAGGTCCGGTGAAATTTTCAAAGGGCTGTAAGAGAAGTTTCGAGTTGTCATATTTAACATTCGACTCTATTTTTATTTTATTTATTTATTTATAAAAAAAGGACCTACCTACCTACATAAACTTAATCTAAACAGTGAGTTGTAGGGATTCGTGCGCTTTGGCTCTCGGATCTGACTCAATCCGTCCCATTTTCACTCTCCATTGACGGTACGAGTATGTTCGTTGGCTAAAAAAAAAGTTTGGTGTCAAAATGGGAGTTTTCGACCATCATGCCCGATCGATCTATGCGGTCCGTTTTTGCGTATTTGCATTCGTTGGCGTTTTAGCTTTTGTGCCAGAAAAGCCCCAATAGGGTAAATTAAGCTAATGCTAATGATCTCCTCGATTGTTAATGACATTTTGATGCGCGTCGCCATAGATGTATTATATTAAAAAGAGGTAGATATGGTATGAGCGCGCAAAAAGTGAAGACTCGAAGTTGCGAGTCTTCACTTTTTTCACTTCACTTCAGCCCGAAGCCGGGCAGTTTGTGTTTAGTACGCGACGAGTACCTAGCACGTACTCCGCGTCCTGTGCGCCTTGCACAAAATGCCATCGTGTGTCTATAAAAGCTGTAAAAACCATGACAAAAAAGTGAATAAAAGTCAATAAATTTCATTCCACATGTACCTTTACAACATTTATTACTATCAGTCTAGTATTTTCTTAAAAAAATATTTTTTAACAATTGCAAGAAAATGCTAGACAGTTTATGACGTAAGAAAAAAGGAAAACAATGTCAATATATACTTTTTTTGTGAATCTATTAAAGGATGCCTGCATTTCTGCCATAGAGTAAATAGTACAGAAGCGAATTTCATTAATTGTACAGAATTACAGACCGTTCTATTATTTTATTTTATATCTAGCTTTAAAAATGTTGATAAGATCGACAAAAAGAATTCAATTATTTCGTTCAATCAGTTAAATAAATATTCTTAAATTGAAAATATATAACGTCTTCTTAAAATTGTAAAACTAGAAAACCCTGAATTGTAAGATGTTAAATAACTAAGAGCTAACCGAGGGCCTAACAGTAACAGTAAAGTAACTGCTACTTTTATATTTTGATTTCAATTTATTGATCTTAAATTTTTCTTTAAGGTTACCAAGTAATGAAGTAGGTACGAATACAAGACTTGATCGCAATTATTCGCGAACAAAGAAGTGAAGCCGGATGGATGCCCTCAAAAATAGTAGAATCTGTAGCATACATTTTAAATCTACAGACAAATATACTTCTAATAAAGGTCACGCTCTTGTTATTTTATATTTTGATTGTTTAAATTCCTACGCGCCTAGATTTTATAGCCTGTATTTAAGAATTTGTTGGCTGTCGTATAACTCGCCAATGTCTTTTCACAGCATAGTGTTATATTTTTAGTGGACATAAAAATTGAATATTCGAATATCAAAATTTTGGAATATTTGCAAGCCTTTACATAATGAAGAATGTTCACAAATTTTTTTTAGCTCACCGTAAATCGGTTGAAAATAAAAATTAATATGAGTAAAAAATCGGTTGTCTGTAAAGTCGGTTTACTGACGATAGTTGAACGTGATAACGTCATAAGAAAATGGAACGCCTTAGAGCGAGGTAACGCCGCATGAGTCATGTTTTTTCGTGCGTGCAGCCGGCTCCATCGAATTATAAGACGTTGCACGTCAAAAATTATTACGATACGTCGTGTAGTTTCCGAGATATTTAATTTCAAAATAAGTGCGTGATTCGGTTTCCACCTGGCCGGCGCTCGACGCGATGACGTCATAGCACATCGCAACACTCGCTCAGTCCACTCGCGCGCAGCGGTAACGCCGCGTCGCTCGTAACTTTTACTATTAAAGTTTAAAAATGTCTAATTAGAAAATCATGTGTTGTGCCAAAATGTACAAACAAAACCACCAAGACACCTTAACCCGGCGTCATTGTGGCGGAAAAATGTTACACTAACGTTGAGGAGGGTCATTGTGACCCTGTACAATTTTACCTCGTATTAAAAAGAAACACATATTTATTTGAAAATTCTTTTATTTATTTTAAAAAATGTCTTCACTAGATAGACTTTGGCAAAGAAACAATCAATAAAATCAACTTAAACTATGTGTATTTCACATCTTCTTAAACACTTCTAATTAAGTGAAAAAAACATAACTCTCTTATAAATCTTCTTTTTTTATCATAATAAAACCTTTCTTTTATTAAAAATCTACTTAAATCTAGTCTACAATAAGAGATCTTTGAATTAGACATCACAAAAATATAGGAACTTGTTTTTTTAGTCTTTTTTGTTGAGGGTTTCACTGCAATTTTTGCAATAAGAAATCAAGTGTTCAGGGCATATAAATTTGAGACATGTGTTACATGTGTGACTTGTCTTCCTATCCTTTTTGTAGGGACAATCTTGGCATCTTCTTCGAACACCGATGAGCTTTCTAGGAGGTTCTTCAGAAGTTTCTCCAGTGAATTCCTTCATTCTTTTCCGCATTTCACGAGGCAGATTCGATGAATCTTTTCGACAAGAAATGTGCTCATTTACTAGTGCTATGCCCAAATTCTTCAAAAAACGACGACGTTTTATATTTGATCCATTGTTGGTATTTCGTATAATACCAGCATTTACTCCAGCCATATTGAGCATGGCATAAAAAATTGTTAACGGCCATTTCTTCGAATTACGACAAACATTATATGTTGCACACAGTTCGTCGGCAACATCCACTCCGCCTTTGGTTATGTTATAAAAAGTATTGATCTCAGGCTTTTTTTTCTCTCCACTAGATTCATCAATGTTGCCGTCATGATGCAAGCTCGAAACAAGCAGAACAACTTTATTTTTCTTTGGTATATGTGACACAAGTGTTATGTTTTTTTGATACCCAAACTTACTCGAATAAACCTCCTGTGCGCGTGTTCTTGTGAACTCTGGTGGTATTTGGCGTTTATTTTTTCTCAAAGTACCGGTACAGGTTAATTTATGTTCCTTGAGAAGGTGAACAATGAGTTCGTAGCTGGTAAACCAGTTATCAAATGTGATGTTTCGACTGCTTTTCGAAATAGGCTGCACAAGACGATTAACGACGTCAAAGGGTTTATTGCTGGCAGCGAATGGACCTTCAGGCTGCTTTCCTGCATAAATTTCTAGATTGGAAATATAAAAATTCTTAGCATCAACCAAAGCGAAAATTTTTATTCCGTACTTCGCAGGTTTTGACGGAATGTACTGCCTAAACTTAGCCCTTCCTCGAAAAGCAACAAGCATCTCGTCTATTGTTGCATTTTCTCCAATAACATAGCTTTTTTGACAATTTTCGGTAAATAATTCGAAAATTTGACGAATAGGAGCCAAATTATCAGTCTCTTTTCGAAAATTGCGCGTCGACTTGTCATCAAAGGCAATACAGCTGTTTATAAAGTGAAAACGCTGTTGTGACATTGTAAGACGAAAAATGTCCACACCGGTGCCATCCGATGTCCACAAATCATTCAAATTTTGTCTTCCAGCACGATGAAATCCAGCTATGTACAGTAAACCTATAAAAGCTTTTAGTTCACTCATGTTGACTTCTTTCATAAATGGATATTTCGATGGATTTGGACAAGCAGCCATTCTTTCTTTTATGCGGTCATTGGTATAATTTAGTATTATTTTGAGCATTTCATCCGTCATGAAAAGGTACCAACATTCTAATTCTGATTTCGCTGATTTTGCCTCTTGTGTTACTCCGGGCTGCTGCGTAATAATATTCTCAGGGCGAGTGCGAACATTTTGCCGAAAAGGGGTTTTAAACCATTTTGTTCCATCTTTCCCACAATAAAAAGAACCTCGTACCTGTTCATCTGATGAAATGTCACTTTCCGATTCAATCATATCCGGAGGATTAAATTGGCAGCGTAACCGTTCTAATGGAATGTCATCTTCGCTATCACTCGCTTCTTGTTCGGTATCACTTCCTTCACTACACACACTAACATGGTCTTCG
Organism: Phengaris alcon alcon; assembly: GCA_037179445.1. Classification (NCBI taxonomy): domain Eukaryota; kingdom Metazoa; phylum Arthropoda; class Insecta; order Lepidoptera; family Lycaenidae; genus Phengaris; species Phengaris alcon. Next base: position 1,147,098 of record JAYRCH010000646.1, on the reverse strand, counting down.
CTTTCAGAATCAGTTGCACTAAGCTCATTTTCATCGCTATCTGAAGATTATTCAAGTATTGATAGGATTCGATGGCGCTCCCTCTCCTCCAAGTCCATTTTATATATTTATCTAAAAAAAGAAAGCGTAATTAGGTGAAAAAACGTAATAAATTGAAAACAATTTACGGCACAAAGACGTAACGTCGCCGTTGAGCTGGGTCATAATTACCCGGTCGCGACTTCACACACGTGTAGCTCCTTGCGCAGGCGCCGGCCGACTGAAGAGACGCGCACGACGGAGGGGGGTGATCCTTAATGGCAGCTACTGAGACACACGGCAAAGCACGGCAATAATTTCGAAAAATATTGCAGAAATAAAACGTGCAGGGTCATATTGACCCTGCCTCAATGACGCCGAGTTAAAAGTTGTTTTTCCACGTTCCAAAGGATGTTCAAATGCGAATGAAATGGATAATAGCTATGAAAAGGTTGGATTCATTTGGAGCTAAAAGTACAGTTTATTGTTGTGAAGATCTTTACGAAAAGATCATCAACGAAATTACTATTCTTCGAAAAATAACCACAAGTTCATCTATTTTAGGCAGGTTATCCGATTGCATTTTTTCAAATCCCTCATCTATTGTAATTGTACTGTTTGTTGCCATCCAATCTTCTATTTCGGTAGTAAAACTGGATTTTTCCGCTTTATATAAATTAGATAATTCTTTAGCACCGCCAACAAAATTAGTGCCGTTATCACTCCATACCTCAGCGACATGTCCGCGTCGCGCTACAAGCCTTTTAAATGCAGCTAAGAATGTTTTTGTTGTCATATCTCCCACTAATTCTAAATGTATAGCCTTCGTTGCCATGCATATGAATAAACAAATATAACCTTTAATAGAACGATTTCCACGTCCTTTCGTACAGCGGATATTTATGGGTCCGGCGTAATCTACCCCGCATTTATGAAAAGGTCTGTCAGGTGTTACTCGTGATTGTGGTAGTTGACCCATCATCTGTTGACTAGAGTGCGCTGAGTGTCTTACACAAATGATACACTTATGTACAATTACACACCCTTAACAAGACGTTTAGCTCCTATTATCCAATATCTACTTCGTAGAAAATTGAGCATAATTTGTGGTCCGCCATGCATAGTCTTCTGGTGAGCATCTGTAATTATTAATTTGGAAAGTGGAGAATGATGTGATAAGATAATAGGGTGTCTCATTTCAAGTTCTACTTGAGCACTCTGTATTCTACCGCCTACTCTGAGGATGCCAACTGAATCCAAAAACGGATTTAAAGAGGTGAGTTTACATTTTTTACTAACTTTATGTCCTGTTAAAATTATATTCATTTCCTGTTGGAAATGTTGCTTTTGACTTAATTTAATGCAAGTAAGTAATGCTTCATTAATTTCTCTTGCTGTTAATTGTGCACTAACCTTTTCTTTTTCAGGTGACTTCCAGTGTTTTACTCTACGACAGTAAGAGATCACTCGGGTAAGTTTATTTAATGATGAATATCTTGATAGTAAATCTATACTGTTTTCATTCGTGACCATATGACTTTTAATCTCCGTATGTCTTTCTTCTAAATGTATATTTTCTATGTTTCCTAATTCATATTTAATATATGTCATGTGCAGCCAGGCAGGTCCTTGAAACCAGAGTTTATTTTTTACTAGTTCTGACGGTAAGAGTCCTCGTGATGCTGGGTCAGCTGGATTATCTGAAGATATGACATGAGTCCACTGATTTCTATTCATTGCCGTCAAAATTTCAGAGACTCTATTCGCCACAAAAGTTTTCCATCTATTGGGATGGTTACTGAGCCACGCCAACACAATCGATGAATCAGTCCAAGCATGTATATGATTCTTAGATATTTTCAGTACCTCAGAGATTTCCATAAGGATTTTCGACAGCAAAACTGCACCACACAATTCCAAACGTGGGATTGAAACTTGTTTTACTGGAGCCACTCTTGTTTTTGAGGATATTAAACTAACCTTTATTTCTCCAGTGGTATCAATGATTCTTAAGTATACTACAGCAGCATATGCTGCATTGGATGCATCACAAAAGCCGTGAAGTTCACGAATTTGGCCATCCGTTTTCCAATTATTCCATCGTGGTACTCTTATATTAGTAAGTACTGGTAAGTCCTTATAGAATTTTTTCCATTCTTCTAATAAATTAGTAGGAACTTTCTGGTCCCAATCGATCCCAGCTAGCCATAACTTTTGGATGAATATCTTTGCCATTGTAATAGTTGGTGCTAACCATCCAAGAGGATCATAGAGGCGTGATATGTCCGAGATAATTTTCCTTTTAGTTACAGAACTCTGAGGAAGAACATCGACTGTGAACCGGAAATTGTCAGAGTTTCTATCCCACCTTAAACCGAGAATTTTTATCGTTTCATCTAATTTAGGTTCCAGTTTAAGGTCTGACTCTTTTGAATCCCCTTGTATCTTCTGTAACAAACTTGTACTATTACTTGCCCACTTTTGAAGCGTGAAACCACCACGATCAAGTAAATTTGTTACTTCTTTATAAAGTTGTACTCCTTCTTCTTCTGTGTAACAACCACTCATCATGTCATCCATATAATACTCATTTAAAACTGTATACACTGCTCGAGGAAACTGAGAACCTTCAATCGTTGCTAAGTGTTGAAGGCATTTAATTGCTAGATACGGTGCAGATGAAGTTCCAAAGGTAACTCGTGTGAAACGAAGATGTTGTAGTTCGGCCTCAGGACTATCTCGCCATAGTACTCTTTGGGAATCTAAATCCTCTGGTGCGACTTTCAATTGTCTGTACATTTTCACAATATCCGCAACTAGAGCAATAGGATAGCAGCGCCACCTCATAATAAGATGACGAAGTTCTGGCTGAAGCCTCGGCCCCACCAACAGTTCACTATTTAATGATATCCCATTTGAATCTTTACAGGATGCATCTACAACCATACGTACCTTGGTTGTTATTCTGTCTTTCTTGACTATGGGATGATGAGGTAAGTATACTGCTTCTTTATTAATATCACAGGTATCCACGTACTCTATATGACCTGAATCTTTGTATTCATTGAGTACATTTGTATACTCTACTCTTAGCTCAGGATCCTTTGCTAAACGTCTCTCTAAATTAGAAAATCGTTTTTTGGCGACTTCTCTTAAGTTGCCCTGTAAACAGCGCGGATTATCCGTTTTGAACGGTAGTCTTACTATAAACCTTCCTGTTTCATCACGCTTTACTGTTTCATAGAAGAAATCTTCACATTTCTTCTCTTCAGGAGTTAAAATTTTCCTTGTACATAATTTTGGTTCTGATTCTAACTCCCAAAAACGTTTGAGGAGCTCGTCCTCTCCGTTATCATAACATTCCAACTTAGCCTGATGACAATGCCTTATTTCTTTTGATGTTTTTTGTGAACAAATTTTTCCAGATAAAATCCAGCCCAACATTGTGCGTTGGGCAACAATAGATTGAGATGGACCTTTTATTATACCTTCAAGTAATATTTGACTGTAAACTTCAGCTCCTAAGAGCAAATCGATCTTACTAGGAACGTCATAAGTAGGGTCTGCTAATTCATCTACAGGCAACGAAGGCAATACTTGGACCATTATTTTATTTGATGGCAACAAAGCTGTAATTTTTCCCAGGACATGAGCCCTTACTACTATACTGAAATTAGGGTCAAGGCGTGATATCATCTTAACTATAGCAGACGACTTTGAAGTCAAAGTCGTCTGATCACCGCCAAGCCCGGATATTAAACTAGTACCTGGTACCTTTTTTAGTGCCAACAATTGTACTGCAGACTCCGTTATAAAGGAGGTCTGAGACCCCTGGTCTATAAGAGATCTCAACACAACTGTACTATTCCTATTTGATTTTACTTTTACTAGGGCGGTAGCCAGTAGTACATGCCCTTGAACCTCAGAATAGTGACATGTAGTAACTACTGGCGGAATTGGAGACTCGTTACTGTTTTTTGGAGATTGACTATTTGAACTAAAAGCTTCATCAGGTCGTGAAGGCGGTTTGTATACTTTTAAATGTAGTAGACTGTGATGCTTTCTTTTGCAATAATAGCATTTGGTTGGAACTGTGCACTGGTACGTTGAGTGTCCCGAATTTAAGCAGTTGAAGCATAGATTATTAGTTTATGCGAACTCACGTCGTGTCCCTACATTTTCCTTGACAAACTTCTTACAAGTGTGAATCTTATGATTATCATTGCAAAACTTACAAACAAGGATGGCAGTTGCAATATGTGAAAAGCTCGGCCTATCTACTCTTGAACCTTTGGTATCCAGAAACTCCAAAGACCTAAATCTGCTTTGAAGAAATTCTTCAAACATACTAAAACTAGGTAGGTCTATTTTGGCCTCACAAACCTTTTGTTCCCAACGTTTGCGGGATTCTGAATCTAATTTAAGGGATATAAGGTAGATTATTATCGTATCCCAACTGCTAGTATCAATGCCTATGTTCCCCAGTGCATTAAGGCATTCTTTGGTATTGTCTAGTAAGCCTTTAATAGCTACTGCCGACTCTGTGACTATAACCTTTTGGTTGGTTAACCTAGCTAGAATATTATTTGATAAGTATCTCTTATTATTATATCTAGTTTCTAACTGGTTCCAACAAACACTATAATTGTCAGCGGTAGTTGGCATATATCTTAAAAGCTGTTCGGCTTCACCAGTGACACTGCTTTTGAGGTAGTGAAGTTTCTGGACATCATCAATGCAAGAATTTTTATGTATTAAAGAAATAAATAAATCCCGAAAGCTAACCCATTCCGAATATTTCCCCGAAAATTTTGGCAAACTAATTTTAGGTAAACTTACTGCAGGCTTATCATTCGCAGTTGCAACTGATTCCTTAACACTATTTACACTATTAACATAATTACATAAAGCATTTTTTAACAGCGATTTGTAATCAGTGTACAACTCTTCAGCCTGCTCGTACAAATCATTCGTAATGTAATCAGATTTTTCTAGGTCTTTGGCTTCTACTTCTAATATAATCGTATTATGATTAGAAGTAAATGTCTGCCAGTAGTTTTCAAGGGTTTCTAATCGGGTCTCTATATATCCTTTATTTAAGCGCTCTTTCGGCGACTTTTTAAAATTTATTTGAGCCTTATTAATGTTGCAAATTACAATTTTCTGAATAACTATTGCCTCCATATTTGTGCTCTTTGACTATGTCCAGTAACTACTACTACTTTCGGAACTATTCTTCGGAAAAAACTTATAATAACTTTGTTCGCAATTCGCACAGCACTATATTATTCTTGTTTTTTATTTTTTACTTTTTTCACTATTTGTTAACACTAGGGAATAAGGATCAAAATTACTCACTCGGAACTTGTGTACTAATTGTTAGTGAGTTCCGGCTCGGCCTCTTGGAGTGAAGATCGGCACCTGTTCCAGCACCTCGGGTTCCTCTGCTGCTGCTGAAGGTTCTGCTGCTGCTGAAGGTTCTGTTCCAACCACCAGCCTCCGGTTGTTCCTCGTCCGGTCGCAGAGTACCTCGCTAATTTTCTTCAGGCCGCCAGTCTTCCTCCAATCTTCCAGGGCCCCAGATTTTACCCCAGGATAGTGCACAGGCCACAATGATTCTTTATGATATCGAAGGACCATGAACAGAATCCCCAAAAATATCTACTAAATGAAACGAGAGCATCATCAGTAGATTTGTATTCCAATTCGACTGTACGAACAGTAGTTCGTTCGTAGAGTTATGTATATAAGGCAGGGAGTACCCTGCCTTATATACATAACTCTCAGTGCTTTGATAGCGTGATGTAGAAAACATTTACTGACATCTATTATAATATAAAAGAACTAAACATTTAAATACCCTTCAGAATATGACTTAAGAAAATTTCAAATTTATAAAAATAATAAAACCTAAAAGAGGTTTAAACAGTACATAAATTACAATATTATATACATTATTTCCTTACCCCACACCTCTCCTGTTTCTTTCACCTCTATGCGGACGATCTCCAAATTTATACCCACGCTTCTGCTAATGACCTTAATTCCGCTATTTTGGCAATCAATAAGGACCTTGCGACAATCCTCCATTGGAGTCAATGTCATGGCTTAATGGTCAATCCCAACAAGTCGCAAATTATAGTCATCGGTGGATCAAAACAGATCAATCGACCTAACTTTGATGCTATCACTAGCATTACATTTGACAATGTTACATTACCTTGTAGCGATGTAGTCAAAAACCTGGGTGTGTATTTTGATTCGACCCTTAAATGGTCTCACCACATCTCTGAAGTCAGTCGTAGGTTCTTTGCTGCGGTGGGGGCGCTTGGGCGTTGAAAGAACCTTCTACCCATAAAGACTAAAGTCGAGCTTGCGCAGTCTTTACTTCTACCAATACTGGACTATGCGGATGTTTGTATGATCGACCTTAATGAGGAATATCTTAATAAATTAGAAAGGTTACAAAACGTTTGCATTAGGTTCGTGTATGGACTGCGCAAGTTCGACCATGTCTCTGAGTTTCGACAGCGACTTGGTTGGCTGCCCATCAGGCTCCGTCGGGATGAGCATGTTCTTATATTTATGTTTAATGTCCTATTTGACCCTCGCTCTCCCCCCTATCTGAAGGAGAGTTTTCACTATCGGAGCACTGACCAAATCCGTGCACTACGCTCTGGATATAGTAGGAAACTTCATGTGCCATTTACAAAGTCTGGTTACTTTAGTGGTTCTTTCATTGTAAAGGCTGCGCTCATGTGGAATGACCTACCACGTGACATTCGAGAGTCAAAGTCACTTGCTATCTTCAAATCAAAACTGCATAACTATCTTCTGAAAAAAGTCGCTCGCTGATCTAACTATAAGTACCTATTTATTATTTGAACAATTGTATATTATTTTGAAAGTTATTCTTGACTTTTCGTATTACCTTGCTTATTTAATTATTTTACCTCTCCCGTGCTGCCGGGTTGCCTGGAAGAGATCGCTTATAGCGATAAGGCCGCCCTTGCCCACATTTAGATTATAAGTTTAGTTTTAGTCTACTGATTGTATTCTTTGATGTGAGCAATAAAGAGTTTATCTATCTATCTATCTATCTATCTAATATTATACTACTAATATACTAATTAAATTTAATATTACTTAATGTACGGAGAGTACGGACGAAACAATATAAAACACTACAATAATAGCGCAAGCAAGATACGTAAAGTAAGGCCAACCAGCCGAGATAAAGAATGTAAACAAATTTTCAGGGGTTCAAAACATTTTTATTTGAATAAATTATTATAAAGTTCGAATTATAATCGCTGTCGTCTGTACTACCGTCTGTTTATCAAACTCGTCCACTTTTTCCGAGAATGTGACCCCTTTTTTGGTTGTTGATGGGCTTTGTACATTCCCAGTTGTTGCATATTCTTTTATAATTCTATATACGGAAGCGACACCGATGCCCCAAATGCTCGCTGTTTTCTCCATTATACTTGTTTTGTACGAATATTCATCAGTAGGCCAAGTTTGCTTCACGTATTTGTGCACATTAACGACCATTCCTTTTTCATTAGATGTAAAGTACGTCCGCTGTAAATAAAAAAAATGTGAGGAATGGTAAATTTTAGACTATTTTCTAAGTAATAAATTAACTTACCTTTTGACGCTTTTTGCGTGGTGAATTGATTTCTTTCAAAGGTTGTCTAGAGTCGCCAGGCTGTGATTCCATAATTAAAATCAACAACTAAGCACTCACAATAACAGCAAAAATAAAAAATAAAACTAACCGAAACGGAATAATAACAACAAAAAACCAAGTAAATACGGAGACGAAAAAATGTATCACTTTGAACGCAATCCAAACAAGAATGAACTTGTTCACAATTGTTTGGCGGACCAAATGTTGACAACTGCGGCACTGGCCGCTTTCCTGTACTACGAAACACGCTACGACAGCTGTCGTCGACCAACTGACGTCATTATTGCATACGAGTGATAAGGACAGATATAATATTAACTCACTTTATAATGCAACTCAGTAGCGGTCCGTTTATTTACGTTTTTTATCTCGTCTCGTTGGCCTTACTTTAGTAACTAGTAAGTGACTCGACAGGCGCGGCTTGCCAGTGAGCGGCGCCTGCTACGGGCCGCGAAATTTACGAGAATTTGAAATATCTGTAAATTCATCAATATTTTGTATTTTTCAATGAAACAAAAACTAGTGTCATTGTCTCTGTTTAGTTATACAAGCTCTACTGGGACAATATTTTTAAGCGATTTTGTATAATACCAATTAACATTCTTCATTATTCATTCTTCATTATAAAATGAACCAGGAAACGAACAGACGGATCGCCTGATGGTGAGCGATTAGCACCGCCCTAAGTTAAGGACTGGGAACGCAAGTCCTCATGTTTTTTCACGCCGGTATTCTGTGAGGCCGTGGTATTTACCTGTTCGAACCGGCCCATTCATGCCGAAGCGTAGCTCTCCCACGTAAAATTTTCGAAAATCGGCCAAAATACGGCGGAGTTATCGTTGAACATACGAATATATTATATATATATATATATATATATATATATATATATATATATATATATATATATATATATATTCGTACATGTATTGATTATACATTAACCGCCTCCTTTTTGGTTCAAGTTTCAAGGTTCAAGGTTCAAGTCAGTTAAAAAGAGACTGTACCTAAGTTTTCCTAATGAGGAAATTCATATTCTATACTTCAATAGGAAATGGAACAAATTATGGAAACTATGCTAACTTTTTGTTAAAAGTTAAAACTACATTTTGACGTTATATTTACACAAAGCTTGGTTTAAAAGTAGTATTTGTTAAAAATATTTTTCTACGTGTGTGCCGTATTTCCTTTATCCTTTATTACTTTACGGAATTTGTGCCAAAACATCAAGACTATTTAAAAGAGCAATAATACAAAATATGTGTTTTTAAATATCAGGTTCCGATTCCTGTTTGGGACATAATTAAAAAAACTAAATATGTAGTTTTATTTAAAAAATAGCAGGCATACACGCCATAATTACCTAGATTAATCTTACATCAAATTTTGTCAAACTACCGATTACACAAATAAATTAAATTCTAAGCATGTCGTCAAAGGTAAATGAACGATTATGAACGAAATAGAATTTATACGTATTTTGTTCCTTCTGTGTCGTTAAATATTCTATGGCAGAGATTCCAAACTTTAAGGTGGTTCGTTTTCCATAGTAAAGTATTTTTCCATTTACGGACGAATGGAGCATAACCTTAAACTGAAATTATATAATTTGGCATTTATTATGATGTTTATTCGCGGCAAATTATATTTACTAGACAAAAATTGTATAATAATCGCATAAATCAGTCGAAAATTCAGTTCTATTTTGTTAATGTGTGAGTGTACACCGACAGTATCGTATGCTAAGTTACAAGTTTAGTTGTGTGTCCGGCTACGTTGCCAGCTCGCGCCTCGCTATGCTCGTTCAGTACACTGTTGCCGTTCTTCTCGACGATTACTTGGATCTTCAAATTGTAATCGTGGGAGCTTGTTTTCTTTCTGCCACTTTTTACAAAGGTGTTGCCAACTTTGCACTTTTGATGCTAATCATTTTCATAATTATGCGTAGGCCGTAACCCCATTTGATTTATATTTATAAATAATAATTATAACTAATTACCATTATATCTAGCTTTATATCGTTATTATAGTTATTTTTTGGGGAAATGTTTCTATTGAGCATGCAAAATATCGCGGATGATGCCGAAATACAAAAACCGTTTAAATATAATATATTTATGTTGAGAGGAAATTAGGGTACAGAGGGAAAGAAAAAGGCCAAAGACTATAAAAGGGGAAATAGCGGGAAATAATACTGTATAAAAAAAGGAAATAAGTCCTAAAAGGGGAAATCTGAATTGGGGCGAAACGAAATCATTATAGTGGAAACACTGGACAGCCGGCCGGCCGGTGTCAACTTTATATGGCGTTCCTGATTTGCTCTGCATCACGCATTGTTTTAATCAGAATTCCATATATCATTGATTTCTTTGTAATTAACTGCTATAACGTTGAGTCGAGCTCTGCTCCTCCGTTCTAAGTGTTACAAAGTTCAGTGAATCGTGAGATAATGACTGCGAGATAGTGACTCTAACCTTACCTATTATATTTTGTGTTGTGAGATATTGGACTCTTTGAACCTCCTGAGTTGAGTGGTTATCTGTTCGTGTTAGTGCACCGACATAAAATGGAGCCACGAACTTCGCGAAAAGACTATAAAAATCACCAATATTCTGGTGCAAGAAAAAGTCGCAAACGAGTTCGTGGACAAATGAAACGCTATCACGGAGAAGTGAAAAGGTAAGAAAGTATTCTCCTACTGATTTGTGGATGTACTCATAAAGTACCTACTCATTATAATTATATTGAAAGTTCAATCAGTATATCGTCTTAGGTTTTGTTTTTGAAAGTATAGGTACCTAACTAACCTTTTTTTACTTGTTGCAGTCGTAATGAATTGTGGTGTAAAAGACCGAAATTAGACGATAATGACAAAAAAGAAAACATTTCTTCAAGTTCTATGTAAGTGCACCATCAAATTCATAATATTATGTAGACAATAACTTTGAATTCCTCATGAGTAAGTATTACTTATCCACTAATTACAAAAAATACTTTATACCTAACTACAGATTGAACAACACTGTCAAGACGTACAGCACCAAATCGAAGAAGTTTAATGTAGAAGCAAATTATACTCAATATGAACAATTGGAGAAAACTGAAAATGAAACCACAGCAGCAAAGCCATTGGACATAAATTGGCCACTTATTGATCCCACTGACAGTCACGAGTTGACTGTTGAATATGTTTCACCAGATAATTTGACTGGTCTTTCTGGAAACAGAATTGTGGACCTAGCGCACGTCCTTCAGTGGGCTTTCAGACTGGAGAGACACCGATCACAATGTAAAGGAAGCAGTATTTTATTTATAAATGAATTGAAAGATGGCTTCAACAGCATATTTATATTCAAGTGTAGCAGTTGTTTAAAAGAATTCCGGAACAGCAATGAAATAGTAGCCAAACACAATAAAGCCTTTGTTTGGGGAACATTAACAGCTGGCAGTTATTACTCCCAATCTGCTCACATAACCAACTTGATGGACATCCCTACCATGTCACCTAACAAGTTTCGGAAGACAGAGAAAATATTAGGTGATGTCTGGCAGGACCACCTAACCAAAGAAATTAAAAGAAATGGTGAATTAGAGAAAGCTCTTGCCTTGGGAAAACAACATATTGATGAAGATGGTGTGCCATTTGTGACTGTGTATGTGGATGGTGGCTGGCCTAAGCGATCATATGGCCATGACTATAGTTCTGCATCAGGAATGGTTGGTTGGTTTAGTTGATAACCTGTATTTCTTTTTTTTGTGATTGTTTTTTATAACTTTTGTTATATTACAGGCCTGCATTATTGGTAAAGAGACGAAAAAATGTCTCTTCATAGGCATCAAAAATAAATACTGTTACCACTGTCATATTTATGAGAAAAAAAATGAGCCAGTGCCTGAACATACCTGCTTCAGAAATTATGAAGGGCCATCGACAGGAATGGAGTCGACTATTTTGATAGAAGGGTTTCAAAAAAGCCAAGAAATGCACGGAATTAAATATTTGCAATTTGTTGGTGATGGAGACTCTTCAGTTTTTGCACAACTCAGAGAAAAAGTCTCATATGGACAACAAATAAAGAAGATTGAGTGCAAAAATCATGTAATCAAAAACTACACTGGTGCATTGTACAAGGTAAAAACATTATTTTACAGCCATTGCCTGCAAATTTATCAGACTACTGGCCAAATTTTTTGGCTAAATAACATAATTTTTTGTTAATTTTTTACATTATAATATGTTATATAATAAAATAACTACGAGGGCGGGTCAATAAGTCCGTGACTTTTTGAATTTCTAACCTCCTTACTGAAAAAGCAACACTACTCCTGTCAACAGGCATCTGTCAGTTGACTCCTATCAAAATTTGAACTTGCTGCGTCAGTTAGTTTGTGTTTTACAGCTATCTTTATCAGACTATCCAGTAACTTAAGGAAACAATGGAAAAAAGTGAATTTCGTGTGCTTATTAAGCATTATTTTTTGCGAAAAAAAACCATTACCGAGACCAAGGCTAAGCTTGATAAATACTATGGGGACTCTGCACCATCGATTTCAATGGTAAAAAAGTGGTTTACTGAATTTCGTTGTGGCCGTACAAGCACTGAAGATGCCGAACGTCCTGGACGCCCAGTTGAGGTCTCTACACCCGAAACAATAAAAAAATTCACGATATGGTGTTGGCCGACCGAAGATTGAAAGTTCAAGAGATTGTGGAAGCCATAGGCATCTCGCATGGCTCAGTGGTTTCAATTTTGAATGATCACTTGGGCATGAGAAAGCTTTCCGCAAGATGGGTGCCGCGTTTGCTCACAGTCGACCACAAACGCAATCGTGTAACAACTTCACAGGAAGGTTTGGCGTTGTTTAATCACAATATGGAGGAGTTTTTGCGCCGTTTTGTAACCGTGGACGAAACATGGATCCATCACAACACACCAGAGACCAAACAACAGTCAAAACAGTGGGTTTCTAAGGGTGAATCGGCGCCAAAGAAGGCCAAGGTGGGTTTGTCAGCCAATAAAGTTATGGCGACTGTTTTTTGGGATGCACGTGGGATAATCCACATTGACTATCTTCAAAAGGGAAGAACAATTAATGGGGAATATTATGCCAACTTATTGGACCGCTTCAATGAGGATTTGAAAAAAAAAACGACCTCATTTGGCCAAGAAAAAAGTTCTTTTTCACCAAGACAATGCAAGGGTGCACACATGTGCAGTTGCCATGGCAAAAATCCATGAATTGGGCTATGAATTGCTCGCACATCCACCCTATTCTCCAGATTTGGCTCCGAGTCACTACTTCTTGTTCCCAAACCTGAAAAAATGGCTCGGTGGAAAAAGATTTGACTCCAATGATGAAGTCATCTCGCAAACAAAGGCCTATTTTGAGGACCTCGACAAATCATATTTTTTGGAAGGGATAAAAAAATTTGTGAAGCGTTGGACAAAGTGTATAGAGCTCAAGGGGGACTACGTTGAAAAATAAAATGATTTATTTATCAAAAAATCTGTGTTTTATTCCAAAAGTCACGGACTTATTGACCCGCCCTCGTATATAATGTAGTGTATTGTGTTCCATGTCTTCATTAATTTGTATTCATTTTCAGATTCTAGCAAATACAAAATTGCCATTACTTGGCAGAAAAATATTGAAGCCGAAAGTGCAAAAACTTACTGCTGTGGCACGAAAAATAATAATACATGGCGATCGTAACACTTTTAGAGAAGATTTAAACAATGGCCCTTCTCATGTATTTGGATGCCACAAAGATTGCAAAGAGTATTACTGCAGATTCATCAACAGTGATGAAAAGGACACAGATCTTTCACAAGAATTGAAAACAAAGGCACCCACAGTTTGGGCTCTCATTTGTGCAGCAAAAGAGGCAGTCATGTCAAAATGCCATCGACTATCAAATGACACAACAAATGTGGTGGAAAACTTTATGAGTGTCTTGAGCAAATTCATATGTGGAAAAAGATTGAATTTGCACAAAGGTGGCTCATATCAACGCAGAGTATATGTTGCAGGTAAGAATTGAATAATGTATAACATAAACACAACTAGCTTTTGCCCACGGCATCGCATGTGTAAAAGTATACATAAAAACCTTCCTCTTGAATCACTACTCTTTCTACTAAAAAAAACTGCATCAAAATCCGTTGTGTAGTTTTAAAGATCTAAGCATTTATATTATATAGAGACAAACAGACACGAAAAGCTTAGTTAGTTCTTAGTTTTACTTTATATTGTTTTCAATATTACACTTTTTTATTTCAGGCCTTTCACACACTGCTGGTGAAAACTGGCATGCAAGCGCTTGGAAAAGCCACACAGCATGTAGCCCTGGGAAAACAGTAAAAAAATACATTGCTCAAAAAGGAAAATGTCAAGAAAGACGAAAAAACTACACCCGCAGGCGGCTTTTCGTTCCCAAATGTAAACCTGACCAGAATTATGGTCCAAAGGCACAAGAGGCAAATGAACCAATTGCAGAGACAGATCTGAAAGAAGCATGTCTTCTAAAACTTAAAGAGTTTCAAAAAACAGATCAGGAAATTGAAGATATTGAACACCTGACCATTGGGCAACATGAAAATGATGTGTATAATACACATAGATGTAACAGGCTCACTGCCAGCCAGTTTGGAATGGTAAATGGCAATACTCTAGTTTTGTAATATACCACAAATTAGCACATTATGCTCAATCTGCCCTCTGTTACAGATCTGTAAGCGAAAATCAACGACACCCTGCCACAACCATGTCAAAACAATTTTATATAAAAACAATATTCTGACCAATGACATGTCGTATGGTCAACGCAATGAGTCTGTGGCAAGGACATTATTTACAGAAAAAATGAAAAAAAACGTGCGACCAGCAGGCCTCTTCATTGACAAAGAATTTGGCTTTTTGGGTGCTAGTCCGGATGGTATGTGGCATAATTCATTTCAAATTATTGTTTTTCTGTCCAGATCATTTGTGAATATATTATTATTTACTGCAATCAATGAATTTCAGGGGTTATAGAAGAAGAAAAGTCTATTTTGGAAATTAAATGTTTCCCCTCATTGGCTCGTAACAATCAAGACATGAATGCTGCTGCTAAAGATAGAAAAAACTTCCCATTGTATATTGACAACAATGGGAGTTTACAAATAAATAAAAAACACAACTATTACTATCAGGTTAGTACCAATTACATGCTGTTGTTGCATGCAGTAAACAGAGATCACCTGCTGTGCTTTATTTTACTGTTTGAACATTTTTACACCTACCTATTCTTGTTACAGATTCAGGGGCAACTACGAGTTTCTCAAATGAAGAAATGTTATTTTGTGGGATATATTTCTCCAGCTCATGATATTACAGTACTAGAAATCGAGCGTGACGAAAATTTTATTTTGGACATGTTACCTAAATTGGTAGCATTTTATAAAAATTCTGTTTTGCCAGAGGTGGTACTTCGAAAAGTAAAAAATAATCAAAACTGCATAGACGTTTCACTGTGGTAGCACATTTATTATTATATTACTTCTCGAATAACCGCCTCTGTAGTTTAGTGGTGGTTATTCTTTTATAAAGGAGAATTTTATTGTAAAATGTTATTTTTCAATAATGTAATAAATAATAACTGCAATAGTAAAAACCTGATTTTTATTTAGAACTCGGACAAAAATACATAATATTATATTTCACGACTAAAATCTCTTATGTAATTTGAATAAAATTACAAAAATATAACAAAAAAAGTTCAAAAACAGTATGATACATAAGAGATTTTAGTCGTGAAATATAATATTATGTATTTTTGTCCGAGTTCTAAATAAAAATCAGGTTTTTACTATTGCAGTTATTATTTATTACATTATTGAAAAATAACATTTTACAATAAAATTC
This sequence comes from Phengaris alcon alcon, assembly GCA_037179445.1. NCBI lineage: Eukaryota > Metazoa > Arthropoda > Insecta > Lepidoptera > Lycaenidae > Phengaris > Phengaris alcon. The sequence goes on along the minus strand of JAYRCH010000646.1, from coordinate 1,131,482 downwards.
TCCTTTATAAAAGAATAACCACCACTAAACTACAGAGGCGGTTATTCGAGAAGTAATATAATAATAAATGTGCTACCACAGTGAAACGTCTATGCAGTTTTGATTATTTTTTACTTTTCGAAGTACCACCTCTGGCAAAACAGAATTTTTATAAAATGCTACCAATTTAGGTAACATGTCCAAAATAAAATTTTCGTCACGCTCGATTTCTAGTACTGTAATATCATGAGCTGGAGAAATATATCCCACAAAATAACATTTCTTCATTTGAGAAACTCGTAGTTGCCCCTGAATCTGTAACAAGAATAGGTAGGTGTAAAAATGTTCAAACAGTAAAATAAAGCACAGCAGGTGATCTCTGTTTACTGCATGCAACAACAGCATGTAATTGGTACTAACCTGATAGTAATAGTTGTGTTTTTTATTTATTTGTAAACTCCCATTGTTGTCAATATACAATGGGAAGTTTTTTCTATCTTTAGCAGCAGCATTCATGTCTTGATTGTTACGAGCCAATGAGGGGAAACATTTAATTTCCAAAATAGACTTTTCTTCTTCTATAACCCCTGAAATTCATTGATTGCAGTAAATAATAATATATTCACAAATGATCTGGACAGAAAAACAATAATTTGAAATGAATTATGCCACATACCATCCGGACTAGCACCCAAAAAGCCAAATTCTTTGTCAATGAAGAGGCCTGCTGGTCGCACGTTTTTTTTCATTTTTTCTGTAAATAATGTCCTTGCCACAGACTCATTGCGTTGACCATACGACATGTCATTGGTCAGAATATTGTTTTTATATAAAATTGTTTTGACATGGTTGTGGCAGGGTGTCGTTGATTTTCGCTTACAGATCTGTAACAGAGGGCAGATTGAGCATAATGTGCTAATTTGTGGTATATTACAAAACTAGAGTATTGCCATTTACCATTCCAAACTGGCTGGCAGTGAGCCTGTTACATCTATGTGTATTATACACATCATTTTCATGTTGCCCAATGGTCAGGTGTTCAATATCTTCAATTTCCTGATCTGTTTTTTGAAACTCTTTAAGTTTTAGAAGACATGCTTCTTTCAGATCTGTCTCTGCAATTGGTTCATTTGCCTCTTGTGCCTTTGGACCATAATTCTGGTCAGGTTTACATTTGGGAACGAAAAGCCGCCTGCGGGTGTAGTTTTTTCGTCTTTCTTGACATTTTCCTTTTTGAGCAATGTATTTTTTTACTGTTTTCCCAGGGCTACATGCTGTGTGGCTTTTCCAAGCGCTTGCATGCCAGTTTTCACCAGCAGTGTGTGAAAGGCCTGAAATAAAAAAGTGTAATATTGAAAACAATATAAAGTAAAACTAAGAACTAACTAAGCTTTTCGTGTCTGTTTGTCTCTATATAATATAAATGCTTAGATCTTTAAAACTACACAACGGATTTTGATGCAGTTTTTTTTAGTAGAAAGAGTAGTGATTCAAGAGGAAGGTTTTTATGTATACTTTTACACATGCGATGCCGTGGGCAAAAGCTAGTTGTGTTTATGTTATACATTATTCAATTCTTACCTGCAACATATACTCTGCGTTGATATGAGCCACCTTTGTGCAAATTCAATCTTTTTCCACATATGAATTTGCTCAAGACACTCATAAAGTTTTCCACCACATTTGTTGTGTCATTTGATAGTCGATGGCATTTTGACATGACTGCCTCTTTTGCTGCACAAATGAGAGCCCAAACTGTGGGTGCCTTTGTTTTCAATTCTTGTGAAAGATCTGTGTCCTTTTCATCACTGTTGATGAATCTGCAGTAATACTCTTTGCAATCTTTGTGGCATCCAAATACATGAGAAGGGCCATTGTTTAAATCTTCTCTAAAAGTGTTACGATCGCCATGTATTATTATTTTTCGTGCCACAGCAGTAAGTTTTTGCACTTTCGGCTTCAATATTTTTCTGCCAAGTAATGGCAATTTTGTATTTGCTAGAATCTGAAAATGAATACAAATTAATGAAGACATGGAACACAATACACTACATTATATACGAGGGCGGGTCAATAAGTCCGTGACTTTTGGAATAAAACACAGATTTTTTGATAAATAAATCATTTTATTTTTCAACGTAGTCCCCCTTGAGCTCTATACACTTTGTCCAACGCTTCACAAATTTTTTTATCCCTTCCAAAAAATATGATTTGTCGAGGTCCTCAAAATAGGCCTTTGTTTGCGAGATGACTTCATCATTGGAGTCAAATCTTTTTCCACCGAGCCATTTTTTCAGGTTTGGGAACAAGAAGTAGTGACTCGGAGCCAAATCTGGAGAATAGGGTGGATGTGCGAGCAATTCATAGCCCAATTCATGGATTTTTGCCATGGCAACTGCACATGTGTGCACCCTTGCATTGTCTTGGTGAAAAAGAACTTTTTTCTTGGCCAAATGAGGTCGTTTTTTTTTTCAAATCCTCATTGAAGCGGTCCAATAAGTTGGCATAATATTCCCCATTAATTGTTCTTCCCTTTTGAAGATAGTCAATGTGGATTATCCCACGTGCATCCCAAAAAACAGTCGCCATAACTTTATTGGCTGACAAACCCACCTTGGCCTTCTTTGGCGCCGATTCACCCTTAGAAACCCACTGTTTTGACTGTTGTTTGGTCTCTGGTGTGTTGTGATGGATCCATGTTTCGTCCACGGTTACAAAACGGCGCAAAAACTCCTCCATATTGTGATTAAACAACGCCAAACCTTCCTGTGAAGTTGTTACACGATTGCGTTTGTGGTCGACTGTGAGCAAACGCGGCACCCATCTTGCGGAAAGCTTTCTCATGCCCAAGTGATCATTCAAAATTGAAACCACTGAGCCATGCGAGATGCCTATGGCTTCCACAATCTCTTGAACTTTCAATCTTCGGTCGGCCAACACCATATCGTGAATTTTTTTATTGTTTCGGGTGTAGAGACCTCAACTGGGCGTCCAGGACGTTCGGCATCTTCAGTGCTTGTACGGCCACAACGAAATTCAGTAAACCACTTTTTTACCATTGAAATCGATGGTGCAGAGTCCCCATAGTATTTATCAAGCTTAGCCTTGGTCTCGGTAATGGTTTTTTTTCGCAAAAAATAATGCTTAATAAGCACACGAAATTCACTTTTTTCCATTGTTTCCTTAAGTTACTGGATAGTCTGATAAAGATAGCTGTAAAACACAAACTAACTGACGCAGCAAGTTCAAATTTTGATAGGAGTCAACTGACAGATGCCTGTTGACAGGAGTAGTGTTGCTTTTTCAGTAAGGAGGTTAGAAATTCAAAAAGTCACGGACTTATTGACCCGCCCTCGTAGTTATTTTATTATATAACATATTATAATGTAAAAAATTAACAAAAAATTATGTTATTTAGCCAAAAAATTTGGCCAGTAGTCTGATAAATTTGCAGGCAATGGCTGTAAAATAATGTTTTTACCTTGTACAATGCACCAGTGTAGTTTTTGATTACATGATTTTTGCACTCAATCTTCTTTATTTGTTGTCCATATGAGACTTTTTCTCTGAGTTGTGCAAAAACTGAAGAGTCTCCATCACCAACAAATTGCAAATATTTAATTCCGTGCATTTCTTGGCTTTTTTGAAACCCTTCTATCAAAATAGTCGACTCCATTCCTGTCGATGGCCCTTCATAATTTCTGAAGCAGGTATGTTCAGGCACTGGCTCATTTTTTTTCTCATAAATATGACAGTGGTAACAGTATTTATTTTTGATGCCTATGAAGAGACATTTTTTCGTCTCTTTACCAATAATGCAGGCCTGTAATATAACAAAAGTTATAAAAAACAATCACAAAAAAAAGAAATACAGGTTATCAACTAAACCAACCAACCATTCCTGATGCAGAACTATAGTCATGGCCATATGATCGCTTAGGCCAGCCACCATCCACATACACAGTCACAAATGGCACACCATCTTCATCAATATGTTGTTTTCCCAAGGCAAGAGCTTTCTCTAATTCACCATTTCTTTTAATTTCTTTGGTTAGGTGGTCCTGCCAGACATCACCTAATATTTTCTCTGTCTTCCGAAACTTGTTAGGTGACATGGTAGGGATGTCCATCAAGTTGGTTATGTGAGCAGATTGGGAGTAATAACTGCCAGCTGTTAATGTTCCCCAAACAAAGGCTTTATTGTGTTTGGCTACTATTTCATTGCTGTTCCGGAATTCTTTTAAACAACTGCTACACTTGAATATAAATATGCTGTTGAAGCCATCTTTCAATTCATTTATAAATAAAATACTGCTTCCTTTACATTGTGATCGGTGTCTCTCCAGTCTGAAAGCCCACTGAAGGACGTGCGCTAGGTCCACAATTCTGTTTCCAGAAAGACCAGTCAAATTATCTGGTGAAACATATTCAACAGTCAACTCGTGACTGTCAGTGGGATCAATAAGTGGCCAATTTATGTCCAATGGCTTTGCTGCTGTGGTTTCATTTTCAGTTTTCTCCAATTGTTCATATTGAGTATAATTTGCTTCTACATTAAACTTCTTCGATTTGGTGCTGTACGTCTTGACAGTGTTGTTCAATCTGTAGTTAGGTATAAAGTATTTTTTGTAATTAGTGGATAAGTAATACTTACTCATGAGGAATTCAAAGTTATTGTCTACATAATATTATGAATTTGATGGTGCACTTACATAGAACTTGAAGAAATGTTTTCTTTTTTGTCATTATCGTCTAATTTCGGTCTTTTACACCACAATTCATTACGACTGCAACAAGTAAAAAAAGGTTAGTTAGGTACCTATACTTTCAAAAACAAAACCTAAGACGATATACTGATTGAACTTTCAATATAATTATAATGAGTAGGTACTTTATGAGTACATCCACAAATCAGTAGGAGAATACTTTCTTACCTTTTCACTTCTCCGTGATAGCGTTTCATTTGTCCACGAACTCGTTTGCGACTTTTTCTTGCACCAGAATATTGGTGATTTTTATAGTCTTTTCGCGAAGTTCGTGGCTCCATTTTATGTCGGTGCACTAACACGAACAGATAACCACTCAACTCAGGAGGTTCAAAGAGTCCAATATCTCACAACACAAAATATAATAGGTAAGGTTAGAGTCACTATCTCGCAGTCATTATCTCACGATTCACTGAACTTTGTAACACTTAGAACGGAGGAGCAGAGCTCGACTCAACGTTATAGCAGTTAATTACAAAGAAATCAATGATATATGGAATTCTGATTAAAACAATGCGTGATGCAGAGCAAATCAGGAACGCCATATAAAGTTGACACCGGCCGGCCGGCTGTCCAGTGTTTCCACTATAATGATTTCGTTTCGCCCCAATTCAGATTTCCCCTTTTAGGACTTATTTCCTTTTTTTATACAGTATTATTTCCCGCTATTTCCCCTTTTATAGTCTTTGGCCTTTTTCTTTCCCTCTGTACCCTAATTTCCTCTCAACATAAATATATTATATTTAAACGGTTTTTGTATTTCGGCATCATCCGCGATATTTTGCATGCTCAATAGAAACATTTCCCCAAAAAATAACTATAATAACGATATAAAGCTAGATATAATGGTAATTAGTTATAATTATTATTTATAAATATAAATCAAATGGGGTTACGGCCTACGCATAATTATGAAAATGATTAGCATCAAAAGTGCAAAGTTGGCAACACCTTTGTAAAAAGTGGCAGAAAGAAAACAAGCTCCCACGATTACAATTTGAAGATCCAAGTAATCGTCGAGAAGAACGGCAACAGTGTACTGAACGAGCATAGCGAGGCGCGAGCTGGCAACGTAGCCGGACACACAACTAAACTTGTAACTTAGCATACGATACTGTCGGTGTACACTCACACATTAACAAAATAGAACTGAATTTTCGACTGATTTATGCGATTATTATACAATTTTTGTCTAGTAAATATAATTTGCCGCGAATAAACATCATAATAAATGCCAAATTATATAATTTCAGTTTAAGGTTATGCTCCATTCGTCCGTAAATGGAAAAATACTTTACTATGGAAAACGAACCACCTTAAATGTGGAAGCGTATGTAATTGGTATTGACAAACACTAGTCATCTTTTTTTTGCTATTGAATTAAGAATCGCTTTCACGAATTTTTGCTGTCTGAGTGAAATGTAACAATAATGTGAAAATGTCAATGTATGTCGCGGCTCAGAAATATTGTCAGTTTAGTAAGGATATAACGTATATCTTACATTAATCCTATTATCTTAGATTAATCAAAGTGCGTCGCCACAAACAACAATATTCCTTAGTCATGTTTTCAACAATTGAAGCGGGGGCTTATAATTAAACTTTGTTTCAATTTCAAGAAATCGTCAATTTCGAAGTAATATTTAAGTAAAATTTTTAATCCCTCACAAAACAAGATTTGAACACCATATTCTAAAACATATTATTTTTAAGTGTATCGCTACCAAATTCATTTTTAAACTTTGCCAATAACTTTTACTTCGAAAACAAGTCATTGCCTACTACTATAAAAACGCAACTTCCTTGCATTTCTATTCAAAAACATCTTTTGCATCCCCGTAGGAAAGCAACTATACGTATCAAAATATTTACCGACGCCATGACTGTCTACGTGGATGGCTACCCAGTGAGAACCCGGTTTTGAGTCCGGGTCCAAATTGCTTATAAAGTATGCGGGAGCAGTGACATACATTGGTAATCGGTTCGCAGCATACCCACACGTTATTTTGTAAGCTTGGATGTATATTTTTATGTATGGTTAAGTATTCATTCATCATTCTTTAATACGCTCTATCACACGCAAGTGAAATAAATAAGCTAAGACCTTCTTACTTAGCTTGCAATTGACGGGGGTCTTAAAATAAAATGAAATCACAACTTCAAAATAATCATTTAATTACACATTGAAAACATTTTACAGAGTACTTTCTTAACTACCGACAGTTGATATATTTATGTAATATCTATATAATATCTATGGACGCTTTCAGACCACGTCAATCTGGTCCTGCACTAAGTATAAATATAGTATACAATTTGGACCCGGACTCAAAACCAGGTTCTCACCGGGTAGCCATCCACATAGACAGTCATGGCGTCGCTGAATATTTTGATACGTATGGTAGTTTTCCTACGGGGATGCATAAAATGTTTTTAAATAGAAATGCAAGGAAATGGCGTTTTAATAGTAGTAGGCTACAAAATAATTGGACTTCAGCGTGTGGAGAGTACTGTTTAATGTACTTACATTATTAGCTTAATAACAAGTCATTGCCAGAGTATCAAAATGAATTTGGTAGCGATACACGTCTTGTATAACTAAATGATATGCTCTAGAATATGACGTTCAAATCTTGTTTCATGAGGGATTTAAAATGTTACTAAAAGATTACTTCGCAATAAAGGATTTCTTTGAAATTAAACCAGTTTTATTTTCAGAGCCCGCTTTAATTGTTGAAAACATGACAAAGGATTGTTGTTTGTGACGACGCACATCAAAATGTCATTAACAATCGAGGAGATCATTAGCATTAGCTTAATTACCCTATTGGAGCTTTTTGGGCACCAAAGCTAAAAGGCCAACGAATGCAAATACGCAAAAACGGACCGCAGAGATCGAAAACCCCCATTTTGACCAAACTTTTGTTTTTTGCCGACGAATCCACTCGGACTGCCGCCGATAGAGAGCGAAAATGGGAGGGGTTGAGTCAGAGCTGTGAACCAAAACGCACGAATCACTACTACTACAGGACAATACTTATATTACCTTAATTATGTGTTCGATTATGAACTCTATTGTATTAGTCCATAGTTCCATTTTCGGCGCTCTAAATTTTCTCCGGCCGGGGAAAATTCAGAGCATTGAAACACACGGCAGCCGTGTGTTCGATTTTAAACTATCAGCCCAGAGTTCACTGGTTTTACGACCTCTGTGGCTCAGTGGTTAGCGCGTCGACGCTTAAGCCGGAGGTTGTGGGTTCGAACCCCGCCGAAGGGACAAAAATATTTTCTTTGTTCCTGGGTCTTGGATGTGTATTAATTATGTATAGTATAATAAAAACCTTAAATATGTGTATAGTATAAAAGTATTAAATATATTTCCGTTTCTCTGGTAGGTGATACAAGTTCTTCGAATACTTAGTACAGGACCACAGATTGACGTGGTGCGGACGCGTCCATAGATATATTATTATTGGAGATTGCGGATAATATAGTCCCATTCTGATTCCATATCACAATTCCAATACAACTTATTACTTGCCAATTTTTTTATGGTGATTCAGCAATTTATGTTCCGGACTATTCTTTGAAAGAATATATTCTATAGGGCGCCATAGAGTCGCGACACTTTACCGTGATTGTACCACGCTTCCGGACAAATGGGCCAGCCGACTGGTGATGTACCTTACAGAAAATCAATGCGATATAACGCCGTCGTGTTTCGGCATGTTGTTAAGTAAATTGAAAAACCAAGGGGGATTGAGGTTAAAAAATCGGAAACATATTTAAAATTTCTGGTGTTTGGCACAGACCTATAGGCGAGGTACCACTAATTATAGACGAGGCATGTCGAGGCAAAAAGTGTCCACATTTAAACTGCCCTACTTTTGGGGTTGTTTGGGGCAGTCGAGGTTTGACATTTGTAATCGAAACATTTTCACATTTGCTTTCCGCAGTCCGCTTCTATGTGAAAAATCTTCTGAAATCAACGCACAACTTTTCCTTATATGAAAATTTTTCTGTCAAATGTACCTCAAAGTAAAGGGTGTCATAGCCTTAGAGCATTATCATTAGCTGTGTCAACTGTCAATGGGTGGCGGTAATCGCTTTCTATCAGTATACCTGTCTGCTCGTTTACCACATAACCATAGCACAACAAACAACAATTCATAATTCAAAAATTTTAATACTGTTAAAATTCAACAATACAAAACATTACAGACACTATACACTGAAATAATAACGAATCTAAATAAACTTGTAAAGGAAATATATTACAATAATGGCATTAAGTACTTATCATAAAATTATTTACAAATCAGATATGATATTTTATAGTAAAACATTTCTTACACTAGGACACGGGAACTATAATTGTATGGTATGAATGCAAAGCGTGGTTAGGCAGTATATTTTAAAGGCTAATCAATATTTAATATTATCATCAAAATCGAAAAATATTACAAGTGAAGCAGCTATTCTCCATCAGGAATAAAATAGTGACCAGGCTCCTTAAACACACATAGGTTTCATGTAATATTCAATTCCAATTTCCATTCCTGCAACTGTATTTGGAGTAACATTTTACGATTTTGTACTTACAGACTTCGAATTCTTATATCTATTTGAAAAATTTGAACTATTACGCCCTACATAATATGGCAGTGTCTTACGTAAAGCGTGAAGGAGTGTTCAATATTGTAGATCGAAGCGTCTTCTCGCGTAACACTAGGAGATCGGTACACTACACTAAGGCGATTAAAACAAAAGGGCCACACCGCGCATTGGCGCAGATTCTGCCACACCGCACAGGGACACGGAAACTGCCACGCCGCGCAGGGACGCAGAATCTGCCACAAATCGCATGGGCGCAGATTCTGAAACGCCGAGCAGAGGCACAAATTCTGCCACATCGCACAGGTATTTGTATGCTGTACTTCATTTCGAGTAGTAGGTACTCACAGAAACACATCCCAACGCGGATAACTTCTTTTAAATTGAAATGTATCGTACCGCGCGGTGCAGCGTTTTCCGCCTAAATTTCTACAGCATCAGGAAACACATGATTCAAATACGATTGGTCGTAGCTTTGTACGGGCCTTGGTCTCACTGGTTTAGCGTTCCCACTGTTTCGGTCGAACCTCAAAGCGATTTCTCGAACTTTCCCCGGTCTGGGAAAATAATCTTCCTCTGTAGCGTTATCTTGCTCATCTTTTATTATATCGATATCTTTTATTACTTTAACTTTTTCTATTTCATCATTATTTACTACTTTGCTTCTATCTGATAATCTTTTTGCATCAGATCTCGTTTCTATATCTCGTATATACGAGTGATTACTCCCATAATTATAACTACTGCGAACAGGTCTAGTTTGTGCGTTGGTTTCATGTCTTCCGAAATTTGGATCTTTATAATATTTTACATCACTATTGTGGTTAACTCTTTTGCTTCTGTCGCTTCTATTGGATCGTCTGACTTTTTCTGGCTTACTGAAACGATTATCGTGTGGTCGGTTGTTATTATAATTGTTATTGAAATCGTTTATTTTAATTTTTTGTGGGTCGAAAGCGTGCGTTCTTTGGTGAGTTAGAGGCTTAGACAAGGATAGATACTTAGGTGGTTCCCCGTGGCTATTTATAGTTAGTTCATACTGTATGTGCGGGTCTAGTACCGCATACACATTTTCTTTGGCTTCTCTCTGCAACGATGACAGTGCTGCCTGTAAAAGAAAGTTATTTATTGACAAGTCTCAGTTGTCAGTATTTTTTTCATAAAGTTAACCTACTTTTTAATTTACTTGCAAACAATGAAAGTCAAAAAGTTACTTAAAAGAGTGATGGTGCTCAAACGTGTAGACTTGTCTAAATACAAATTAAAACACACTGCTATAAAAATGGCTAAAGCATAAAAAAGACAATCATATATCTCAAAAACATTTCACGAAACAATGCTATAGTAAAACAATAAAAAGTAAAAATATATATTAATTTATGTTAAGTAAAATGTGTTAGTCGTATAGTCGCTAACTGTTATAGTCGCTAACTGTTATAGTTGCTAAGTATAGTGCACTTAATATAATGAAACGTCCAGTGATGGGGTGTGCTAACAACAACCAAAAACTCTTTCAATCAAGATTATGTTAGTTTAATTACTAAAACGTTTTAACGGTAGGCCTAAAAATGGGGAGAAATGGCACGAACTGAACAAAGTCACGTAATTGTTTCTGTTTTATTCGCTGTATGGTTCCAGTGTCAGTGCATGTTGTCGCACTTGTACACGCACCACATAGTGCGAGTGGGATAGCATGCGCTGACACTGGAGCCCGACTATTTAACAGAAGTTATTACGTGGATGCTAATGCACGTAATTATTTCCGTGCCTGGCCATTTTATACTTTTGAGGAGACGAATTTTCGGGAACAATAGGCACAGACTATAATATTTTGGAAAAAAGTTTAATCTTCATTCGTCATTTAAAATCCGAAATTATTCTTATCGTGCCTAAAGAACATCACTTCAAAAAATAATTGAAAAATTAAACATCTTTGTATCGATTCGTACCTTAGAAAGTTAAGTTGTTATAATAGGTCTTTACCTATGAAATTGCCGATCTGCAGTACTGCTCATTTCAAATCAAAATAATTTTTGTTTGGCTAAGAACTCTAATTTCAAATTAATTTTATTTTAAAATCATGGAATTCTTTTACCAAAACTAGTCATTTGTTTATTGATTAGTGTTACATTTTCATCGCATTTCTATCTTTTTCGTCATCATGGATACGTTAAAAATTCCAGTAATTATGGAATATGAGTACCGTCGTGGCAGCAACGCGGCACAAGCACGCAACATCAACGACGTTTACGGAGCTAACACTACAAACCAACGCACCACCTGTTATTGGTTTGCTCGCTTCCGTTCTGGAAATTTCGACCTGAAAAATGAACCTCGCAGTCGTACGAAGACTTTGGTCGACAATGACGAATTAAAGGCGATTGTGGAAGCTGATGTACACAATCTACGGCTGAATTAGGAGCAGCTTTCGACGTTAGCGTCAAAACAATATTGGTCCATTTGCGTCAAATTGTCAACGTAAAAAAGCTTGACAAATGGGTGCCCCTCGAACTCAATGATCGCCAGCGCGAAGTACGCGTCGAGACGTGCCTTGCACTGCTCAACAAACACACAAATGAATGAATTTTGAACCGCATTGTTACCTGCGATGAAAAATAGATTCTGTTTAATAACTGCAAGCGCTCAGCAAGTTGGTTGGATCCTGTTCAGCACCTAAACAATGCCCTAAACGAAAACTTACCCCTAGAAAAGTGATGGTCACTGTTTGGTGATCTAGCGCCGGTGTAATTCATCACAGCTTCTTACCAAACGGGGTGAGCATTACTGCAGATATTGTGTACTGTGAAAAACTGAACACAATGATGGAGAAGCTGGCACATCTCCAATTACCAGCATTGGTCAAGCGCTCGTCTCCGCTGTTCCTGCATGACAACGCGCGACCTCATACTGCACAGCAGACCGTCTCTAAGTTGCAAGAACTGGGGTTGGAAGCTCTCCGTCATTCGCCCTACTCACTAGACCTTGCGCCTACAGACTACTACTTTTTCCAGAATTTGGATAACTTGGCGGGAAAAAAAATCAATACCCGAGAGGCAGTACAAAATGCCATTGAAGAATTTGTTGCCTCCCGTCCAGCTGATTTCTTTAAGAAGGGCATCAATAAACTGCCACTGCGTTGGCAAAGATGCATTGATTACTCCGATTAATACAAATAAAAAATACATGAAAAAAATTCGTTTAAATTTCATACAAACCAGCAATTTCATAGGTAAAGATATAATATAATATAAGAAGTATAAGTAGCATCCGATAATTGGCGTTTTATCCAAAGTCGTGTCGTGGCGTGACGCGACCTTGAAATTTCAGTCTCAACGCCGTTTCACATAAGAGGTTTCACATAAAAAATATTTAACCTGATATTAACAGCTGCATCTGAGGAGAGTCTGTTTGAGAGACTGTTTGATGTCTTAAAATAGAATGGAAAATATTAGGAATTTTTAGCGTGTCATTGTAATGACGGTTGTTTATTTGTTTGTTTTTTGCACAATTTTCGCAATGGCTTTTCCCTGTGTGAAAAAATGTATTTTATTGTTTAAAATACTTGAGAAAGTAAGGAGTAAAATGCTTTATTTCAAATGTACAGGTGTGAAAAATTACTTCATTAGACCAAACTTTCTTTTTCTATCTCTGTTGTGGCAAACGTTTTTAAATGAAATCATTTTAGGCGCTCAATTTCTGTGGAGGATCTACTGTATATATTCTCTATCTCGAAGGTAGCTTTGCGTTACAGCTATAAACAAACGACACGCCATGAAAGGATCAAATGGCTTCGTACAATTGGTGAACAACTACGGCACGGCATAAGCGTCATTGATTCATTTTGAGATTTGCATTGATGACTCTGATTTGCATTCTTAACGCGAATAATCTATATAGGATCAACTATTAGAAATATAAATTCTGAAAAGATGCTTACAGCTTTAGCAAAAAAGGTGACGCAAAGCGTATCCTACAGTAAAAACGCTGCCTCGCCACGTCGATAGAAATCTCTTTTTCGTAAATAAAAATATTACAGGTATCTAAACTAATATTATAAGCAGAAAAAGTTTCTTCGTTTGTATGTTTCTTTGTTTGTTTGCATTGAATAGGCTCCTAAGCTACTGGACCGATATCGATGAAATTTGGCACAAATATAGAGTAGATTACGGGGAAGAACAAAGGCTACTTTTTATCGCGGAAAGACATACGGTTTCCGCAAGATTAACTTAGGCGTGCACAAAATCGCGGCCAACATCTAGTTATTATATAATCCGAGCGCGAGTCCGTGTAAACGAGGTTGGGAAATGTGTCTGTATTCGGTAGTTAGTAGCATAAGTGTTAGTGTGTCCCCTCACCGCGTGCTTCACACAGTGGTGGGCGGCTGCAGCACGACGGCGGCGCGGCGCACCTGCAGCGCGCCGGGCGAGTAGCGCGGGTCCGGCGGCGGCCGCGCCGGCTGCGGCTGGAGCGGCTGGTGCGGCTGGTGCGGCTGGTGCGGGCCGTACACCGCATCCGCGGGCAGCACGGTCTTCTCGCTGTGTGAAAACAAAAGTTTCGTAAACAGATACCTACTATTAAAAAAACGAGTGCGATTTAGACCACACGACTAAAGTAAAACTTCTTTTCTACAAATATTTAAGTGTCATACTCGTATATATATATATATATATATATATATATATATGAAACGTAACTGGCTATGAGAAAAAGAGTGAAAGAAAATGTGAGCTCGCACCTCTCTCTCTTACCCCTACAGTAATATACGAAACGTAACTCTCTCTCTTTCTACCTTCACCAGCTTATATCTCCCTCTCAACTTCTGTTCGCCTCGGCCGATCACACTTTTCGTAACGCTCTCGTCACGCACTCACCAGCTTACTCCCGAAGTAAAGCGTGCGTAAGGAATTTTACTTCAATAAAATAAACCGTTCAAGTGCGAGTTGGACTCGCGCGCAAAGGGTTCCGTACAAAACAGCAAATAATCAAAGGTTAAAAACCATAACCCAATTGTTATAATATGTTTGTACTACGCAAAATACCTATGTTACCCGGGCCATAATAGGCTACTTGACTCATATAAATTAATTTAATACATTGAAGGAGTATTTATTTTAGTACTTGGCTTAGGAAAACGTATTCTAGCGATATCATAAACTAAAAGATTGATAAAAATAGTACTAGTATGACGTCACAGCACACATAATTTATCAACCAACATGGCGAATAGTGTTTACGGCGGTTTTTAAAAAGTGTATTTTAGTAACTCCTGCGTAGGTGGCCTGGTTTCAATTAAACCGGCCACCGTCATCGAAATCGGTGTTACCGTGTTTTGGTTTTTATTATTATTATTATTATTATTATTACTTCATTCATCAAAATCGGATCAGTAGCTTAGGCGCCACGATGGGACCAATACACAATGTCGGATTAAATATTTTAATCTGTATTTAGAATTTGTTGTTATATTGGCAACAGAAATACATCATCTGTGAAAATGTTAACTGTCTAGCTATCACGGTTCATGATATATAGCCTGGTGACAGACCGACCGTACAAAAGGACAGCAGAGTTCTAGTAGTAGGTTTTTACTCTTTGAGTACGGAACCCTAAAATGACAGATTCAGTCAAATCCAGATGATAAATATAAACGGTAATAGTTTTAGAAGAAGACAAAAATTCAAAATTTTCTACTGGAATAAATTTTGACAACAGATTTTAGATTTCAATCCTGATTTTTGTAAAAACTCACCTGTCTAATTCGTCAGTCTTGTATTCGACGCTTTCTGTAACAAAAAAAAAGAAAACATCTTATTATAATGTAACTAATATGTGGCACGAATGACCCACCCATCCTCCCTTCAGTAGTTGCAAAAGTGCGGTCGCGGGCGGACTCCATGTACCAAATTCTACGTGCTCCGCGACCGCACTTTATACACGACACAGGCGCGAAAACCCCCCATCTCTATCTCCCTCATCTCCCTCTATTCCTCCCCCCCCCATCTCCCCTCCTCTCTCTCTCTCTCACCTCGTCGGCGGCGACAGCGCAGGATGAGGCACAGCACCAGCACCAGCAGCGCCGCCAGCACCAGCGCGGCCGCGATCAGAGGCGCCACGTGAGCGGTCTCTGTTAGCGAAAAATTATCTGTGTGAAGAAATTGATCAATGTAAATTATCAAAAAATTAAAAGAAAATAAAATAAATAAAAATGTTAACAAATAAATCAGTAATTCTACCGAAGAAACATACATTTTCCTCTGGAGGTTCTAAAACGCTAGCGCTAGTTTTTAAACCCCGAAGAAAACAGAAACAGAGGGTTGATAATAAGCTTTACGTGTCTATATATAATAATATATTGTTTCCAATTCTAATACTTCAATTTACTCACCATGTACTGTCAGCGTAACAGAGTGGGTGGAGAAGCCTCTCTCGTTCTCCACGTCTAGGGTGTAGACCCTCGCGTCAGACAGGCTGACGTCACTGACCAGGAGGGTATAGCGGTAGCAGCCGGCGATGCTCACCGACTCCAGGGCTTGGTAGCGACCTGGAAAATAAATTGCCATGTTTAAATTAAACAATTCAGAAGTAGTTTCCAGTTGGTAGATTATATATTTTAATTGGATGATAAAGAATTTTGAAATGAATAAAGGCTTTTAAATGACTCAAGGATAGTATCTTGTTTTGTGAACGAAGGAACGTAGAATGTATATTTTGTACACAAAGGCTAACGAGAGCGTTAACTATAAAGTTCCATGAACATTACCATGAGGAAGATTGTATTTGATGATCTTTAATAGTAAGGAGTTAGGAGCAACAGATCATCATCTATAGAGAATTGCCATGAAATTATTATGCACAAATTTCAACTTATGAATTCCTATCGTCTACGGATCTGTCGCGGCTGATAGCTTGCATTTTATATTTTACAAATTAATACCAGTGTAAAAATATGTAGGTATAATTTTGAAAAAAGAGTATACATGGAAATAGCACTAAAATCGAAGCTGTAAGCAGCTATCTGTCTGACAAAACGTTGTGCCCCTTTAATGGGGCAACTGGGTTTTGCCCCATTAAAGTAAAAGAGAAAACAAATCCATGTCATTTCGCTTTCTTCGAAGGTTGTCCTGACTTGGTGATCTTTTGATCTTCTTTTTTACGACGTTGGAGTCACGGCTTCTTAGCACTAACAAGTGTGTATATTAACAATATTCTTAGCGTGTGGGATGAGGAACGATTGTTTTTCCAGTCACTAGCCAAACTTTCAGGAATGGATCAACTTTCGTACTTGAAAGAAAAATCAACTGTTTCATACAAAAGGGCTAAGGCATAGATAGCATTTTTTTCGGAAACATGCTGCTATCCATATATAACAAGCTGATATATTTTCTCAAGTAGGAAAGTTGATCCCATAGTAAAAGTTGCTTATATTCAAGAGTATGTTCACTCTTGAAAGTTTGGACACTGACTGGAAAAACACCCAGTATGCTTTTTCTCCTACTGGTAGGCGGGTATCTCTGCTATAATAGTTCCCACACCGTTCGTGACAGTCCCACCATTATTGTATTTAAAAGATGCTTGAAAGAGCACTGCCTCGAAATTCAATCCATATAAATACCGTTATTATAATGTATTTATCTATTATAGGTATAACATTATATTATTTTATCGTATCAACTGTGTGTCTTATATAATATTTGTAGAATACACTACTCATTATAGTATTTATTTTAGTAAGGATATAATAATATGTAAATAGTGTATTTGTAATTGTGCACGTCCTATCTGCTGTCTTTTATCCCATCTCTCTGCGTAGGGCTGCTGTAAGAAATTTCTTTTTAGAAATAAGCAGTAAGTACCTTTGGGTCGTCTTTCTGTGTTAAATTGTAATGTTATAAATTTTTCTTGTGTGCAAAATACATTGTTAAATAAAAATAAAATAAAAATAGTTATTAATCTGAGGGTATTATATTAAGCAATAACGCCATTGATCACCACCTAAGGCTGGGACTATAATATGATCCGGAATCCGGCAGGTCCGGGAAAATTCAGAGCACTGAAAATAGAACTCTGCGTAATATTGTATTATTGAGTTGAAAACCGAAGTGTCGAGTGTCAAGCATATATGACATTATCGTTTGACTCGACACTTGTGCGTTCGATTTTTAAGTATTAGCTCAGAGTTCTAATGCTACTGCTCCGAATTTTCCCCGGCCTTACGGATTCCGGACAATATATAATAATAATATTATATAAGGACGCTTTTACGCCACGACAAACTGGTCCCGTGGTAAAGTTCTCTAAGAACTTGTGTTACGGGTACAGACAACGGTAATATTTTTAATACTTTTATATTATACATATAAGTAATTAAGATTTTTTTTATATTATATACATATAATTTAATACACATCCATGACCCCGGAACACAGAAAACTTTTTGTTCCCTGGCGGGATTCAAACCCGCGACTTCTGGCTTGAGCACTAACGCGCTAACCACTAAGCCACAGGGGTCGTCATTCTCATAGTCATTCATATCCCAGCCTAAGACTTACCAACATGCGACGGCACCCTCAGACTCCTGCTACCCCACCGCCAGGCCGCCCGTCGTGGCGGCGGGTCCGCGCACACCGCCACCGTCACCCGCGCCTCGCCACCGCGCCAGCCCACCGCGGCGCCGACCTCCGCACCCACAGGTGGGCCTAGGACGTTCAGCGTTATGCCTTCGGACTGATGTCGCCTGCGAAATGTAAAAGCGCCATCTGTTAGTGTACTTTTGAACTAAGTGTCGTAATACGCCATCTATCGTAGAAATATATGTCAGTGTTACGTATGTTGTAAGGGTTCTGTACTCAAAGGGTAAAAAAGGGGCACTATTACTGAAACTTCGCGGTCTGTCCGTCTGTCTGTCCGTCAATCCGTCTGTCTTTAACCAGGCTGTATCTCCTTAAACGTGATACATAGGTAGACGGTTAAAATTTTCACAGATGATGATGTATTTCTGTTGCCGCTATGACAACATAATATGTTGTACTAAAAACAGAATAAAATAAATATTTAAGTGGCGGGAGCCCCCCCCATACAACAAATGTGATTTTTTGCCGTTTTGTGCGGAACCCCTGGGGCGCGAGTCCGACTCGCAGTTGGCCGGTTTACTTGTAGATAATAAGTGAATACAAATTACATAATATTGTCTTGTCATGTCTTAGAAACGCCTAACAGGCACCATTAATAAGCTGAAGTTTTTAAATCTTCAACAAAATTTATTATTATTTTTAACCCCCGATATCCGACAAAAAGAAGGATGTTATAATTTTGACATGTGTGTCTATCTGTCTCTCTATCTGTGTGTGTGTGTGTGTGTGTCTGTCCGTGGCATCGTAGCTCCTAAACGAAAGGCCCGATTAACATGCGTTTTTTTCTTTGAAAGCTGAACTCCTTATATGATTGAAAGCTGATCTCCTTATGTGACACTCCTGTTCCTAGGGCATAATACAAACAAATATAAATGGTGAAAACCATTAAACGGTTTTAATACTGTTAGTAGCTTTAAGCTTCACATTATAGTGAGCTAGCTCACTAGGGGTAGCTCACCGTTCTTGAAGACCAATTTCATTGATAGCCACACAGGTATATCTGCCGTGCTGAGTGTAGGACACGTTATGAAGCAGCAGCTGAGGAGTTGAGGAGATGTGGTAGCCTTCCTCGATGTTGGTGGACGAAGGGTTTAGTCTGGAAGTTATAAAAAAGTTCATATAACTTAGTTCGAATGGCGTACGCTAGATGGCGCTGCACTTAAATTCAAAACAACGTCATAATTTTTTCATTAACAAATTTCACATACAATTTGTACGCAACATAAATATTTTTTACTAAGCTTTGTAGTTAATAGCTTTTGCTTGCGACATTGCCCACATCATGATGAAGACCTTCCTCTGAAGCCATTGTCTGTTAGTGAGAACCGAATTAAAATCGATTTCACCGATAGATAGCATTGTCAAATAAATAGTACTACGGAACCCTAAAAAACTTAAACGTACATAATAATAGCTCCCACACCGATTTCGGTGGCGGTGGCTGGTTTCGTGGAAACCAGTCCGGATACGCAGGAGTTATATTTCAAAGTGACCAAGTGTGTGCGCAGTACACAAAGGCGCTGTCTCTTCCTTTACTCTCATAGCCCAGTGGGATAGATTTAACTAACACGACTGGCGAGAGATCAGGCGCAGGACCGACTTTCATGCCCATCCGACGCATGGATCGATCTGAATCTTACGTAAGTATCAGCACTCACATGTGGTACCATTGGTAGTTCGGTGCTGGGTTGCCCTCAGCGCGACACTCGAGGGTGACGGACGAGAACAGGCTCGCTTCTACCACCGTGTCCGGACCCACCCAGGTCACGCGGGGGGGGTCTGTGGAAAGTGACAAAATTTACAAGAATCACTTTTTAAAATGTAACACTAAGCATTAACGATTATAATATTTTAAGAATTCAAAAAGCTTGTCTCAGCGTGAGCACCAAGCACAAAAGTAGATATATTTTCATGTGTATATTAATTATATTTTAGTATGGTGAAAGATATTATATGATCTAATATTTGTCTATCGTATTCATAAATCTTATTCTTAAAAACGAGACAATCTTGTGTATGTATATAATCGGTTTCTCGAAGTATTAGCATTAGTTACGGCTGCAAGTATTAGCATGAAATTTAGTATGCAGCTAGTTTTGGGAGAGAAAACGATCTAGCTAGGTCTTATCGTTTTTTCTGTTGTAGTGCACCAACTATATATCAACATTTTCAACTCTATTGTGTCAGTCCGATGGCAGTTTGGTATGCGAATGTATAATTTTTGCTTTGTTTGAAAATTAGGAATGTAGGTTCGAATCCCGGTCATATAAATATTTGCGTACTCCTTATTTTTTTTTAATTTATCAGAACTCCGAGCAAAGGTTACCCAGGTACTTGTATTAAAAAATGATAGCTCCGTGGCCTAGTGGATAGACCGTTCGATTCGATTCGATTCCCAGGTTGTGGCGTGTACCAATGAGACTTTTTCAGATCTCAAGTACATTATACGGACGCTCCAACGGTGAAGGAAAACATCGTGAGGAAACTCGCACATGACTCCCAGACGTATTGACCAGTTATTCCTCTGGACTAGGTTGACTGTGTTGTGAGAATGCCGTATGTGCTTGGGCAACCATACGATATTTAAAAACCGACTGTCCCAGGCTAGTGCCTGGGACAGTCGGTTTTTAAACAGTATTTCAAGAGTTTGTTGTTACTTCGCTCGGAGAATACTGTATTATCGTCCAATAACGGATGAAAAGGCCTAAGTTTTGTATTAAAATGACGTGTTTGATTAAAAATGTAACTTACATTTAACATCAATTTCCATTTTGACTGCCTCCGATGTTCCCAATGAATTTCTTGCTTGACACCCATAGATACCTGCAAAAATACATTAATTAAGAATAAACATTATTAAATATGTATCTGGAAACGAAATTACAAGTTACAAACTTTAAAAATTGGATAGTAACAGCGCCATCTATATTTGATATCCATGAGTTTGAAAATGTCGCCAAGATAACAGTTAAGTGAGATTGAAAAAGTTTTATCCACTTATAATCTAAAATTTAACGTGTGACTAACCAAAACTTTATGGTTAAAGGGAAAATTTACATTTTGGTAACAAATATAATTCTAGAGGCCATGGATCGTTCAAAAATGTGTGCGTAATTTGTTTTGCTTGATGGCGCAACACGTGCGACTCACAAACTTCCGTCATTTGTACGCGTGAGTTACGTGATCAAATACAAACAACTTTTTATGGAATAAGACCGGCAAACGAGCAAACGAATCGCTTGATGATAAGCGAAAGCTAGCGCCCATAAACTTCTGTAACAGAGGTGTTTCAAATGCGTTGCCATTTGCCGTTGTAGTATGTGTGCGTGACCACGACTCAACGGCGTTGTCAAGCGATTTTCATCTTATCCCAGGTCGAGCGGCAACTTGATCGATAGTACATTCACTCACTCGAAATGTACTCGCAGTGAAGGTGTTAAAATAACATGTCGAAATACGACGCAGCTTATTTTAACACCTTCATTGCGTCAGCCTATTTCACTATCTTTCTGTTGGAACTGTATCAGGCATCCTAGACCTGTTTGAAAACTAGTCCATGCAGCGTCATAGGGTTGAATAGATATGTTCCACTTGCATAAGTTTATATGCAATTTACTTGCTGGAGGTAATAATTTCAATTTATTTTAATGTACTCACATATTTTCAATGTAATTGTCAACATACCTCTTGAGCCGTTTTCAAATCGGATAAGGATAAAATATTATAGTTTTAATTTAAACTTAACTGATTGCATACTATAATGATAATGATGAAAATTATTATTAAAAATTAACAATTACTTCACTTTTCGATTACTTTATCATCCCCAGTAGACATTAAAAACATTCTCCTAGACCGCTTCATGATGGCAAAAATAATATTATATAACCACAATGAATAAAAACTAATGTACTATAATAGTATTACGAGCATATTATAATATTATAAACTTATCAAGTTAATTATTAATTTTGGAAAAATAGCATTGGTAGTCGTATCTGTCGTGTTGCAACTGCACTTAAGCTCTATGCTAGACAAACTATCCTTTAATCTAGTGCGGCTATCAGGTCATTGGGTATAAGGTCGAAAGGACCTGTTATCCCCACTAGATGAAAAAAAAATAATTTACTGTCGGTTTTAGAACCAATCACGCGTTGATTGGTTCTAAAACCGACAGCCAGCGGTACCACACCAGTGGGGTCTTCGGTTCGCTTAGGAGTTTGCTTAAGTTTGCCGCACCGGCGCGGCTGCGCGGGCGACAAGTTCATGATCGGGGCTATTAGACCTGACATCGCAATGAACGGGTTAATCCGTTTGTAGGGTTCCGAACCCAAAGGGTAAAAACTTCACTGTCCGTCCATCTGTCTGTCTGTCCGACATCACAGATATTTCTGTTGCCGCTATAACAACAAATACTAAAAACATAATAAAACAAATTTTCAAGGGGGGCTCCCAAAGAACAAACATGTTTATTTTTCCGTTTCGTACTAAACCCATCGAGTGCGAGTCCACTCGCACTTGACCAGTTTTTATTATACGTTCCGATTCAATGCAATCTAGTAAAGAAAGCTATAATGCTTCCAATTTAAATGTCACTTACTCACCGCGCAATAAGCGAATACAGTGACACTTTTATTTGATCGGAGTCCGGATCGTATAGTCCTAGCCTTATAATTATAATGAATCGGAACGGATGCACCTCTTCGCGCCGACCCCTTTGTGCCAAAGCACGGCTCTCGCAAGTTTTTTTTCACCATCTATACTAATATTGTAAAGAGGAAAAGTTTGTTTGTTTGCATTGAATAGGCTCCGAGACTACTGTAGCGATTTCGAAATTTGGCACAGATATAGAGTAGACCACGGGGAAGGACATAGGCTACTTTTTACTGTGGCAATATGTACGGTTTTCGCGGTATTTCTTTTGTGTGCACGAAGTCGCGGGCAACATCCAGTACTTTATAATATGTAGATAACTCACCAGAATCGTTTCTGTTAACCGGCGCCCGGATGAGCTTGGGTCCGTTCGTCCCCACGACCTGGCCATCCTTCGTCCACCAGACGTACGGGCTGGGGTTGCCGAAGGCGCGGCACTCGAGGGTTAACGCGCTGGAGCCCTCCTCTAGGGAGGACAGGGAGCTCGCGTCCGCACCCGTGATGGTCACTTCGGGCACAACTGGAAAAGTATATTTGTATGGTAATTATCGTAAGTATAATAAAATAAAGGTAATTATTTTTAATCAAAGTGTTTTATTTACACACTCCATCCACAATCCACAACCGCATCTAAAAGCTGTAACTCCAAATGTGTGCAAAATATCTACTGTGACACTTTGGCGTGGCGAAGTAACGCAACACCGAAGCAAACAAACGGATCTGAATCGCGGTTTAAATCCAGGAAATCGAACACGGTAAACTTCTGAAATCATTTAGATTGTTCTTCGAAATAAAACATTTTCCCCACAAATTTATCTATAATTATAGTTGTTTGTAATACAAATATAAGGTCGCTCTGTCGAAATTCGCACATAATAAGGCATAAAATAATTTTTAAGTTTCAACTGTATAAGGTTATATATTTTCGTCTTCGCTTACTGCACACCTCCACATAAGCTTTAGCAGCGCTAAATATCATACTTCACTTTCATACTTTTTGATTCACGTATTTATTAAAAATATTTCTGATGATGAAGTAGTATATATTTGAGATCCAAATTACACGAAATTTGTGTTAATTTGCAGTCTGTGGAGTCAGTGTGGTCAATTTGTACACTGGAGTTTGTACACAGGACACTGACGCGGACGCTTTAGTCATGTACAAGTTCAGCTGTGGACGGTCTAATGTATTTGTCAAGTCTCGTCCGGACGAAATTAGGTTCAGTCGTCCGTTTGTCTAAGTCAATGGACACTGGGCAGACTCAGTTTCAATTCGGTCTCAGAATATTTAACTCGCCTTAAGGCTCCCACAGACGAGAGGCCGATCGTTTCAGTGAGAACTGATATCAGTTCGGCCTGAACGGATTCGTGCATACACGGAGAAAATCGCATCAGACCGAACTGACGTCAGTTCGGCCCTTAAATTAAATAACGCCTAGATAGGATTCAAAGGAACGCATCGTTCAAAGTAAAGCAATCAACAGTTGAATGTAGGCATAAGCATTACATATCGACACGCACACAAACAAAACTTTAAAATTGTGGGGTGTGTACTCTTTAAATTGGAATTATTGTATTTGTTTAAAAAATATAACTTATATTTCATTATAAACCATTTAAACACAATTTGTGAACATTATTTATATTAAACTGGTATTAAGGAATATATTAAGGATTATCTTAATACTGGCAATACTTTAAATTGGTAGTTAAAAGAATCAGAAAATATTATAAAACTTTGTCTTAGAATATAAATTAACTAATAACTTAGTTGCAACTATTAGTTAGCCATGAAAATTTTGAAATAAATTTATTATTACTAGTAACACTTTCACAATTCACAATAGGGCAGCAAGAGGTGGCATAATATGATTTTATTTAAAAATATTTTTAAAATAAAATCATATTATAAATGAAGCTTTTTTAATTCTTTTCCGATGCATTTTGCCACCCAATAATGACACAAGCCGTCATGTTTTTAATAATCGGAGATGTATGCACTAGCTCTTGACCTTAATAACTGACGGGTCGTTCGAACAAACTGAGCCGATATGGCTCAGTATGATTTACTTCACTTTTCATGCGCGTACCCGGTTTCTAAGCGTTTTAATCTAAGGTTCGGCCTGAACGGATTCGAGCACATACACGGAAAATTGCCGCGAGCTTCGGTCGTGTTTTTAGGGTTCCTTAATACTTAAGGAACCCTTGTAATTTCACTCTGCCCGTCCGTCTGTCTGTATGTCCGCCGCTCTCCTAGCTTCTGTAATAACTTTATGACAATAAGCACATAGTAGCACGCGTCCGTAAGTCGCTTAAAACTACCGATTTAATTTCTATATACGTAATATTTCCTACTGTATTTTTTTTAATTTGACGGTTAAATATTAAAACTGAATGTATGTATGTTTGTAAACACAAAATCCCTAAAAAAAACTTTTAGGGATTCCTAGGTTTAGTAGTTTTTTTATAGTTATTGGTACTCTTTTAGTAGTTTTTAGTAGAAAACAACGCGACTTTAGTAGTTTCGCAAAAACAGAGTTGGCAACACTGGAACGAATCGCTTCAGTCCATACGGCCGACTGATGCGATCTCGAAATTGCACACAGACGATACGCTTATACATCCGTTCAGGCCTAACTGAAGGAAAACCGGACCGTGTATGGGACCCTTTAGCCTGAGAGCAGACGATTGTTCAATTCTTAGAATAACTAGGTAAGTATATTAAAATCAATGATTCGCTTTTTACCCGACTACGGCGAAGCCAAATGGAAGGGTAATTATTAATGAGAGAGATAACTATACTTTAAAGTTAGCCAATGGGAGGCTGGTAATTAACTAGGGTTTACTATTACTATTATTTTAATTTATAAAAATAAATCTTTCTTCAATCTGAGTCATATACATCATGCAAATAAATTACTTACACGTAACATCCAGCATGGTATAAGAGTCCCTGTAATAAGGCGACGGGAAGGAGGGATGATGGGCCCTGCAGGCCAGCTGTCGTCCATGCGAGGATCTGGTAGCTCCGAGCTCGAGGACTGATCGCGCCGCCCACACCCTGGGCCGCTCCACCTCCGATGCGTTGGTCTGACTCCAGGCGGTGAGGCGTTCCTTCTCTGTAAGATGAAACAGGTTTAGTTAAATACCATCTTCTGTTAAAAAATAGAACATTCTAGAAGGCCGGCAATAAATCTTTACTAATATTATAGATGTGAATGTGAGTTTGCTTGTTTCTTACGCTTCTACGTAAAAACTACTCAACCTATCATCACGAAATTTGGCACATATAGAGACCACGGGGAAGGATATAGGCTACTTTTTATCGCGGAAATGTACGGTTCTCGTGGGATACTGTATTTACGCGGGCGGAGCTGCGGGCAAAAGCTAGTATATTATAATTAAATTGAAATGTGAAATTAGTACATAATATTTTATGGCAAATTACATGTACTTTTATCTCTAGAAAGATACAGGGAAAAATAAGGTAAAGGTTAGGTGAGGTAAAGGTAAAATCATCTAATGTAATAGACCTTTGGGTAAAACATTTACTGCCTGTGAAGCCAATATAATTAAAGTGTATCAACAAATTAAAATTCATAGTTAAATCTATTGAATCGATTACACCTGGTAGCGAGGCGAGGGCAAAGTAATTTGTAAAAGTTCTTCTCCATCTCATGCGATATGCTCTTATCGACTTGAGTTCAATGTAGCAATTAAGTAAAAACTATATTGTATCATACGCAATCAGAAGTTCGACTCTGCTAATAAAATCCTGCAATAATACAGTTACGATCCAGTCCCAATATGTTGAAACTGCAAAATGGTATTCTCATAAACGTGAAACCAACGAAAAACCCGTTTTGATTGTCCGAACGTCCAAACTCCAAAAATCAGTATGATATCAAGACGATTCATTTATAATTCAATAAAAGTAAAATTACAGTGTAAGTTATATACGAGAATTGAGGTTCAGCGTCTTGACACACGTTGTTGTGACTTAACTATGAATTTGCAATAAATAATTAACTACTCCTACAAACTACACCAGCGTCTACACCTCCAACTACACCTACAACCTACATGAATAACTACAGCTGCACTTACACCTGTTACCTACATCTGCATCTATAATTACATTGGGGTCGGCTGATTTTTGTAAATTAAACCAAGTAGGTAAATTGAATACACCTATAAGTCAAGTGTAAAATTAAACACAATGAACAGTTAGTATGGGAAGATTGAATTGTAGTTTCTAGCATTTAGCCTGCATTATTTCCAATATTTCTCATAATTTAAACCTTCCCCAAACTTCCTGACTAATGACTATAGACAAATCAAATAATCCTAAAATAGCTATGTCGTACCTAAATACCACTCGATGTACGCCGGTGGGTTGCCGTATCTGGCCTCGCAGACAACAGTGGCTCGGGAACCAGCAGCCACCGTGATGTTCTGGCCTGGCATCAGATGGGAGCCGTTGAACAGGATCCTGGGGGACTGTGGTGGAACCCGCACGGCCAGAGCTGCTGGGGGACTGGATAGCGCGTCCTAAAAATAGAACATAGGTATAATATTAGTATCCATTATAATTACAATTTTAGAAGATACAACCGAAGCTGAAATTTTAGTTCCTAAACGAAGAAGAATGGAGCGTAACTGGTTCTTTGTTTAATAAGGAAAAGGCTAGACTAGGCTAAGAATTACTAGTATTAAAAGCATATTACTTTCCCGTCGTCCAGCTGCAGCGTCGCGGCGCGTACCCAGATGGAGAAGAGAGAAACAGACAGAGAGAAAACGAGTGAGCACTACCTGCACATCATAGTTGCTAGCGGTTACTTGACACCGCCACTGCCCGTCGTCCAGCTGCAGCGTCGCGGCTCGCACCCAGATGGAGAAGAGAGAGACAGACAGAGATAAAACGAGAGAGCATTACCTGCACATCGTAGTTGCTAGCGGTGACTTGACACTGCCACTGTCCGTCGTCCAGCTGCAGCGTCGCGGCTCGCACCCAGATGGAGAAGAGAGAGACAGACAGAGATAAAACGAGAGAGCATTACCTGCACATCGTAGTTGCTAGCGGTGACTTGACACTGCCACTGCCCGTCGTCCAGCTGCAGCGTCGCGGCTCGCACCCAGATGGAGCAGTCGCCGCCCAGGGGACTGTCCTCGTTCGCCCACTCGTATTTACCCCGGTAGATGCCCACTGGCTACAAACAATGAAAATGAAACTAAAAGTTTCGAATTATCGAATATTTAATTATCGAATAATTAAATATTCGATAACTTAAAGTATCGAATAATTAACTGTCGCTTAGTGTATTTCTCGACCGATCAAAAGCTGGTACTCGGTAGCATAAACAAACTTGTAATAATCTGTATGTGTTGCGTCAAAACTTATAAAAAATATTTCTTATTATTAACTTTTATAATAATTAGGTACCGAAATATCATATTGTTATTCAACTTAAAACCATCAATATTTTATCGCAACCTGACCTTCAGAATCACTCGTGCGACTGACGTCTTTGACATGTTTACGAAACAAAAAACTCAAAAGAAATTCATAATAACCAAGGACACCGTCGTTTTAATCATCCGACCCCTAGGAATTAAAATTTAACCTTTTGTTTGACTATCAATAGGTGACACTTATCCTTATAAAAAACCTTAAGGACTTGGGACAAAACGACAGGATGTCGGTAGCAGAGGGTTAAAGTGTTGACAATGGATCTCACGTGCACAGTGACTATAATAGTATTATTTAAAAAATACGGAGGTTCGATTCGAATTAAAAATCTAATAATGATAAAAATCTTTTTTTTTAATACGTCCGTGATAAGAGGCTTAAGCTTGAACGGGGGAGAGATTATTTTAATCTGATTAGGTAATAATATTCCTCGGTATTTTATATAGAGTATATACAGTGTACATAGATCAATTTCGAAAGAGCTTTTGTAGGCATTTCACCATTCACAATAATAACCTCGTTTTATAAAACTTAGTTCTCACTAAGCGCGTTCATGCGTCGATGTTAATCTCGTTTTATGTCAAACGGGTTTTACCATAAGCTAATCGAGAAAATGAAAACTGAGTTAAAGTTGTATGGAAACAATCTTTGCACACATGTATTTTTATAGAATTCTCGATTTGTGAGAGCTACCTTATGCGATTTTGAACACAAAGTAATAGATACTGAATTTATAAATAAAAACATCGCAATTCACAACTGTCATATCATGACATTTGTGAATTGCATTTGTGAATTTGTGAATTTCGCACGTGGCAGCTCTTAAACGCGTTCAAAGAAGTTAAATCGACGAAATCCGCAATTCAGAACTTAGCTCATAGACTCAGTTTAGCTAAAACGTGTTTAGTTAATGTTGGTGAAATGCAATTTTTGCAAAAAATGCAAAAATTTAAACTCCTTTAAACGCCAGCGTTCAATTTCATTGGTGAAATCAGTTCAAAATGTTATTTAACAGAAACACTAGATAATAATAATTATTAGTTTTTTTATACTGCGTCTAACTAATCTTCTTTTTCTTTCTTAGCGTATTTTTACTAAAAGTAAACCTACTTTAACAGAATATCACTGAAAATCTTTACACAGTATAAAACTAAGTCGCTCAGTTCCCTGTTCGCTAATATCTCTTAAACTAAGCAACGGATTTTAATGCAGTTTTCATCAATGGATTAGAGTGATTCAACAGGAAACTTTATATGTATAAAACATCGTATCCGTGCGAAGCTGGAGTGAGTCGCTAATATAAAGCAATAAAAAATTAAATTCCAATTACTGTCAAAACCCCACTCCTGAGGTGAATGTCGCCACACTAAATAATTATAAGCGTACCAAAAGCTATTAACTGATATATGTTTGAAATCTGTTGGGGGTTGAAACACTGCCCATACAGTATTTTGCATGGTCCTTCCATAGAAAATAATATTCGTTTTAAACTTTGTAAGTCAAACACAAAGACGGTATCGAGTATCGTAAGGTCTTTAAGGATCATTGAAGTGCTTTCTGTATTTTATGTTACTATTTTAATAAAAACTCCCCGTTTTTATGATTTTTTCGTTAAAACAACTTTACCCTAAATTCTTTGTACCCTAATATCCCAGTTTACAAAATATCGGGATGAAGGTTAGGGATTTCTGGACGTACAGCGGATCCAATATGGCGGGTTTTCCGGTGAAAATTTTTGTAAATTTGAGAAACATTAGTGAATTAATTAAGAGTTAGTGTTAGAAGGTACACTGCATAAGAAAAACATAAAATTATTATATTACCCGCGATTTTGTACTCGCAAAAATAAATTCCGCGAGGACCGTACAATACCGCGATAAAGAGTAGCCTATACATAGATGCGTAAATCCAAATCTTAGAACACTTTGGACGTAAAACAGAAATATTACCATAGATATCTTAACTTATATCCTACTAATATTATAAATGTGAAAGTTTGTGAGAATGGATGGATGTTTGTTACTCTTTCACGCAAAAACTACTGAACGGATTTTGATGAAATTCGGTATAGTTAAGCTTTGGATTAAACACATAGACTACTTTTAATACCGAAAAAGTACATTATTCCTGTGAGATACCTGATACTGATGTGGCGGACCAATTAGAGCCACAATCCTGAATCGCGCTAACAAAGTTTCTGTAGTTCGGCGCTATAAATACAACAGCTGAAATGACCACAAATGGGCTTCGGCCTGATCGAGCATAACACATCGCTCGGTCGGAGATATCCCTTTGGGGCTTTCACTTATTCCCACATTATATTTACACGGGCAGAGCCTTGGGAAAAAGCTAGTAATTTATAGTTTTTATATGATCACGATATTTTTGACGTCAGATTTTATAAGGAAGAGTTGGCCAAAAGTCTATAAGCACCTTAAGGTTGAAAATGCCTTGCACCAAACCATTGTTAGAAAACTTGATTATGCAATTCCTTTGCTACTGTTATTAGTGCGGTTTCAGTCTATGTCCTTATGGCAATTTGCCATGCCAAACTGGGACTTGGGGTTATGTGTATTGTTTGTGTAATAAAATAGAACATTAGGCTCGCCCAGACCTTAATTATGTTCCACAACCTCCGTGGTCCAGTGGTTTAAAGCTTGGCTCTCATCTCGGAGATCGTGGGTTCGATTCCCGCGTTGGAACAGAAAATGTTGTTTCCAAGTTTGGTTAGGACAATGCAGGCTAATCACATGATTGTCTGACAAGAAAGATCACGTTGGATGTAAAAAGTCGGACCTGCGCCTGATCTCTTGCCAAGTCGTGTTGGTTAAATCCATCCCACTGGGTTACGAGAGCAAAGAAAGAGAGAGTGCTCTTGTGTATTGCACACATACTTAGGCATTATAATATAACTCCTGCCTAGCTGGCATGGTTTCAATGAAACCGGCCACCATCACCGAAATCGGTGGCGGGAGTATATAATATTGTGTTCTATAGATTCTAGATTCTTCGATGACCTACATCTAGAGTCACGGAGACTTTTGTGTTTCAAAATAATGAATTACCACGCTATAATGAACATATTATTATTGATATATAATTGCATATTGAAATCATTTTCACATAACATACCTACATCAGTACGTACAGGTGCGAGTATGTTTTGTCATTTGGGAAAATAATTTCAGTATTTCACGTCTCATATCTACTAAGATCTTCATTTAGATAATTTCCCTTATTCTTTAATTTCAAATTTGATGTATGGAACATTCGCGAATGAATGACGCACACTGTACCACGTCCCCGCAATACCTGTACGAATATTTTTTACGAAAAACCTAGCGTGATTTATGGAAATAAAGATAGGGGACAGAGTTTATTACGGAATATGATTCCGGAAAACGGAACTACAATCCCGAACTATTGCAATTCCAAAACTTGTACCTAGACTAAATAAAGCAACTTTAACTAGCAAATATTGAGTTTACTCAGACTAGAATATGACTCCATTTAATTAGTTACTCATAAAAAAATGAAACTTTGAGCTGACTTGGCAGTGAGCACTTAGAGTTAAGATTTCTAATTAAAAAATCGTCAACACAATCTAGATCACAAATAATAGAATCACTGCAGGTGCGCACTGCACTGCACTGCAGGCAAGATGTTAGCACTAGCTTTAAGCTACTAGTAACCATAATATTTATATATTGATTTATTAAAGTGGTCATGGCCAAGTCATTTAATAATATAATAAATTATAAAAATAAAATTTTCCACACACGGTTACAATTTTTTTATGAGTAACTAATTAAATGGACTATCTTGAATTTCACTTGGTCTCTACGACATCTCATAACTTTTTGCAAAGGAAATACTTGTTTTTTTTTATTTAGGTAATGTTTTAGTGGGATTAAATATATCATTCCATTCTGATTGGGATAAAAGATGATAATAGTTGAAAATATTTTTAGTTCCCGCTGTCACCAACGTCATACTCCTTTTTTGCCAAGCTGTAGCTACTTAACGCGAATAAATTATGGTATGAGACTATATAAGCAAAAGATTTTTAAATTATTTATTATATTAGCATTAGACAGCACTTTAAACTTTATCTTTTACTGCGGTTAAATTAGATATTTGGTACCTTAAAACATAATATAAGGATAGGACAGGTTCAAATAAGGATATAAGGATAGGATAGGTTCAATATAAGCATAGGATAGGTAGGGATTAGAACCCCAAAAACGGCTCCAATAGGCAACTTCACTCTAATATATATGGCTAATCTCTTGTAAGAGTTTAAGAATTTTTTTGTAGGGAGGGATGCGAAATAACATCCATCACACGAGTGGCGAAGATTATTATGGCGAAGGATAATCACGCTACATAGATACTCGCCCAATTTTTAGTGGATATGTAAGGATAGTATAAGTAAATGTAAAGATAGTATAAGAAATATAAGGATAGTATAGGTTCAATATAAGTATATAAGGATAGGATAGGCTTAATATAATAATAGGATAGGTTCAATATAAGGATAGGATAAGTAGGGATTAGAACCCCAAAAACAGCTTCAATAGGCAACTTCACTCTTTTATATATGGCTAATCTCTTGTAAGAGTTTAACAATTTTTTTGTAGGGAGGGATGCGAAATAACATCCATCACACGAGTGGCGAAGATTATTATGGCGAAGGATAATCACGCTACATAGATACTCGCCCAATTTTTAATGGAAATGTATACTTTTATAACATTTTTAGGGTTCCGTACCGACTTCGCTGCCTGTCCGTCCTTCTGTCACCAGACTGTATCTCCTTAACCGTGATAGCTAGACAGTTGAAATTTTCACAGATCATGTATATTTACGTGGCCGCTATAACATAAATAAGGGTGACGCTACTATCGCAAGTGTGTAAAGCGGCAAAATTTTAACGGAGAATTAAATATTACCATCTTCTTCTGATAAATTCATAAAAATATCTAAACTCAACTCAACTCACTTGAGTAGGTATTATATTCCCTTCTAAAATTAAAAGGATTAAAAATCAATACCTTTGACTACTCCAAAACTTAAAATGCTACAAAAAAAAGAAATCTCCCAGGTCATCCCCACCAGGCAGAGTACCTAGAAGGCTCAAAGAGTTTCCTCGCTGGATTGCGATACTTATTCTCTGGGCCAGGTAGGTGCCGGCTCTGGGGTCTCGGGTGGCCTCAATGAGTTTTTTGGAGATTTCTCCGAAAAGTTTGTGCGCACCCAGACCCCATGTACCTAAGGTTTCAACCCCAAACGGTTCAAATATGAGATCCCCACTAAGGTTCTCATATTTGCGCCGCTTGAGGTTTTCCGCCTGATTGGCGGCCGCACCTGCAGAACTCGAGGTGCCCTGGACATGGGACGGAGCAAGTGTATCGACGCAAGTAGCGTCCCATACAAGAGCCCGTCCCACTCTCCAAGGGACCAGGGTCATACCGTCTGGTCTCTTGCCATCGTCGCGCGCCAAACCAGAGGGTTCCAGCACAGCTGGCACTCCGGCGGTGACAAGAGCCCGACGGATGAGATCGTTCAGACAGTGATGTCGGGAGATGCGGCCGGCACTTCGTTGACAGGACAGCCCGTGGTGTCCGAGGCTGTCCACATTTGCACCACAAACACAGCGATGGGGGACGACGTGGGGGGTGCCAAGACGCAGGGAAGTAGCTAACCGGAAAGCTGTTCGATCCAGCAATGTGCCCGTATTGGGAGACGGTAATGCTTGTAGCCAAAGGCCCGACTCCCACTTCTCCGCAGCTAAGAGGCGAGCCTGCTCCACAGGACTGGAGGACGTATTAAGAAGATTATTCCGTACCAGTCTGCAGAGTGGCTCGTCCCAGAGCCTTTGGGAAAAAGTATTGTCAGGCAATTCGCTACAAGCACTAGTTATTCTCCAGGCGTCCTTGGCCTCGTCCAGAAAGGTAACTGTATTGGAGTAGGATGGGTGATGTAGTATTTTGGAGATAAGACTATGGTTCGCGTGGACTGAGGACAAGAAGGCCGGAAGCGATATGTCAGAGGGCTTTCGAACACCCAAGCCACCGAACCTAACTGGAAGCGTTGCCTGAGTCCATGCGCGGTCATCGAAATTTGTATTCAAAATAGTGGAGAGCGTTTGTCTTATGGTATCATCCAACTGTTTGAGAAGTTGAGGGAACTTCCACAGTTGACAACACCGTAAGACATATGTCAATTTAGGTACGAAAATGCAAAAACGGATTAGGGTAAAGGCCATGTGACAGTTAATTTGGAGGAGGCGGTCTAAAGTTTCATTAAAATTTTGTAATTTGTTATCTAAGAAGTCCGGGAGAGATTCGTCTAAAATAGGTGAGCCCAAAAGGAAGAGCGAATCCTTGTCAATGACAGACAGTTGTGGAGCTATTTCTTTAAAGCTGGATATAATCGCGTTTCTATCCCCACAACTGTCTGGCACAAAAAGTTCGCACTTACCTAGGTTCAGCTGCAGACCTATTTTTTGGAACTCGCGGATCAGAGTGCGGAAGTCTGATAGTACAGTGAGTGCATCGCTTCCAAGGGTCCCATCATCCAAATACCAAACATTAAATTTTGAATCTAGAAGCTCGATGACCGGGTGTATAGCAAGGCTGAAGATTGCTGGACCTAGAGGGTCGCCCTGTTGGCAGCCCACTTCGGATGAGATGAGGTGGTCTTTGTAAATGAGTTTGGTGGGGTCGTTGTAACACTGGAGCATAAATGGTAAAATGGCAGGTGCTTTAGATTTAATTTGGGCCAACAAGGCGCCTCGGTCAACTGAGTTGAAAGCGTTTTTGATATCGACCTTCAGAAACACATCATCGCCTTGATTGTGGATAGCTGTCCTGAAAGAGTGAACGGCGGCCTCACAACCTCCTTTGAAGGCAAAACCGAGCTGTTTTGGCTGGAAGTATGACGCGAGGGAAGTTACCGATTTGCAAGCTAGTTTGGCTGTAAGGCGCCGGTATGTGGAGCCGACAGCAATCGGACGAATGCCACCATCTCTCTTCCTCAAGGCGCAGAGGTTAGCTCCATACAGAATGTCTACGATATCTGATGCGACCCCTCCACGTAGCATCAGGTTGCACAGATTCGTAAGTTCATGCAGGAGCTTCTCGCCGGCCTCCCCGCAGCAACCGCTTGTGAGGTCCTTCAGATGCTGAGGGGTGAGACCGTCGAGGCCGCCAGCTGAACCCGGAAGAAAGGACATGATGGCTCCGCGTACTTTGTCTGTCGACGTTTGTAGTGGTGGTAATGCGTCATCGGAAACTGTGAAAGGATTGGATTGTGATGGATGTTTGTTTTGCAGGGCGATGAGTGTTTCTGGGCAGTCGGGGGCGACCGTGTCATTGGAAAACAGGAGCCGCGCTGCACCCTTAATGTCTCCCTCACTCATTTTATTTTCCACAGTTTTCACGATGTTATGTTTGACCGTGGAATGTGAAGAAAAATTTGGGTTGAGGTTAATGTCCGAAACACAATTCTTTTTAATTCTTGAAGTGAGGGAGGCATTGTTGAGCGGATCTCTAGTGATATGCAGAAAACGGTAGGGAAAGGTGAGTAGATTTTCCCAGGCTTGCCTCGAGTTCTCCAGCACTGTGTGGCGTATCGTCTCAGCAAGCTTCTGGGCTACAGTCACTCTGGCACCCCTAGGGATCCGTCTTAGAACTGGTATAAAACGTTTAAATTTGGATATTTCTTGCCAGAAATTTGTTTCATAAATTGGGTTCGGAAGTGAATTGGTTATTGGGGGAATGAGTGTTAGAAGCTGTTTGTGGCATTTGCCTACGTGGATGTTCAAACCCCGCTGGCTTTTAAAATATCGGGAACAGTGGGAGCATTGCAACAGATTTCCAAAGGACACGGTCGAAATATTAGAGGTCCCTGCATCCTGGCTGCTTGACATAGGTTGGTAAAGATAAACTATAAAAGATAACTTATATAATAGAATAAACTATAGACAAAAAATTAAAAAAACTGCTTAACTAATATTAAAAAAAACCTTGAACTATATTATGGTCATTTTCTGGGGGAATGTAGGCTTGAGCGTGGGACAGTTGGCTCACTTTTCGCAATAAAATTAGCATACGGCTTCTCGGAGTTGCCTCGTTTCTTCCTCTGTTGCGGGCCTTGTTCCTTCCTCCGTCGCGGGCCTTGTCAGTTGTATGGGAGAATTGCTTGGGATATCTACTCACAGTTTGGCCCACTTGGGGCGCTATAAATTATATTTGGTTCTACTGCAAATACTTAAACATGTATATTTATTTACTTTCGGCGTCACGTAAATTGGTTTTATCGATTTATTTTCAATATTTTGTTCAATTTATTTTAGGGTGATATGACAACGTCAACTTTTTTTTTATTCTATTTATATTTATTATATTTATATTTATCACTCCTAATTTCACTCTCTCTCCTTTTGCTAACTTCATAGGTATCACACATCCTTCTGACTCTAGCGCCATTGTGGCCAGTTTCGGAACTATTATTTAATTACCTTTGTCGGACACTTTTTAGCTTTCTCTGGTCTCCATGTTTCATAAATTTCATACATGGTCGCGGCAACTAAAAATTATATCGAAGTTATGTAGCGCTAACCCGCGACAGCTACAAGTTAATCTCACGGTATAAGTAGAAAAACTTAATAGTGCAATCACAGATATTACAATATAGTATTGTTCCCACAGCATGTCAGGTCTGATGCAAAAAGTACGGTTCCTATTGTTGATAACTCCGCTAAAAAATTGAAATAGCGCCCTAAAACATAGGTTATTATACTAATTGCTCTCAAATAAGAACCAAAAATGTCCCGCGGCTCTGCCTGCATGGGTTCTAATTAATGGCCTTGTTTGTATACCACAAAGGGTCTATGATGTCTTAGGTATCGATTACATTCAAACTGCACGAAGGGAAAATTGAATTCTGTGTGGCTGTGCGACTGTGGGACATTATTTTCAAAGTTTACGAAGCATCACCAAACTATTTGCTGATTGAATTGAATAATTAAATAAATTGGCTAAAAATAATCCAACAATATTAAAAAATATTTGGAAAAAGCATAACAGTCTCCTCAACATTTTTCATGTTCTGCTATTATGCATGAACCTTAATGCGTTAAGGCTTATTTTATTTGGCCACTGTCTGGATTTATTGCACAAAACATTTCTAAAAAATGCCAGTCTGTACTCGGCCGCTGTCAAACGATACATTTTTCAAACTCAACTGTGGAATTAAGTCAATTCTAGATTTAACTCCTATTTTTTTCTACTGCATTGCTAAATCAATTCAAACACCATCAAATTTGGTACGGACACGGACAAGTTGGCCAACGCAAACAAAAGATTAATACGAAGAACAATGGTATTGCCTGGGCGTGCGCGGTTCATCGCTTAACCGACAGGAAAGGGAGAGTCATGAAAATATCCGGTACTTTGGTGTACTTCAGTCATTACTGTTATGAGGGTTATTATATAGTATTCGTCGCGTCGCGTCTCGTTTCGGTGTGAGCTGACCCTAAGACGTACATTCGACAGAAAAAATCTTAACACGAGAAAAAAATACGCCATCTTGATTTCAGAAAATTTTATCAAA
The DNA here is from genome assembly GCA_037179445.1 of Phengaris alcon alcon. Classification (NCBI taxonomy): domain Eukaryota; kingdom Metazoa; phylum Arthropoda; class Insecta; order Lepidoptera; family Lycaenidae; genus Phengaris; species Phengaris alcon. The sequence continues at coordinate 1,093,752 of JAYRCH010000646.1, read as the reverse complement.
TGCGGACAGATTAAACGGCGGGAAGGAAATGTCAAAATATCATAATAACAAACGTTAAACCTCGACTGGCCCAAACGAAATTCATAATCCCGGTACGATAAATATTTTTTTGATTCTTATTATTTATTTTTCTTTTATATTTTTTTATTTATTTTTATTATTTTATCGTTCTACTAAAGCTCGGTTTCCCATGCACTAATATATTATATTATTCAAAAACATAATACCTATGGCACAAAGCTCTCTGTTCAGATACAATTTTATCTTTATGTAAACAAATCAATCACACCAGTACATAGTATTGCTACCAAATGAAATGTCACTTATTCAAAGGTGCAATACAGCAATACAATAACTCTTTGATTTGGTAGAATTTTATATTTTGTATACAAAAAGATTAATTTATTTATAACAAATTGCCCGCGATTTCGTACGCGTAAGAAGAAACTTCGCGGGGACCGTACATTTTGCTGTGATTAAAAGTAGCCTATGTCCTTCCCCGTGGTCACTCTATATCGGTGCCAATAGGCATGTTGCCTAAAAAATTTTTTTTTCGTCTATTCGATGTTAGACAACATGTTAATAATCCAGAACCCATTTTCGTATATCTTAAAAAATAACGAAGATACAAACAAACCATTTAAATTTACAATATGAAAGAAAGCGATATATTGGTCAGTGACGTCACGAGTTGCACCCATTCATGCATGCATTTCATGTCATTTTATTGACAAATGTATGGCGGTAGCAACTTGTGACGTAACAAATCATTTTGCCAGAAAGAGATGGGCAATATTTTTATTTGCTTATAATTTTTAATCGCGTCAATCTAAATACCTGTTAATTTTAGATTTATGTATTTTTAATCAACAATTTTAAAATTTAATTTATAAAAATGTGATATTCCACACTTGGCAACATCCCTATTTTATCAAAATCGGTGAAATAATTTTGGAGCATATTCAAAGGATTGTATTCCAGAGTCTTAACCAACCGAAGTCTCTTCACTGTTCAGTGGTTATTGAGTGAGAGAGTAACAAATATGCATACATACAAACTTATATTATAATATTAGTATGGATTATAACTTCATTCAATTAAGTATAGATGCCTCTATGCCATAATTAATAAGGTATAATATACCTCTAAAGCTATACTGATGTCTTTCTCTTCTAAGAAAGCGCCGTCATGAGTGTTGACATAATTGTATGGGGTCCGTGGAACGCGATTATTGAAATCGCCAACACAAAGGCGTCGTGAATTGTACGTGCATAATACCATGCATACAACCATACATCCATGTTCCATACAAGGCGCACAAGTCATACACGACTTTAGAATTAATTGCTTTCTAAATAATAATAGCGCGCGTTTGTATGGCCAATAATTGATCAGGACCAATTAGGGGGACCATATTTTAGAATTTTATGGGACAAGTCCCAATATATCAATGTTTTAATATCGAGTCAATATATAAAATTGATTCATTGTTGTAATAAAATTAAGGCAAACAATTGGAAGCGAAAGGTTGCAAAATTATATGGATAATTAATAATCTTTCATTATTATCTATTACGTTTACATTTAGTGATTAATGAAAGCGTTGTAATTTTTCATTTATATACACGTCGTTGTAGTTTATTTTGACAATATTTTAATAAAAGACTGTTAATTTTTTAAGAATTTGCACTGAAATGTTTACACTATCGATTTGAATATTTTCCAAGAATAAAGAGCCCATTGCACTTAAAGATAAGTACTATTACCGAATGCACTATCGCAAAACTTAATATTTTATGCTACCGCATGGTTGTACTACATACGTGGAATACAATAGTGGGATAGGCCGTATGCCAATACCTTGTAAATTCACAATACCTCACCAAGGACGGGCCGGGTTACTTATTAAAGCGCATTCAGATTCAAAGTACCGCACATTCTTGTAATGTTTCGATACACCCGCTGAATTTCGAAAGGTATTGTATGATTTACACGAATTTCCTTGTATGTTATTGTTTGTGTTCAGGAATATAATATTGCGCTATATAGTTTCCTTTTTTGGTGAAGCAAGGTACTACATTTTGGAACAATCAATAGTCGTGTCACAAAAATAGGTTATTCGCTTGATTATTCATAAATAAATTATACAGAGTATCATATAATCTCAGATTTATAGACAGCTAATCTAAAGATAGGAATATACTATCGAAATAAACCTGTTTTATTGCTAATGCAAAGGAAAAGTGATCAAATATTTAGGGAATAGCACTAACAAAGCAGATAAGTGAATAAAAGAAATTCCTTAGAGAGAATTGGTTCAAATCTTTACTGCATTATCCTCACAGTGGTCTGTTTATATTTAATGAGACAAAAGACGGATCAAGTTTAGTGGAGTGAAGAAAGCACTTAGGTGAAAACAAGGAATTTTAAGGGTACAAGTGTATTTTTAACAAAATCCAAATTGAATTCTGAAAAAGAAACAAATCCTTATAACTTTGCTTAAGTTCCGAACCTAAAACTTTACAAGAATTGTTACAGCTGTTGATTGAAATTGTGTTTATCTTGTGCTTTGGTGTAATTGATAAAAAATTCAACAAAATTTATTGTTAGGATATCTATTCATAATAAGTTTTTTTTTTGGTATTCCGTTTATTTCAATTGTCAAGCGAGTGTATTACGAGCAGGTCGAAAGTATTTTAGTGAAAAATACTTTAAACCTGCTCGTATTATTGAAAATATTAGCATGATTTTATTAAACGAAATAAGCTTTACCAAACATCAGGTTGCGAGGTTGGGTAACAATGCCAAAGTACCTATTATACTAAAACACGTATCAGGCTACCTGATATCAGCATCGACACCTGTCACTAACTTAGGCTAATATTAATAATAAAGGTGACGTAAGTATTTATTACAAAATATTAAATATTATGTAATGGGATAACTTTGGGTAGTAGTGCAAGTGAACAAGGAAAAGAATAAAAAATCCGCCAATAAGTAAACCTTTTTCAACTTCAAACCAAAGTTAATGAAGGAAACAAAGTAATAGAGCCTGCTCATAGAAATGATGATGTACATCAAGTATTAAAAAAAATGCTAAAAAATTAAAGTAAGGTGATTCGGAAACCATAAGAGTTACTTAGATATTGTTATTGTTACTAAGAAATTTGGGAAAAAGGATAGGGTAACGTGTTTTGGCATAAAAATATTACAAACTGAAACAATAATGAGCAAAGTTAAATACCCTTAAAGGATTACAAAAAACGAAACACAGGAATTCCATTACACCCATGAGATCTAAATTAGAGGGGGACTCAATCGCTTGTTTTGAATCTCAGGCACACACTCATAAGCGCATAATCGATGGAGCATTGAAAAGATTCCCATCGCCTTGTACAGGCTTCCCCATTCATACACACAAAAGCCCTTTCAAGTGATCATTTTGAATATTAACATCACTAATGCTTTGAGCTTTCGGCTGTCGATGGAGCGATGAAAGTGTATGAACCTTGTATGAACGCGAATACATTAATAGGCGATAGCGGAAACGATTAAATACTCTGTATTAAATCTTTAATAGAATGTATGAAAATGTATGTGCAGTGATGTGCAATCATTATGGATATTTGGAAAATCTCTATCTATTCATTAAACATTGAAACGTTCAAACGATCTGTTTTTAATTATAAATGTGGTGAGGTTAATAAAACATATTTATTAACCTCACCAACCAATCACCATTTTCTAATAATGTAGTAATCTATTTATAATTATTAATCTAGGTTCGTAAAATACCGTCGTACCTATTTTTAATATTATTAAACATTGCTAATATTGAAAGGTTTAACTCATACTTTTCAGCAGGTAAATAATGATAAAACTATTTATCGGATATCAAGTTGCCAAAGCCTCACAGTACATCCCTTATAAGTGGAGAAGGGTTCGTTTTGAAGCGTTCACTTGTGAAGTGAATATATAATATCCTTTTGAAGTACATTACTTGAATTAGATAATATTCGAGATAAAAGGATATCGTAGTCGTATTCACTAAAATCTGTAACGTCCAATATATTTTCTAGATCTATAATTACTGTTTTTTATGATTTGACGTTGCCCGCGACTCCGTTCGCCTAGGTTTGCCGTAATAAAAAGTAATGTATATCTTCATAATCTAATCTATCTATGTACCTAACTTAGGCGTAATGATGTAAAAATACTTCCGCAATTTTAATATGATAAAAGCATTAGAAACATGAGTAAAGCGGCGGATACCGACTAGTTTTAGGGTAAATTCACACTGAAACGAATTTTTAACTATCCTACTATTCTACTAATATTATAAATGTGCAAGTTTGTGAGAATGGATGGATGGATGGATGTTTGTTACTCTTTCACGCAAAAAGTTTTTACAAATAAATTTTTTCAAAACAAAAATTTCCTTTTTGGTGCGAGCAAGTATTAATACCTTTAATGCACTATGTAAAGACTAGACTTGGATCCCTTTCTTACTAAAGTTGCTAAAGCAAGATCTGAATTTAATAATTTTTTTTTTTGATATTGATGTATGATGTGAGTATGGTACTTGTATTATTTGTAAGTATATTGTCATCTAAGCTCAAATTTCCATGTACTTAGATCTAGGTTCATATCTTATTATTATTGGTAGCTTGTGATTGCTGTTAAGTTTGTATAATTTTATATTTTATAGCTATTAGTGGAAACCTATTATTGGCTTAACTCTCAACTGTCTGCTTTCTACTTTTTTTTATAAGCTGTTGGTTCCCCGAATAAATAAATAAATAAAAAAAAACAATAAAAACTACTGAACGGATTTTGATGAAATTTAGTATGGTAATGGTAGCCAATTCCATACCAAATTTCATATAGGCTCTGGATTAAAACATCCCGCGGGATACCCGATAGTATATTTATGCGGGCGGAGCTTCGGGAAACAGCTAGTCTTAAATATGCAGCACCAAGTATCGCCGCGGTGTGAACTGACCCTTTAGATTAACGGACGCTTTTTAGTAGAATACAACAAGATTATTTTACGAGTTTGAACTACAAAGGTATAGTTACTCTATTCTATTTCGGATTTGGTACGGTAATCCGATGCTGTTTAAAAATTAATACAAAATCTGTCAATGAAACAAAATACTTGAAAGATATTTGTGTTGAGTTGTGAACTTGTATGACAGTATTTTCTAGAATTGGGTTAGGAAATGTTTATTGTTTATAGTATTTTATAGTATTATTATAACTTGAAGGTAACAAAAATAAATCGTGTGACCTGGCATTGCATGGATGCATACTTTTAACGGCTTCTTGTACTTGTTTCTATTAATCAGTACGAGATTTGTTCGAGTGATGCGGATAGATAGATAGATAGCACTGAGTGCTAGTACTCGTAATATCGCGTTTTTAACTAATATAGTATCGTAACGTCGCATTTTCGTTTCCTCGAATAGAAATTACACTGTAAGTATTAATTAAAAAAAAAAAAAACAAGTATATTTATAGTTTAATTTGAGAAAGAATGTGAAAATATTAGAAAAACTTATTGAACATTACTGTCTCTATTGAGAGATGCTACCTATTGAACCAATTTCGGCTGAAATTCGTTCCAATATAATATTTTGGCTTCCCTAATATCGTCTACGCCAATTCGACGCTGACGTCAATTTCAAATTCCATTCACTGTCAAATAGAACTATATCTGGGAGTTGGGACAGATGGATTCCAGGTATGAAAAAAATAATAGTTGTATACTTATTACATACCTACTACTTTCTAATTAAAGCAATGAGATGTTTATTCCTAATTTTAAATCCTAATACTAATAGTATATTATAAATTTGAAAGTTTGCGAGGAAGGATGGATGTGATCATTTGACTCTTTCACGCAAAAACTACCGAACGGGTCGTTATTTATTTATTTTTGTGCGTACGAAGTCGCGGGAAACATCAGTTCTAGTATATGACTAAAATAAGGAGGCTTTAGCTGACAACCTATACCGTTAGGCGCAAGTCGCGCCATTTTATGATCGTTTTAGTACACATAGAGTACTTTCAGTCTTTAAGATAATGTAAGAAATGCTCAGCGGAGCGGGTAGGCAATGTTCACCGAAGTGTTAACAATTTGATTTTGCACATTATATGTTAACATATTTAAAACCACATTATTGGCAATAATTGATTTTACCGCGAAAAATATTTCCTCAAATAAACGAAACGAAATATTATAATTTTAATTGAAATGCTCAATTTCCTCAATACGACAAATATTGTAAATACTAAACAGGAAAGTTGATTTATGTAACTTTGTGTTTCTGAATTTGGCACACAGACAGTTTGTAGCCTGGATTAACATAATATGCAGGCTACTAATTTTTATTACAGAAAAATGTAGGGACGGCTTCTTTACCGAATAGACAAATTTCCTTTTACGCGAACGAAGTCGCGACTAATCTATACATTATTTTAGATAATATAATAAAGAGCAAAGATTGGTTTTGTTTGTACGTTCATTTGTATTTGCATTGGAAAGGCTTTGTGAGTACACCGATTTTGATTTAGCACATATATATTTTTATTGCGGCAAACTATACAGCTCTGCGGGATTTTACTTTCGCGCGCACGAATTCGTGGGTAACATCTAGTATCTAAAAGTTATATTTTATATTGTACTAGCTGGTGCCCCCGACTTTCTTTGCGTAGCACCAACGGAAACGGAACCCTAAGATAACAAAACGGTAGCCTAAGTTACTCCTTATAACATCATCTATACCAGTGAAAGTCCTGTGAAAATCGGTCCAGCCGTTTCAGAGATTAGCCGGAGCAAACTGACAGACAGACAGACAGACATATTGACAGACAAACATGTAATAATTGTTTCTTATTGTAAGCACTGTGAATACTTTCACATGCGTTTAGTGACGAGCTGTTAATTTAAAATTACAAACAGACCCTTCAATTTTATTCATTTGTATATATATTAATATGAATATCTTCTTGTGTAAGTTGATTTTACAAACTACAACTGCGACTATATTGATGTATCAAGACATAGCAACGCTCCGTGGAATATTAAAATGACAAGTCACGCGCGCCGAATTAGTAAGTACCAGTTTACATACACCGTGTGAGGTCTTAAATAATATTACTTGTATGTTAAAATACATCTATCCAATGTTCAAACTACTTACATTAATATAAAACGAAATTATTTTATTTTTGTTTTTCTTTTAATGTGCTAATGGAAAAATAAACGAATAAAGTCGGAATGTCCGAAAATGTTAAAATTACTGTCACACTACTTAATCTTCGGTACAGATAAATTAAACTGAAGTGTCTATGCATATGAAAGTATATACGGTACCTATAATAAAAAATCTATTTTTAAAATTTTTATCATCATCATCATCATCAAAAAATATTTGACGCCCAACTAAGTTGTTCCGAAGAGTCGAGAACAACGAAGTTCCGTTGAACCCGTGGGTCAGCTAGATTGAAATAAAAATATTTAGGTTTTTGTTCGGGATTTAATTTTTTTTTTGTCTTTTTTTATTACTATTGAGTAATGATTGATTTTACTATTAAAGTATTTTAAAACACTTTTTAGTTTCACTAAAAGTATACACTATTAAAATAAATCATTATTATTATTGTGTAACTTGTCTTTAAATTTATAATTAAAGATAACGCTTAAAGCAATCAAAACATAATTATAATATTATCATAGATGAACTACAATAATACCGTAAAACAGGTGTGTCGTGGTCAGAGATCGCGACCACGACCACGACCGACCATGCCGTGATTAGTGATCACATCACATGCCAATATCTCGTCACCTTTGACGGGTTATTTCATATTTTTAATTGCTTGTTTTAAACGTGAATATAGAATTATAACAACGAAATTGGTTACAGCTTAATTATAAGGAAACATACCCATACTCCGTGACCTGTTTAGGGGAGGGCGAGGGAGAGGGGGGTGGGTGTCTTTCTAAGTACAACGCTTGGTCACCGGTTTGAGAATGGGTAAATAGTGATCGTACGTAGCAGTGGCGAAGGCTGGTTCTCCTTCATAGGGAAGCCCTAGCCTGTATAGTAAGTAGGGATTTAAATGAGGGTCTTCAAAAGGTAAGCGGTAAGTGAAGCCGCTAGGAATGGGGTTATAGGAACCCCTCGCCACTGGTACGTAGTATGAGTACGTTCCCCGAGTTATAACTAATGTGTTTTTATTTCTACCCGACTACGGCGAAGCCAAAAGGAAAGGTGATGATTTTGGCAGTAGATATGTATGTTTCATCGTAGCGCCTAAATCCGATCCGATTTTAATAAATGAGGAGTCAATAGTGTCGTAATTCGTAATTATATCCCAGGTAATATAGGCTATTTAATTCACGTAGTCCCGAGTGGGTTATGTTTTTTGTATCTTGTATGTATGTATTTTTGTAAATTCCTTTATTCCTACGTCTCTTCCAAACGGCTGGATGGATTTCGACAGTTATGGTATCGTTAGATTTGTCTCAAAACCCCAAGTATCCTTAGATAGATATTTGAAATAAAAAATACAAAATGGCGGATTTTGGCGCCAAATTGTAAGTAGTTAAAAAGTTTTTTAAACTAAAGTTATCAAGTAGGGTATCAAAATAAAGGAGAGATTTTAAAAATATACATATGTGATGTATTTAAATTTAACCAGGAATGATTTATCATTCGAATAAATTTGTAATAAATGCATTTAAATAGTCTAATTTTTTAAATCGACCTAGTATGTGCTGGATAAATTAAAAAATCTTAAATAAAATAAAGAATTAAAGAAATAAAAAACCGTCTGCAAAAAATCACAGATTTCATGCCTCACACGACTATCGAGCATATTTGAAATGAATCTACGGAATTCAAAAAAATATTGTCGCAGAGGGACGAGAAAGTCGGGATAAGGAAAAGGTTACAAAATTAAACTACAACGTTGAAAGATAATTATTTTATTCTTAGACTAGCTTTTGGCCGCGACTTCGTCCGCGTAGATGTTGAAGTGACTAGTTTCATATTATTTTTAGAATGGGACTTAATTATGCTAAAAATAAATTCTGACAGCACTGTGTACCTAAATGCGCTCAACGCTCACTTTCCTTGTCCACCTGTAATCGTGGACCAGGTAACAAAAGCGCGCACCATTTCCCATCTCTCTTCCTCTTCCCTCCCTTCTTGTACCTCGTTCTCATTCAATCCTGTTACTGAGGACGATGTTAACAAGCATATTAAGGCTATAACATCTATTGCTGTGGGCAATGATAACCTCAGTCTGCGTATGATATCCCTCGCCCTTCCTGAACTCTTGCCGGTTCTCACACATGTCTTCAATTATTCTTTGGCAACGAGTTGCTTTTCTTCAGCATGGAAACGTGCTGATGTTATTCCACTACCCAAAACCTCTAATCCCTCTTCTTTATCCCATTACAGACCAATCTCCATATTATCTAACCTTTCCAAAGTACTTGAACACATTGTCCACACGCAGCTTTCTCACTTTTTAACCTCTAATAATTTGCTTTCACCTTTTCAATCCGGCTTCCGCTCTGGTCACAGTCAAAGTCAAGTCTGTCAAGTCAAGTCAAGTCTGGTCAAAGTCACAGATGACCTACGCCTAGCCTTGGAAAATAAGTGTGTCTCCATCATAGTCTTACTTGACTTTAGCAGTGCTTTCAATTCTGTAGACTTTGACATCTTCCTTTCTGTCCTTCGCTCCCTTAACATATCCTCCTCGTCCATAAACTGGTTCGATTCATATCTTCGGGGACGTTCGATGCGAGTTCGCTCTGATGAGGCTACCTCAGACTGGTGTGATCTTGATGCGGGGGTACCCCAGGGTGGTGTTCTTTCTCCACTTCTCTTCTCAATTTTTATAAACACTATCACCTTAATAATCAAATCTAACTTCCATCTTTACGCAGACGACCTACAGATCTATCGCCATTCATATATTCATGAATTAAATTCTGCAGTTACCGATATCAACTCTGATCTACAACGAATAGCGAACTGGGCAAAATCTTTCGGTCTGTTGGTCAATCCTAGCAAATCGCAAGCTATGATCATAGCTAGCAGATACATGACTCAACGCTTAGATAATGTGCCTAGAGTTATATATGATGGTACCATTATTAATTACACAGACTCTGCTAAAAACTTAGGTATAATTCTAGACAGTAATCTCTCCTGGGTATGTCAGGTGAGTGAAGTGAGCAGAAAGGTTCACTACTCGCTGCACACGTTGAAGTGCCTCCAAAACTTTTTGCCTATAAACACCAAAATTTTCCTTGTCCAAACACTCATCTTCCCTATCCTTGACTATGCCGATTCCTGCTACTTAGACGCTACCGAGGAGCTGTTAACTAAACTGGAACGTTTACAGAATATCTCTATTCGTTTTGTGTTTGGTCTAAGAAAGTTCGACCATGTTTCAGCCTTTCGATCGAAACTCAAGTGGCTCCCTATCCGCCTTCGGGGCAACTCCCATATCCTCTGCTTTCTCTACAACATTTTGCATAATCCTCGCTCTCCTCGTTATCTTCTTGATCGATTCAATTTTTCTCGACCCCTCGATATTCCTTGCAGGTCCACTGTCAGGACAAATCTTCCTCTCCCCTCCCATCGCTCCAACTTCTACTCCTACTCATTCACTGTTCATGCAGTTAGATTGTGGAACTCTCTTCCTCACACCATTCGCGACAGTCCCAACATCGATGTATTTAAAAGACGCTTGAAAGAGCATTACCTCAAATCTGAATCCATATAGATACCGTTATTATGTATACATATAGTATTTATATATTATAGTTATAATAATATATTAGTATTTATATATATTAACTAGCTACCATTTTTAATTTATTTATTTAGCTTATTTACTATATTTTATTTTATTATAGATATAAATATTTGAATTATTATTGCTACAATAATTGTAGAAATAATATTGTGCACGTCCTAACTGCTATATTTCATCCCATTTCTCTCCGTAGGGCTGCTGGAAGAAATTTCTAATTAGAAATAAGCAGTCCTTTGTGTCATCTTTCTTTGTTAATTGTATTGTCATAATTTTCTGTGTGTACAATAAATTGTTAAATAAAATAAATAAATAAAAAAAATTCAATGATAAATGGTTTAAGATTATTAAAGTAAAGATATATATTAAAGTGTATTATGCTATTGAAGTACCACTTTATATACAACATTAACTGTATTGCCGTGCGGAGCAAGGATCACTAGACTGGTAAGTGATAGCTGAAATCACTCTGGAGCACGCAACATAGATCTGTCCGTGTGAGAAACAGTTCTCTCTTATGTCTATCCCAGCCACTTTCAATGGCTGCTCCAGAGCTTTATTGATGGCGAAACATACTTTTAGGGGAAAATCTAGTCTTTTAAATACAAATGGATACTCTGATGGGATCAATGGTATTTAAGGTATGAATAGGGAACACCGAGCACATCTAGTGAGTACAGTTGCCTCGACAATGTTGCGATAAAGGACTTTTCTCTGGAGTCTGGTGCCATTGAACAATTTTGGAGGCCTAATATTTCTTAATAACATAAATAAACTGGTATAATAATAAGTCACATTATAAACTGGTGCTCCAATATTCAAACGGAGATTATCTGGTGGAAGTTAATTCCAAAAGGTCTAATGGTACTAAAATTAAACTAGGAGTACCACAGGGGTCTATTTTGGGCCCTTTTCTATTTCTCATCTATATAAATGATCTACCTTATCTAGTTAATGATAAGCATGAGATAGTACTTTTTGCTGATGACACTTCACTAATTTTTAATGTGAAGCGACGACAATCTAACAATGACGAGGTAAATAGTGCTCTCTCAAAAATAGTACATTGGTTTAATGCTAATAATTTACTGTTGAATTCTACTAAAACAAAATGTTTAAAGTTCAGCTTGCCAAATGTTACGCAGGCACAAACCAATATACTATTAAATAATGAGAAAATGAAATGAGTAGACACCACTGTATTTCTAGGTATAACATTAGATAGTAAGTTACAGTGGGGACCAAAACTCCCTGCATACTAAATTTCATGGTAATAATTGTAGCTGTTGCCGAGATTTCGATTAAATATAAACAAGATTGTCTCGTTTGAATTATAAAATATTTCTTTTCTTTTTTCAAAAAGGTTAGGCTACAGAGCAAACCCTTAACTCGGTCGTCTATGTTTTTAGCTAAAATTGTAGCTGACTAAATTGTCCAGAGGAGTTTTTCGAAATTTTTCATATCATTCTTCATTTCCAAAATTTCGAGCACCAGAATCCAAAATTCGAAAAAAAAATTTTTTTTTCACGATTTCGGCCACAGCTTTTTTCGATTTTTACTTTCTCGAATAATTCTTTTTGCACATTACATCTCGCGTAAATACGCGTCTTTTGAGTTATTTTTGAATATCATATCTTCAAACTCTCCGAGAGATAAGGGGATGGAACTTTTTCGTGAAATCGGGGCCTATACCGGATCAAACGAAAAGACATTTTCAATGTCAAAAGACAGATATCCAAGCAACGCACTAAAAATACCGAAAACAAGATTGAAAAAACAGACTACACTAAGAGCTGAAAGCCTAAGTGAAATAATTGACATTATATTTGGTAGCAGGCGGATTCCATTTATTTTGTATGATTTATAATTTGTCCTTAGCATGTACTCGTATCTGTATTTTTTTTGCAGTCGGGTTTTATATTTTTTAAATTATTATAGAAAAATCATAGATTATAATAGGCAAGCTTACCCACGACTTCGCGTGGAGTGATTTCCTGCCTCCTAACAAACAAAAACGTCATATAAGTCAAGGTTTGTACGACTTCCAGTTGTATTGCAGTTGTATAATAGTAATGAGGTGACTAATAGGTCCTTTATACGTCTTTAATTTAACTTTTTAGTGGTGGTCGCACCAATATGTCATAATAAACAGGTCATAGCAACGTCGGCAAGACTAAACTACACGACGTTATATTATAGTTTAAGTATAAACGACAACGCAATAGTCATACTAACGTCGCAGTCTAATAAACGATTTCACTGACCAAATTGGGTGATTGAAAAACCTATATATGACGTTTACTTAATGAAGCAGTTTATACACGTTTTCATAATGACGTTTGTTTTGTCAATTTGAGACACTTGAGTAACTTGGTTGTTCATTTACGACTTAAATATATCTTTTATATAACATATTGTTGATTAAAAGTCATGCCCTGACTTTAACCAACCTTTTTGTCGCATTTGAGTCAAATTTTTACTTTTAAACGCCTTATTAATGAAAAGTTTCATATAATTTAATTCTAAAAATTATATCAAACTTTCCATTTGATTACAAAACGTTTTATTATACTTGAATATAATAAAATGTTTTGTAATCTGCACTGCGCTTTTACTACTATCAGCTTTTGCCTGAAATACATTCAGAGATAATTGATATTGTGTGAGTATTGTGTGAATATGAAAAAAATCCTTTTTAATTTATCAAATTAAAAAGGATTTTTTTTTTGAGGAACCCTAACAGTAATGGCATATGGCGTATTGCATGGTCTTGAAATAACCTTAAAACTACTTACTGTCTGTATAGCGTCATAAATAGGTAAGTATGCGACAAAAGCAACATGTCTTCCATTTTTAGAAATGAACATATTTTGGTTAAAAAATATATAATGTTTTAAACACAAAACTACGAAGGGGCGTGTGAATTTGAATAGTATTTATATAGATATATTATCATAAAACTTAAATTTCCAGTCGAACTAAATGGAATTAGTTACAGTTGCTATCTGTAACTAATATGAACTATAACAGGACAACACTCATCTTTAATTTTTTTGGAAATACTTATTATGCACTCAAATCTCTTGGCAAAATCTACAAGTAACCAAGTCACTAACAAGAGAAAATCGTACAGGTGTTGTTACTTGACTCAAATAAACCGTTTTAGTCATTCAAATCTCCTGTACGACCACAATATGGCAAAATGAGTCGCTGTAAAGTTACGATTAAACTACTGTGCGATGAAAGTGGTAACTTCTTAACGTTCACACGACTTTTGAATGACTTCAACGAAGATACTTGTGACTTTTGTATGACGATTATACAACAAGGTTGGTAGTATAAATGAGGCCCTTTTCGCGTTTTATAAACGTTATTAAAACGTTAGAGTGACTTAGCTGTGGTAGTATAATAACGTTTACTCAACTATTGTAAGACGATAAATTGGTACTTGGGCTGTGCTTTATTCAGGTCATAAATACATAATCAAAATCTACACAATAAATTATTTTTGTGTGATAAATAAACATTCGTTCTATTTTTTTAAATCAAGTTTTACAATAACATGACTTAAGACGTTTCGTACAATAATATTGTGCCCTGATATTAGAAAATTGCAGAAAACACGATAAAAATAGCCGTGACATGAGTAGCACTGCAGAATGCAGATACATTCTTGCATCTCTTTGCCTTCATCAAAAAGTTATTTTCGTAGAGTATCCAAAAGCCAAAATATAGTAGGTTCTAATTATAGAGATCTCAGCAATGAGCATCCAAAAACCAAAAGTCAGGAAGTTCTAAATTTTGAATTCCCTGGATCCAAAAGCGTAAAGTAAGTTCTAAATTTCAATTTCCTAGTAATCAGCATCCAAAACCTAATAGGTAGTAAGTTATACATTTTAATTTCTCAGCATCCAAAGGCCAAAAGATAGTAAGCTCTAAATTTTGATTTCTCACCTCAAATATCTACATTCAACGCTTACCTCTAGCTCATCAGCTCGTACAGAATATAGTTTACATAATTTAGTTCACAAAGGCCTGCATAGGTAATATGGAGGTTAGATTATATTAATGTTATTAGATTGTCCTTATATTATCATCAGAGCTATCCCGCCATTTATAATGGAATACTAAATGAGCAGACGGATCGTCTGATTTTAGGCCTCTCTGACCGCCTATTTGTATTTGCAACACCAGTCGAGTTACAAGTTCACCAGGGGTGGGTAAGTATAAGTGTGGAATCGCAAAGCAACCGTTATTTCACGCCGGTTTTCATTTACAGATAGTGACTCGAGAGGTAGGTTTATGTATACTGTATACTGATATTATAAAGAGGAAAGTTTTGTTTGTTACTTTATATGTTTGTTTGTATTGAGTAGTCTCCGAAACTACTGGACGAATTTTGATGAAATTTGGCACAGATATAAAGTAGACCACGGTGAAGGACATAGGATACTTTTTATCGCGAAAAAATGTACGGTTATGGCGCGATTTTCTTTTACGCGGACGAAGTCGCGTGAAACATCTAGTGTACAATACAATACTTTCATGAATTTAACGTAGACGAAGACGTGGAAATCAAGTGACTCTCTTTTGGCACTCGCGTGAAATGAAGAGCCCTCATAGTAATAACTATAGCACAGAGACCCGGCTATTATTAAGAGACGAAACATATTATATCGTTCCCTTATCCCACATGCTAATATTTATTTTGAGTGTCATAAAGTCGTTATTCCAACGCCGTAAAAATGGACTCCAAAGGATCACCAACGGCGAGACAAACTTCGAAAAATAATAATAATATCTATGGACGCTTCACACCACGTCAATCTCGGCCCGTGCTAAGTATCCGAAGAACTTGTGTTACAGGTACTAGAAAACGGGAAGTAGGTATATTTATTACTTTTTTAAGATTTTTATTATATTTTACACATATTTAATACACATCCATGACCCAGGAACACGGAAAAACTTTTTGTTCCTTCGGCGGGATTCGAACCCGCGACCCCCGGCTTGAGCACCAACGCGCTGAACCACTGAGCCACAGAGGTCGTAAAAAAGGCATGGATTTGCTTTCTCTTTCACTCTAATCGGTTTTTGCCATTGATGTTTTGTGAGACAGATACTTGATAGGCTAGGCTCCGATTTTAGTATTCCTTCCATATTTTATTCTTCTTCCTAGGAGAGTCACACAATGTATACAAACACCGTCACTACAAGCTAAACTGGCAACATCATAACTCATAGATAATTAGCTTTCTTATTGAAAGTGAATATTTTTATTGGCCGGGTTTAACAAGCCTATCGAAGCGAGGAATGGACGTCCAATCGAAGTTGCCTTGTTACTTTGTGATATATTTGAAAACTTTAAGTTAGTTCATAAAGTATTGAGGAGAAAAATATGTAATCTCGTGTACTGAAGATATTTCAAAGTTTATTTTCACCTTGATGTTACCGTACCGTGTACCGCGGGAACCGTAAATTTTGCCGCGATTAAAAATAGCCTATATCCTTCCCCGTGGTCTACCCTATATCTGTACCTGATTTTATCAAAATCGGTCCAGTAGTTTCAGACCATATTCAATGCATACAAACAATCAAACTTGGTATAGATAGCAGATTGCCACTTGACATGTCTTAGCAACGACTTGCGTGAAAATGCGTCGTGGTAGCTCAGGCTTCATTTTAACCGAATTTCAAAAAGGAGGCGGTTATATGTTCGGCTGTGGATATAATATATATTTTACAACGATTATAAGTAACAGTATCATTAGGTTACCATAAATATACTAATAAAGTCTATTTCAAGCTCAGGTAGGTGAGCCAAAAATTAATAAATTTTATTTTATGTGTATGGAAATTATTAATCGAATTGCCTCTTTTTTTTCAATTACTACCAGCAGTTACGGAAGGTGCGTCGTCTATTTTAATATAATTATTTTGCGATGAAAGCAAATCGTTTAGTCATATTCATTAAATGCATGCACGTATTCATCTGATTAACCGCATCCTTTGCATATTCCGATAAAAAATCTGCGTCCGATATTTTTATCGGATAAAAATGGCGGCTCTGACTCAGCCCCTGGGTATTGAGAGTTATGGCCGATACGCCTTTTGTATTAATTTTATGCAATATCATGTATTTCATTTAATATGTTATTTTTCATCCTGACAACATTATATTATGTTCGCTTTCGGCTAATTGGGTTTTACTTTGAACGTGTGTTGAATTACTATTTAGAAAATGTTTATTTTAAATGGAAACAACAAAGGAGTGAAAGGAGAGAAGAGAAGGAGTTTACTTTATAGATTACTTACTGCTTACTTTATACTTACTTACTTTATAGACTAGCTTTTGATCGCGGCTTCACCCGCGTGAAATTATAGTTTTTAATTTTAATAAACGATACTTTTATAATAATATAATCTGGGGTAGTGTGTGTGGTTGTTACTTTTATGTATTTCCAAGCATCGTTTAATAAATATTAGCTCCCTTCATATAAACTTTAATTAACTGGCCAAATTTCATATACATCAAAATCGGTTTTGCATTGTATTCAATGCAAACAAACAAACGTACAAATAAACAAACTTTCCTTTTTATAATTATATTAGTGTAGATTTCGTAGAAATCGTTATATAATGAAATAAACTTGACTCTCCAAGATTCAAATTGACCAACAATCCGCCTCACTTCTGGTCCGCCAAAGACCACTTTTAGTGCTTTTGTGTTGCTTTATGGCTATTCCAGTCTTTGACATTGGACTCTGGGAGAACTCAAAGACTCAAAGACCAGAGAAGCAGGCATAGATATTTTGTGAACCAAAGTTGTAGACATAACGAGGTGCTCTACTAAATATTATAAAGATGCGCCCATTAGCGAGAGTCCTACAGATAAGTATTTATGAAATACATCAAAATGAGATTAGGTCCACTAAATAAATACTTTCGTATTGGACTGCGACTTACAAGATACGCCAAAACACGTCATAGCGCGCGGTTCAAACTGCAGAAAATGCGCTGTTATCGTCATGCCAGATCGGACTGTCGGCCGCGCGCATTTACACGTTCGGTTCGGAGCGCGGGTTGGAACGGAACTATTTCCCGCGGTACCGTGTGACGGGCGTTACGACTACGACAAGACCGGACTTTTTAAGTTTTTTTTTGTCAGTTAATAGGTGCCTAAACGTACCCGATTTAAACGTACAGAATGTCGTTGACACAAAAACGCGCTAAATTTATTTTTGGTGCATAGAATAATATTATGTAGAGTAGATAAATGATACATTCTAACCTCCTAATAACTGTAGCTCTCACCGATTTCGGTGGCGGAAACCCAACACGACTGGCGAGAGATCAGCCGCAGGACCGACTTTTTACATGCCTATCCGACGCGTGGATCACCTTTCTTGTCAGACAATCAGGTGATCAGCCTGCAATGTCCTTATTAGACTTGAAAACACCTTTTTTGTTATTTCTATACGAGGATCGAACCCACGATCTTGAGTCGAGAGCCAAGGTCTAAACCACTGGACCACGGAGGCGTCAAACCTACTAACCTTAGAGTAAATACCTACACAGTAAACTATTCTTAACTTACTTTACTCGTGAATGTATCCCTTTAGCACACGACACAAGTAACAATTGAAGAAAAAAAAAACAATAATACCTGCTTGTTCAAATCTAGAGTAACAAAAACACTTTTTGCAATGAATATTTGAACGAGTTATGCACGCAAATATGTGCTTTAATCACAATATGGACGGTTCAATTTTGTTCGTCAACAAACCCTGTTTGTCGTCTAATGTGATTGAGCTTTAAATTTCACTGATGGACTTTTATAGGTCACTAGATTAGTGACTTTTCCTATGAAACACATACGCGCTTAGTTTACGATTTTTCCTTTGAAAACTTAAACTCTTTCATTTTATACCTAGTCTAGTCTTAATAATATATTTGTGATTTTCTCTAAAATATCGCCGCTTTAAGTATATAGATAAGTTCAGTTTCTCATCCTAGCCCATCGTGATTTACAAGTTATCCTCACCCCCCCCACATTTTTCTAAACCACAAGGGGAAGAAACTTGTAACTTTTCATGCTTATAGGTCATGCTAAATACTCGTTGGAAAATTATTCTGGGCGATATCGGACATTAACTTTTGAAGTTATTTTTATAAAACCTAACGCGCGGCGATAGTTAAGAAACCCTTCGAGATGTCCTGACATGCTCTCGGTTAGGTCATATTTACCGTTAGGTTGTGAAACTGAAAACAAGAAACCCGTGTCTACAAACTTAAGAAAATAACAAAATTTTAAGGCAAATAGGCTGGAGTTTGTCAGCTTAATTTCCTGAGCTATCTCCGAGAACTGGGACAGTTATCGTCACCGGGTTTTGTTGTGAGAAAGCCACGCTTCGACAGCTAATAACGCTTATGTTACGTTTCGCCGAGTGAGGGTACGAAGGCCTAAGGGGAGATTTTATGATCGGATCGGTCAACGGACCATTTTTAACTCCTCTTGTGTTGCACATCCGTCCGCAATTTCCAGGTCTATTTGTTCCAATAAACATAATATTATAATATTATTCTTATATTATATCTTCTTATACTATAAACTAGCAAATCTTGTATTTATATAATTGGATTCTCGGAAACAGCTGTAAAGTGCAAGTCTTTCCATGTAATTCAGTATTAAAAATCGATCTAGCTAGGCATTATCCCTGGGAAACTGCGTGATTTCGATTCCTAAATGTCAAATTCGGTTGGCGGCTTGGTATCGGAATTTCAGCGTTGTTGGTAAATTGGTATCTCGGCCTCGAATCCCGTTAAGATTCATATTTTTGTGATTATTTTTATTTCTTTTTCTTTTATAAATATTATACTGAAACTCCTTCTCTCCCTCGTCTTCCAGGTACTTGACATGAAGTCTGCCAAGTCTAGCGTGATGAATGAACCTTTTCTTCCACATAATGGCATCCATATTGTCGGACCCATACCCTACTAGGGTATAGATAATGATGTGCAGCTGTAATGTCCCAATTTCCAGCAATTTCTGGATGCTGTCACTCGTCAGACCGCCAGGAACTAGAGTGAGACGGACTCGGTGACAAAGCTTTGAGATTATGACGTGTGCCGTTACTAAACATCATCAGCACGACAGCAACAATGAGTTAAAATCGGTAAACAAAATTGACAAAAAAATCGCTAACGTTGTAGGCTAGCGGTGTTACAAGCAAACTCAACTTACCTTGAGGGGAGGCCGGTGTGGCTGAGTGTGAGTTTCTGTCACTACTCGCCGTGAAGAAGTTAACTACAATTTGTATAGCATCGAATTAGTTACCATTGATTGTCACTAGGGGCGTTGTTTCGATGCCATCTTTCAACAAAACTCGCACACTGAATCCCAGCACTATATTGGTTCATGGCGATGAAGCTGACCGTGATGATGATGATGTAAAATTTTCAAATAACAACTCGTTTTTATGTATGTTTTATGTTGTATTTTAACTCTATGTTCATGTCTCTATATGCAAGATGGAATCTCTACTTTTGTTTGCGCAATTTGAAAGCAATTCACCTATTGTCACTGCTCGCGCCACCATTATCCTAGTAAACATAGCATATAGGCAACTTTAAGTCAAGTCGGTATTAGGTACCTACCTACTAGATGATCTCCTCGAAAAAAAAAAATTTTTGGAAAGAGTCCCGCCGCGCCGATCATACAGCACGTCAAGATTAAAAAAACAAAACTTTTTAACAAAAAATTAAATTGTTTAAAAATCTGAAAAGCAAAAAATATTAAAACTATTTTGTTTCACCATAGTAAGTTCTTAAACTAATGCAAGTATACTCAAGTAATTTTGAGTCAAAAAGTAAATGGTGGCGGTGTTGGTGATTGATCATTACTATAATTAGCATAATGCATATTCTTGCTGTTCTTTAAGCAACGCTGAAATCCCTAAACTTGTATCTTTAAAGACAAGAGTTGTGTTCAGTGGTTTTGGATCCGAGGTGTCCCTTGGCACAAAATCTTAAATTTTGGCTGGGTTACTTCAAAAAGTTGAAATCACTATGGGTTTCGATATACATTCCTAAGATTTAACTCAATTTCTCATGGAATCCATCACCAGATCTACCATTTGGTGACAATGGGACCAAATTAGAAAAAAAAACCCTTTACAAGAAAAAAATAATTATCAAAATCGGAGGAGTCTCTAAAAAGATATGCGAGGTCATACATAAAAAAAATATACGCATTGACTTGAGATCCGCCACCAGTTTTTTCGCCGGTTAAAAAACTTGTAAGTAAGATTCCCGACGAAACTGCAAATAAATGTTTTATTTCATGATCAGGTTTTATTCTACCTGTATTTACGGAATGTTAATACACAACTCTGGCAGTATGTCTACCATATTGTATATTGTAGCCTGTCACGCCCTACATACTGCGAATTAAATATACAAACGTTTGCTTTCTATGAGACTTAAGTATTTTTTCTTCACTAATATCGCCAAGTGACTATAAGCTGTACGGAGACAACATTGTTGAATCCTAAATAAAACATGAGACAAACAAGAATATCAACAAATTTAAAATACTTGGCGATTTCACCGTAGGTAATTTCGCTAAAATGCTATAGTCTATTTGTGTTAAGAAGACAATAAGTTAATTATAATGCGTACATAATACATACTAGCCTTTTCCCGCGTCTCCGCCCGCGTAAACATATTATCCCATACCCCACGGGATAACTGTACTTTTTCGGGATAAAATGTATCTTATGTTTAAATCAAGTGCCTTAACTACTACCATACCAAAATTCATCGAAAACTGTTCAGTAATTTTTGCGTGAAAGAGTAACAAATATCCATCTATCCATACATCCGTCTATCCTCACAAACTTTCACATTTATAATATTATAATATATTAAGTAGGATTGTGTCGAAATTGTTTACTTTAATTGGTTATTATTAACACGATTCGAACGTCATTTTTTTGACATATATGTATAATCGGAATCTCAGCAACGGCTGCAAGTATTACCATGAAATTTAGTATGCAGGGAGTTTTGGGGGGAGAATAATCGATTCTAATATATCAGTCCGATTACACATACCACTATCTTCTTAGCACGAATAGACTAAATACATCTTCATAATATATTACGTTATATGATAATATTTAGGTTGGTAATAAGCAACGGTGTTGAATATTGTGCAATTTATTATTTTGTACTTTGTTCTCGTTAACTTGAACAACTATTAGTATACTAGCTTTTACCCGCGGTTTCGCCCGAGTAAATACAGTATCCCACGGGAACACTGTACTTTTTCGGGATATAAAGTAGAATATGTTTTAATCCAGAGCACAAATTACAACCATACCAAATTTCATAAAATTCCCTTCTGTAGTTTTACCGTATAATAGTTTAAAAAGCTGTTAATTTCAAGTTTTTTATTTTCTATTTTACTTTATACTTTGTCTAGATACAACAATAAACCTCAATATAGGTAAAACTTTAATATGCCATTATTGTTTTACGCCATCTTATATTTCGTGAAAAATGTGTTTACCCCAGCAATATTAAAACTTTAATATTGTCAACGCGCCGTGTTATTAGAGGTCGGAGGTTGAGGACGCCGGGTCAGTATTTAACAAGGGTCTTGGACAAACAAACATAGCGACACACGAATTGTTATGAGATTTCAAATTCCTGCCGCTTAAATGTAGCTCTGCAGGAACCATGTGAATAAAATTAAACATTGTAATTCGAGGATTTACATTGGAGCGGGTTAGAAAATTATGTTTTAAGCGAAAAATACTGCGGAGAGATAATGCGGAGCGGCAAGTTTTAAATACTAGCTGTCCCGACACTCGTTGTTCTGTATTAAGTATGAACTGGAATAAATAACTACACCTACACCAACACCTACCACCTACAACATACACCTACAATCTACATCTACACCTACCACCTACAACATACACCTACAATCTACATCTACACCTACCACCTACACATCAACATCTACAACATACACCTACAGCTATAACCTACATCTACACCTACCACCTACACCAACACCTACAACATACACCTACAACTATAACCTACATATACACCTACAACCTACACCTACAACTATATCCTACATCTACACCTACCACCTACACCAACACCTACAACATACACCTACAACTATAACCTACATCTACACCTACCACCTACACCTACAACTATAGCCTACATCTACCACCTACAATATACACCTACACCTACCAACCTACTGGGACTGGCCGATTTTTTGTAGGAAATGAAATGGGTAACCTAAACGCACCTGTAATATTGACAGCAATTAGTAGCCAATTGAACAGTTAAAAAAAATCAATCGTCGTTTTTAGTATTTTCTCCTCAATTTTTCCAATATCTCACCGTTAAAACTTTCCCTGAACTTTCACAATTATTTTAACACCAACATTTGCCAAATCGGTCCAGCCATTCTCGAGTTTTAGAAAGACATTATAAGTCAATCAAAATAAAAGTTACCCATATTCCTATGCCTTTCTCCGCACCACTACCAATGTCCTGTGTGAACTCTATAATGTTCGGTTGAGTAGATTTGGCATTAGAGCATGACAAATCCACATGCGCGTGACATTGTGCTGCTAGTTCCATATTAACAGGAAACGCCACTCTCGCAATGTCCGAAATTGAACCAGTGAATATCCTAAATAAATGGCGGAATTTTTATACAAAACTAGCTTTTTGCCGCGGCTCCGCCCGCGTAAATATAGTATCGGGAATACTGTTTTTTTTTTCGATAAAAAGTAGCCTATGTTTCAATCCAGAGCCTTAACTACTACCATACCAAATTTTATCTATATCCGTTTAGTAGTTTTTACGTGAAAGAGTAACAAACATCCATCCATCCTCACAAACTCACACATCTATAATAGTAGTAGGATTAATGCTATTACGACTTCATTGGGTATGGTATATTTTCGACGCAACTTAATCTATATATTTTTCGACACAAGCCTTAAAATAAGGGAAAAAAAAAAATCTAAATATTTCATCGACGATTTCCTTTTACTATGACCGCAGTGTTAGGATGAATTATTTACGTATTTATAATAATACTTAGAGTACCCACCTAATCTATTTAAGTTTGTTCCTGTTTAACCGAAGCTAGTTTCCAACCGATAAAAATGTCACAGAACATAACAATTATCAGTAAATCCACACAAATGAACGCTAGGAGCTGTTTTTGCTTGGCGTTTAGCCAGCCTGCAAAAACCATGATTGTTTTCACTAGAAAAATGTCTTTAGTTTAAATCGCTGACCGCAAAGATAAAGCTTGTTTAATCATTTTAAAAGTACAGTACAGCCTCTATTAGAGAAATTGCCATCAATAATCACCATTTTGTCTTTGCATACTAAATATTGGGGTCAATTCGCACCGAAACGAAACGATACGGGACTTGGCGCTGCATTTTTAAGATAGATTATTCAAAATTGAACTTTATTCTTTACACAATATGATACAAGCTTCATCGTAAGAGTTTTAATGTCCGGTTGCACCGCGCTGCACAGCGCATGTGCAGTGTATGACTCTGTCATATGAAACGTGTATCTTCTTGTATTGAATAAAGTTCAATTTCGAATCGCTATTTAAAAATGCAGCGCCGCGAAGGATTGCGTACTTGCGTGTCGTCGCGGTGTAAGCTGACCCTAACTATCACGGGCCAATGACTCATTAGAATATCGCCAAATGCAGATCACAATAAAATAGTATTAGACTGGGACATTATCCAGAGCCTCTGCGGCCGGAAAAAAACAGCCCTGAAAATAGATCACTGCGCCAATACAATAGAATTGAAAATCAAACACACACGGTAGCAATTTAAAAAGTCGAGTTTTTCGAAGTCCGAGTCTTATTCGCCATATTATCTCTACAATCATCAAGCTTTCCTTAATTTTTCCATAGCATGGTTCTAGTATTAAAGAGTCAAACTGATAATACTCTAATTTAAAAAGTACTTCCTAGTCGAGAGCTAATTAGTTTTGGCGTTTACAGAAAAGTAGGTGAATTAAAATTATGTACCTACCTGAAAATATTATGTCAATACGACAAAAAGTACCAGGCTCGCTGAAGCCTACAGATATGTCAATATTAGCCGGACGTGGAGGACGTCTCCAACGCGACGTGAAAAGCGTTGATAAAAACGGCTTTTAACACCGTCACCCGTGCCCAAATGTCACCACCAGTACTGCGAAAATGTACATCATGTGTGGTGCAAAACATAAGAGACGCGAGTTGGAACATAACAAACAAAATTCAATTTTCTATGTAACCCCCGAATTGTCGAGCAGTGAGCGAGCTGATCATGATGAATCATAACCAACAGCACTCTCGGTCATGACAGTTTTCTAACAATCAAAAACTAGATCAAAATCGATCCATCCGTTTGGGCTACCACGCCACGGACAGACACACAGACAGAGACGTCAAACTTATAACACCCCTCTTTTTGCGTCGGGGGTTAAATAATTAACTGCAACTAATTCGTTTAATACTTGAAAAACAAGTGTAAAACAAAGATTTCAAAACCAAAGATAGGCTATGAGTTATGACGTATATTTGACAGAACAAATCTTCATACAAGAACAAGTTACGCCATCTTGATTTCACTATACCCCCAAATAACCCCAGAATAGTCCATCATAGTGGGGACAGTTTGTGCCACGGCATGCCTCGTATATAATATATACGTCTATGGTGTAAAATGAAAATCGCTTCAGCTCATGCCTTGTAGTCCTTCGGCCTACAAAACGATGCGTTGGCACATGACCGCAAGGCACGGGCGGCTGCGTTGTTCCGGCATCGACTGTGTCTAAATATCTGTGAATTTCAGCTAAATCTGTACACTGGCGGTGTATTCTGACGACCCGGTAACCAGAGTTTTATGTATAACAGGACTTTTGAAGGTGATCAGGGGGCCTAGCAGGAACATTTGACAGTGGCGTAAACATAACGTTATCGAATGAAATTTGTATGGGCGCTGTATTTATTTTGACAGATTTTCATACAATTCTCATACGATAACGTTACGTTATCGCCGCTGTCAAATGTTCCTGCTAGGCCCACAGGCCCTTCAGCTAAGATGCTATCGCTAGTTACGATGGCGAAGTTGAAGTTAGGAATCTAAAATGTATGATATTGACGTATCGCGCGCTATGTCACTTAGCGAACGTTATGTCAGTCTCTTTTTTTTCAATTTCGAAGATCGTCATTGTTATTAACTACTAAAGATGACTTCTTTAACTACAATCAAAAAGTTCGAAAATAAAAATGTCATAACATAATTCTAACAAATTATGACAACAGTAAACCTGCTTATGAATAAAATTCCCTGATAGTAAATTAATTAACTGTCAAATGTGATCCAAACTGAAAATTCAAAACAAAACAAGAAAAAATAGGTCTTTGAAAAATAATGACTTTTATTTACAAGAATATAATTATAATTTGTTGATAACTTTTAGGATTTAGTAAGCAATTTGTTTAATAAAATTATATTTCGCCAACAAATGGTTAGAAAGTAATTAAATAATAAGGGTCGCTACACAAAATCTGTCCCAATGAAAGCTTTCAAGTTAATGTATATTTAGTATGGTGAGTTAGCGCGGTAATGGCTCGACTGTATAAAGTGCTGCCATTAATAACAGTAGTTACTAGATTCGCTGTACATCTTAACTAGATACGTAGTCTGAAGTAAAATTTTGATATGATACACTTCGTTCAAGGAACGTCTGTACTCTGTAGTAAACACTAAATATCTTAAAAACCGGCCATGTGCGAGTCGGACTCGCGAACTAAGGCTTCCGTACCATTATAGCTGTATATATACACGTTTACATATTATTTCGTTGTTTATGTACGAAGTTTTCCATGTCAGCGCATTTTACAATTTAAGCCTGTTTATCTCCTGAACTAACAATTTCCTTCACAGTTCATCGCATGCACTACCATAATGATTTTTTTCGAGCCAGCCGTTTAGCTGTTCAACAAAAAAATGCGCTTTAATGTTTAAATGTCTCGCAATCGCAAACTAAATCAAAAAATCGTCTCAGCGAACTTTCAATGTTTTTAAATTACCAATCTGATGATATCTCACACTGCGGGGAGACGTGAGAAAAAAAAATCATCCCCACTTCACGTGTAGCGGAGGTGCCCCAAAAAAACATAACTTTCGGATTTTTGTTCTAGCACTTTGTCCGGCGTGGTAAATACATAATATATCCATGAAAATTTAAATCTATTTTTTAGAATTAGCATTTACCGTTTGTACGGGAAGCCGAAGACGGACGGACGGACGGACATGACGAATCTATAAGGGTTCTGAGACGTGAGCCTTACAAAACGGAACCCTAAAAAGCACCCAAAGGCCTGGGTGGCAGGTATCTTTAAATACTATGTACTAATGTGACGAAGTAGGACTTATTTTTTAGTATAGTTATGATTTTATGATATGAAAATCACGTGGTAACTTCGTGTTTATGGAAAATAAAATAAAAAACTTAAATGGACGAATCTACAAACTGTGTGGAGTAGCGCGATAAGCTAGCAGTAGTGTGATCATAAGGATAGAAATTGATTAATTAAACTTATAATGAAGTTACTTTATTATGATATATATTATGTAAGGATGAATTGATGGATGGAGGTTTGTTACTCTTTCACACAAAAAGTACAAAACGGATTTTAATAAAATTTGGTATAGTAGTAGTTTAAACTCTGGAATAACACATAGGCTATTTATTATGCCGTAAAAGTACAGTGTTCCCGTGGGATACTGTATTTACGCGGGCGGAGCCGCGGGCGGAAGTTGGTAACTAAATAATATTAAAATTGAAAGAATGAATATGTAAGCAAATACTTATCTCCTTGTTTGCCTGATTTATACTTGTCAATGTAAACAAACATTTCTACGCAGCCCAGTGTCTCTTGTGCGCATTCAAACCGAATAAAATATGATTTTTAATATATTATTATAATTTCTACGCAGCCCAGAGTCTCTTGTGCGCATTCAAACCGAATAAAATATGATTTTTAATATATTATTATAATTGGATGTCAATTATTCGTCAGTAACGAGTTTCCGAAGTTTCAGTGATGAAATATTCCTTTGGTAATTTAATCGCCAACTTTTAATTTGAAGTCAATCGCTCGTGAGGTAGTAAGTTTTTTTTTTTCCATTTAAAGTTATTCACTTGTTACCAAAGATTTCGAAGCCAAGGAGCTGGGCTATGACGTACATTTGACAGAACAAATCTTCGTACGAGAAAAAGTTACGCCATCTTGTTTACACCATACCTTAAATGTCAGCCATCTTTATCTCACCATACCTCAAATATCAAAATGGCCCCAAAATCCCCAAAGGCGGGGCCATTTAAATGGGGACAGTTTTTGCTTCGACATGCCTCGTCTATAATATATTATACGTCTATACTTGTTACAAGTAATATTATTTCAATACATAGTCGACTCTGTTATTTCTTAAAGTATTTTTCTAGTAAAGTGTAAACACAATGCTGTACAATAATATAGTATTACTGTTGCCTGCGGCTCCGCCCACGTATATAGAGTATCCCAAAGGAACACTGTACTTTGTCTGGATAAAAAGTAGCCCATGTTTTAATCCAGGGTCAAAACTACTACCATACCAAATTTCATCAAAATCCGTTGAGTAGTTTTTGCGTGAAAGAGTAACAAACATCCATCCATCCTCACAAACTTTCACATTTATAATATTAGTAGGATATGAAAATCATAATTTAACCCTCGTAACCTATGAACATTTCCCCACCCTTGCTACAAAAACCTGGATGGACTGGAGGACAACCTACACTTATAAGCTTGTTTGTTGCTTGTATGCTCGTTTGCATTGAATAGGCTCCGAAACAACATGAAATTTAGCACAGAAATAGAGTACGGGACATACGATTCTTTTGGCAATATGTACGGTTCCCGCTGGATTTTTTTTTGCGCGCACAAAGTCGCGGGTAATATCTAGTCTATACTAATTTTATTAAAGAGGAAAGTTTTGTTTGTTTGCATCGAATAAGCTCCGAAACTACTGGGCCGATTTTGATAAAATTTGGCACAGATATAGAGTAGTCAGTACGGGAAGGACATAGGCTTCTCTTTAACGCGGCAAAATGTACAACAAGTACGAGATATATTTAAATAAAAATTGCAGCACTCCGCCGCACGGCTTCCAGCAGTCTTGGTATGTCTAACTAAAGCTATTTAAAAGTATTTCTTATAAAAGATTTCTTTTACACTTTGTCGTATTAAATAAGCTGGGATATCTCGGGCTTTTTGTAAAATGCGAAAATCCAACTTACACTGAGACAGTTCTACTCGTATCTAGTTTGGATTGAGTTTCGCTAGAGTTTTCGGTTTTGCCACTTTTGTATTTGTTGCTTGGTTTATTTATGAATATTGTTTGTTATTTTTAAGGGAAATTGTTTTCGATCAGTTGCGAGAAGCTGACAACTTTGTCAGAAGTAAAGTTTTAACCGAGACTTTTAAATATTTACTCTCTAGGTGGACACAAAATGAATGATTTGCTTATTTAGCTGTTTTATGTTAATTTGTAAATTACTACTATGTAATAAGATTGTATAATTGATATATTCAGCAATATTGAGGTATTATTACTTTATCAATGTAAAAAATATATAATTTTATGTGTAGTTTTGTAATAAAATGCATTTCAAATTGTCAAATAAATTGGAATATTTTTTTTATATAATTAGACACTGGACCACACTGCGATTAGAACATAAATAATAACGTGAATTGACCTATTGTGGGGTTAGCAGGAACACTTGACAACTACGTAGCTCCGTAAAAATCATGACAGCTACAAATTTCATTCGATAATTTTACGAATACGTTGTGTTCAATTGGTCGTGCTTACCCCTCTGACATCGAGACGTCTTTGTGATAATAAGTAAGCCTATTTTCGCATTTCGCCTGCAGCTACAACGTGATGTGTTCCCAGTGAATCACGGCACTATGTCGTGACTGGCGCACTTACTGTGAATAAATCATCACCATCCTTTGTTCGGTCGGGCAAACCACAACAATACCATATTTAAATATTAAACCATAAACCATAGAGTATACGAACGTACGGTATTATACCTTCTTTATTGACCTATTATACTCAATGGGAATTTTAAATACAACACTGTACAATACGATATTTTAGATTTTCGCTTTTATGGTTTTCTCTGCTAATAGTGATAACAGACGGAAACGTGCATTTTTGTGTAGTGAGTAAAGTTCAATTTTGAATAGCTATCTACAATATAATAAAAGCATATAATACAGCGCCGCGTCGCGACGAGTCTGCTCGCGGTGTGAACTGACCCTAACTGTTCTTCGGTAGACGGATAAAAACAGGGATGAAAACCTACCGGTTAGACACTTTATAGTACTGCACATGCGGTGTTTTCTTGTATTTTTTTAATACATAAATGAATAGTGCTCTGAAAAATAAGACAGTATACATAAGGAATAGTATAGGTACTAAAAATCAATATTTTCAAAGATATTGCGGATTGTTTGAGCCACTTTTGCGAGTTATAATACGCCCCATAAAAAATCGTACAAGCAGGTGACGTCACGCGATAGTAATGTTGCTACGAAATGTATGCCCATATGCTATATATATAAGATCGTTGTCATACGCACAAAATTTTAAATCTCTGCAGTTTGTGCGTTTTTGTTCTTGTATTTTTATCTTTTTGTATTTGACGTAAGTAAACTAATTATGTAGTCTTTTTACACTAATGTTTAAAAAAATATTTAAACTTTTTGTGACTTCGAAATGCTTTTATTTACAAAACTAGAAGTAAAATCTTAATTATTTTTACTTTTATCAAGTTTTACCTATATTATTTCATAATTTATTTAAAAAAAAAAAAATTACATGTAAGATATACCCAATTCTTCCAGTTTCGTCAGTTCATCCTGAACATTTTAGTGCACATACGAATTCAGCAACTAAAAGCAGACGAAAATCCAGCTTCGATATTTAAAATCTAGATACGCCCACGCCATCCATTAGTTATCTCCTCATTAGAATGGCAGATCGCGGGTTCAAAGCCGAAGCCACATCGATATCTCAGAGTATGTGATAATTTCTGTGACAACTTTGTATATTCTGTGCTTTCTATATATATTGTAGAGTTGGGGGAAATGAATGTTTAGCAGTATTATATTCGTACAGCAGGTGTCTAAAATTACTACATTATTAATTAGTACATTAAATGAATTTTTCTATGAAACATCAACTATTGAATTCAAATAGATGTTTCGTAGTGCGAATCACTTAATGTGGCCATTTTAGACCTGCTGATCGAGATGGACTATGGGGCGGACTGCAGGCCGGCAACGCAATTGCGACTCCTACGGTGTTGCGGCTATCCATAGGCTACGGTAGGCGCTTGCCGCCATTCGATCTGTCGGTGCGTTTGTCCCCTATATCATTAAACTGTTCGTATAACGTGGTGCCTTTACTCACTTACTGAGTCTTTGTTGGTATGTCAATATTCTAAACTGAATGCAATTTTAACATCTGCAATACTTTAGTAAAATAATCATAATATTATAATACCTACTTTTATATAAAACTAGTTTTTACCCGCGGCTCCGCCCGCGTAAATACAATATCCCACACTACTTTTTCGGGACAAAAAAGGGCCTATGTTTCAATCTAGAGCTTCAACTACTACCATATTGAATTTCATCATAATCCGTTCGGTAGTTTTTGCGTAAAATAGTAACAAACATTCATCCATCCTCACACACTTTCACATTTATAATATTAATGGGATGTGTCAGCAAAAACTTGACTCCTCAATCCGCAGTAATTAGAAATAATTACGTTAAAATCTGGTAAGAAGTTAGGAACGTTTTTTTATAATTCTTGAATGTTAAAGAAACTAAAATAAATATGGTTTCAAATTAAAATATTTGTCTAGTCCCAGCATCTATCTATTTTGAATCTAGCATCTTGTGTATCTTTGCTTTTCTTTAAATTATAATTTTCCTCTCATTTTCCTTTAAGGTACCATCTCTTTATGAGAATCTTTTAGCTTTGACATCCGTTAAACTAATTTTAACTAGTCCAGCTAGCGGAGTCTGCGATCTGCGTTTTAACTTATTACCAGCTGTCCCGACGATCGTTGTTCTGTCTTAACTATGAACTGGAATAAATAAATAACCAAACAGATAAGTTTACCTTTCAGTTGAAAGCGCCTACCTATACATATTTGACAGTCAAGTGACAATTTTAACACAGTTAAGTGTAGTGTTTTGCCCGAAATTGTTACAATTTGAGTAATATCTCACCGTTTAAACCTTCCCTGGACTTTCAAAATCATTTCAAGACCAAAATGAGCCAGATCGGTCCAGCCGTTCTCGAGTTGTAGCGAGACATTGGAATTGCAGTACATTTTTATATACAAGAAGAAGAAGATTACGATGTTTCATTACATTAAGGTACGTAGTCTTTTTTATTAATACGATAACAATTTGAAATTGGGTAATTTTACGCACCTTAATAGGCTGTTTCGTCTATCAAAATTAAATGATATACAATACATAGTTATTTATATAGTTTCTATCGTAAGAAATACGAATACAACGCTATTTGTTATATAAATATGCGATTTAATTATAATTTCTTTATTATCTGTATGTCACGTGACCGAAAACGCCAGCCGCCCTATTTTTCTTGTAAGTGACGTCATAGGAAGATAATCAAATCGAATAAACAACAGCGAAAGTTAAATCTCATGTTCATGCACTACACACACACATATGACATTTATTTGTTTCTGTTCTTATGACGTCACGATAATGGTGGCTGTCGTTTTGGCGCAAACATTTATTGTATCATTTTTTCTTTGCATAAAGATATATTTTTCCATTAAATAAAAATACTAGTCGACTATCGAATCGATACGAACATTTTAAAATATATTTGAAAAGAATGTAGAATAGCCTATTATACTTTCACCTCCGTCGAACTACGGATCACTAAATATAGTTACTACGTAAGTGAAACGTTCCTTCCATTCCAAAGGAGATTAATTTTTGAAAGAAAAAGAAACCATAATTTGTATACAACGGTTAAAGTTTTGTAAAAAAAATGCCAACTGAGTAAACATCTTAATTACACTTTTGTCATACGGAATCGAACCTACGTCCTCGAAAACCAAAATGAACTGCAACACTTAACCACAGACTAAATAAATAGGAACAGATATGCAGCTACATAGTTCGTTTACGATTGATTGCACTACTACAAGCATACGGTGTGTCCACGATTGTGTAGAAAAATTGTGGGCCGTTGAAGGGGACGTCAAAATTTTCAACTTTGGATCGATTTGGTTCGTTCTATGAAAGCTGTTTCTCTGCACGTTAGTATAATATTATTAAATAATATTTCCTACTCTGTGGTCTTATCTGACTTTACGTTGCCCTCCATATAAGAAAAGAAAATCCACTACCAACCTTAAAGCCAGTATTATACCAATGAGCATAAAGTCCCTAAGTGGCGTGAAAATTCCAAAAGTAAGTTATGAATACTAAAATGTTGTGAATACTCAAATCTATTTAATATGCTTCCCTCGGTCTAGACGGTAAATAATTTAAATAAGTGTCCAAATCAAATTGGAATATCTTCTTTAAGCGTCGATTACATAGCACCGGCCTGCAGCAGATGCTGTATGTTGAACGTTGACTTTTGTAAACAAAATAAATTAAGTCCGATGAACTGAAGAGTCTCAAGTTTTAGTTAAAATAAATCAAATAAAATAAAAATAAAAAGTCTTACTTTCATCTAAATTACTAATTATTAACTTACTATTTGCTAGGTATACATTTAACTTATTAAAACTTTTTTTAAACTATAATATAATTATAGGTACTGACTACTAATTTAGTTTTAGTTATCTTATTATATTAGTACTAATCTATTACTTTTAGTTACTTGAAGAAAATTATACACTCACGCAAGTTTTCCATATGTTTGACGAGATGCTGAATATAACTCTTATTAATTCGTAATTGTATAGTGAATTTTAAACAATAGATAAATATACGCTACATTCATCTGCTGACGATTGCAAAATCGAAATTTCACGTCGCTTATCAACATCTTCGTCATGTTGGACACCTGTATGCGGGCCTTAACACTAGGAAATGGCGGAAGTTTGGTATTATTGCAGGAAATTTTCGCAGTAACAAACTGTATTGCTAGACTGTTGATTTGCATTACAATTAGTTAAGCTCTCTCCATCTTTGGAAATGCATTGTTTTGTGAGTTATGGCTCGGGTTTCGGGGGTTTGGAATGAAGTTACTTTACCATTGGAGATATATGTGCTTCGGCAGGAGTAATAACGTGGTCTCATACACCGGCGGCGTGTAATAACGCTGTCGTTACAAATAAGTGAGTCGTTTTGACCGGAGTGATAACACTGCTTCACACAAAACCGGCGTATAAAATATACGGCGGCGATAACGCTTCGTTACTAACAAGAGCAGCGGAGGCACAAGGATTACGTGCCACGGGACTAGATTGACGTGTAATAATAAAAATAGATTACTATTTTGTGCAAACTTCAATAGGGCTACGCTTTCGGAATATGAATGAATATAAAGTGTCGTTCATAATATTATTAAAATTGCTTGCTACGGAATTTTTATGTGAAATACTCTTTCACCTAAAAATTCCACCCATACATACATCCATCCTTTCACATTTATAATATTAGTAGGATAAAGTAGTAAGATATCATTAGAGCGTGGCGACGCGTCAACAGACATTTCAAGTAGAGAAAAACCTTCAATATGAACAAACCCTAGTCGTGTCGCACGTAACATAGTGTAGAGCTGGCGACGTTTTTTACTAACCAAGCTTATTAACGTGAGCCACGTGACACAACTGAAATGGGGTTAACCCATTATTATAGATTCTAGATTACTTCATTATGCACCGACAACTTCGAGTTTGTTTTGTCGCTGTGTGTAATACGTGTGTGTCTTACACATCATCAGTTCAGTTCGATCATCGTGGGATCACTTAAATGCGAAAAATTTGTGTTTTTTTTTTTTTTTTTTTTTAACTTTATAATAGTTATTACACAGTTGTAATTTAGTTAAAATTATAATATACGTATTTCTTATAGGCGTATAACAGCTTATATCTTATACTTAAATATAGTCGGTTTCTCGAAAACGGCAATTACCATGAAATTTAGTATGTAGGGAGTTTTTGGGAGGAAAATCGATCTAGCTATGTTTTATCCCTAAAAAGATGTGCATTTTAAGTTATTTATGTTTTCGTCGTGCAACAATTCATCAATAATTTCGACTCCATTACGTCCGCGTCAGTCCGATTGGCAGTTTGGTTTGCGTATGTATAATTTTTGCTATGTTCAAAAATACGGATTGTGGTGGGTTCGGTTCATATAAATATTTTTGTGACTTTTTTAAAAATTTATTAGCACTCCGAGCAAAGCTCGGTTACCCAGGTACTCTTTTTTATTTAGTAACTTTTTTATTTGTCTATTTTTATCAACCCCAATCGCCATTGTATCCTCCATCAGATAATTAACAAAGAACTATTTCGTAAGCTAATTTTCATGACAAAGGTTCGTGATGCACAATGCTCATTTAGCATAGATAAAGTTAAACGTTAACCGCCAGTTATCCGGGGTTTAAATTTAACTGGGCTCTTTACTATGAACAATCGGACGAGATCTAAATCTTAACTAGTTGGAGTCACGATTTGACTGTATTTTTTGTACACATGTCTGACTGTATTCAAGGAATATGCGGTAGTTTTTGGGTTTAATAGTAAGAATGATTGTATCTAAGTATATTATAGAACATGATATTAGATTATGAGAATAATTTTATAGCAGGTACAATCGAACAAGTTACCGCTCGACCATAAGATCAAAATCGCCTAACAATGTCGATAAATCGTACGCACGCACACATCAACCACGATTCAGAAATTTCATCAAAATCGGTAGAGTAGTTTTGGAGCCTATTCAACGTATAAATATTCGGTGTAAATAACATTCTCATCTTTCCACTTTGTATAAGTATAGATGTATGTATGTATGCACATTAATGCACATTAAGCTGTCTAAATGGTTGCAATAAATGCGCAGAGAATAAAGCAGTTTTAAAATGGGCGTTATGAATATTATGATGATGTTGAGTGTTGACGTATTCACGTTAGCAGGCCGCAGATAATAATATGTTAATTATGGCAGTATTAGCATTAAGGTGATTTAAACGTGATCCCGCACTAATTACAATGTTTTTGATTCATTGGTTATGGTTGGAATAACTACAGTTGTTGCTTGTCACTAAGCGTTAGTTAACACAGAGACGCTATGCGACACTCCGTTTTAAGATATCGATTGAAAATTGAACTTTATTCACTAATCACTACAGAAGAAGGTACACGTTTTATTGTAAGAGCTCGAATTTCGAGCTGCATCTGGCTGCGTTGCGCAGTGCCGAAATGAAACGTGTATCTTCTTGTGTAGTGAATAAAGTTCAATTTTGAATGCTATCTAAACATGCAGCACCGCGTCAAGTCGCGTCTCATTTCGGTATGACTGACCCTAAGGAGTATGAAAAATAGCTTACAACCTCACACCTATAGAATACACCTGCAAAAATTCGTAGAAATTGGTGAAGCCGTTCCTGTGACACGAGAATTTAATATATAAGAAGAAGAAGATTAATATTTAAGAAGAATAAGAATATTCTACGAAGTTATTGTAGGTATAAATAATCCTTAGTACTTTCGAGAACGATACCACCCTAAAAAAATATTGAAGTGCCAACTTATAAAAAGCGAGTGAGGTCGCGCCAAAAGAATCTGACAGTTATATTTTTTACAAAACTCGAACTCTGCAAAGACTACCTTCCAGCCTGGAGGCTTTTAAAAAAGCTGACGGGGAATTGATAAGCTCCTTTAATTTCCGTCCTGGGCCGTGCTGTATCGCAGCCATCTTGGTTTCTACACGTTCAGCTTTATAATCTACGTAGATTTTGAATTTTAATGAAAATCCCTCGGACTCAGCCGTTACACCTGGTGAACTTTATGTTTTCGAAACTTTTGTTAAACAGCAAATAAATGCTCAAAAAAAATCAGCAACTTTACAGCCATTCCAAAAAATGGAGCTATGAGACTGACGCTCAAATTCTCAAAACACTTGAGAGGTTCTCAAGTTATATAACTCAACTTTAAGAAACGTTTGAGCATTCGACTTAAGTATTCTTTTGTGACTATTAACGTACTCGGATGTATGTAACGCCATCGTAACTTTAATTTAATTTTACGCATACCTGTCACAGAAATTACCATATAAAGTTGCATCATTTACGGATATATGAGGCATAATATGATCTACTGCATAAGTAAAGAGGCAGAAAGTTGAAAATATTTAAAAATTAAAAAAAAAATACTAAATAAAATAGCATTACGCTCTTTACGGCGCTATTAAGGTCATTGACCTTACACATCTGGTTGTATTGATGTTATTTAGGCAAAGTCTTTAATTATTATGTTTTATGAGCTTAATGATGCCTGAGAGAGCGCAATGTAATTTTAATCGGAATATATTTTTTTTCATTTTTTTTTTGTGCCTAAACGTTTCGACCTGGGCTGATTGATAACTGGCCGAAACGACGAACTTAAAAAAATGATACGCAAAAAAGGAATATTACATTATATTCTGGCATCTTTTTGAAAATAGAACGCCAAATTTGAATTTAATCGAACTGATGGAATTTGTTTGAGAGGACGTAGAACTTTCTCTGTCGTAAATTTTCATAACAATGGAAAGAAACGAAATTCGTGCGGTGATAAAGTTTTACGTTTTAAAAGAGAAAACAGCAACCCAGATTAAAACCAATCTAGACAGTGTTTTAGGTAATTCTGCTCCTGCATTGAGTACAATTCACACCTGGGTAACTGATTTTAAGCGTGGAAGATAGAGCTGCGAAGACGCCCACAGGTCTGGCCGTCCAAATGAAGTCACGAATCCGGACATGATCAAAAAAATTCACAAAATTGTATTGAATGATCGGCGCTTAAAGTTTCGAGAGATAGCAGAGATGGTGAGCATTTCATCTGAACGCGTTTTTAATATTTTGCACCAACATTTGGGAATGAAAAAGCTTTGCGCGCGATGGGTGCCGCGTTTGCTCACTGTAGACCAAAAGCAACGTCGAGTGGACGATTCATCGGAGTGTTTGGCGCTGTTTAACCGAGATCCTAATGAGTTTTTGCGGCGTTATGTAACAGTCGATGAAACCTGGATACATCATTATACTCCCGAGACAAAAGAACAATATAAGCAGTGGACTGAGAGCGGAAAACCTGCGCCGAAGAAAGCAAAAACGGTTGTGTCGGCCGGCAAAGTGATGGCGACTGTTTTTTGGGATGCTCGAGGGATTATTTTAGTGAATTATCTGCAAAAAGGAAAAACAATAAATGGAGAGTACTACGCAAGCTTGCTGCAAAAGTTAAGTGAATAAATCCAGAAGAAACGACCACATTTGGCTAAGAAAAAAAATTTGTTCCACCATGACAACGCACCTGCACACATGTCAATGGTTGCAGTCGCCAAACTCCATGAATTGCGGTTCGAATTGCTACCGCATCCACCCTATTCTCCGGATCTGGCCCCGTGCGACTTCCACTTATTCCCAAACCTGAAAAAATGGTTAGGTGACCAGCGATTTTCATCAAATGAAGAAGTCATTGTTGCCGTGGACGAGTATTTTAAAAGGTTGGAGAAAACATTTTATCAAACTGGTGTAACGGCATTGGAGAAGCGCTGGACTAAATGCATCGAGGTAGAAGGAAACTACGTTGAGAAATAAATTTATTTTAAATAGATTTTTGTAGTTTTTCTTTGTCGTTTCGGAAACTTATCAATCAGCCCTCGTACATTAGCGGTAGATTATATATGCTCAAAATATCCGTAATTGATTTTGGACAGCCTCATATACCTACCATACAATATAATAATATTATAGTAATATTTAATAATATAAACGAGTGTGGGCCATAAAATGTGGTTCATTTAATAAGATATCCCGCCAGGCAAAACCAATTTCTCCACTGCTGGTTTTATTATGGAATTTTGTTGAGGCCATAATGCTCTTGTTCGCTCAAAATAAACTAAATTAGATTCTTATAAACAGTTTCATTTTCCATTGAAATAAATTGAAGGCGAAACTAAGTAGGTACTCACTAAGAAATTGAAAATATAAAATACTTAACGAATATATTTTTTCAACATGGTAGGCGAAGTCTGAAATTATATGGAATAGCTAAATATAATCAAATGACATAAGCGCCTTAGTGTCAGTTCAGGCAATTTTAAGATAGTCATACAACTTGACATTCGAACTCTTACAATGAAACGTGTATCTTCTCGTGTAATGAATAAATTTCAATTTTGAATAGCTACTTCCAGCCTGCAAATCCAGCGCCTGTACTAATGGCCGTGAGTAGTGTCAATGGTGTCAATAATTTATAGTTTTTGCCTACAAGTCCGCTTCAAGGCCGTGACCTTAGATTTTCAGGCTGGACGGTGCAGTATGGTGCTGTAAGACCGATTATGATTAAAAAATTATGATTGTTAAGGTTTGTATCGACAACCTGGGACTCGGTGGTACATACCCATAAGCGGTCCTATTTGGTCGCTACACCCCCCCCCCCCCCCCCCCTTTAGGGGTTCTATTTGGAAAAAGGCGTGATGTGTATGTTAGGTTTTTCATAAATCCATATCTTTTACCAAGAATCTAACTGATTGATTTCGAAATTGATGACAGTGACCTGTGTGCTGTGTGCGAGTTTTTGTCACTACTCCCCGTGAAGAAGTTTTACTACTACAATTTGTATAGCATCGAAACAGCGCCCCTAGTGGCAAACAATGGTAACTAATTCGATGCCATACAAATTGTAGTTAACTTCTTCACGGTGAGTAGTGACAAAAACTCGCACACAGCACACTGTTCCTCAAAATTACTTCGCTAATCGGTCTTCTTAAATATCCTCTGGCCATGCTGCTGGCCATATGCCGTTGTATTGGACGCGGTTCCTCTCGGAAATTGCCGCGAAGCCTACCGCGGACGGAAGTGGTTCAAATTAACTTTAAGTTGAGGGCTTCCTGAGTCCTCGTTTATAAGGGCTTAATACGGGTAAGCATGCGTGAAATTAAAGTAAGTTAGAAAGGGCTATTTTTATAATATGTTGACTATTAAAATACCCTTAAGTTTGGCCAATATTTTCACGCTCCCTTATATTAAATTATTTAAAATGGCCTGTGTTACCCGGGCCATTATAACGAAACTATTGACAATTTAACATCTCATTCATTGAAATCGCATCAGTAGCTTAGGCGGTAAAGTGGAACAGCCATACATACATACATAGACTGCCAAAATCATTGCCCTTCATTTTAGCATCGCTGTAGTCGGGTAAAAAATAGCTTCAATTCCAGTATAGTGCACCTTAAAAATGCTAGTAACTATTTGAAACTTTCCTTCTCTATGCCTACTAAACATAGTTATATACTGCTAATTAGGTATAGATGCTATATTTAATAGGTATTAGGTAATAGGTATTAATAACTTACTTAATGTCCGACATTCGTATAACGATTTTCAAACGAAAACTATGGTTTTTTATTTCCAAAACTTGTGCAATCCGTAATTATGTGCAAAATGTTAGCATAAACCAAGTCATTCGTCTAAGAAAAACAGATTGGCTAATCCAGCATGATTATTGTGAAATGGACCAGGAAACGAGCAGACGGATCGCCTGATGATAAGCGATTATCGCCATCCATTGACACTTGCACACTAGCGTTCCTGGTCCTTAAAATCTCCAACCTTTGGTCCTCAGGTAACCTCACTCATTTTCTCATGAAGTCGGTTTTCTGCCCATTACGGCCCGTTCGTACCGAAACCACACTCTCTCTGCCACATTTTAAAAGCATGCGGGCTACTTCAAGTATGCGATGATGATGATGAAGAGCATAACATGCTCACTATCCAGTATCCGGGGTATCTTATATCATAAGTTAAAGATCGTAATGCAGCGTAGGGTTACATTCGAACGTCCGTTACAGAGGTTTTTTTTTTTGTTTTTATCCGAAACAAAGATGTCTTTGAAATATAACAGGATGCCAGGATGAATATAACAGTTGGGAAATATAACATTTCTTCTGCAACAGAGGAAGATTCTAATATGATAAATGTGAAAGTATGTGAGGATGGATGGATGTTTGTGACTCTATCACGAAAAACTACTAAACGGATTTTAATGAAATTTGGTAAGGTAGTAGCTTAGGCCTAAGGATTAAAATGTAGCCTATATCAAGAGATTAAAACATAGACTCTATTTCACTCGAAAAAGTACAGTGTTCCCGTGGGATACTGTACTTACGCGAGCGGAGCCGCGGGAGGGGAAAAGCTAGTTGCAAAATAAACTTTCTAAATATTTTTCAAATTTTGTTGCCAGTGCGCACTGACAACAAAATTTGCCAGTAATATCTCCTTTCTCCATCATTTACCGTACATACCGAAAAACATGACCGTATAGGAAAACAATAATATTTTGCGAAAAAAATAAATCTGTTTTGTGCTACAGTTCATAATCGGAATTCAAATGGTGGGCGACAGACACAATTTTGTTGCCAGTGCGCGCTTTCTATACCTAACGAGTTAGTTGTGGCAAGAACGGCATTACGTTACTTTATATTGCTTCGCCTGGGTAGAGGCGCTGTCTATATTTTAAACTAACAATTAATAGAGTACAATCTCTCCATTTTTTCTAATCACTTTTGAAAAGTTTGAAATATAAAAATAGAATCGCAACATTTTGATGAAAGTTACACCTACTTTTCCAAACCATTTAACCGTTACTCAAGACATAAAATATACCTAAATCTGTTGACATAAGGTTCACTTTAGGTAGTCCCTGACGACCTGACTCACATGCAAGTGAAGTGACACATTCTACAATAGCAACTGGACTTGAATACCAAGCCACGGTACTTAGTATGTATGAATAATTATGAATCAGAGTCACTCGAACTTGAAAAAGTCATATTCTAACAATAGACCTTTTTAAGATGGATAAGATAAGCTAAAGATTTGGTTTTGGCAAGAAAAAAGATAAACATTTTATCGTTTTGGAACAATCTTCATATGTCTGTTGTCTGTCTGATTCATTATATAAAAAAGACGTTTGCTTTATGAATAAATAATACGATAAAATAGCAAGGTATAAGATTACAATCATAACTTTCTTAAACACTAAATTAAAGTTGATAGTGAAATTAGCGGCGTCAGTTTACCGAAACGCGATGCGGCGCGCAGTTTTTAAAATAGCAATTCAAAATTGAACTTTATTTACTACTTAGAAGATTGACAATCTTTCAAACATGTATATTTTTGTGTAGTGGATAAATTTCAATTTTTTATCGCTATCTTAAAAAGTGTGCGCCGCGTTACGTCTAGGTGTGAGCTGACCCAAAGGAATGTTAAAAATGTTTATAATGATCAATCCAATCCGCAATAGGCCAGCGTAGTGAACTACAGGTTACTTACGTTGAGGAAAGACCCGAGTACCAGCGGTGGGATCGTTACTAATAAGTAATGATGATTATGTGGGACATGAAAGTACTAGGTCAGTGATGATTATATTAGCTGACGTAACGGTGATGATGATGATGGGTGTCATGAAAAAGACTAGATATCGTGTAAACGTGACATGCATGACGCTCGTGACGCATGCATGCGTGCACCGACTGGTGAGCGTGTGCCAGTTTGTTACCGTGGCATTCTCCTGTTGCGTTTGCCTTTCAATTTTTACCAACAAAAAAACCGGAGGTGGTTCTCAAATCTCTGCATACAAAAGCACGCAAAAAATATGGATGTTTGAATCATGTCCTACCTACCTAACTCGATATCGGTAAGCTTTTATTATTTCATTATAATATACGTACCACCTTACTAATTATTTCATATTCACACGATCTTCTGGCGTTTAGGCTGTTTATGTACGCTCTTTACAGCGCTGTGTTAGGGTCATTGACCTCAAACATCTGATTGCATTGATGTTATTTTGGCAAAGTATTTCCTTTAAATCAGCTGTTTATGTGAGGTTAATGACCTCAATGCCTTAAAGAGCGCAGTATAATATTTTTCTGCCCAAACGATTTCATATAAGCTGTTGATTATGTACCCAAAATACCGGAAATTGATTTTAAATAACCATATATAGACAGAGATATACAGATTAGATCTCTATCTTTCACGCTAGATTTTCCCAACCTACCAGCAGCTGAATTTGTAAAAGAAGAAGTGGAATTTCATATCCATTTTTCCCCCTACCACTATATTCCTACTCCTATTTTAAGCAAGTATAAAATTTAATAGAATGACGGCAGTAAAAACTAAAAAGAGATTATAAAGATATTTTGTAATGTCATTTTCAATGGCCACCGCAAACAAAAAATCCCATTATAACTTTTACGACAAAACCTTTTTCCATTTCAGCGACCTGGATAATAACAGTATTACTATTTCCTTTGCGATAACTTTGAAAATCAGAATCTTGA
This sequence comes from Phengaris alcon alcon, assembly GCA_037179445.1. Lineage (NCBI taxonomy): Eukaryota > Metazoa > Arthropoda > Insecta > Lepidoptera > Lycaenidae > Phengaris > Phengaris alcon. The sequence continues at coordinate 1,050,158 of JAYRCH010000646.1, read as the reverse complement.
AATTAAGCACCGATTATGGCTTTCCGTTTTGTACGGCCTTTTGTATTGCAGTAAATAGTGATTTTAAAATTAGTTTTTTTTTATTTTATAAGATTTTATCCAGTCGTATGCTTTTCCTCTAACTCCATATCTTTCTAATTTATACAATAATATGTTATGATTAACCAGGTCAAAAGCTCATCATGTCTAAGAAAATTGCAGTGATAGGTACTTTATTATTTAAACTGTCATATACTATTTTGCTCAAATAAAAACAGGCGTCTGTAGTCGAACTATTGTCACGGAAACCAAATTGTTCATCAACCAACAGGTTTTCAGAAATAAAGAAACTTTTAATACGTTTTAACATTATTTTCTCAAAGATCTTTGCTTTTTATTATAGAATTAGTACAGATGAAATCTAAAGGTTTAAGGTAGCATTCTGTTCTTAGCGACCGCGACGCGTGAGACTGCGAGCGACCGCGGTCCACTGCTTAGCATACATTTTAATTTATCTATACTCTAAAAGTATAAAGAAAAATGATTTGTTTGTTTGTTTGCATTGAGTGGGCTCCAAAAGTACTGGACCGATTTTAGTAAAATTTGGCACAGATTTAGAGTAGACCACGTTAATGTACATAGGATACTTTTTATCGTGGCTTTTGCGCGCACGAAGTTGTGGACATCATCTAGTAAATAATAAATGGATCTGTTGCATATTGACAAAAGTAAGTTTTTTTTTTTTGTTTATTCATTTAAAAAAAACATACAATTCAATTTGTATCTCGCCAAACGAGTATTTGACGGCGAGATGCGCTCGTCTAATATAATATTTGTTGCATAATATTATGAGTTAAGTCTTAGTACAATAGATAAAATAATAAAAAACAAAACTATTAACTTCAAAGAAGTTTACAGTTTATAAAAAAAAGTAATTAAGCTCATAATTTTAATTTAACAATGCAGCTCTTAACATTTTCTTTATCATTCCAGTTGACATTTTTTCAGTGTGTCTTAATATATCTAACTTATTAAATATTTTAGGTAAGTACTAAGTATTTATTCGTCCTCTCTCCATAGTAGTTTTTTATTTTTGGTTTAATCAGTCTTTGCTCTCTTACCCTTCTAGTATAATATTTATTATCTACTCGTACTATCACATTAAGTTCATTACTATAGTAATACTGTAAGCCTATTAAGTACTGCACTTTTTATCTATCGCCAAAATATTGCACACTTTAAATAATTTCTCATATTCTGTATTACATTCGTACTTTACTTTTCTACTTACTAAATATTTCAAAAGTCGTATTTGTAAATTGACACTATGTAAATATGTTACAAATGATCGTCCATAAACAATTAGCCCATAGCTTATCAGCGAGTCTGCTAGTGCATAATACATCATTTTTAATGTATCCACATTTAGTATCCTCTTTAGCTGATAAAACTTACCTAGAACTGATCTCAATCTAATACATACCTCTGTAAAGCTTTATATGTAAAAAAAATTATATGTAAAGCCCAATTAAAGCTTTTGTCAATTTTAAGACCAAGATATTTTAAGTTATTTACATAGCAGAGCGTAAAACAGCTACAGTTAGGTTGGTTCATATGTAGACATTCATACGTGTGGCCAGTTATTTTAATATCAATTACATTAATGTTTTTTGCTTTATGATTGTGTGGCGAGTTCAGATGCATACACTGCGTTTTTTTAGGTTTATAATAATTACATTATCATGTGCCCACTTCGTAATATTATCAAAATCGTCCTGTACATATTCCCGTATCTGTGATATATCTTTTGAGGAGTATACGACACACATATCGTCCGCATACATAAATATAAGGTATTTATGTATGCGGACGATATGTGTGTGATCACATTTGACGAACCATTCACATGTATAATGTACCCGACCGGGCCATACACTGACCCGGTCGGTACACCCAGACTCATATCCGCGTCATCACCAGCCACACCATCTATCACCGTTCGTATTTTTCTATCAGTAAAATAATTTCTAAGCCACATACTAGTCGGCCCACGTATACCGCATTCATCCATCGCCTGCAACAGTATATTATGATCGAGCATGTCAAATACCTTTTTGTAATCAATAAAAAGCGCTATCATTGGTTTTCCAGAATCTAAAGCTTCGTTTATATAATCCGTGAAACTCAACAAGGCCGTAGTCGTGCTTCTGCCCTTCCTAAAACCATGTTGAGTTTCAGAGAGCACGTTGTTTCTTTCTAGGAATGTACTCACTTGACCCACAACCACCTTTTCAACTATTTTATCGATTACAGGCAGAATTACTATTGGCCGATAGTTAGCATATTCCAAGTGACTACCGGACTTGTAAACAGGTCGTATTATAGCACATTTTAACTGGTCAGGGTATACACTTTGCTGTAAACATATGTTAATAAAGTTTGCTAAGATGGGACTAATTTGTTTTCTTAAATACAAATTAGTTTATCATACAGATGTCATGAAGTAAAGCCTATCTAGTTAGTTTATTTGAGTTGGCCAAAGGGCTATAAATAGTGTAGACGTATATTTTGTGTTAGGCATATCTCATATGTAATACGTATCAGTGTTAAGCACCAATAAAGGAGAATATAAGAATTGTTGCTGTATTATTATCATCACCACTCAAACACAAGAAGGACATACAAATCAAGAGGTCGTAGCACATTACATGGTGTCAGAAAAAGAAGTAAAAAATAAGTTGTCAAGAAAACGAAAATCATGAACGCAAAAGAGGGTACATCGAAAACTCCGGAAGCTTCGAGACAATCTGAGTGCGGTAACTTAACAATGGCAGGAAACAGAGTGCAGAAGCTTGATATCTCTACGGAAATTATCAACAATAATGCTAAAAATTTCAAGAAATGGACGCAGTCTTTCGAAATATTCCTACTGGCGTCGGGGACGGAGAAATCGGAAGACAAGAGAAAAATTGCAATCATGCTGCATTCCATGGGAGAAAAGGGTCTAAATATCTACAATTCATTCAATTTGGACCTAAGCACTGCTACATTCCAAGAAGTCAAGGAAAAATTCGTCGAGTATTTTGAGCCACAAAAAGAATCCGGCACAAATTCTTTATGTTGAAACAACGTGTGAACGAATCCTTGGAAATTTTTCTAATGGAATTAGAAAACGCAAGTCATGCCTATGAGTTTGGTTCGCTACGCGATTCCCTTGTAAAGAACATTCTCATTGCTAATATGGCCACAAACTTCTCGCAATTTCGTCAAAAGCTCCTACAAGTGCAAGATCTATCCCTAGAAAGAGCCAAACTCCTCTGTAGAACACTCACGATGGCGCAGAAAAGTGAAGAATCATTCAATGCAGCAGATGGAAAAGAAGAAGACACAGTATACAAGCTACACAAAAGTCGTCGGGCCAGTTTCCCCCCATACCAGAAGAGAAAAAATTCAAGATCCCCATCACGCCAAGGTCACCCAAGGTCAGCTACACCTGGATCAAGAACAACGTCGTGTGTAAAGTGCAACATATCGCATGGTCGCCGCAACTGTCCAGCATGGAAACACAGATGCAGGTCATGTTTTAAATATGGACATTTCACTCATTTATGTTTTAAGAAAAATAGTGTCAGGACTATTGGTTCTGGGCTAGGTAGCATAAATCTCGATGATGAATCAAGCCCCAAAGGTGCTGAGGCTGAGAGATTACAATAGGGGCATTGTTCAACATTTAAAATATAAAGTCACAAAATGCTAGTACAAATTTGATTAACACAGACAATTCCTGGAATTATTCTCTTAAAATAAACAACAAAAATGTAGATTGCCTAATTGACACTGGAGCAGACATAAATGCAATGTCTTATCAAGTCTTTAAACAATTGAATCTTAAATTTGACAAACAGAGTAAAGAAATGTGTAAAAAATATAATATCTTCGCCTATAGTGGGCACAGAATTCCGATAATATCAGTGTCAAACATTTGTTGTTTAGTTGAAAACAAAACAAAACAGGAAAACATTACTTTTGTTGTAACAAAATTAAATTGTCCAACTGTGATTGGTTTACCCACTTGTATAAAGCTAAATTTAATAACAAAAAACTTTTCTGTAACAATGTAAAATAACAAAAATGTTGAGCAAAATGTATATAATATGTATCAAAAAACTTGTGACAAAATTGTGACCAGATATAATGATGCGTTTCAGGGTCTGGGCTGTCTCCCATATGAACACAGCATCGTACTAAAGAAGGATTCAATTCCGTGTGTTGATCCCCCTAGAAAGGTACCTTTCGCGTTGGTTGAACCGTTAAAGAAAGAGCTTCAACTCATGGAAAACATGGGAGTCATACGGAAGGTGAACAAACCTACTCTCTGGGTGAGTAGTTTAGTTATAGCCATGAAAAAGAATGGTGGATTGAGAATTTGCTTAGATCCTAGAAATTTAAATAAAAATTTATTGAGATGTCATTATCCAATTAAAAATATAGATGAAGTCAGGTCTAAATTGTCCAAAGCCTCTTATTTTTCACATTTAGATACGTTTTCTGGGTTTTATAATAATATAAAATTAACTAAAGAAAGTAGTGATCTGTGTACATTTCAAACTCCCTTTGGCAGATACAAATTTTTAATATTACCATTTGGAATAAACACGGCTACAGAAATTTTCTATAAAACCATGATAGATCTTTTCGGAGACATTGAAGGTATAATAATTTGGTGTGATGACATTTTAATATACGGTGAAACAATTGAAATACACAATAAAAGGTTAGAGATGTTTATGGATAGGGCTAGGCAAGTTAATTTAAAATTAAATAAAGCCAAGTGCAAGTTTCTTCTAGAAGAAATAGCATATTTGGGCTATATTTTTAGTAAAGAAGGTGTAAAAATTGATCCAGAGAAAGTTAAAGTCATAAAAGATATGCCCATACCTAAAAATATTAAAGATTTGCAGAGATTTCTAGGCATTATTAATTTTTTAGCACCGTTTATAGAAAATCTAGCAGAGAAAACTAATACCTTAAGAAATTTGTTAAAAAAAGATATATTATGGTTATGGGATGAAAATTGTCAAAAGTGCTTTGATTTGTTAAAAGAAGTCGTATCTAAAGCACCTGTGTTAACTAATTATAATTGCAACTTACCTGTGATTTTGTCGGTAGATTCATCAAAGAATGCACTGGGAGCGGTCTTGATGCAAAACAAACGACCCATTGCATATAGTTCAAGAACACTAACCTCCTATCAACAAAACTATGCTCAGATTGAAAAGGAATTATTTGCCATACAGTTTGGATGTAATAAATTTCACCAATATATTTATGGCAGTAAAACAATTGTTCATACTGATCACAAACCTTTAATTTACCTTTTTAAGAAACCTCTTCATGAAGTACCTGCTAGACTACAAAGAATGATGTTATATTTGCAGGGTTACGACCTAGAAGTGGTTTATGTACCTGGTAAATATATGTATATAGCAGATACTTTGTCAAGAGCCTCACTTAGTGATACATATATACCTCAGTATGAACAAGACTTACAGTATCATGTTAATTCAATCTTTTCTAATCTCTCAGTGAGTAAGCCATATTTAAAATATATATTATTAGAAAGTAAAAATGATGAATCTTTAAATCTGCTCAAGTCTTATATTCAGAATGGTTGGCCAAGAAGCAAAAACAAAAACCATATTGGAACATTCAAAATGAAATACATAATATAATGAACGACTTAATATTTAAAGGCTTATTGTTCCAAAGTCCTTACAAAGACAGATTTTAGATAAAATACACTGTGGACATTTAGGTATTAATAAGACACTCAACATCGCTAGAGAAACAGTTTATTGGCCAAATATAAACGCGGATATTAAAAACTTAATTGATCAATGTTCGGCGTGTGCAAAATTCAGGGCAAACACACCCAAGGAACCGTTGAAATGCCATGAGATATCATATCTTCCGTGGGAGAAGGTAGGTATAGATTTATTATATTTTGATGGAGAAAATTTCCTTGTCTGCATGGATTACTATTCCAAGTACATAGAGCTAGCTTCTTTGCATAAGAATTACACCGTCGATAATGTTGTTAAAAACCTCAAATCCTTCTTTGCTCGACATGGGATACCAAAAGCATTGGTGTCTGATAATGGTCCACCATTTAACTCCTGCAAGTTCAAGTCGTTTCTTGTTGATTGGGACGTGGAACACATTACCACCAGTCCTTATTGGTCCAGGTCTAATGGCCAGGCTGAAAGTGGAGTTAAAATTGTCAAAAACATATTAAGAAAATGCAAGGAAGATGGCTCGGATATACATTTGGCGTTACTACACTACCGCAACGCTGCTAAGGGAGATTTTCCCAGTCCGGCCGCATTATTAATGTCTAGAAACTTGCGAGTAAATTTACCAATTCTAAACGAAAAACTTAAACCAAAAGTTGTAAAGTTTTCGACGTTTGAAAGATGTCATAGGCAAAGCAGAGACAAAATGTCTTTTTATTTTGACAGGAATGCGAAGTATCATCTTATGAGTTTCAGCCGGGAGATGACATTTACTTCAAAAAAAATCCTAAATCCTTTTGGTCTCCGGGAATAATTAAAGAAAAATTAGGATGTGGTAGATCATATTATGTTGTGGATCCAAATGGTGTTGTGTATAGGAGTAATAGGGGACACATTAGACCTAGAAAAAAGGACTTAAAAGAAACAAATCCTCCACCTTCTTTTTATGGCAACGGCAGCACTGACAATATGCCTCCCATGCAGGAGAGTATAGATCCCATGAGTTCGGCACAACTCGGAGACGGTCCTGTTCAAAATTGCATTATCGATGATAACTGTGTTCCTATGGAGAGTCTAGAAAATACTGGTTACGTAACCAGGTCTGGTAGAAGTGTGAGACGTCCTAAATTGTACATACATGAGAAATTTGAGTAGATAAGTAATGTATTGTTATTAGTTATGTACTTATAATATTAGATTGCTTTTTTCTCGAAAAGAGAGATTTTGCATATTGACAAAAGTAAGTGTCAATGTCATTTCTGACATTGACAGATGTCATTAAGTAAAACCTATCTAGTTAGTTTATTTGAGTTGGCCAAAAGGCTATAAATAGTGTAGACGTATATTTTGTGTTAGGCATATCTCATATGTAATACGTATCAGTGTTAAGCACCAATAAAGGAGAATATAAGAATTGTTGCTGTATTATTATCATCACCACTCAAGCACAAGAAGGACATACAAAAGAGAGGTCGTAGCACGCTACAAAACCCAGCTACCGGTGGGTGAGGCCATAGAACCTGATTCGCTGGTCGCTAAGATTGGAATGCTACCCTAATAACGACATTCTACGGCGAGAAGTGTTACGTCTCTGCGAGAGCGAGAAGGCGAGACACTGACCACATTCACGTTTCTTCTCGTGACTTCTTCAGCAAGAGTCTAGAGGGACTTATATATATCGTTAGTCGTTACCGGTTACGCACCTTTGTGTACGCGACACTGTAAAATGAAAATGTATAAACTGAAAATGTATACAAGTTCATCCTTAATTGTGCACAATCAATTTTAAATTTGGCACCTGGACCTGATAACTAATTACCTATAGTATTTTAATTACCTGCGTAATGTCATTGATCGTTTACATTACATTAAAAATTTGGCCCACGTCTATGTAGTTGTTTGCGAGTGTACATGTTTTAAAGCTACTCTACCGCATAATTCATCACGGAAACCGTTTCGAATTAAATAATATAATCCCATGCTTATTTCGCTGGTATATTTATTTTTATATTCAGATCGGGTTTGCGATTACAAATTAGAATTTCAATTATTTTCAAGTCTGTTTTCGGCAACCACTACATTTCTGTTATAAAAATAGTTCAATTGGATAATAATAAGATTAAAAAATCTATGGACGCTTCCACACCACGTCAGTCTGGTCCCGTTCTACGTTCTCGAAGACCTTGTGTTACGGGTACCAGACAACGGAAATATATTTAATAATTGTATACTATATATTTAAGATTTTCGTTATAATAATAAATAAACACAATTTATTTAATAGACATCCATGACCCAGGAACATAGAAAACTTTTTTCTTGTCGGGATTCGAACCCGCGGCTTGGGCACTGACGCGCTTATTAGATATGGTTATATATAGAGGCAAGCAAACATACTTAATGTTGCTCGGTAATAAAATAAGTCGGATATTAATTTAAATAAAGCATATCAATCGGTTAATCGGTTTTAACCTCAACCCAAATTTTTCTTCACATTCCACGGTCAAACATAACATCGTGAAAACTGTGGAAAATAAAATAAGTGAGGGAGACATAAGGGTGCAGCGCGGCTCCTGTTTTCCAATGACACGGTCGCCCCCGACTGCCCAGAAACCCTCATTGCCCTGGAAAACAAACATCCATCACAATCCAATCCTTTCACAGTTTCCGATGACGCATTACCACCACTACAAACGTCGAAAGAAAAAGTACGCGGAGCCATCATGTCCTTTCTTCCGGGTTCAGCTGGCGGCCTCGACGGTCTCACCCCTCAGCATCTGAAGGACCTCACCAGCGGTTGCTGCGGGGAGGCCGGCGAGAAGCTCCTGCATGAACTTACGAATCTGTGCAACCTGATGCTACGTGGAGGGGTCGCATCAGATATCGTAGACATTCTGTATGGAGCTAACCTCTGCGCCTTGAGGAAGAGAGATGGTGGCATTCGTCCGATTGCTGTCGGCTCCACATACCGGCGCCTTACAGCCAAACTAGCTTGCAAATCGGTAACTTCCCTCGCGTCATACTTCCAGCCAAAACAGCTCGGTTTTGCCTGCAAAGGAGGTTGTGAGGCCGCCGTTCACTCTTTCAGGACAGCTATCCACAATCAAGGCGATGATGTGTTTCTGAAGGTCGATATCAAAAACGCTTTCAACTCAGTTGACCGAGGCGCCTTGTTGGCCCAAATTAAATCTAAAGCACCTGCCATTTTACCATTTATGCTCCAGTGTTACAACGACCCCACCAAACTCATTTACAAAGACCACCTCATCTCATCTGAAGTGGGCTGCCAACAGGGCGACCCTCTAGGTCCAGCAATCTTCAGCCTTGCTATACACCCGGTCATCGAGCTTCTAGATTCAAAATTTAATGTTTGGTATTTGGATGATGGGACCCTTGGAAGCGATGCACCCACTGTACTATCAGACTTCCGCACTCTGATCTGCGAGTTCCAAAAAATAGGTCTGCAGCTGAACCTAGGTAAGTGCGAACTTTTTGTGCCAGACAGTTGTGGGGATAGAAACGCGATTATATCCAGCTTTAAAGAAATAGCTCCACAACTGTCTGTCATTGACAAGGATTCGCTCTTCCTTTTGAGCTCACCTATTTTAGACGAATCTCTCCCGGACTTCTTAGATAACAAATTACAAAATTTTAATGAAACTTTAGACCGCCTCCTCCAAATTAACTGTCACATGGCCTTTACCCTAATCCGTTTTTGCATTTTCGTACCTAAATTGACATATGTCTTACGGTGTTGTCAACTGTGGAAGTTCCCTCAACTTCTCAAACAGTTGGATGATACCATAAGACAAACGCTCTCCACTATTTTGAATACAAATTTCGATGACCGCGCATGGACTCAGGCAACGCTTCCAGTTAGGTTCGGTGGCCTGGGTGTTCGAAAGCCCTCTGACATATCGCTTCCGGCCTTCTTGTCCTCAGTCCACGCGAACCATAGTCTTATCTCCAAAATACTACATCACCCATCCTACTCCAATACAGTTACCTTTCTGGACGAGGCCAAGGACGCCTGGAGCATAACTAGTGCTTGTAGCGAATTGCCTGACAATACTTTTCCCCAAAGGCTCTGGGACGAGCCACTCTGCAGACTGGTACGGAATAATCTTCTTAATACGTCCTCCAGTCCTGTGGAGCAGGCTCGCCTCTTAGCTGCGGAGAAGTGGGAGTCGGGCCTTTGGCTACAAGCATTACCGTCACCCAATACGGGCACATTGCTGGATCGAACAGCTTTCCGGTTAGCTACTTCCCTGCGTCTTGGCACCCCCCACGTCGTCCCCCATCGCTGTGTTTGTGGTGCAAATGTGGACAGCCTCGGACACCACGGGCTGTCCTGTCAACGAAGCGCCGGCCGCATCTCCCGACATCACTGTCTGAACGATCTCATCCGTCGGGCTCTTGTCACCGTCAGCCTTTGGCTACAAGCATTACCGTCACCCAATACGGGCACATTGCTGGATCGAACAGCTTTCCGGTTAGCTACTTCCCTGCGTCTTGGCACCCCCCACGTCGTCCCCCATCGCTGTGTTTGTGGTGCAAATGTGGACAGCCTCGGACACCACGGGCTGTCCTGTCAACGAAGCGCCGGCCGCATCTCCCGACATCACTGTCTGAACGATCTCATCCGTCGGGCTCTTGTCACCGCCGGAGTGCCAGCTGTGCTGGAACCCTCTGGTTTGGCGCTCGACGATGGCAAGAGACCAGACGGTATGACCCTGGTCCCTTGGAGAGTGGGACGGGCTCTTGTATGGGACGCTACTTGCGTCGATACACTTGCTCCGTCCCATGTCCAGGGCACCTCGAGTTCTGCAGGTGCGGCCGCCAATCAGGCGGAAAACCTCAAGCGGCGCAAATATGAGAACCTTAGTGGGGATCTCATATTTGAACCGTTTGGGGTTGAAACCTTAGGTACATGGGGTCTGGGTGCGCACAAACTTTTCGGAGAAATCTCCAAAAAACTCATTGAGGTCACCCGAGACTCCAGAGCCGGCACCTACCTGGCCCAGAGAATAAGTATCGCAATCCAGAGAGGAAACTCTTTGAGCCTTCTAGGTACTCTGCCTGGTGGGGATGACCTGGGAGATTTCTTTTTTTTGTAGCATTTTAAGTTTTGGAGTAGTTATTATTTTTTTAGTACTTACTTTTATAGTACAATTGATTTTGTTATCATTGGATAAACTTGATATTTTGTTTATAAAAATATTCCATAAATATATAGATAATAATCGGTTAAATATATTTGGCAACATCAATATTAATGCCGTTTGAACATAATAACTACTATGTTAAATATTAAACCTTAGTTGGTTATGAGTCGTTGATGTAATGATTAACGTTATTACAAAAGAATTGTGTAATTGTGAAGACGAAATGTATAAACGTATAAATATAACGTCGTTAAAACCTATAATAATTATAGTAAAATTCGTATGAGTGCACTAGCTTATATTAGTATAATAAAATTTGCTTTAATAAGTATTTAATATAATCTAAAACAATTAACAAGTGGAATTATTTCGAACGTCTAAATCGCACAATTTTGTAAAATCACACCTTTGTTGTCTAAAAAAGCATTTAAAAACAATTTAATACGCTAGACATTATACTATTTAATATAACTAATTATATTAAAAACAAGTTATTATGTTATTATAAATTCGACACAATATCCTCTGCTTAAGAAAATTGCAAAAAAAATAATTTTAAGCGAATGCGTTATTTCAAAAATAATCATTGCAAGAGACGCGAGTTCAAAAGCCTTTTTGAATCTGATTATCCACATAAAATGTATTTTTGTGGTTTCCCATTAAACCTTACCCAATAAAGAGTTTCTTTTTAAAAAATCATGTATATTAAGTGGCCCGATCATTAAAAATCTTAGAATACAAAAAAAAAAATACGCTAAAAATACCACTCTTACATAACAGACTGATAAAAGTTTAACTACACAAAATATAGAACCAAAATAAATACACATTTCTTAAGTTTATCTAGAGTTATTAAAAATTGTTTGACAAAATATCCCAGTTATGTGAAAACTTACGAACAAAAAATGTTTGGAGTCGTCTTTCGTAATTTTTTTAAATGTTTTTGTTAGACATAAAAATTATCTCAATTGACTATTTTACATAAAAATATTAGTCCGTTAGATTATAGATTTTAAATAAAATGTATATATTTTATTTATTTACAGTTATATCTATCATACAGTTTTTATGTCTTTCTACGAAAATAAAAAAGTGGGTTGTATGTAGCAAAATAAAACCGACTTTTAGGTGACTCCACGAGTCTATGTTCATTAGTAATTTGAATTTTCGCCGCCATTTTGTTTTGAAAAGGCCAGGCGTCCCGACGCCGCACGACGGTTAATAGCAAACATCGTCTTATTATTATTTATTTTCTGATTTGTTTATAACACTAACCAGTTTATTTTATTATAATAAAACAATCGTTAATAATATTTTCTATTATTAAAAGTTAAATATTACCAGAAATATTCATAGCTTATTAAAATACAAAACTGTTTTTGTAACGGTTATTATTTGAGTTGGTATATGTACGCAATTAAATTATAAAAAACAAGTTCCTAATAGCAAAACTATACCGAAAATTTATATTACCTTTATTTTAGACAAAATTAGCTACTTACGAAAAACATTCTTAACAAAATTGCACTTCATAACACGCTGTAATCTGAACTGTACTGAACAATGAAAGCAGTTGGACTCCACTTATATTGTTTTCAATTGGCTATCGCTTTTGTTATTTGTTAGGATTATAAATGTATGTATATTAGATTTGTCATCCTTTTCATTAGCTTCAATATTCAATACATTAAAAGAGATCAATATATATTTTTTGCACGTAATTTAATTGTTTTTTGGTACTATTACTCAACACATTATAACCGCTTATAACCGTACAACGGTGATTGGGCGCCAAAGAAAAAAAAGGGGATCCGTCAGGTTATGACAGCGACTTTCGTCGCTGTCCCGGTCTTCCGTGATCCCCAATCCCCGTATTACAGTGGAACTGTAGAAAAAAAGTGGAAAAAAAGTACATAGAACAGCTCAACCACAAGCCACAGAGGTCGTCAAAATTGGATTAAACAATAAGTGATGCTAGAGGGCAGAGGCTTCGGCACCAACGGGCCGGTTTGACTGGAGAGATACCACGGCCTAACAGATTGCCAACGTGAAATAATTCTTATGTTCTTTTAGCTGATTGGGTTAGGGGTACCGGAAGTCCAAGGGGGGGTGAAAGCTGTAAAGACCGGCGAGGCACATGTAACTCCTTAGAACACCAACTCTTGTATTTAGCTTAGACTTTCAATAAATTTTAAATTAATCGTCTTGATATCATAAACTGATTTTGTATGTTTGGACCAATCAAAACTCGTTTGATGTTGGTTTGACGTTTATGACAATAATTGTAAGATTAAGGGGGATCATAGACGGCGAAGATACTATAATATTTTTTGTTACATAAAATATCGCTTACTAGGTGCTATACAGTTTGTATGAACACAGACGGCCCAGATACTATATTATCATTTATAATTTATATTTATCATTAGCATCTTAAGATAAAATATTATGGTATCTTCGCCGTCTGTGACGCCCTTTAATTAGCAGAATCGACCTACTGATTTCGCGGGTGGCCATGAGATCGTAATCTATAGATTATACAGATATTCGTAATCGCTCTCGAATCACGATCAAGGAATCCTTTCTTTTGGATCATACATCTGGATCTCTTTACATATAAAAACTATGTAGGCAACTATACCAAAATCTGGAAGTTTCTACCAAGTTTCCGCTCCAAAAACAATATGTAGATGAAGCAGTTTAGTTTCCATTACGCGGCAATAACGCGCAAGTTAGTTAAAGTTAAAATTGAAATAAACACGGACGAAGACAGGGAAGTCGGGGAAGGGAAGGCGGGGGGAAGACGGGGGGGGGGGGGGGGGGGGCTCGAATCTTTTAGTGCTCTACTGCAACTTGTGGCCACGCTTGAGATTATATCGTCCTAGGGTTGGCACTTGCTAATTATTTGAATAAGAAATTTGCAGAGATCTTATTATTATTTTGGTTGTAAATTTTAAACTGACGCCCAAGCTCAGCGTTGTCAGACTTAGAATCAGTTCACACCGAGAGGCGACGTGACACAGCGTTGCATTTCTAAGGTAGCAATTGAAATTTGATCTTTATTCACTACTAGATATTGTGTTTACTACAACTTACAGAAATCGTTCATTTTTCCGCGATAAAAAGTAGCCTATTTCCTTCCCCGTTCTCTACTCTATATCTTTCCATAAATTCATCAAAATAGGTTCAGTAGTTTCCGAGTCTATTCAATGCAAACAAACAAAGAGACATAAACATACAAACTTTTCCTCTTTATAATAATATATTAGTAATTAGTAATAATTAGTAATAGTAATTAAGATACAAAAAGATATACGTTTTATTGCAGGAGTTCGAATATTCGAGCTGCACCGAGCTGCGTAGCGCGGCGCCACTTTTGCAATGAAAATGCAGCGCCGCGCCGCGACTCGTCGTGAGCTGACCCTCACACACAGGTTATGAAATAATTAACCCACCTCTATGTTATAATTAACTACTACGGCAAAGCATCAATAACGAAATAAGATATCTTTCTAGATATCTCGCTGCGAGAGCCAGAGCTCAGGTGTCTTTTATAATACACAGATGCTACATCGTATTTATTTAACAATTATACATGGACGATGTTTGAAAATCACACAGTGAAACTAAATTATCGAAAAAAGGATCGCCTAATGTGTTACACGCAAAACTACTTGCGAATTTGACTAACTGAGTTGATCCTGTGGGACATTCGGCAAGTCCGATGACCAGTGATGCGGAAAATAAACTCTTTGTACGCGGGGGAAATCTTTGAAAAGTTGACCACTTTTCTAGGTAAGCGACATTGGCATAATCTTTGATCGCGTATGACGTAATACTCGAGAGCGTCCGTAGGTAGACCGTTTGAGTTGCATTTAAGAACGCAAGCCCTTTAGCCAAGATCCCATCACTGTTTACGATGACGAAGTTAGAAATTTAAAAATGTAATTGTATTTACGTATTGCGCGCTATATCACTTAGCAAACGATATGTCTCAAGTACAATAATTATTGCTGATACGGTGTAGGAAAATATCGAGATGAAATTTGCGTGTCTGGGGTGCGTAAAAAACTCATGATCGGAAACATTTGGGATTCTCTTAACTATTTTCTATATCTCGGTTCGTTCAACGCACTGTCTCATTCAAATATGGTGTCAAATAAAACGGGCGCGAGCGGGACAGCCTGAAAATCCGAACGTGATTAATCCGATAATATTTACGAGGATCGACCACCAGAGATGGGAGACTGATTTTAATAATTTTTGCGGTAAACATAAAACGTATATACAATAGAAAAATAGAAACATTTATTAAACTCACTTTCGGGCAAGACTAGCCAGGAAGTGAATGCAACAAATGTTTTTTTTTAGTTTTCTTTTAAATAACATTTTATTCTGCTCAAGGCCGATATCCTCAGAAAGACTATTCAAAAGGTAGGTAGTCTTTTTCTAAGTGTTCTGTCACCAAAGTAATATTTCACACTTTTCACTGGATTTCATATTTGCCCGAGGTCACCTGTCTTGTACAATGGTTATGGCAAACCAAAGAGAGACATGTTCTCGAGTTTTCAGTGTGATTGGAAGGAAATGATAAAATGAGACCGCGTAGTGCCAAGGTCTTCCCGTAATCAAATAACATTGATAAGTCAGTTACAAATTAAAAAGTTTTGATCGTTCCGCATAAAGTTTTAATGAATTATTACATTTTAAATAATACGAATTTAATAATCAATTGTTTGAACGTTTATAATAATAAATATTTTACAACCTACACTTAACTAAAATACATGGCAATTATTTTAATTTGTACTGAGAAGAATATTTTCCGGACAAGTATTTTTTGGGTTTTATCGAAAGTTTTATTGCAATTGGCAAAGTCCTTTTTCAATACAATATTTTGAATACAAAATGACACAAAAAAATATCAAATGAAACTAAAATATTACATTACTCAATGCTGCAATTTTCAATTATATATATTATTGTATCATTATAATTCACGTACTTAATAATGAGCTATACATTACACTGCATATAATTAATTTAAAATTAATGAGACAACCCTAGCGACCGCAGTTTTGCGGCAAGCGCTCTCATTTACGCGTCCTACTCTATATGTATTGGAATTACTTTAAGTTTTCTAATGGCTCGATTACATAAGTACCTAAAACTTTTCGTATTATACCGCCTGTAAAATTATTTTGAACGGAGATTTTATATTATTCGATTCCAGTTCTTTTTCTCTCCACTCTCTGGTGTATTATCAGGTTTTACATTGCGCTCTTTACGGTACTGTTAAGGTCATTGATCACATACAGCTGATTGTATTGATTTTATTTAGTCAAAGTATTTTCTTACTCTATAAATCCCCTATTTCTGTATGGTTATTGACCTCACCGCCTTAGAGAGCGCAATTTAATTTTATTTAGTAAGTTTTTTAAATGTCTTATTGTAATTTTAAATTAACAGCTTTGCACTAACTTAATGCATATGATGATAGAATATACGGTACCTACACCAAAAAACAAATTTTTTGCCTGTCCGGCTAGTATCTGAAACTACTGGACCAATTTTGACAGGACTTTCACTTGCAGATAGCTTTTTGATGTAATAAGGAGTAGCTTAGGCTCCTCTTACTTTAGGGTTCCGTTTAAAAAATAGGTTTCCATTTCCATTAGTTCCACGCAAACGATGTTGCGGGCACCAGCTAGTAAAGAATATTGTCCATAGCCTTTATCTCGAATTACTATATTTCAAAGGCATCTATGAACCTCAAATACCAACTTGTCCTACAAAACTAGTAGATTATTGATGATTAAGAATTCTAAGCTGATGATGGTGATTAATCCAATTGTCTCCGAACCCGTTCAAACCCGAGGATTATCGGCAAAGTACTTGTAAACGAATTAGTATTTAAATGTAATTTAACGGAGATAAGACACTTGTTACGATAGTGAGCTGTACGGTCCCCGACGATGTACCACTTGTCTACCTTGACACTATGGCGATAAGGTTCACAAGTGTGGTTCACATTTTGGTGGGTACACCAGCTTGTCGGTGACCGTACCTCGTCTTGTCGTTAAATAGTCACGTAACTTTTTTCAAGTTAACAAAAGGATCATTTATGTATTACCCACCCACATATTCGTAAGTACCACAGAAATAAATAAGCAGATAATCGTGGTGAAAAACACGACTCCACAGAAGTAAAGGCTGGTTCTCTATAAAAGGGAAGCCCTAGCCTGAAGATGTAAGATCAGTTGCTGCACTTACCAATCGTAGGAAATTTAGTAGGTAGGTACCTCCGATGAAAATTGTCGTATCCGTAAATAATTACAGGTAAACACAGGTACACAAGTACAGCTTGGTGTTCCTGATCTATTAGTCAATGATGTAAGTTCGAAGTTTCAAACTGTACATTCATAGTTATTGTATTTTAATTATACGCGAAGCCGGGGTGAATCTTGTTGTACGCACACGTCGCTACTACTCAACAGTCGACAACTTTTTACACTTTCAACGTTTCACACTTTCCTTTGGCAGCTCATTCTTTAACGAATATTTTATCCTTAAAATTGGTAGAAAGTGTAAATGGGAATAGGAAAGTCACGTGTAACAGCTAGTATCACATAATTCATTGAGGTAATTCTACTACTATTATAAATGTAAAAGTTTGTGGGGCTGGATGCACGGATAGATGGATGTTTGTTTATCTTTAACGCAAAAACTACAGAACGGATGTTGATGAAATTTGGAACGGTACCTAGTAGATTAGGCTCCGATTTAACACATGGAATACTTTTTAACCCAAAATAGTACAGGGTTCCCGTGGGATACAGTATTTACACGGCCGGATATGCGGGTAAATGCTAGTATTAAATATGTGCCATAACCAAAAGAATAAAAAGCGTGAATCTGTTAATAAAACTGGATATTAAAAGTTAAGCCATCCATACTTTATGCCAATATTATGAAATATGGAACATGTGTTTGGGATTAATATGTCCGACAAATTAAAAAGTATAAAATATTCGGTTTTCATAATAAGGCTCGATCGGGATATTTCGCATTGAATTACTGCGAAGGACATGTAGGGCCCTGTCAACTCGTAAAATGTCTCCAAGGCGCGAGGCCCATTGGGGCGCTCGCGACATTATCTCGAGACTCGAGAATTAGAGCGCGCGCACTAGACAAGACAAAGTAATGTTAGTATAGCCTTTAGTTGCACAGTACAACTACTTTATTAATATCCCTCAGCACTTATCGTACATAGAAGTGCGTAGGTAGTAAGTAGGCAGTGACAGAAGATGTATGGAAAACCAAATTTCTAGAAAGACATGACCACAGGTTAAGGAAACACAAACAGATAAACAGCTACATTAACTTTTGGTTCGATTGCACTACTACAAGCATACGTTGTGTCCACGATTGTGTGGAATAATTGTGGGCCGTTGAAGGGGACGTCGAAATGTTGAAATTTTTATCGATTATGTTCGTTCTATGAAAGCTGTTTCTCTGTACGCCTTACGTAAGTATATACTATGTTTTCTACTCTGTGGTTGTACTGTATAAAGAAGGTTTGTGCCAAATGTTCAGTAGGTGCTCATCCTTACTTTCGTAATAATTTTGTATTTCGTCTGAAAATGATGTACATTAAAGCCGTATTGCCATCAACGAATTATTTACACTTAATTGGTGGTTTCTCTTTTCGGATTTAATTTTGTTTATGTTATGCGTCTATGTATTTTCGATCATTGATAAATGACGATTTCATTTTCATGATCAATTAAAAATTATTATATATCAACGTAGTGTATTATATTTTATTTAACGAAAGACTAATCAGTAACCTTTGTTTTTCTATTTTGTAGCGGTTATCTAATATCTATTATGACGCTCGCAGACGATAAGCAAGCAGTTTGGCAAGCACGATTCTATTGCTTGCTTGTCGATTTGCTTGCCTCAGTAGGCAAGCACATAGACAACGTGCAAAGGAAATGTAAAGGACACTGCCGAATCCTGCCCGATTTTCCATCAAGAGCGGCCACGTTTCTAACATTTGTGGTTTTATAATACTTAAAAAGTAATTATATACAAAAATTATCTTTAATATATTTTTAGGATTTTCTTATCATATCTTGTCAACTATCTTGGCAGTTGGCAGTAGCACAGAAAAACTGATAGGTAGCAGTGGCGAAGGCTGGTTCTAGGCTGGTTATAGGGAAGCCATAAGATGTATAATACGTAAGGATTTGGATAAGGGTCTTCAAAAGGTAAAGTAAGTGAAGCCGGTAGGAATGGAGTTATAGGAAACGCCACGCCACAGAGAGGTAACCAGTAGGTATCAATACTGCTTCAATTAATAATTAGAAACACAATGTTTCTAGATATTCTTTCAAAGCTGTTTTCCTAGGATAGAGCTGCCGTCATACAGCGGCCGTAATACAGCGGCGAAAACCATTTTCTGTGTAAACAAAATGGCGCGTTTTCCTCAATACCGGTAACTGTCACCATTGTTTACATAGGGAAACGTTTATTCACCGCTGTATTACAGCCACTTTATGACGGCAACGCTATCCTAGGAAACCAAAGCTTAACTATACTTTAAATTCGCGAACGTTTTCCGATGATCCGCGAATTGATAAATTATTAACTAATTAATTTTTAATGTGACACAGCGCACAGATACATCGGAGCCATCGGCGATCTACATAATGTAATTGTAGACACCTACGATACTTACAAGAGTAATGAATTGGCTCGTTGTACCACCAGAGGTCTGATTTGACATGTCTACCTTCTAGACCCCCTAAGGTGACTATAGGTGGCTGACCGTGTGTCTGACGTCCCCCACCCGTGATATCGAGACAATCATATTATGACAGCTGTCAACTGTCAACAACTGATTTCGGTTACACAAACACTACAGTAATCCTACCTTATTATCCTTCTGCCAGGAGCACACACCCTTCTTGTCGGATATCCGACACTTGAGCAGAGCGTCCTCGCCCGGGTTCACCTCCGTGTACGTGGGTAGCTCCACGAACCGCTGTACTGCATCTGGAAGAGAAAACCGGAGTTAGTCTTAGGGTCCAGTTAGACGAGGTGCGCGAAGGCCGAGGACCTGTTTTCATTCATAGAAAATTGAGCTTTATCGACTAGGCTACAACGTACAAACTAATAACCAAGCGGCCGCCACGCGGCTGGGTGACAGTTGGGTTAGATTATTCGTTTTGGCCTAGTCGATAAAGCTCAATTTGCTATAAATAAAAGTTGTGATCTTTGTGAGCATATGAACGCGCCCTTAGGCTGTTACTATATGATCCGGAATCCGGCGGGCCCGGAAAAATTCAGAGGACTGAAAATAGTTCTCTGCGCTAATACAATAAATTGAAAATCGAAGTCGAGCTATCATATATGACATTGATATCCGGAATCCGGAAGGCTAGAGAATATTCATATAATATTATTTATAAGAGAATATTCTAGAGAGCATTAAAAATAGAACTCTGGGGTCTGGACTAATACAATATACATACTTAATTGAAAATCGAACACATGAGTGTCGAGTTTTCAGAATTGACATTGACACATGACTTGACACTCGTGTTTTCGATTCTAAGCTCTATTGTATTAGCGGATAGTTCTATTTTCGATGCTCTGAATTATCTCCCGCCTTCCAGATTCCTAAGGGCTCCTTGTAGTACTACGGAACCTTAAAAAGAACCCACTTTAGATGTCGGTGATGATGCTGAAGTATATCATCTAGGACGAGGCATAATGTCGACGAGATTCTGTCCTCTGGGAAGAGGAAAGTTAATCTATACATACAACAGAGAATATTGACCAGATAGAATCTAGATATTCTAACACTTAACTTAGAAATACCAATTATGTAGTTCACGTAAACTTGTGCATGCGACTAATCAGCGCTAACGTTTAAACGGCGATGTTTAATACTAGATTCTCAAAAAATTCAATGTATTATGTCGTTTATTCAAGATTGAAACGCGTAATCCTATAATGACACGCAAATTATCTACACTAAGCTGGCACATATTTTATTCAATATTGAAAAATAAGATTTTTGTTGTTTATTTATATGATTAGTGCCTTTTTTGAAATTGCAAAGAATGAATATTCAGTATTCATACTTACTAAGGCTCGACAGGGTTTCCAATTTAATATTTTTGTTAACAAAAAGACAATAGTAAATATACTCATTACGCGTACACTATAATGCTACGAAGAAATACAGTGACACATTAAACTGTACGAATTTAATGTCTTTTGTTTACAACGATGAAATTGGATCTGAACAGTAGATTGATTCTGCTAATTAAATCTTACACACAATACGGTGTAGGTATGTTAAAACAGCAAATTGGTATTCCCATAAACGCCCAACCAAATTCAAACTTGTTTTGATTGGTCCAAACACCAAAATTTAGTTCATGATATCAAAACGATTCATTTATAATTCATTGAAAGTATTAAGAGTCTAAGTGAAATACGAGAATTGGGGTTTAGAGTATAAGATTTTGTTAAAGTTTTAATATATTTTCATTTAAAAATAGGTTCAAAACAGCCCGTATAATATCGATGGTCTGATATAATATGGTATTTCATTGAAGTTCTAGGTGACATTTCAAATTTACGGCAATTATTTACCACATTCATGATGAATAAAATACTGATTTTATATATCGAATAAAACCATCCTCTGTAATTCCATTACCTATATTGCTAGTGATTATGTGGAATCTAGTTAAATACATCGATGTTCCCACAATTGAATGACGTGGCTTAATTCAATAATCAATATACCGTGCCAGTTACGAGAAACAAACAATGAGGAGAAGTTACTAACTCCCTTCCCGCTTCCCGCTCCTCACTCCAACCTAATGTAGTCATGGCATAGAGGAGCAAATAGGGAGTTTGTTACGCCGGTTCTTTCTGGTTCTGGGTTACGTAGAGTCAGTTTGAAATAGGCTCGAGTATTGAATGTCGGTTTAGTTTAGCATTTTTTAAATAAATAATAAATAAAGCACACTGTCATCAGAAAGCTAACCAGAACCGCAATTCCCTAATTAACTTAACTTTCATGTTACTTTCATTGAATTATAAATGAATCGTCTCGATATCATGAACTGATGACTGACGATGAATGACGTTGGTTTGAAGTTTATGAGAATACAATTTTTTAGTTTTATCATATCGTCACTGCATCGTACTGTATGTAACGTGATCGTAACATTTAATTAGCAGAACCGACCTTCTGAGCAGAACATGTATCAGAAAAAGTAAAAACCCTAAATGGATGATGATACCTGGAGATAGTCAGGTCATCCAGCAAGAGGAGAAGAAAAATGGAGTAAAAGTGTTTTATCCTGGTGTATTGGAGGAGGAATGAGATATAGAGAACGTCAACGAAAGAGATGGGATGACGAAATAGTTAAAGTGGCAGGAAGTACGAGGATGAGGGTAGCACACGACAAGAAATAATAGAAAAGATTAGAGGAGGCCTTTGCCATGAGGCAAACACAGACAGATGAGTAAGATAATGTATTAACGAAAAAAATTTTCGAGATAAAAAGTAGCCTATGTTATAATACAGAGCTCAAGCTACTACCATACCAAATCTCAACAAATGACACAACAAATGAACAAAACTACTGAACAATCCGTTCAGTAATTTTCGCGTGAAAGCGGACGGGCACGGGCGGAGCCGCGGGCAACAGCTAGTTGTTTATAATGTAATATATATTTTTTATATATCTACGGACGCTTCACACAACGTCAATCTGGCCCCGTGCTAAGTATCCGAATAACTTGTTACAGGTACCAGAAAACGGGAAGTATATTTAATACTTTTATACTATACATATATTTAAGATTTTTACTGTATTATACACATATTTAATACACATCCATGACCCTGGAACAGGGAAAAACTTTTTGTTCCTTGGACGGGATTCGAACCCGCGACCCCCGGCTTGAGCACCAACGCGCTGAACCATTGAGCCACAGAGGTCGTCAAAACTAATTAATAAAATAATAATTTATTATTTATAATATCATTTTTTTGTTATCACAGAAATTACTTAAAAAGGCCAGGCCAATATTGTGTGCCATATTTTTTTTACAACCCTCGTAATGTAATGTACCTAGTACATAAAGGTCCTAATTGAAATAAATGAAATCTTATAGGCGCATACGTTACGACCCTTTCTAAACGGTTTGCCTAAAGGCGCCGTCCGTAAAATGCGTCATAAATTATGTAAAGAAGCAGACACATGTAGATTACAACATTGAGGAAAATGTTAATATATGTTTTTATAATTCTCATTAATTACATAAAGAATAGGTTTGAGACGAATAAAGTCTGCATCTATACAAATAAATGAAATTGAAGTGTCTGTTTATAATTTTAAATTTACAGCTTTTCACTAAATGCATTTTATTATATGACTTTCACTAAATGCATATACTTTTAATAAAAAAAACTCTTAAAATCCTTGTATGTCCGTCTGTCTGTCTGTTTGTTCCGGCTAATCTCTGAATCGGCTCCACCGATTTTCGCGAGACTTTCATTGGCAGATAGCTGATGTTATAAAGAGTAACTTAGGCTATTTTATTTTAGGGTTTCGTTTCTGTTAGTTCGAACAAACGAAGTTGCAGGCACCAGCTTAAAGTACCTGAAATAATCAGTTGACGTATCGTATGTAGACAACATTTGGCTCAATCCCATTATTTATGTAAGCGCGACCTATTATTATAGCTATTATGAAGTAGTTTGGCTAGTTTTTTTTTTTTATGAATTGAACCAGGACCAGGAAACGAACAAACGGATTGCCTGATCGTAACCGACTACAGCCGCCCATGGACACTCGCAACACCAGAGGAGTTATACTTGTAACTCCTCTGGTGTTGCAACTTGCAATCCTCGAACATCCTCAAAATCCCCGATCCCCGCTTGGGCCTCCGGTAACCTCACTCACTCGGCGAAACACAACGCAAGCGTTATTTCATGCCGGTTTTCTGTGAGGTCGTGGTATTTATCCGGTCGAGCCGGCCCATTCGTGCCGAAGCGTGGCTCTCCCACAGCTATATTTTAATACTGCTTCGAGACACAATTCACTTGTTTTGGTTGTCGCGCTCCCACAGTTATATTTGAATACTGCTTCGGGACACAATTCACTTGTTTTGGTTGAAAAATAAAGTTAAAAAAAAACTCCAAATGCCAATACCGTATTTTTCCGCCTCTAATTTTCGAAGTCCAAATTCGAATCCATAGACATTGTATAGGGGCGAATTTTCAATAAAATTCTACACATTTCTAATTGGGCCTTGCTTTTGACAAGCTTGTGTAGTACCTACTAGGCATTTGGGCTTTATGGGGTTTTCAGTGGAATAGGCTCAGCCAAATAATTGTTTTTCAATGAACGCAAACTCGCAAACAACGCTCATGTCATGTGAAAACTCTATAGTCTATGTCAGATTTGTTACATTCGAAATTCAATTTTTGTAAATGGCGGACTTTTTGGCGCAGAGAAAAGGATTTGCATAAATACTTTTGCATTCATTTTTATCATCGGATTTGGGGAAATTGAAACTTTTTGATACTTGTAAAAATGTTCGGCCTTTAATTAACTACAGCACCTGAACTACTAAAATATATTGGTCACAGAAATACATCATTTGAAAAAATTTCAACCGTCTAGCTATCACGATTAAGGAAACACAGCCTGGTGACAGACAGACGGACGGACGGACAGCGGAGTAATTGGTTCCTGTTTTTAGTATACCTTTGGGTACGGAACCATAAAAAGAAAACTCGATGTGTTTAAGCCAATCGTGTTTATCGTGCTTCCTTATAAAGCTGTATTAAAAAGTAAAGGCGCTTATGCGAGGCTTTTATATTTTAAAATATTTTATTAAAACTTCGCGTGCTAACACCGTGAAGCTTAAGTGGGGCTTTTCTTACCCCAATACGCGTTTATATCGTTAATTGTCGTAATAAGTGTTGAGATTACTTGTTTGGTTTTAGATAGCGTTTATTAATATATGTAATAGCGTTGAGATTTACGATTTTTTTATGGGGTTAATTTTCTATTGTGCGTTAATTCTCTATTATGCCAAGTACGCTAACGTGGTACAGCGCATCCTACCTCAAATGAATGATGATGACGAATAATATATTTTAGTGAGAGACCATAGACGTACATAATATAGAAGAGGCGTGTTGAGGCAAGAACAGTCCCAACTTAAATGGCCCCACTTTCGGAGTCGTTTGAGGCCATTTTGACATTTGAGGTATGGTGAAATCAAGATGGCGTAACTTTTTCTCGTACGAAGATTTGTTCTGTCAAATGTACGTCATAGCCCATCCTTAGTTTCGAAATCTTTGTGACAGACAGATAAAGATAAAGATAAGATAAAATATCCGGTTGGAGAAATTGGCGTAGTTATAGGCGGCCACATTGAAAATAACGCATCAAAACTTTCGGTGGCCAGTAGCAGCGATCGGTGGCTGTAGCCGTTTGAGCGTGTCTAATAGCTAAATAGTTTCCCATTCCCGTAAACAAACAATTCCGTCAACTCATCGGGAGCCCATCGGGCAGTCCGTCTGTGTGACGACTGACGACCGTGACGTCACATCATTTAAGGGCAACTACGCACTGACGCATTTCTACATTATATTATTAAAATGTTTTTTTTTCTACAGTAATATTATTAGAAAGAAGAAAAATTATTTGTTTGCATTAAATAGACTCCAAAACTACTGTACCGATTCTGCTGTACATTTTGCTGACTTAAAAAGCTTTTGTGTTAACCCGGGGCTTAAACGACCACCATACACAATTTTAAATATGTATAATATATATATAAAATATAAGTAAAGTATAAAAAGTGATAAATATATTTCCGTTGTCTGGTACCCCGTAACACAAGTTCTTCGGATACTTACCACGGGACCAGACTAACGTGGTGTGAAGCGTCCATAGATATTAATATAAATATAATATCATAGATATTATACCAAAGGACACTGGCGAATCTTGCCCGATTTTCCATCAAGAACCGCCAAAGTTATACATAGTACATAAAATTTATTATATAAAAAAATATATTATATTTTTAGGACTTGGAAATAAAAAGTTATGAATCTCCGAACACCAGAGAATTAATGTGCAAAATACGAACTTATCTGCGGTAATCGTTGTCAATTTGAGGCGTAAAAGCTCTAGTGGCCCAGTAGATAGATTTATTTTTATTGGAGTGTAAAGTTTTTTTTTTTCTATAGTTTAACAGTTAAGTACTAGTTTTATGAAAAAAAATGTTACTTGGGGTGTGAAATAGATTATCATACCACCATAATTTTACCAAGAACAAGTTTTATTATGTTTTTGGTTTTTTTAACGTGAAAGCGACATCTAGCATTTATCTGTTAGCATATTGCATTACTTAATTGTAATTGACATCACCACTAACAGATGTCGCTTTTCCGCAAACCGCCACTAGGGTAATTTATTGAACAATAGGTTATATTTAATCAATTATCTTTTATCCCATGAGTATCATGTATTATTATTTAAATATTATTGTTTTTTTTTTGTTCCTTTGTTCATAAAATACAACTTACAACAAATATTTTTTGTGGCTACGTATTTTAATTACCAGGCAGTAAATTTATGGCGACTTGCCGATCTCCTTACATTAAAAATCCGTTCAGTAGTTATTGCGTGAAAGAGCAAACCATTCACATCTATATGGATACATTCTTACAAACTGTAGCATTTGTAATATTAGTTATGATTGACACGTGGTCACCATAGGCTAATCATTGGTCTCGCTGGGCAGTCGAGCGAGCGAGACCAATCATATATCTTTGGTTGTCACCTGCATCTACCGTTTCCCCCGCGAATGCCCTCCCGCGAGAACATCTCGCCTGACCGCATTACAGCGTGCACCGAATTAACGGTGGGGGGAGGGGTGGATTAGCGGGGCTCTACTGTAATATTAAGGTTTTGCAGACAATTCCTATCTACAAATAGTATTTTATCACCTATTTCGTCGAGCTACTTGTATAGGTAACAGTATAGGAAATCAGTATTATGTTCCTTGACCGCAATAGACAGGTAACAAACACTATTCTCTGAAGGTCGATTCTGCTAATTAAGTCCTGCAATAATACAGTAATTACGATGCACTCCAGAGTCCAGATATGTTGAAACTGCGAAATGGAATTCTCAAAAACGTCAAACCAACGTTTCGTAACGTTTTCGAATGACAATTAAATAGGTGCTGTCATAATTTTCATACCTATTATATTCGATAACGTTACGAATACGTACTTGTCAATTGTTCGTGCTAGCGCCACAGAAATAATTACAAGACAATAGTTCTGGTATTATTCCTACTACTTTTATAAATCCTACAACTATTATAAATATGAAAAGTTGTGAGGATGTATGGATGGATGTTTGTTACTCTTTCTCGCAAAAACTACTGAACGGATTTTGATGAAATTTGGTACGGTGGTAATTTAGGCTCTAGATTAAACATAGGCTACTTTTTATCCCAAAGAAGTAGAGTGTTCTCTTGGGACACTTTATTTACGCGGGCGGAGCCGCGGGCAATGTGACGCGCTTAAGATGTTTCACAAAAATTAATAATTTGTAAAAGGGACAGTAATAAAGCATTATCGATGCACGTGAATTGTGAAGTGACGACGGCCGCGGGACATGTACATAATTAATATTTAATTAATAAAAGCGTTTCACTTGAAGCTATTTAATGAAATATTTTAAAAATTCTTAAATATTAAAGTCATCTATAAAAGAATGTACAATAGCTAATTAAATACAAGCTAAACAACTGGAGGGCTTCCGTTGTACTGGACTTCTCTTTACTTCTTAAACTTTCTCTTCTTCTTAGTCTTTACTAATTAAATTAACTTAAATTGATATTATTAATAAACCTTTGTGCGTTATACGCTTTGAGGTTAAAAAAAATTGCTAACAAAAAAATCATCAGAGGTTTTGGATACCCTTACAATTTAAAAAATCGCAATAATGTTCCTTTTGTAATAATAGGCCAGAGTCTACATGACAGATTTTTTTTATTGCACAAATGAATAGTGCTCTTAAATATGAGTAATTTCACAAAGGAGACAGTATATTAAACATGTATAATTTCACAGGTACAGCGATTTGTTTACAAAGTTTCGCAAGTCTCGTGAAAACGCTCTATACAAATGTCATACCTAACTGTGACGTCAGGCTTTGGTAAATGTGTATGAAATATAATATTTGTAAATGTCTTCTAAAGTGGATTCAAGTTAGTAGTTATAATGAATGTTTTTGTATAAGATGTAAATAAACTAATGATGTTGTTTTTTTTTACTAATTTAGCAAAACTTTTTAAAACCTTTTTTGGTATTTTTAGATGTAACTAATTACTAAACTACGCATAATGGAATACCTCAATATTTTTGAGTATATTATAAATTAAATATTTTACATGTAGTCGCCTCCCCTATTGTATATTCCACTATTATATATTCCCCTATTTTATTGATGTTCACACTATAATATTATTTTTCTAGCTCAAATAAACATAGAAAATCTGTGACATAAGAGTTTGCCTACTTCTCCCAAACAGGCCGCCAACTGCCAAGTATTTGTTATCATTAACGGTTTTCCCTCTTATATCTCCCCTTTTCTTTATCTGTGGCCAAAAACCGTGGCCGCACGTACACTTAATGATAGATTTATGTATCGCTAATGTCTTGATTAAGGGACACTATTTATCATTTTGCCTCTCAAATAAACTTATCAAAGGTCTTAGTTTTTGTTTTTCTTTTAGGATCTTCTGGAATAATCTATGCTGTCAGCTGTAGATAAAATATACATTTCTCTGTCTGAAAATCTGAATGAGGTATTTATTTCATTCATTTGTCAAAAAGCACAAACCGTTTTTAATCTTACAAGCTGTCGCTTACCTCATACACAGAAATGTTGTTTTACAAATATTTTGAATATCTGTGAACGCTAATGCGAAGCGATGCAATACATTTGCTACGTCACTAAGCCAGCAAACTTTGCAACCCACCAAAGGACACTGGCGAATACTTTTGTTTTTTCCATCAAGAGCAGCCAAGTTTCTAATATAATATGTGGTTTTATAGTACATAAAAGTTATTAAACAAAATATATATATTATATTTTTAGGACTTGGGAATAAAAAGTTATGAATCTCCGAATATCAGAGAATTCATGTGCGAAATGTGTCCATAACACTAGTTTTCATAAAACTAGTGTTATGGACACATTTCGCACATTTCGCACATTTCGCACATTCGCACGAAAAGGTGCTACTTGGGATATGAAATAGATCCCTCTATACTATATTCATATTTATACAATGAAAAATAATTATCATGTTTTTGGTTTTCGTAACGTGAAAGGAGACATCTATCATTAATCTGTTAGCATAATATTGCGTTTCCAAACAAAGTAGTTATTAATTTAATTACGTAATTGACATCACCACTAATAGATGTCGCTTTTCCGCAAACTACCACTAGGGCAATTTATTGAACAATTGGTTAGGTTATATTTAATCAATTATATTTTATCCCTGAGTTTGATGTATAATATTGTTGCTTTTTTTTGTTCCTATGTTCATAAAGTACAACTTACAATAAATACTATTTGTAGCTACGTATTTTAATTACCTGGCAATAAATGTATGGCGACTTGCCGGTCTCTTTTGTCAAACTAATAAGCCTAGACCATTTACTATTACAAAATGTTTGGTAATAAGTGCCGCAGTAATTAAAAAAATCAATAAGGTAGTGTACTAAATGAAACGAACAATCTGCACTCGGCCTTATTTCACAAAGTTTAGGTGTTTGATTTCGTTTCAAATTATGAATGCAACGAAAGGAATTTTATCAAACGCTGCCCAAACATTTGATCCGCAATTCAATAACAATGTATATTTACCGCAGACGTTTCTGGAGCGTTCCATTTTTAAACTTGCCGCGAAATAGACCGAAGTAGTTTTTTTTTTACTTTAGCTGGCTGGTTATTATTTGGGACTTTTTTCAGCTTGTTAGTGGGTTGAATCTATTCAAGTACTATAAATATGGAGTTTTGCCGGAAATGTCAATGTGCGACGTTGTTGTTTTTATACTTTTTTGCAAAAAATGTGTTAATTCGGTTCATAATGTGTAATGTTGGTAGAATATAAAACATTAGATATTCGTTGACGTGCACAAGTGTGCGCAAGTGGTACAACTTCAAAAAGCGTGCTATTTTGTGTTCCCGCCAAAACTCCCTAGGAACTTTCAGTAAGCTTCTACCACTTTACCCAATCGACTAACTTGACTCATTGACTGCACTATTTATTTAGACTTTGACTAGACTTAGGACTTGACGATTTAGAAATACGGTGATGAAAACTGTGTTCCCGCCAAAACTCCCTAGGAACTTTCAGTAAGCTTCTACCACTTTACCCAATCGACTGACTTGACTCATTGACTGCACTATTTATTTAGACTTTGACTAGACTTAGGACTTGACGATTTAGAAATACGGTGATGAAAACTTTAACGAAAATTCAATTTCCCGCCTTTTTAACTTGACACTGGCAAATGTTTATAAGCCGAACGCTATTTAAATAAAATAAAAAGTAAATATTATAAATACGTGTTTATGAGAAATAAACCCATAGACTTGCATAAATACTTTAAATTGCTACATCTTATCTATTCTACATAAAAATATAGATAAAATTTAAGTGTCTATGTGTAATTTTAAAATAACATTTTTTTACTTAATAACCGGGTACCAGTAACCGGTGTTTTCCTTGATTTATGCAAGGCCTTTGATTTTGTCCATCATGGACTCCTACTTTATAAATTAGACAAATATTAGGAATAAGGGGTGTTGCCAATGATTGGATCAGTAGCTATTTGTCGGGTCGCTTTCAATGTGTGGAAGTAACAAAAATTGACGAAAATTCTAAAGTTCCTCATAGATCCGATTATAAGCTGAATGAATACGAACTAACACAAGGTAGCTTACTAGGTCCTAATCTGTTTTTGCTGTACATAAACGATCTTCCTAATGTAACTCAACACGAAACAATTTTGTTTGCCGACGATACGACTCTCGTCATTCAATTTGATGATAGAGAAACGTACGAACAGGAAACTAACTTAACACGTAAAAATATAATAAAGTGGCTTAATAATAATAATCTACACGTTAACACTGTACACTCTACAAAAAACACAAATCATACAATTTCAAAACTACAGAAGAGAGAAAATTAATTTAGACATAAAATATAACAACAAGAAAATTATTGAAGTAGATAGTGCAAAGTTTTTAGGTATTATGATAGATAGGTACTGTAATTGGAAGGTCCACGTAGAATATGTTTGTCACAAACTTGACCGTTTCGTCTACGCGATAAAAACATTAAGGTGAACCGTTAGTACTGAAGCAGCTCTAACTGCGTACCATGGTTACGTTTCTTCTTTTCTCTCATATGGTCTATTGCTGTGGGGCAACTCAGTAGAGATTGAAAAGGTGTTTAAAGTAAAAAAAATGTATTAGAGCTATTTCTGATGCCTAAACTATGGACAGTTGCAAACCGCTTTTAAAAAAATACAATATACTACCATTACTTTGCATGTACATTTAAGAACTATGTATTTTTGTTAGGTTATATCCACAATATTTTGAACTCAAATCGAACGTAGAACGTAAAATCATAGATTTAAATATAAGCTCTATCGTCCAATATGTAACTTAGACATATATAAAAACAATGTATTTATACAGGCCATAGACATATATAATAAGTTATCAGATAATTTTAAACACAGTTTATCTTTTAATACGTACAAAAAAAAGTTAAGTTAAGTTTGGCTTCTAGAAAATTGCTTTTACAACTTAAATGACTACATGTTACATAATCAAAAATATTAGGTTATAAATATCTGACCGCTGACGTGAATTGCTCATAATAATTCATTGTAATCTGATTCTGGAACTACTTGGCATTTATTATATTTAAAAAAATATTGACTTATTATGTAATAGGTACTTAGGATGGTTCATGGTAGTTAAAATAAAAAGTTTGACATAGAAAATGTAATTTTGACAGTGTAACAACATACTTAATTAATAATAATTCAATATTTTAGTTTCAATTATGTGATGAAAAATTAATGTTTAAACGTAAGTTTATTTAATTGACTTGTACTAATCATTCTTTAAAACTTTAAACTTGACATTCACACACCATTGTTATGGTAGGATGTGTAAGAACTATTTATAATTATTGTAACCACCATCACTTCCACATTTTGTGAATAAATGATTGATTGATTGATTGATTGGTAAATACATTTAGATTATGCATTAAGTGATTCCGTAATTAGTTTTACTAGATTAAAACATGCTAGGGAAGTTGTACTATTTTTGCGAAAATCGAACTGTACATTTGTTAAGATATTTTTCCTAGTAATGAAATCCTGAAGCCTCTTTAGCATAGCTTTCTCAAAATTTTTTTATATAATTGGGATTAGTGTGATAGGTCGATATTATTAACATTAGCTGTATCTCCTTTTTTAAACAATGGCTTAACTATTGATTTCTTTAAGATATCTGGAAAGCGGCCTTCTTGAAATGAAAGATTAATAATAAAACTAAGTGGTTTACAAATACATTTTGCGTTTTAAATTAGAGTTTAATGATTTTAGTGTTGATTTCATCGACACCTACAGAGTTGAGACCCTTTATTTTTGTATATACCTCTAAGAGATCCGTTGGATTCAGAAATATCGTATTTGTATGTGTGGTCATAGTTTTGTTTATATAGGAAACGTCAAATTTAAAATTGCTATTGTTTGTTGCATTTATATAATGGTCATTAAATACTTGGCTAATGTCAGATGATTCCATGTAAAATTTGTTATTGTAAAATATTTTATCTATGTCTTTGCTCGAATTTATATCGCCAATATTTTGGTTTATGATATTCCACACTGCTTTACACTTATTTTTATTGTTTAATATATATTTTTTATTTTGTAATTGTTTCGATTTATATAAACATTTTTTTAATATTTGAGAATACCTTTTGTAGGTTTTGTAACTTGTTTTATTTTTACTTTGCATGCATTTTATGTACAGTATCTTTTTTTTTGCGCAGCACCTTTTCAAGCATTTAGTAAGCCAAGTAGTTTTAGTTCTTGTATAATAATATTTTTTTATTGTGTAGGTAGGGAAACATAAATTAAAAATTAAAACGAATAATTCATAAAACTCTCTCTTTCTCATATATTTCAGTGAAAGTAAGTTAGGAGACACTTTCATAGAACTTTTTAATATTTTGTTTATTAAGGTCCCTATTTTTTTCTTTTTCATTTTTAATGGAGTTTTTTATTCACGTGCAAAGTAAAAATTTGACATGTTTCATGATCTAAGAGTCCTAAATAATTTATTTCGGTACGAAATTGCTTCACATTGCTAGCAATTTGGTCGAGGCACGCATTTTGACGTGTCGCCGATTTTATGTGCATACACTCAAACAACTCTATGTTGAAGTTTTTAAAAGTACTTATAAGATCTACACAGTTTCTATTAGGCATTAGGGTATCTAAATTCCAGTCTCCACATAAGATAAGTTTTTTTACGGTGTGATATTATCATTTTTGTCGGTCCGTCTGTCTTTCCGTCTGTTTATACCGGCTAATCTCTGAAACGCGTAGACAAATCTTCACGGAACCTTCACTGGCGGATAGCTGATGTTATAAGTAGTAACGTAAGCCACTTTTATCATTTAGTTACATTAATCTAGGGTTCCGTTAAAAAATAGGGTTCCGTTTTCGTTAGTTCTACGCAAACGAATTTACGGGCATCAGCCATTACCTACATAAATATTCGTTTTACGCAAACAAAGTCTTGGAAAACTGATTTTCAACTTAAAACATTGAAATTGTACGAGACATAAAAATAAAATGTTTATATTTCTGTCACATACAATTTCAATGGGTACTCTTTAATCTAACTTTGTGGTTAACGTATGACCGACACGATTGACAAGGGATCAAACGCCCGACTTTTTGCTTACATCCTCCTTATCAGTCAACCGGGTAATCTATCCCACTTCAAACTTTTTATCGAGGATCAAATTGGTAATCGAACCCATGACCCCAAAACTGGTGACCTAACTATAACTATTAAAACAACGTCAAACACTAATTAATTCGTCGCACGAGCGCTTTTTTATCGCGTAATAAAAAAGCGTTAAAACGGAACAGCGCTGAAAATAAAACTCTGCGCTAATGAGGGTTTGATATTTTTTCTGCCGCTAGGGAGCAGACCCAACGCACACTATGCGTCATCTGGTGGCGTAAGTGGTATCAAAAACGGTCAATAAAAATTTTCGATTATTTTTCTGTCACCAGGCGGCGCTTGGTAGCCCGACGGTCCTTGTCGTGTCAAAAAGCTGTCAGATGCGACGAAATTAAAAACCCTCATTGAATGGAGATGAAAATCGAATATTTGTCAGCGCTAACGCAACGCCTATGTCAATAGATTTATGGAAATGCATATAATTTGTTCATTCTAACGCTTTTTTATCGCTAGATAAAAATGTGCTCGTGCGAACGACGGCTAAGTGAATGATCGCCCATAGATCCGGTGTCACAGTGGCGACACTCTCAGAAACTGACAGCTCGAGCACCGGCGAATGTCAGCCATGTCGACGTGAGCCTTAATTAGGTTAATGTTGACACTGAAATAATTTTAAACGTCGCGTCAGATAATTCTATCATAAATATTAAGGAATCATATTGTCAATTATGTCAAAGGACGTAACGAGCAGCGGCCAGCACCGTGAACGAAAGTCCTAGCTTGAAAAAACTCACGTCCCGCTCGCCGCGCGGACGCCCCGAATATGTCTAGACTACGCACACATAGCTGTGAGCTGTTATTCGTGTAAATATGTTCTTTACGTTAGTGATATTAATTTATTATATTCTTTGCCGGTGTACAATTTATATCTTATTATCATTGCATTATGGTCTAAAAGTGGTAGATCGGATCTGTCAGCGACCCTACAAGACGACGTTAATCTTTGCATAGGCAGATGTCTATTTACATTAGTTACATTTACCTAACTCTATCACCGATAGTATTAATCATTGACGACATTAAAAAAAAATTACGTGCATCATCGCCTCACCCTTAGTGTGACTCCAGTGTAATGTAATTTACCATTACGAGAAAACACGGTCGTACAATGAATAATGAATAAACAAATTAAAAAAAAAAGAAGATTCCGCGGAATGAGACCTCGTAACGGCCTCGTATTTAACCCGTGAATTACAGTTGTATATTATATTATACAGGCTTT
This sequence comes from Phengaris alcon alcon, assembly GCA_037179445.1. NCBI lineage: Eukaryota > Metazoa > Arthropoda > Insecta > Lepidoptera > Lycaenidae > Phengaris > Phengaris alcon. The sequence continues at coordinate 1,014,778 of JAYRCH010000646.1, read as the reverse complement.
GATATTGTATAACAGGTAATGTTATGATGATTCACTTAAATACGTGTAAATTTTTACACATGGTACTAAAAACTACGTCCCAAATAGATAATATGTAAAACAATGGAACATACTATTATTATTATTTTGATTAATGAAACACATTGAGCGTGTTTTACCCGCCTTTCAAAAAGATCGCGGCTCGCGTCCACCAACCAAAATACTATTAGATTGTACAATTTTCCTTCGTATTTCATTTCTCGCAATTATTTTAACTCGGATACATGGAGAAGTGGAGATAATCAATGTTTGTGAAATGAATTACAATATGATAGTATTTTAGCCCCGTCATTAATTTCGGGCGATAGCCAATACATATATTATTAGGTGTTTCCCGCGACTTCGTAAGAAAGTCGCGCAGGAAACGTACATTTTTCCGCGATAAAAAGTAGCCTATGTCCTTGGTCGCCGTGGTCTACTCTATAAAAATCTGTCCAGTAGTTTCGGAGCCTATTCAATGCAAACAACAATACAGACATACAAACAAACAAACAAATCTTTCATCTTTACAACATTAATAATATAGATGTGCAGTATGAGTTAGAACTTAAGAGCTAGTGCTTATCATCCAGCCTAGAATAGTAAAATGATATGGTCTGATGATGTATAGGAGAAAGGAGTTATCACAAAATCTTCACGCAACGCAGCCGGCTAACTTCATGTTACGATAAAGTTATAAATAACCGCATTTTAGTATCTAGTTATAAATCAAATTAGAATACAAAAGTAATACGAATACTACAATAAGTAAAATACATGACATATAATACGCAGGATGAATAAGCGAGTCTGCGAGCACGAATATTACGTGACTGGCAAAAAGGCATCGAAAAAAAGGAGAAGGAGAATAAAAAAAAAATTAAATACATTTTAAGCCGGCAACGTGCACATGTCATTGTCATGAGGACGAACATTCGTGAACGCCGCGTTATGTAAAACATACATCACTTGAACGTTGAAGGGTTAGAATTCTAAAACTGTACATTTTGCGAATATATTTGATACAACTTCATTTTGTATCGGTCAAAGGATATATTTTATGGCGGTTTCATTTTATTTAACCGAGCTCGGAGTTGGCATAAGCTAAAATAATAGTTTTTTTTTGTACAGTATAACGTTTCGTAAAATCAATCACAGAGGGCACATGATTTACTCCTTATGTAAAGACGTTTAGGCAGATATTTTTTTTAATTCGAATAAGAAATACATATAAATGTCTAGTAATGAAACGAGTCTTCGTCACTGAGGCCATTGACCACACAATATCAGCTGATTTACCTTTTTACCGGTCCATTTTTTGGCCAGGTACTACAGTACAATAATACAATAACAACAACACAAACAATACAACAATACAACACAACAACAATACACACACACACACACACACTTGTACAATATTGTACAATTTTTATAATTTGTTACATAGCATGTTTTGTAGTAATTTGTTACATAGCATTGTAGTTTAAAAAATAAGTTTTGATTATTTCTAGTTTGTAATATTATATTGAATGTGTTTGGGTAAGCCGTAAAATTATAAAACAAAGAGCAATAAGCAAGTAAGTACAAACCGCCGTTTTAGGAAATCACACTTTATTAAACTTTAACAAACTATCAAAATTTACGCCTATGACGCCATAAGGTCAGAAATCTCTTCACAGTTCGTTATCATGCTCATTTAATTATTCGTTATAAAGAATGGAAACCAAAAATCGAAGCCAAGAAACGCAAATACAGAAGACTAGTGTGACAATATTGAAAGTCAATCAATCGTTCACTCGCGAATTTTATTTACAGTATTGTGTGTGGTCCGCATCAATCAATAAGGTAAATCTTACAAATGTGGAATATTATAAATATGATAGTTTGTCAGGATGGATGGATGGATATATAGTTTGTTACTCTTTCACGCAAAAACTGCTGAAAGGATTTTGATGAAATTTGGTAGGGTAGTAATAAGTAGTAAGCTCTGGATTAATACATAGGCTACTTTTTATCCCGAAAAAGTGCAGTCTTCATACTGTATTTACGCGAGCAAAAAGTCATCATCAATCAGTCAAAACATGATGAATTTTTCAGTTTAAAACTATTTTTGTTTATAAACAAAAAAGCAACTAAATGTTTGAAGAGAAATGTTGTAAAATACAAAAAAAAAAAACCAGCAAGCTGCAAAACGCGCAATTTAAATAAAAATATTTCATGCTACCTTTGTAGTTTGCAGTTTTATGAAACATAATGTATTTAACATCATAAGAGTAAAAACAATGTGCCCTCACTCTCAAGGAAATTTCAATTAAAACATCTAAATTCTTCGCAAACAAAAGAACCTTGTTTCTATTGTAGTATTAAATGCAGTAGTTAGAAAACTTCTGCCATTGTCTCCCCGGAAACCTTACATATCAACAAAGTTGGTGAATAAAGCGTCAGTTATCAAACAAAAGGGTAAATAGAAATAGAACTTGTCTCATGAATCCGCAGCCATGTTTAATATTAATAATTAATGAGTACGTTTGTAGATAAACTTCGAAATGTTGCTTACACCTGACAGCGAGCGTGCTATGAAATTAAATATTTAAAAATGGCACTGCAAATACTCGGCTGAAACCGGCTGGAACTGGAAAAGCCACTCTTTTGTATTAACCTCTTTTATTTTTGCCTAAGGGACTATTCGCGTGAGCACGTTTCTTACACGTTTTCTTTACTAAAACTTCTATTACACCTATTCAATCTGCAGTGAATTTCAAAAGGACCGACATTAAGATTTTATACCGAGTCTGATTCTGAAAATCGGTTATGTAATTAACCCTTAATTCATAGTAATTAGGAGATGACGCCGCGCTTTATAACTTTTATAATCAGCCTTTAGGATTTAACTCGAGGATTTTGACATGTTCCGTACTGATTTTGACACTCCTAACCCTTCAGACCCGTTGGGGTCTATCCGGTAGGCTTGCGTCTATCTTAAATCTTCCGGGTCTACTAAATATACACTACGAGCGATAACATACAGCGTTAACATACTAAAACTCTTGCGGCTGGATGTTGCCCGCGGCTTCGTGCGCGCAAATGGAAATCCCACGGGAACTGTTATATTTCCGCTATAAACAGTAGCCATGCCTTCCCCGTGGTCTTTATTTCGTATAGAAAACTATGTCTACGCCAAAATCAAAATCGGTCGAGTAGTTTCAGAGCATCTTCAATGCAAACAAACAAAACTATTCTCCTTATAATATTAGTATATGTCATAGAAGAAGTAGAGATAAAACGTACAAAAATTATTCTAAAACAAAACATGATTGGCATTACATTGTGCCTTAGCGCTCAAGCTGGAGGTCGCGGCTTCGAATCCCGCCAGGGGACAAAAAGGTTTTCTGGGTAACGGGGTCATGGATGTGTAATAAATACCACGGGACCAGACCGACGTGGTGTGAAAGCGTCCATAGATATTACTATTTATTCACCTTTCATTGGTTCATTATCTGTTACATTTATAATTCAATATGAATGTTAATGCTTCCGACTGTCATCCCCGTTTTTACCATATCACCAAAATAATACATGAAAAAGTTACATAAAAAGTGTAATAGTATGAAAGAAATACAAGTTGCGAATATCCCAAGCTGTATGTCTCGTTACGTCGTAGCCCCGGGAAACGTCATTTGATGGGTTAACAAACTTTCTTCAATACCTGCAGATCTTTGAATTTGCCTGCCGTAGTGTATCTTATTATGTTGATCATCATCAGATCATTTAGCCAATCATAATGTGTCCACAGTATGTAGTTAACGCAAATTTTAGTATATCCTACTAATATTATAAATGCGAATTAAAGTTTGTGAGGATGGATGGATGGATGGACGTTTGTTACTCTTTCACGAAAAAACTACTGAACGGATTTCGATGAAATAGCAGTAGTTTAGGCTCTGGATTTAAACATAGGCTACTTTTTATCCCAAAAAATTATTTTTGGTATTTTTGGTTATTTTTGGTTTAAATAAGTATTCCCGTGGGATACGCGATACGACGGACGCGGGCGGAGCCGCGGGAAAAAGCTAGTAAAAACATAAATACGGCTTTACTTGAGGTTTGAAACTAAAAATTTGTGGTAAAAAATACAATTATTTTGTGTTCACTTCAATATTACTTTTATTTTAATTTTTTCAATGCCAGTACCATCATTATTTAGGGAATTTATTCTAGCTTCTAATTATAATATCTAACATGCAAAGGTTTTAGTAACAATTTATCGATATAATCGTGAAAGAACAAACTCGGTCACGACACGTTACAAAATACATAATATTAAAATAGGTGTACTTTTAGCACATGATATTTTTACCACAAAAAGGTGTTCCAAGAATGCGTGAGACTGAATTACATCTAGTTAAATTATACGAAACTTAACTTATAATCTAAACACATAATACCTAATCTGTTATCATTAGAAAATTACGGTATTTGGGGTATATATTAGTTCACAAAGTTTACGATTCAAAGGGTACTCGGTAAGTGGACGATGGAGAAATTTCATTTAGCGTATTAAAGGAACCAGACTGCAACTATTTAATCCCAAACCACAATAGAGGAGAGGTTTTTAATCAAGGAGTCGCTCCTTATTTATAAAATACGATCAAAAGAACTAATTGGCAAAAATCGCTTCCATTAGCTATAAAATAAATCCAGTTTCTCACAAAAGACCACCTCTATTGGGACTACAAATACTTTTACAATTATTTTTATATTAAAATAGATTTTTATGCGATACGTTTATCCCATTTTCACCCCTGGGGCACGAAACCCTGAAAATAAACTTACATAAAATATGTACAACAATAACAAAAAAATCTATTTTGATAAAATTAATTGACTCGGAAGATTGTTCTATGTGTGCTACTACGCTTAACTAAGTTCGTCTACGATGCGCTATGGCCTACGCCTTATTTACGTACCGCTACGCGTCACTGAACTACGCTACGTCTACGTTACGTCGCTCTACGCTACACAATCTCTCGTCTTTGTTGCTAAATATCTTGAGGTGGTGACTGGTGAATAACATTATTTGAGGAAACACATGCTGCTAGCTAAATGAGAGAGTATGTTAACGAATCGTCTGCATGTCCTGCTTAGCATTTTAATCATGACAATCAATAGTAAATTCCAATGTCGTCGCTCGCTCGTCGCGCTTGGTAAGCTAAGGCTGGGACTATATGATCCAGAATCTGGAAGGCCGGTGAAAATTCTGGACATTTCTATTTTAGAACTCTGGACTTATACAATCGAGTTCAAAATCAAACAACAACTCACATGAGTGACAACTCGTCACTCATGTGTTCGATTTTCAGCTATATTGTATTATGGCAGAGTTATATTTAAAGTACTCTGAATTATCCCCGGACTTATTTGTTATTGTCCGGATTCCGGACAATATAGTCCCGGCCCAAGGTGATCAGGATAAACGTTGATCTATTTTACTGTGAAAATGGGTTGGTACATTTTTGTATGGAGCCTGACATAGTATAGAATACAGTAATAACACACAGGACTTCTTGCACTATGTATATGTGTTATTACTGTAAAACATGAATTTCCACCAAGAACCTACAGTACAATCAATAACATAGTATAGAATATAAAAAATAGATACATGACCTTTAGTCAAGATGCATTCGATAATTTTGACGGTGAAATTCGAAAAAAAAAACGTTCGAAACGAATCATGAATCGTGGAAAAAATAGCGGACATGCGTCGTCAAACTGTAAGTCTCAAGTTCTTACCTTACCCCTTTAATAAAAACTTGCGTTCTGTTACCATTTTAATAGTAATTTATTTATTCATGTATTAATTTTACAGAATTTATAGAGACTAGAATCACTTACGTTAAGTCGAAAGATATAAAAATAAGCAACACTTAGTCACTATTACAAAACAAATAACCGAATCACATTAGTTTTTGCCTTACCAAAGCTCGTTATAAGCTAAATAAAAAATAGTTTATTTACAAAATAGATTAAAGATTAAACTCATGGAAAAGTCCAGAAATTCCGTAACCAACCGAACGATCTGCAAGTTCTTTTTTCGAATCGAGCTGTGACGCAATTTTTTTTAAACCTCGTGACAAATGCTGGCACATCGATCATGGCAAAGACGAGTAATTGCATACAGCCAGTGATTTGTTTTTTTTTTCTTTTGTACTCAAACAATGTGTTGGAATTTCTGTTTGTTATTAATTACTGTGTTGGCTTAGAGTTTAATGACGCTTTGAATAGGATGTGACAAATACAGGTACACTTTTTATGGGTAAAGTCATTAATTATGTTTTTATTAATTCACCTAAATATTTAGTATAAATTAAAATATATTTTCATAAGCTATTAAAAATTTCCTAATGCGACCATACTCTGCGCTGACATTGAGAGTTTTTAATATCCTTTCGACTTGTTGTGGGCTACGACGTCTTGGTTCTTACAGATCCTTCTTACGCTTGAGTAGTGATAATAATTAATAATAATACAGCAACAATTGTTATATTCTCCTTTATTGGTACATATGAGAAAGATGCTTAACACAGATACGTCTACACTATATTATATAGCCTTTTGGCTAACTGAAATATACTAACTAGATAGGCTGTGCTTGTGACATCTGTCAATATGACATTGATGGATCTACTTCATAATACAGATAAATTATGTAACACGACTAACGAGCTAATCTTGGATATATTATATAATCGGTTTCTCGGAAACGGCTGCAAGTACTATCATGAAATTTAGTATAGAGGGAGTTTTGGAGAAAACAATTGGGATTTTTCTAGGCCTTATCCCTGGAAAACTGCGCATTTCTAAGCTAAATATGTTTTTCTTTCGTCGTGCAACAATTTAATAATAATTTCGACTCCATTATTTCAGTCCAATTGGCAGTTTTGTATGCGTATATATAATTTTTGCTTTGTTCGAAAATTTGAAATGTGGTGGGTTCGAATCCCGGTGAGATATTTTTTTTTGTGATTCTTTTTATTATTTTTTTTATTTATCAGAACTCCGAGCAAAACTCGGTTACCCAGGTACTTTTTTATAATATACTATACGTCGCGTCGCGAAATGGAATCACGTGGAAACCGTGCATCTTTCCGCTGAAAAAGTAGCGTATGTCCTTCCCCGTGGTCTACTCTGTATTTGTGCCAAATTTCATTAAAATAGGCCCAGTAGTATCGGAGCTTATTCTATACAAACAAATATTTTATCTTTATAATATTAGTGAAGTGAAGTGATAGTGGGTATAGATGATTTCTTGTCATAATGACTTTAACTTTTAATCTTTAATTTACATTGAAGTACATTTAATGTCATTATGGCCTTTTACCCGTCTGGTTAAAGTAACTTGCACAAGAATATTTTCTTAGATTTTCATTAGCCAGTTCATTAAAGGAAAACTAAGTCTCAGAAATTTACCCAATAGAAAAAATTATATACTCACAGAATAATTAGTTTATGCTCTAGGCGAGAAGTTAAGTCCGTGGTCTTTTAATAAAATACTTCAATTTTTCCTTACTACGCTACCTGATTAAATTAGTTTAATTTCATATCCAAAAAAGGTAAAACTGTATTTAACCTTTTTAAAAAATACCGAGTGGACGAAAAAATATATTTTGTAAAATTTTCCTTTCCGTAAGGCCGGGGAAAATTGAAAAAAAGTGTCTCAGAAAAAATAGACGAGGCATGTTGAGTGGGGGCAGTCCCCACTCAAATGGCCGCACTTTTGAAGACTTTGCAGCCATTTTGACATTTGAGGTATGGTGAAATCAAGATGGCGTAATTTTTTCTTGTATGAAGGTATTTTGTTCTGTCAAATGCACGTGATCTTCTTTCTCTAGTTAGAAGTTCTTTCTTTAGTTCTTCTAATAATCTTTCGTTTTAAAATCTTTTGTGAATTTTTGTAGTGAGCATGGTATTCGGCGTAGCGAAATTCGAAACTATAAAAAATAGCAAAACGTGCTCAAAGGAGTTGCGAGCCCGATTTCGTTCTTTTCTTATCTTGCTTTATCGTAAGATATTTGATAAAATGACTCATTTTGGAAAAAATACATACCCTGTATTATTGCACCATTCGATAGCGTTCAAGCAACAATATCCGGAAAGTAATAGCATGAGCCAATCATAATTATAAAAGCATCGTAATAATCAAAAGTTAAAAGCTATAACCCGATTACGCAATTTTTGTAACAATTAGGCTCACTTGCGCAGATCTTGGTTATAGTTAACCCTGGGTTAAATATCGTGTTATCTCTCTCGTTCTTCGTATTTATGTAAGAGAAGGCATGCTATTTTAACCCGGTAATGTGCACATGGGCCTTACCTGTGCTATTATTACGAATCTATTGACACTTAATTAATGAAAATCGGATCAGTAGTTTAGGCGCTACGGTGGAACAAACATACATACATATTTACATACATAGTCTTACTCTTTTTAGCTTCGCCGTAGTCGAGCAAAAATGCTAAAGTAGTGAATTCGTAAGGAACCATTTTACAGAAAACCATAGCCATAATATGATACCTAGTCTATAGTCTATTCGCGTGCTCTGTGGCCTAGTGGGTTGACCGTTTAATTCGCACTCGAGAGAGTGCAGGTTCGATTCCCAGGTTGTGGCGTGTACCAATGAGACTTTTTCAGATCTCAAGTACATTATACGGACCCTCCAACGGTGAAGGAAAACATCGTGAGGAAACATGGTTGGCCCCAGACGTATTTGACCAGTCATCCTCTGGACTAGGCTGACTGTGTTGTGAGATTGCCGTATGTGCTTGGGTAACCATACGACATTTAAAACCGACTGTTCCAGGCACTACAGTATTTCAAGAGTGGTTACGTCGCTCGGAGAATACTGTATAAATCATCCAATAACGGATGAAAAGGCTTAAGTAGTCTATTCGCGTTAAGAAGGCAGTGAATCATCAGTACAAATGTCAAAATTGACCAATAACGCATAAGCCGTGTTCACATTAACCAATTAAAGTAAGCCAAATTACGCACGATTCACTGCATTATTAGCGTTTTGATTTCAAAATCAAACGTTTCTCATACAAAAACTATTATTATGTCCTCGATGTATAAAAGTAATAATATAATATTATGTATATAATATTATATATATATATATAAATGTCAGTAGCTACCTATCGGAAATGCATCGCGTTAAATATTCAACACATCTATCACAATTAACTGTTGAAAGTATTGGAATTGTTAAATAATGTTGAGGTGTTTGTTATAAAAGGAGGCGCTTAAAAATTTTTATTAATCCACGACTTCCACACTACAACCACTTTTTAGTGTCTGTCGGCCGTTTTTATATGGAAAAAAAGTTAGCTTATCATTTTTTAAATGTCAGTAGCTACCTATCGGAAATGCATCGCGTTAAATATTCAACACGTCTATCACAATTAACTGTTGAAAGTATTGGAATTGTTAAATAATGTTGAGGTGTTTGTTATAAAAGGAGGCGCTTAAATTTTTTTATTAATCCACGACTTCCACACTACAACCACTTTTTAGTGTCTGTCGGCCGTTTTTATATGGAAAAAAGTATGAAATAAATCTTATTTTCTAAATAATTCCCTTTTTAAATTAGGATTAAATTTGTTGACGTACTGACAGCAGCGCCACCTACCGGGTCCGATTACAAATATAAACCATGTTCAAGTGGATTCGATCCACTTGAACACACACAAAAAATTCGTCAAAATCGGCCCAGCCGTTTAGAAGGAGATCAATTACAAACACACGCACGGAAATGTTTTAAAATAATATACTAACTGATCCGACAGACGTTGTGCTGTCTTAACCATGAAAGGGAATAAATCACATATAACTACCTACATACTACAGTTTCTATACCAACACCTGCTACCTACAACCTACACCTACAACATACTTTTTTTACCTACGTTTGCCGGTCCCATTCCACTAAAAACCTAATTTTATAATTTACTACTTTAGCCATTCTCACTCTGCGGTCTGTACATTTTAAGGTTAACTTTTTTAATGTACCAGCTTTTATTTCTGGTTACTTTAAATCAGTCAATGTCAAAATATTAGTCTTAACAACACTTCAAAACTATTTAGACTTACGGCCCGTTTCAATAACCTATCTATCTATAGCTATTTGTTAAAAAAGTTTGACGTTTCTAACTAATAGTTATTGGTAGATAGGTTATTGAATCGGGCCATTTAAGGTATCCATTTAGCAAAACTCCAATGGCTGCAAGCTGAAATATATCTACTGCAAATAATAATAAAGAATAAATACGCTTATACTGGTATTAGGTAAGATTTTTCCAAGCTTGTATAGTTCGTGTATTTATTATGTAACGTTTTGACAGTAAGTACTGAGTTATTGACAGGCTAATATGATACTAGTTGCCATACCTACAAAGTTCATTTTATCTTCTACCGTTTTTGGCAACTCGAAATTCACAAGCAAAAACAACAGCTATTTATCCAAGACATAAAGTATATTTTCGTTTGTCAGAGGTATACTTCCCACGGTGTAGGCCATGAGCGATACGAATTTTACTAACATGGGAGTCTTTTGTTGTACTTGTTAATTTGCTTTTAATTACGACCGCGCCGCGTTTGTTTAATGTTACACGTGCATTTTAATAAAAATAATGGCAAGTCCCTAATGTTTACGCACAGTTTTCAAGCTTTGCTAATTTCTGTGTTAGTTATAAAAGTACTATCGAACAAGTTGCCGCGCGACCAGGCATATAAGATGAGAATCGCTTGACAGCGCTGTTGAATAGTGCGCACGCACACATACTCACGTATAAATAAGTAGTTAAACTACGTCTCCAGTCGTTGCGGTCACTTCCTTTGTGTTTAAATCTTTTGAGGCGTCCCTATGCAAAGGAAAATGTTTAGAAACTGGCCGAGCAGGAACTTTGTTGTTATTGAGGATACCTAGGTGCTAGGTAAAAGCTTTGCAGCCATTGGAGGAAAGATTTGTTATAGACTTATGTTGCCTAAGAATCTATTTAACATTCTAAGGCCCACTTGCACAGATCTGGATTAAAGTTAACCCTGAGTTAAAATATCATGCCTTCTCTTTCATTAATACGAACAACGAGAGAGATAACATGATAAAGAGATAACATTTGACGACCTCTGTGGCTCAGTGGTTCAGAGCGTTGGTGCTCAAGCCGGGGGTCGCGGGTTCGAATCCCGCCGAAGGACCAAAATAGTTTTCCTGTGTTCCTGGGTCATGGATGTGTATTAAATATGTGTATAATATAATAAAAATCTTAAATACTTTTATACTCTACATTATAAAGGTATTAAATATACTTCCCGTTTTCTGGTACCTGTAACACGAGTTCTTCGGATACTTAGCACGGGGCAAGATTGACGTAGTGTGTAGCATCCATAGATAGATAGAAAGAATTAACCCAAGGTTAACTTTAACCCAATTCTGGGCAAGTGGCCCTTATTGTCTAATATTTATCTAGTAGGAACCAACGCCTTATGTGCCGGTAAGCCATTAAAACTCACACTGAATTAATAGGTATTAAAAGTTTGTATTGCAATTTACAAAATCATTATGTTATTTATTATAAGGTTGTGACATAGTTTTAACTTCATTGGCTATTATTTAAAGTTGAAATTACAATAAATTCGATGTCTTTTTTCACACTTAATAATTATAAAGTGTGTTTCATCTGGTCAGCGGGGAACCTCGCAGCGAAAATGTCGATAACTTGGAAAATGATGTATCGATATTGCACCTCACTGGCTATAGTGTTGGGCTTTTGTTTCAAAATATCGATATTATTTTGTCGATGTGGGTAGAGTGGGTATTGGGAAGGTGTTTTACAAGCTTAACTATTTCATAGATACGGAAAGGTTCTTTAAAATAAAAACGAATACAATAATAACAATATATAATATGGACGATTCACACCACGTCAATCTGGCCCCGTGCTAAGTACTCGAAGAACTTATGTTACGGAGACCAGACAACGAGGAGTATTTTGTACTAGGACGCCTCAAAGTATTTAAACACAAAGTCACCACATCGACTGCACATGTGGTTGAAGTCCGTATTTACACGTGGTTATTTTTGCGTGCCCACGATTAAATGGCGCTGTTATACGATTTTCATCTTATACCAGGTATAACGAGGGGTAACTTGGCCTTTAGTCAAGATGCATTCGATATTTTCGACGGCAAAGTTCGAAAACAAAATGTATGGGATTTGACATATGGCATCGCAAGCGACATGTCACTTAGACTTATGTCAAATCCCATACATTTTTGATTTCGAACTTCTTGACTAAAGGTCCTTGTTCAATAGTTCATTAAAGAGAATACGAAATATGAACCTGCACACATATAACGCATAGCTAAGCATAATTACCTGATGATGATGATGAAGCTAAAAATATTTCATTATCTTACCATAACAACCCTTTTAGCGAGAGAACATTGTTTATCATTTTCCTTGAGTGAAAATATTACCGAGACTAATGTAATTTTTCATTATGTAGGTATTATGGCTCTGAAAATTGGAGATAGATAAAGGTCAATTCAAATTAAGAATATACTCTAAACAAATCGTAGACTACACACTTTATTTAGAAAATAAATAGGTGCAGCATGACGCATGTATCACGTGCACGTGGTGCATACGCTGCAAAATAACCCCAAAATGGCAACGGTATCCCTCCATACGAAAGATATAACTGAAACACGAAACTGTATCCCCATGAAAGTTAATTAATAATTTCATATACTTAGGGCCTGTTTCACAGTCGCCTATGAAATGTCAAATAGCTTATCCGGAAGTTTTGTCGCTGCTTACTTTAAACTGAGCGACAGAGACAAAAGATGCAAATAAAAACAGGCCCTTAGTGAATTTTATGCAGCATCTTAAAATACCAAAGTATAATGTCGTACTTCTAAGACACTATATATCTAAGATTGTACATTAATATCACTTACGAGAAAAAGAAAATAAATACATTATAGATAGCTACCGAACAGGCCCCCATTCATAGCTCTAACCTCGCCGTAAAACATTGCACTGGACTCAGTTTCGGAATCATAATGTATTTTTAATGGCTCCCGGGCCAGCAATCAATTTTTGCTCAACCTGACTCGGCGCTTCGCTGCATTGTTTGCTAAACAGTACATCACTAAATTATAGAAAACTAAACGATTTATTAGAGTTTGTATTTAAACAAAATGGCCGACACAAAATATGGCCAACGCAGTGGCATGTCAAAAATAAAAGTTTCAGACTCTGGCAGACATATTTTAAAGATTCTTTATTTTTGTCTGTTCAGTTAATTGTTTGTCTCTAGGCTTTAGACAATTTATTTAGTAAGTACAGATCCTATAAATACTGACTACGTAAATTCAAAAGTCCGGATAGATAGCTGGATGTACAGCTTGTCCTTAACGAAAGACTGATCCCAATTTTGAGGCAAATGGCTTATCTATTATCCTAGATTATAGTTTTTAATTCCCGATTCCAAAAAAAGGGGTATTATAACTTTGATGTATCTGTCTGTCTGTGTGTCTGTCTGTGGCATCGTAGCTCCCAAACGGATGAACCGATTTTGATCTAGTTTTTTTTTTGTTTGAAAGCTAACATGATCGAGACCGTTCTTAGCTATAAATAATAATAATCATCAACTCACTATTTGACAATTCGGGGCTAATATTTTTTTTTATCCCTACAAACAGTCTTCTTATACTAGTGGCATAGTGCACAGTTGCTATGGATTCAAAATTTCTAGACAAACGCAGCCGCGGTACCATAATGTAGAGTAAAGGAAAACTACGATAAAACATGTAGTTTTATTTGTGAAAAGATCCATGTTTTTCCAACTCGCCGCCATAAATATGGATAATAAGTATTTAAATGTACGTAAACTTTATCAATTAAATGAAAATACATTTGTTTTTGCCGGTGGAAATATAAACAATAAAAGTGGAATGCCCACGGATATATGGGGGAATTATGCAGACATGTTTTATTCAAAAGATATGAAACATGTGTTTCGTTGGACCTGCCAAAATCATATCGACTTTTGCTTAAGTCCACTAAAAGCCGGGTGAGATAAGTTACAGTTAGTATGTACAGTTATTTTTAGATACATTCCAGAATGTAATTCTCAGAAATATAGTAGACATTGGCAAAAAATTTAAATTAAACAAAAGCGAAGTTCATAACATCAATCTTTGCATGTATGCCATTACAATTCATTTTACCATTTATTATAATTCGATTTTGCCCGTGGGCCGGGCTTTGACTTTATGTACGCAAGAACAAATTTCGCAGGAACCGCACATTTTGCCGCGATAAAAGTATGTCCCCGTGGTCTACCGGTCGTGCACGTGGTCTGTATCAAAATCAAAATCGGTCGAGTAGTTTCGGAGCCTATTCAATGCAAAGCAATGAAAAGCGAAATTACCGATCACATATGAATCAGAAACTGGTATACTTAATCAAGGGGTTGCGCGCTCGAAATAACTGAAACTGAAAGTACTTTGAAACCTTTTTTCTCAGTCATGGTCGTATTGAAAAATCCCAAAAAAAAAATGTTAATCTGCATTATATTTATCCGAGGATTGTCTTTTTACCAAATTGAAATTTTATTTAAATATTGATTTAAACATTTGTTAAGTGCACCCTTTTTTTTTAAGTTAAAACCTCTTGTTGTTGTACTCTTCTTGTACAAGTCCCACGAGTGTAGGACTTGTACAAGATTATTTCAGTATTTTATGTGAGACAAGACTCAGGGGAACGCCGTTTCAGTTTTTGCAATTTTGATAGCGATTTTTCATCCGATTTCAATACCGGTCGGCGCGATACGCCCTTGTCGTCTACTGAAATCAGTATGGGACTTGACACTCAAAGTCTCTGGCGTTATACAGAGGCTTAACGCTTTCTCTTCTTATATATACTAGTTCGACCATCTCCGAAGTACATAATCAGTATGCAAAGGCCATATCTCCTCTTCAGGGATTATTTAAGATTAATTAATTATTTAAATTTAAGCGAGCGCGAATAATATTTCATTTCTATAATAAGAAAGTCTTCCTCGATTCATAATCCTGCGATAAGCCTGTATTAGTTAATTTACTCCGTTAATTTACCCTATCAGTTACAAACAGATGTATTTTAACTTAATAGTTACTGCTAAGTGTTATGAACTTCTATATCTGCGTCAAGTTACATCACAATCAGTGCAGTACCTTCGAAACCTATTCAATGCAAACAAATTTACAAACAATCAAATTTTCCAGCTCTTTATATTAGTATAGTACTAGATGATGCCCGCGCACACACAAAGAAATTCCGCAAAAACCGTACATTTTGCCGAAATAGATTGTCCATTCCCGTGGTCGTCTCTGTCTGTGCCAAATTTCAACTAAATCGGTCCAGTAGCTTCGGAGCCAATGCAAACAAATAAACATACAAACAAACAAATCTTTCTTCTTTATTATATTGGTATAGATACATGTCCCCTGATTATGAATAAGTGGTATGTGTCTTAAAATAGAGCTAAATTGTTAGCACTTGAACAATATTGGTTCCCGAAGATTTTTGCTGTCGCCCATGTAATTAAATATAGCATGTTTTTCAAACTTTTTGCCCATAAACTGGGGTGAAGTATAAGAAGCGATGAATTATTGGCCATAAAATTTTAAACGTTCGTATAACTTGTTCAATGCCTTCATATTTTTATTGCTTACACGAACGCCGAAATCAGCTTATTCCATTTAATGGAAAAAGGCCACGATAACATTTCTTTACCGATAAAAACTATTGTTGATGTTGAAAAAAAATTAAGTACAATATTTAATATATATACTTACACTAAAAATAATTCACGTACTAAGTAGAAAAATTAAAGTATGATGTTAGAAAGCAGACTACTGCGCCCAAAAAAGTCAAAAATCTAAGCCTGGGACTATAAAATCCGAAATTTCTCCGGCCGGAAAAAAACAGCGCTGAAAATAGAACTCTGCGTTAATACAATTGAGTTGAAAGCCGAACACACAAGCGTCGAGTTTTCAAATTGCTGCCGTGTGTTCGATTTTCAACTCTATTGTTAATACAATTCGGATAATGAAGTCTGAGACTTAATCGTCGAGTCGAGTCGTGGTGTAAGGCATGATAATACATAATATATGGGAAAAAACCGGCCAAGTGCAAGTAGGACTCGTGCACGTAGGGTTCCTTACCATTTTACCAATATTTCACAAATTTACTTGTACGTACAAAAATAACGAAATCCTTTATTTTTGTACGAAGTTTTCCAAGTAAGCTCATTTTATAAGTAAGGCATCTATAACTCGTAAACTAACAAAGTTAATAGTTTTCCTTTATAGTTCATCACGCGGACTAGCATCATAAATTTTTCCAGATAAAAAGAAATATAGTAAAACTGTAAACTCCTACCCAGTTCCCAGGCGTATACAAATCTTGTTTTGTCAGTCTAGTTAAAATGTTTTAAAAAAATATTGAAAAACATCGCACATCCTGCAACAAAAAGGCGCGGGAAACGACACTCCCTGAATTGTGGGTTTTTAATGAACAAGTGCAGGGCTCGTTGACTTGCATATTGTTCCCAATTAAAAAGTACATTGTACTGAAAATTGTTTATGTAACCTACATCTTGTGTGCAATTTAACTATTTCAGTTCCCCTTTCCCTTATGGAATAAATTAAAAAGTATATCTGGCAAGAAAATAAAATAACTTAAAAGAGTAGAAAAGGTCATAAGGTGCTGAGGAAATGTTTTAGCTGTCTGCTTTCGACATTCGTGACTTGCTTTTCCATTGAATTTGTGCGTTTAAAGTTCACTTACGATAATAACCTTTCAAATATACAAAGGTTTTTGGTTATAAAATATTAAATGTAAATAGGATTAAATAAATAGGATTACCAGACTACTGAGGCCGAGTACTGAAACGCTAATCAAAATTAAGAGCCCTCCTATTTACAGGCTGTCGCTGTCTCTGCGATCCGAAATGACAAGAACAGCATGCGACTTGAGCGTCACTTAATGTAACTATCGTTTCAGTGGCCGGCCGTAAGAGTCTGTTTTACAATTTTCTATTAAGTGTCGTATAGCTTATTCAGATGTTTCGTCGCTGCTAAACTTATGTCGAATGACAGAGACAAATAAGCCCTAAGGCTGGAACTATATTGTCCGGAATCCGTAAAGCTGGGAAAATTCAATGCATTAAAATTAGAACTCTGCGCTAATACAATAGATCTGAAAATTGAATACACGAATCGATTTTCACCTCTACTGTATTAGTCCAGAATTATATTTCCAATGCTCTGAATTTTCTCCGGTATCCAGATTTCGCAAAAATTTGTTCCGGATTCTCACCCGGAACCTCTGGTGGACCACAAAAACCGGTCAGCCAGGAATCCTCCACCTCCAAGGTCGACAGAAGATGCTTGACCTTGTGGCCAGACTCCAGACGCTCGACCCTCAAGGCGAGGGACGTCTTCTTGCGATGTAGTCCACGACATCCTCGACCTCCATGGACCAATGCAGGCGGGATAAGCCTTTAGCCTAAAGCTAAGAAGTCACGGAACTGTTTTTACCCGCACCCGCCGCGGTAGCGCGCCTGCAACTTGCGTAACGCAAACTGTAAACTCTGCGTTCGGTTTGCGGGCGAAATTTATAAAATTCTATTGTAAATATATATTTGCCATTTTGCAACCGCGCGTCCTGCGATCTTCGCCCGCCACATTTGCGGGTGATAATCTCAATCGCGGCGGCTGCGTGACCGCGCAAAACCGCGGTCTCGTGAGTTTAGAAATAAAACCGCAGTTCTACGACCGGGGCGGGCGCGGGAAAAACCGCTCCGTGAGTTCTTAGCGTAAGAAATTCTGACAGTCAGTGACAACGTTAAGTTTCTAAGCTCTAAGTTTCTAATTTCTATGTCTCCAAGGACAGACACTTAAATTATTCACTGTAGTCTGTGATATTGTAAAATATATCTATCTCGACGTATTTTTAGTTTTTACATCTTTCACTCGCGCCTATTGAGAGTAGTTTCATATTTAAAAACGTAAATAAGCGAACATTTTATTCACTTTATACCTTGTGTCAACAGTATAGAGTTTAAATTATATCGCTCGCCTTATACAGCCTGCTGGGACTTCACCTGTTTCTCGACCTTATGTTTTATGAAATAAGGTTGGAATCTGTTTACACTTGAAGTCAGCGAAGACTGTTCTTATAAGGTGTAACGTAAGTAACTCTTCTATCGTATGTCGCTGAGGCTTATATTTTATTTCTAAGAACTTTTGTACAGGGCTGCCACTTAGGTTCTCATAAATTCTTAATCGAGTTCCCGTATCGTTATTCGACAAAGAGATGTGTCAAAAGTGACGTAAGTATGACAACTTCGCACAAAATTCTAGATAAACAAATAAAGAGTTGATTTTGAACATTTAGGTATAACTTAAGAAATAGTTGTTTTTATTTATATGGCTGACATGATCATTATCAGCTCGCTCACTGCTCGACAATTAGGGTTACTATAAAAAAAATAATTGTTTATATATTAAACACTTAAAATTATACATTATCTATTGTTAGGAAATTAGAATTATGAACATAATATGGATGATCGGTTCTAATTATGTAAATTTGTGTATTATTTATTTCTTGTAAGTGTTCATCTTATTCTTAAGTAGGTTTAACACGGCATCTATGGTATGGTATGGTATCAGATAATTAAGAAAAGCCATTTCTATTTTTTTATAACCTCTCAGTATTTTAGTAGAAATAACAAAACAATTACTGTCTACTTCTTAACCTAACGCATCATCAGGAGAGTAAGAGTGACATCACGTGACATCATGACGGATAATGTCACGTAATGTTCTATTCATACAGAGCATGTGTCTATGTGTTGTACGCGCCAACTCTTATATTTCCACCTATAACGCACTTGGTACCTATTTAATGTCACATCAGAAATCATACAAAATACCAATCGTAAATAATTTAGGCCTTCAACTATAGATGTGTTCAAATCTCTAGTTATTGTTACTGATCGCATTATACAGTAAAACGTTAACAATTAACATAATCTGTACCTCGAAGTTAATACCACAGGTGACACTTGAAGTACGGTCGCCGACAGTCCCGGTGTACCACATTTCGATCTTAACTATGGCAATAAGGTCCAAAAGTGATGAGGTTTGTCGGCGACGCGACTGTACAATCATTCAATTATACAAGCAAACCTATGAGAATGGTAAGAGAACACCATATTCTAATTTAACTTATTCACACACTATGACTTCATATGTTACATTACAATATATCTATAATACTGTAGATACTATATTAGTCTATCGTTTTTACACTATGACATTGTGGCAAACTTTCTAGATCATTGTTGATCTTTTAAAAGTTACAAATAACGCCTTATCTGTATATTTAAAAAAAAATTGCATAATGTCTCGTATCAAATTTGTGTAAAGTGGTAACCCTAGCTTATTAGTGAATTCTGTGCGCAAAAAATACGACGTATTCACGATTTACAATTCAAAAACTCGGTATGTTCGCACTTACATCAACCATTCATATGAAAGGCTTTAAGATTGTCGCAATACATTCATAATAATCAACAGGTTTCATCTTATTTTTCAAATCTCAAGTCATCCTATTTTATTTATACAATTTAATATATTTTGCTTACAGAAGGGGATATACTATGTTATATTTATTTTTTTACCCCTGATCATATTCATAAAATGGTCGCCAGTTGTGGGAATGTGTGGCACAATGCTCGATTTTAAAAACTATTTCTGGTATTAAATTTCAGGGTTCGATAGTACTACAAGGTACCCTTAAAGTTCCGCTTTGTCCGTCTGTATGTCTGTCTGTCTGCCCATCTAACTTCTGTAACTAGGCGTGTCCGAAGTCCTAACATGCTTTTGGTTAGGTTAGTTAAACTGTGTTCGAGTTTAAACTGTGAATATTAAACTGGCAAACTTTCATTTTAAAGGACCTCACCTTCGTTTGCGTAGAACTAACGGATACGGTACCCTATTTTTGTAAGCGGAACCCTATAAAGTAGCCTAGGTTACACATAACATGCTGATGTTAAATATAATGATATATTTGCCATTGAAACTCGGGCCAGCCGTTTCAGTGACTAGCCAGAACTAACGGAGCTGTCTGTGACAGACGGACAGACAATTAATTAAAAAAAAATATTTTTATTGTAAGCACCGTAAACCGTACCGCTTTTATTGTATACTTTCATAATATGCACTAAGTGAAAAGCTGTTAATTTAAAACTACAAACAGACGATTTAGTTTTATCATTCATTTGAAAATAGATTTTTCTACGCATATTTACTACACTACAAAATAATGCAAATATTCACTAACTTCACTGATATTACGGCTTCATTATAAAGGTTTTCGATACGTTCATCTCAGTGAATACCTACCTAAATTAACGTAAACATTAATTTCTCGTAGCTGACATCCCTCTGTTTATGTTACAATGCAGGAGGCTGCAGGTCTAATTACTACGACGTGCATTAGTATGCACACCAGTAACGAAACAACCTTTGATGCCTGACATTCCTAACGTGACACCACGCCATAGTCATCCGCAGTAGGTTAAAGTCTGAATTAGATTTAAAAGTCGAAACTTATGATAGGCCCTTGATATTATATGTCCTCCGGTCCGGTTCCGGAGGGTTCCGCACAAAACGGACAAAAAAACACTTTTGTTGTATCGGATCCGATTTTTTGGATTCGGATTTATTGCGTTAAATTGCGTTTTTAGTATTTGTTGTTATAACGGCTATATAAATAGAATATTATGTATATCTCCTATCAATATTATTATATCTAGTGATAGCAGTACCAGGCTGTATCTCATGAACCAGTCATGTCATGTCGGTCAGTCATGAGCGGAGGCTTAGTATTAGGGTGCGTGACCCTAAAATGTTCTGCCGTTTGTCTAACGTATAAATTACGACTAGAGATCGCCCTGTGGGCCAAATTCGGTCATAATAATTCATATAAATTCTAAGTTTCAACTTTATAAGGGTTCTTTTGTCCCTTAGATAGAAAAAAAGTGTGTGGGTATGAAATGTGTGGGTCGTTGTTATTTTTATTTCAATTTTTTATTTCAGCTTTCTGCGCACTTTTTGTCTACATAAACTTTAACTGTACCAACTCCTCCGTTCGCACAATTCTCGTAAAACTGTAATGAAAGTTTTTGCATCACGTATTAATATAATAGGTAGGTACGTGATTGGATAAAGCAAACGTTACTTTTCTTTTTTTAACACAAACATTTTCTGTTACACAAACAAATTTTTGAACCAGCCTTCCATCCCTACAGACAATCTCACTCCATCAGACTAGACATATTCACATTTTGTGGTGTAAACTTTTATTTTAAATACGCCTATCTGTGTCCGAGCTCGTGAATAGACTTTACAAGCGATCTTTTTATTGCAGTTATAGTTGTAGCCCCAGGTCAGTGTGTAATCGTCATAATATTACGGGATGTCTTAAATCGACCCTGGAGGCTTCAAGAAGGCTGTATAAGATGTCGTTATGACAATTATAGGTTTAACGTCCCATGGCCCGTGGCGGTTCGTCCCACGGTTTTTACTACCAAATTCTTAATGAGTTTTAGTAGGAGTTCCGCAGGCTAAACAGGTGAATATCTCATGTGGGTGTAGATTATGTAATACTTATTAAAATTATATCAAATTATAAAACAACAATTATTTTGTTTCATGTAACCTACGCGACGTCGGGTCTGCCCGCAAGCGACAGGAAAAAAATTCACAATAACCTCATAGGTACTGATGCTAGATTTCCACCACCACCCCATCTTCTGTGACAACCCTGACAAAATTTGGATCGTTCTATGAAAGCTGTACCTTTATGTAAGTAGTATGTAGTATATATTTTTACACTGTGATCCAAGTGACTTTTGTAATAGGACGTTTTCACGAGACTCACAAAAATGCTTCAAAATATTTAGTTATTAATCTTAGGCTTCAAACAATCCGCAGTCACTTTAAAAATAAACTTTTAGTTTATATTCCTTTTGTAAACTTTCTTACTGTTCAGAGGGCTATTCATTTATCTAATAAAAAATTACAGTCTGGTAACCAATTGATAGCATTTGTCCAAAGTTTGCTTTATAATTTATTAAAACACCTATTACCTTTCCTAACTATTTATTTTACCCTAGATTTTCTAGAAATTAGCGACACTTAAAAATGCAGTCATAGACCTGTAAATTATAGACGAAGCATGTCGAGGCAAAAAGTGTCCACACTTATACCTTGACTTTTGTCATCTTGACATGTCGACATTTGCCATCCGCATTTTATTTAATCCAATCTTCTGAAATCAAGATGGTGTAACTTTTTCTTGTATGGGGATTTATTCTGTCATTTTTAGTTTTGAAATCATTAGTTAAAGGTGTTTTTTTAACTTTTCATCTGAGTAATATAAAATAGATTCTTTATACTTCCATCGGATTTTTGTGATGATGAGCAGAGTAGTATGTGCAAAAATTTATATCCTTGAATATACATAAGAAATGCTTAACAGGCAACTAGCTGGTAGCCGGTAGCGACCACTTAGTTTTTAATATGAAATTCCCCTGAGCCGCTGTTGGCACGAGCAGAAACACCGCAAATATGTAAACATGTTTATACTACTATTGTAAAGGAAATCAGAAATAAGAAAATTACAGTTCTCATCGAACTGTTTACCTTATATAATGACGCGGTGAGTATTTTTATTACTATTTAATTAAATAAAACCATATGGATAACTTAGGCTGGGACAATTGATCCGGTATCCGTGATGCCGGGGAAAATTCAGCGTACTGAAAATAGAACTCTGCGCTACTACAATAGAGTTGAAAATCGAAGTGTGAGCTGTTATATTTGACATTGACATTTGACTCGGTACTAGTGTGTTTGATTTTCAGCTCTATTGTATCAGCGCATAGTTCTATTTTCAGTGCTCTCAATTTTCCCCGGCCATACGGATTCCGGATCAATACCAGCCATATGTTTAGTATTTACCCGATAAAACTGAGAGGTGTTATAAGTCTGACGCGTCTGTACAGCTATGTGTGTGTGTGTCTGATGAAACAATTTTGACCATTTTTTATTTGAATGCTGAGTGCTGACATAACCGAGAGTGTTCTTAGCTATAATTCATCTTCATCAGCTCGCTCACTGGTTGACAATGAGGGTTTTCGATATTTTTTCTGCCGCTAGGAGGCAGACCCGACTCACACAAAGTGCCATCTGATGGTGGAAGTGATTTCGAAAACTGTCAATAAGAATTTTCGACACTTTTTCTGCCACAAGGCGGCGCTTCGTAAAACTTCGTAAAACACGAGATTCATATTTCTTCTATACATTGAGTTTAGAAGAAATATGAATCTCGTGGTCGAAAATCGATAATAATCCTGCTGTTGAATACCAATTTTGCATTGGTGCAGTATCAAAGATATATTAAAAGAAAAGTAAATTCAACTTATACGAAAATGGTTATTTCGAAGCTGACCGATGCATGACCAAAATATATATTTTATTGCCTTTGAAGTCTGTCGGGACTCGGAAGTTCATAAAGCTTGTTTGAGGCATGTAATGGCTTTTTTATGCCAACAACTAGTGGCAATCTGGTTTTTTATAGGGCAGGGTAAGCTGAGGAACTCTAAGGAACATCTATAATAGTAAATAAAACTCTATAGTTAGCTCTATGACATTTTTAATATAGTAAAAGAAACGTAAATAAAAAATTAAGTAGCCCTCGAATTTTCAAGCAGTGAGCGAGATGTTGATGACGATGAATTATAGCTAAGAACACTCTCTATCGTGTCAGTTTAAAAAAAAAACATTATTAAAATCGGTTCATCCGTTTGGGAGCAACGATGCCACGAACAGACTTAAAACACCTTCAGCGGGCTTAGCATTGCGATCTGAAGAAATAAATTCAAAGAAGAAATATTCTATCCAAATAGTTCGTTGCAAAATAATTCTTAATCCATGGTAACAAGGTCGAATAGAAGTCAACATTTCTAAACAGCCATGTTTTTAAAACAGCTGCCGGGAAATCTTCTGTCAAAATCGAACTAGTATTCTAGTAAAAAACTGAACGTAAAGAAACTATACTTATGTCTTGGACCGCCATGATGTGGAGTAGTTGACATTATTGTAAGACTATTTGACATTGAATTAAGAAAACGTTTCCACTTCAGGTGTCAAAAGAGGCAATTTTGCGAGGTCATTCTCGGGAAGAAAAGAAATGTTGTTTCTCATAACGACGAAGCATCGACCTTGCTGCCTTACAATAAGACCTATTTTGCTCCGAATAGTTTTAATTTCTCTTCAATCTGTCATGTTGTCGATTCTTCGGTGTTTCTAGGGCGCGCATGCTAAGCCTGCTGTTATCGTCGGGGGTGAAATATATACTTAAAAAAGGTACCTAACAATACATAGCGCGACGTTTAGGAATATATTGTATTATTATTGTATAACCCTATGTATTCCGGCTAAAAAATTCAGAAAATCATCCTACTTAAAACTTTATTGTAACCTCGACTATCTCTTAGACTAAAATGCTTAATACTTTGACTATATTATCTACACTAATAATTGCATACTTGACTTGTAGAAGAATATATTTATTTATTAGTGAATGTATAGAAAATCTCGCATACAATACTCTTGTTCTGCATTTACAATTTTATTAGTGAGCACACACTAAATTCCTATACAGTTCTCATTAGATGCTCTGATTTACCTTTCCCACTGATACCTTATATAGGTCACATTAACACACTACTGAGAGCTATATTATGACGTCATAAAGCCAGTGACCCTTATGGTACATAAAATTCTTGAGAATAATGAGCATTAGCGAACATGGATCATCGAAGCAATCGGGACTATAAGGTAAGTAGAGATATTATTATAGACGAGGCATGTCGAGACCAAAACTGTATCCACTTAAATGGCCCCACGTTGCGGCCATTTTGACATTTGAGGTATGGTGAAATCAAGTCAAGAAAATCAAGATGGCGTAATTTTTCTTGTATAAAGATTTGTTCTGTGAAATGTACGTCATAGCCCATCCTTAGTATTGAAATAATTTTGTTTTAGCGAAAAAAGTTCATTGAAGCAAAGATATCAGGAGTCGGGACTATAAGTGTGATATTACTGAAAGTTTCAAAAAATGTGAGTCCAAAAACACGTTCTTATCAGAAGTAATTCTTCGATGTTCTCATTGGCTACTACAGTAACCAAACAGAAGCCAATGGGAACATCAATATTGACCGTTTGCCTTACGGCGAAGCCAAAAGGAAGGGTAATGCTTTTGACAGTCTATGTATGTATGTTTTTTTCACCGTAACGCCTAAACCACTGATCAGATTTGAATATATGAGGTGTCAATAGATTCGTAATAATAGCCCGGGTAGTATAGGCTATTTCATTTACGTATTCGGATTAAAGTTTTTATAAAAAATATAGCTACTGCTAACTTTTATTTGTCTACTTGGCATTTAGAGAAAATGCAATGTCAGAGCGATTACGACGTTCTTAAAAACAAACATATAGGAGTAACCACATGGTTACTCCCATATGTTTGTTGTGGTGGTGGTGGTTGTGGTGGTATATAACCACATGGTTTAGCGACCAAATGTGTCAAATGAAATTCTAATAGTATATTTTTGATTTCGAACTTCGTGATGGTAATTAAAGAAGTCACCTTATTCCTAAAATTTTGTTCGAGAATAACTCTACAATTACATTCTTTATTTTAATAACGAGCTTTTTCGCGCGGATCCGCCCGCGTAAGTACTCCATACCCATGGGAATACTGTACTTTTTCGGGATAAAAAGTAGCCTATGTTTTAATCCAGAGCCTAAGCTACTACACCGAATGTCATCGAAATTAGTTCAGTAGTTTTTGCGTGAAAGGATAACAATATCCATCCATCCATAAATCCATCCATACTCACAAACTTTCACATTTATAATAGTAGTAGGATAAGTAAGACTATGAAGTCCTTAAAAAAAGTTCTATGGTCCTATGGACCGCATTGAATATCATTAAAAATTGGTTCTCAAAGTTTCCCAAACATGTTGAAGATGGAACAAAACAACAATGGCGGTGAAGTTGCATTGTCATGATCACGGAGCCATTACCAACATTCAAATAACAAAACCATATCACGCCAGCAGCGATCGGTTCCCACCACAGACGTAGGATGAGGGTAGAAGCGGCAACATTTAAAAACACTGAATATTAGTATCGACTATTTAATGTGGCAAAATTAATTCGATAAATTATTTTCAAAATATTAATTTAAGGGGTAAAATACTTAATTAAACTGTGTATTAAATTATTTTCAAAGTATTAAAGATTTACTAAACGTCTAAATACATTTGTGTCATGCGAATATCCATAGCATGTTACACAACGTTTTGAAATATAATTTACCGTTAATTACAAGTATTACTTACTTGGTTTCTTGAATTATAACAACAGCGAACAAACAACATTTAAATAGTAACACTGTAAGCATTGATCAGAAATCTTTTGAAAATAATGACGATTGTAACATTGTAATTATTTTGAGCATACTTTAGGTAGGAATTACAATAGATTTTCTTTGATACACACAAATAAAATAAAATAATATATGAATTTACAAAACTCTCTATTACAATTAAAGTAAACTACATTAAATATGAGTTCCAATAACAAAGATACGCCGTGTCTACATCTACCCAACTCGGCCGCACAGAGCTTGTAATGTGATATACCACGCCTACATTCCGAAAGAAAGCGAAAGGTTGAGAACACTAGACATAAGAACGTAGGGTCGCTCTAAGTGCTTATTTACTTGAAACCGATTTTGGACAAAAAGCGGCTTTTTGTCGAAAAATTCCCTTATGGCCTTTTTCGACAAAAAATATAACAAAGGGAAAATATAGATATTTTCGAGTGACATTTGCATATTTTGTTCTCGATATATCCCGGAAAATATGGACGTTTGTGAAAATCATAAGGAATAGAAAGAGCGAAGCCTGTCCTATATTTAAAAAAATCATCGATTGATTGATGCAGAATTGAAACATTTTAATTTTGAAAAAAAAAAGACATTCATTTAATTGACGATATCTGTGGCTCAGTGGTTAGCGCGTTGGCGCTCAAGCCGGAAATCGCGGGTTCGAATCCCGCCAGGGAATAAAAAAGTATTGTGTGTTACTGGATCATGGATGTATATTAAATATGTGTAATATGTAACAAAAATCTTAAATATGTAAATGTATAGTATAAAAGTATTAAAAATATTTCCGTTGTCTGGTACCCGTAACACAAGTTCTTCGGGAACCTACCACGGGACCAGATAGACGTGCTGTGAAAGCGTCCATACATATTATTATTTAAACATTAATTAAGCGTCAACTAATTCTAACTGCAAAAACAAATTCACCACGCTAATAACCTAAAGATTTTTGACGCGTTTTCAACCCTCAACGCCAACGTCATAACTCACAAAAAAAGTTAAAAAATCAAAGCAAAAACGCTAAACATCCTTCACACTCTCAAATTAGTACTTCGTTCTCCGAAAGGGCTAAGGGACTCACAAAGGTCGTGTCCGTGGGAACGATAGTGGGCGGAGTGATAATTCTGCCCTGCGGCGAACCTAATTGTAGAGCATAGGGTATTGTTTTTTATGTGCAGCGCGAAGTGAAACATTGTTTTAGTGTGTGCCTGTTGCTAGTGCACAAAAAATACTACAAGCGTCTTAGGAATAGTTGTTGCCCTTATATTTTAAGTTAACTAGCTCCGTGGCCTAGCGGCGTGTACCAATGAGACTTTTTCAGATCTCAAGTATTTACATTATACGGACCAAACTGACGCTCTAACGGTGAAAAACATCGTGAGGAAACCCGCACATGGTTGCCCCAGACGTATTGACTAGTCATTCCTCTGGACTGGGCTGACTGTTTTGTGAGAATGCCGTATGTGCTTGGGCAGCCATACGACATTTAAAACCGACTGTCCAGGCATTACAGTATTTCATGAGTGGTTACTTCGCTCGGATAAACCATCCAACAGCGGATGAAAATGCCTAATTTTTTATATTTTAAGATGACGCATTGATGATGAGGGGTATGCGGGGGATTGCGTCCGATTTTTCATAGAAAACCGTCTCGAATAAATAAAATAATAAATAATAGTTTGCAACAAAACAGATTTGAGAACAAATCACAGTCTATAGCAAAAAAATTTGATATTTATAAATTTTGGAAACTTAAATCGCTTCCGAATGTCGATAGTCGATAGAGGTGTCTTTGATTAATTCTTTTGTGTTATAAACGTTGCTCAATTGTGTTATGCTGCAATTAAACAAAGGTCTAAGAGGTCATGAATCCCTACGTTAAATTTTATTTGCTTAGCTTTGGTAATTGGTGAGAAATATAGGAATCATAATTAAACTAAAATCTCTCATGCGTCCTCTTAAAACACAAGTCATATTCTTATACTTTAAACGAGACGATCTTGTATATATATAATCGGTTTCTCGACAACGGCTATATCTGTTACCATGAAATTTAGTATACAGGGAGTTTTGAAGGAGAAAAATCGATCTAGCTAGGTCTTATCCCTTAGAAACTGCGCATTTTTAAGCAATATAATATGTTTTTTATTTCGTTGTGCAACAATATATCAACTCTCTTACGTCAGTCTGATTGGCAGTATCATGCGTATCTTCGTATAATTTTTGCATTGTTTGGAAATTCGGAATGTGGTGGGTTCGAATCCCGGTAAGATAAATATTTTGGTGATTGTTATTATTTCTTTTACACTTTTTTTATATTATTTTATTGTTCTATTAAAACACCGAGCATAGCTCGGTCAACCAGGTACTACATACGAGGGCGGCACTGAAAATTTCGGAAATCAAGGAAGTGACACAACATTACTATTTAAAAATGTATTTATTGCTTTTCGAAGTACTCTCCGCGAAATTTGACACATTTTTCCATACGATGGAACCAATCATTGAAGCAACCATTCCATTCGGAAGTTGGGGTCTCCAAAATGGCCGTTTTGTAGGCGTCCACAGCTTCTTCAGGTGATGAAAATCTCTGACCATGCAATTTATTCTTTATTTTAGGGAAATTAGTATAGAAATCATTAGGGCTTAGGTCGGGGCTGTACGGCGGATGGTCTAATAATTCTATGATTTCTTGCTCTAAAAACTCTTTTGTTCTGTGCGCGGTGTGAGAACTCGCATTGTCGTGATGGAGGATGATGCGGCGGTTGCAGTTCTCTTAACGGAGTTCAGAAACGACCTGTTGTCCAAACAAATGTTAGCATACGATTCTGAATTAACCGTTCTTTGTCCCTCAAGAGGAATAGTCGCAACATGGCCGGTTTTGGAGACAAACGTGGCCACCATTTTTTTTGCAACACTCCGTGAACGAACAATTTTTGTTGGCTTTAACTCATTTTCGAACACCCAAACTCGTGACTGGTTTTTTGTTTCGGGTTCGTACGCGTATATCCAGGAATCGTCACCTGATACGATGTTGTATACAGCATTTGAGGATCCTGCGTGGAATCTTTCGAGAGTTCTGACGCACCAAGTAACGCGAGCCGCTTTTTGCTCTTCACAGAGCAAATGCGGTATCCATCGGGAAAACAACTTTTTTACACCTAATTGTTCGTGCAAGATTATTTGTATTTGACTCATGCCAATATCTAAAGTTGCCTGAATTTCGCGGTATGTCACATGTCGATCTTCCTCAATCAGCTTACACACAGCATCAACGTTTTCTTGGGTGACTGCAGTTTTTGGACGACCTTGACGGGGATCATCACTGAGCTTGACACGTACACGTTGAAATTCAGCAAACTAGCGATAAATTGTGGTTTTGGAAGGGGCTTCATTACCAAATACGGAAATCATCCGGTCAACACACTGTTTTTGTGTTAAACCACTTCGAAAGTCATAATAAATCATCGCTCTAGAATTTTCTCGAGTCAATTCCATTTTCTCAACGACTAAACAAGTTTGACAAGACCTTGTGACAAGACCGAGAATCTTTTTTTAAATAAATAAACGGTATTCGATTTTTAAAACCAAGGAGTTTTAAATTAAAAATATTTTAATATGACAGGAACAGTGGAAATATTCCGTTCCCGATACTTTTAGTGCAGCCCTTGTATAATATACGATTACATCAATATAAAATATGTTAAATCAAAAATGTCTTGTACGATGCATTTTATAACTTGGGCTTTCATTTAAAAATAACTAGCAAAACTATATAAAATGTAATATTTTTGCAAACACTTGCAAAAACTAGTGGGGATTAGTATTTCTTATTTAAGTTATGCTCACATGTCAATACATATTAATAAAAATTAAGAATCTATCTGAATAGAGAAATTCTTGTAATTAATCTTAGGGAGGTAATTAATTACTAGAAATTTAACTTTTTTTTTTCAAGTATATTATTATAATATTATAAACTTGTTAAAAATATTTCATAGCAATATAATAAAATAAAAAAAAAATGTCATTGATTTCAAATTTTCAATTTTCGAATAGAGTTAGTTTACAATAGATGCGGCATAGAGATAAGACGCAATAAATTTTAATCTATGGCGTATAAGCAATCTGCTCGCCATTTAACAATCGATATCCGGAGATAAAAATGATTGAACAGAAAAAGGTTCGGTTTCCTGAGCCTTGACCAATAGGGTTAGAGCCCTTGTTAGAAAATGTGTTTTTGTTTTCTTTACATTTCGTAGACAAATTTTAATTTTAAATAAATATATACAGAAAAGCCATAAACTATTATCTATAATAAATGCTACTATTATCCTATAATTTATATATATTATCTATAATATATGTAAATTATAGGACAATAGTAGCATTTTCGATTAAATGGGCCTTTACATTCTAATATAGAAATAATTTAGTCATTGTGATGATTTCGGAGACCCATTATGTTTAATAGTGAATATTTGACAGTGGATAACCGGAATAGAAATTCAAGTTAAATATCTGAATATAATATATTGTTAATATCTGCTATGAGCTATATTAGTACTATAAAGTGATATTACTATTATGTGAAATAGTTTACGTATAAGCCTATACAACATGCGTATTCGACGATCGCGATCTGACATGAGTCATTCCACAACTAATCATAAAAGCGCATGTACAACATTGGCATTTTTCGTTCGCATATGCCTTATGCAAACAAAAACAATTTAAAAAAATTGACAACCCTATCTGACCGCAGTCAGCCAGGCGCGACGGCCGCACGTCGTTACGTTAAGACCTCGTTGGTATACAAATATTTGATCTACCAGTAGCGCCCACAAAAAAAAACCTTTTTTTACCTGGCAACAAAAAAGTGTCGAACTGTGGACATTGGATATTAGCGTGAGAGACGGACACTCGACCTGTCAAGGATCAAAATACTCTTCTAAAAGTCCGAAGACTCAAAAGCCATTTAAAATAAGAGGCTCTCGACTAACATGCTCTCTTTGGCATTCAGAGGTGGGAGAGACGGGTCTGGGAAGATTTAGGTGTTCCTAACTTTGAGGACGCATTTACGAAATGTGTTCACACAGACAGAGACAGGTCTTTGGAAATGTTTCGTGTAATAAATCCAGGCAGGGTCTAAATAAAATAAACCTGCCTGCCACGCATTAGGATTCTAGCATAATAGCTGAACACGTGAAAATTTTGAGGACACTTTTTATTCTTTTTAGATTTCAATTTTCAATACCGTTGGATTATTTTGTAATCAATTTTAAGGTGGTTATTTCCGGTATTATTGAATATTTTTAAACAAATAAAATAGTAACATATCTATTTTGCTTTGCTTAATGATCCTAAACACGACCTCTTTTTGTAAAATTTGGGTGAAGAGGTTGTGGAAAATTGTTTTTGCTTAACTAAAAATCATAATTTTAATAATATTTTAACCGATTGTTATATATAACCGAGTACTCTGTCCCTTTTCACGCTTTTGACGGGGCCATGGGAACTGTTATGACAATTGTTAGTTTTGTAGGATTTGCTTTAATTTGGTCGCAAAATCTGCTGAAAAAGACATCAATTTATATCAAATTTGTAAACGCGTCCTTAAGCAGCTGTGGGCTAGCTTGGAATCCCTTATTATTAATTTCGTCTCACAGATATAACCTAACCAGTAGCCCATTGGTTGGGCGGATGTGATGATGACGATCATGGATTATTGTTAGGTTTCCGGAAACACATTACATACCAGTATTAGCTATGCATGAGTTGAGATAAATCAAATTCTAGCTAACTTTTTCTGGGAAAACTGTTTATACATTATTTCAATTTAAACATTTTGGTTAATAGATGGATTTAGTGAGTATTTTATATTTTACCTGAGTAGGTAAACCATTAAATAAATTGAGCTAATTAAAATCATAATGTTCCTAGGGGCTCATCCTTACTTTCGAAATCATTTTATCAATAAAAAGAACATCCTAAACATATCTGAATTCAAGCTACAAGCCTTTCTACAAGCTAGCATCTATCGAATGAAGTGTGAAAAAGCAAACACTAATTTACAATTCTTACAAAGTGGTTTCAAGACAGTTGAAAAGTTTTGAAAACAGGTTCTACACATGCAAGTGAATTTCTGTTCCATTTGACATTTCAATTTTAACGCTGCAAATCGTTCCGCAAAACTTTGCGGGGATTACTTTCAAAGTCCGAGAGGAAATAAAAACTATTTAATTCTA
The DNA here is from genome assembly GCA_037179445.1 of Phengaris alcon alcon. Taxonomy (NCBI): domain Eukaryota; kingdom Metazoa; phylum Arthropoda; class Insecta; order Lepidoptera; family Lycaenidae; genus Phengaris; species Phengaris alcon. Next base: position 981,860 of record JAYRCH010000646.1, on the reverse strand, counting down.
AGTTGTAATAGCCAGTACCTTTCATTTAGCTTTTCATATAAATTTTATTTCGTGGCTCGAATAAAAAGTTCAAATGACACTCTTAAAATGTTTACATAGCAAAGTAGGGGTAAAACCCCAAAATATGTTATCAATGTTTATTTTCGATAGGTACTATCGACTTAAAATGACACAACATTCCAAAAATAAATAGAATGCTATCTGTCACTGGCCACAGACAAACATTTGCTTCCTTCGCATTATCTATGCTTATTTTATCGTTCTATTTACAAAAGGTAATTAACGTTCCATTTTCAAATGTACGTGGTATAATTACATCTATCATTTCCTGTATCGATTGTCGAAGGTACCAATTTTGTTAATACACTGTAATGACAATATGCGTGCTTCAAATTAAAGGTCTAACGCCGCACCACACAATATACATACAGAATAATACAATGCTTTCTAAAGTAAGGATGAGCCCCTACGAACATTTGGCATAAACTGTATTCACACAAGTATATTGACATTACTTTGTCTTGATGCACTCGTAGCCTTTATCGAGTCTCAGACAAGTCGCGTTTGGCCTCTTGGCCCCAACCGCTACCCCAAGACTTGGGGTATCAGTTTAATGCTTAGAAAGGGCCTGTCCTTACAACAGCATATAGTCAATGTTACTAGCAATACCTGAATCAATATTTTATCTTTCTGAATAATCACAGTCTGTTTATTGAATTTCCCAGATTATTGTTGGTTTATAAATAGAATGAATGAATCGGCATACATAATGGCATTGTCGGTATACATCAATTTATATTTGATTGTCTTTGATTAGACACGTAAGGATATCAAATCGATAACACCGCACAAATGTGTTGACATAATTTTGCGTCTATACTGTAACCTTTATTGGTATTATTGCGGACATGTAAATAAGGGTTTGTAACTACATTTGTCCCAAACCATTTCTCTGTGAACGCGTATATAACAGTATATTTTCCCACGATAAAATGTAACCTATGTCCCTTCACATGGTGTACACTATGTCTGTGCTAAATTTCATGATGATCGGTTAAGTAGTTTTAAGGCAAAATCGTAAATACAGTATCCCACGGGAATCGTACATTTTCCCGCTATAAAAAGTAGCCTATATTCTTTCCCGTTGTCTACTTTATATATGTGCCAAATTTCATGATGATCAGTTAAGTAGTATTTACGTGAAAGCGTAACTAACAAACTCACATTCACATATTTTATAATATTAGTAAGCATGGTATGGATGTATGGGTGTATCAGTCAGCACTAAGTAACTAGTAACTACGGCTTATGCAAGTATTTTTATCTCGAACCTATTTTTTTTTTAATATTCATTGGTACTCCACACGTCATTCCAAAATAGAAATGTCACAACTCAGACGTGTCACTTCATATCTACCTTTGTTTGCTCCAGCGATTCGAAGTTAGCCTATTTGCCCCCCCCCCCCCCCCCCCTACATTTCCTATGAGACCTCCGCACGTCAAACTGTCTACAATATCAAACATTCCGGCCGGTGTCAGAAAGTTGATCCATATTCTCGCGTTCGAAATATCGATTTGAAAACTTTGAATGCGATGCGAATGTGTACTCAGTAATTGGTTGCGAAATGCTTATTTGGGATGTTTTGATTTATATTTTTTATTCTCCTGTTAAAGATTTAGGTACCTACCTACTTTTTTTTATTATTCATTTGATCGCAATACAATCATCGCGACGTCATATTAAAAAAAATCTACACTGTCTATAGTCTATGGATGATCCTGGAAATTCAAATAGTGAAATTCCAAAATGTCGGTCACTAGTCAACAATGTACCGTCCGTGACCTCTGCCGAGCGGTTCTCAGTTCCCACAGTGCTGACCTTTTGATAACGTTTAGTTGCACAAGCGATAACGCGATCACCTTAGCGGGCTTAGAGGTATCGACTAATGGACAGTTTTAAAAGGTTAGAAATAATGGTATTTTTTTTTATTTATATAATATGGCGTCGGCTTATAACCATTTGCCAGTGTCAAGTTAAAAAGGCGGGAAATAGAACTTTCGTTTCAATTTTCAATACCGTATTCCATAAATCGTCAAGTCTAAAGTCTAGTCAAAGTCCAAATAAATAGTCAGTGCAGTCCATGAGTCATGTCATTCATTCATTCAGTAAAGTGGTAGTTGAACTCCCCGGCAAAACTTAAAATAATGGTAATGTTTTGTAGATCCTCTTTTAAAGTGCTATTTTTTAAGTTGAAGGTGGAAACAAAAGACTATGAATTATGATCAGTTGACGCACAAGACTACAATTATCTCAATCACAAAATATTATGGGAAATAATCAAAATAAAATAATATAGGAAATAATCAAAAATACAATGCGACAAAATATTATGGGAAATAATCAAAAGTTAAAAACTATAACCCGGCTATGTCGATTTTATGGCTGTGATACCCGGGCCATTGTTACGAATCTATTGACATTGCATTCATTATAAAATCTGATCAGTAGTTTAGGTGCTACGGTGGAACAAACAAACATAGATACATAGACTACCAAAATAATTACCCTCCCCTTTGGCTTCGCCATAGTCGGGTAAAAATCACTACATACTGCATACATCCTATTAAAATCCATTTTCGCGGTTTTTTAGTTCGTGCCATTCAAATTAATTTACAGCGCACATTTTATTTCAATCACGTATAAACATCAAAAATCAATATGCGAGCATCATAACTGAAATTAGTAATAGCGATATATTATTCATATAGCCAGGTGTCATAATTGATTTCAATCGATTTTAATTTAATGAACATGGCAACACAAAGCTGGGTATGACGTGTGTTTAATCTGTAGCAAATTGTCAAAGTTGTCGCTTGTCAGCCATGTCAAGGGGCTTACATTTTTTTTTTTACTTTGTTTCCATGCTTAGCTCACAGCCACTTTTTGTGAAGAATGCACGAAGAGAGGTGCCTAACATTACCACAATAATATAATATACTATAGGTACTCAATTATTTCAAAACTTAGGATGGACTTTCATATTAACATCTAATTTAAGATGTTAATATGAAAACAGTAGATGCTAGTGTCTATTGACCAAATAATTTACCAATTTATTTATTATAATTCCTGTAATAGCCAAAACCCACATCTGTATGTCAATATATCTAATATATCATATCAATATCAAATGTGCATATTACATTTGTAAGTATAGTAAAACACTCATTTTTTTAATTGTAAAACTGTCATTGCAGTTTACTGCATATTCTTTGGTCGTACAAAATATTTTCTGTATATATGAATAAATACACTTCAGCTCACGATATTACATAAAATATTCGTTTATACAGTACATAACGATCGGGGGTTAAATTACACCTAATAAAAGATGCTCAATGTATTAATGTCCGTTTTTTACCCCTGAGGGATTGAACCTGGGCAACATTTAGGGATTGAACTAGGACGGTAGTGGAAACTCTGGGGGTTGAACCTTAAATAACCCTTCAAAAATGTATTATTTGTCAAAAAATTCTTGTGTGCTTTCGTAATGTATCACCGTCGTTTATATAATATTTTCTACAAATATTTTGCGCATATCTACACTAATAAGTAATAACATAAAGATAAAAGATTTGTTTGTTTATGTTTGTTTGTTTGAATCGAATAGGCTCCGACACTACTGGACCGCTTTTGATGAAATTTGGCACAGATATAGAGTAGACAGATAGTAAAGATATAGTGAATAACTTAGGCTACTTTTTATTACACCAAAGTGTAGGTGCGGTTTCACTAGATTTTGCTTTTGCGGGCAACAACATGTTTATGTTTGTTTGTTTGAATCGAATAGGCTCCGACACTACTGGACCGCTTTTGATGAAATTTGGCACAGATATAGAGTAGACAGATAGTAAAGATATAGTGAATAACTTAGGCTACTTTTTATTACACCAAAGTGTAGGTGCGGTTTCACTAGATTTTGCTTTTGCGGGCAACATCTATCTGTTCCAAAAAAGGCAAAGACTTCAAAACTAAAGACAGGTATGTAGTATATGAAGACATAACTGAGCAAATCTTCATACAAGAAAAAGTTACGCAATCTTCGTTTCACCATACCTCAAATGTCAAAATGGCCCCAAACAACCCCAAAAGTGGGGCCATTTAAGTGAGGACAGTTTTTTCCTCGACATGCCTCGTCTTTAATATAGGTAAACTCTATGACTCAATGTTAAAAGTTGTTAATCTAATAGATCAGCTATTAGATTATTTTAGGGTAGGTCCATCTTTTATATTTATTTATTTATTATATTTTATTTATATACTTTTTGTGAACAACAATAAGGCGTAATTAAAAATTGGTCAAGTGCAAGTCGGACTCGCGCACGAAGGGTTCCGTATAAAACACCAAAAAATCAAGTTTGCTGTATGGGGCTACCCCTTAAATACTTATTCTGTTTTTAGTATTTGTTGTCACAGCGGCAACATGTATGTATTTCACATCATCTATACAGCCTGGTGACAGACGGACGGACAGCGAAGCCTCAGTAATAGGGTCCCGTTTTTACCCTTTGGGTACGGAACCCCAAAAAAGAATACATGATCAAAGGAAATAACAACATGCGTAGTTCAGGCATGATTCTTTGAAAGTTTTTGCCTATATTGCCATTATAGAAATTAATGAAAGTATTTAGTAGAGAGCAGGTCGAGTTACTGAAAGTCGGTAATAAATCCGCGTTGTGTTACATTATGAAAGTCTTAGGTCGGATTATGGAGCGTGAACGATGCATCTGCTTGTTACCAATGCTGTTCGTTGTTACCTACTTCTAGGGTTGTTGAAACGTATTTTATAAGGCAATATGGGCGAATTTCTAGAATAAAGAACTATTAATCCCACGGAAACCCCACACATGGACAAAAGTTTGTATGAGACATGAGCTCAATTCTGCTAAATAAAACCTGCAATAATACAATTACAATCATGTGCCGATACGCTAAAATTGCCAAACCGGTTATTCTCGTAAACGTTAAACTAGTGTCAAACGCATCCTGATAGGTCCAAACTTCACAAAGTTTCACGATAACAAGTCGCTTCACTTACAATACAATCAAAGTAAAATGAAAGTCTACTTTAAATACGTGAATTAAGCATCGGATTTAAGCATCGGTATTTTAATATAATTCACAACTTAGAATACAAACTTAGATGTAACACTAATTTTACCAGATACTCGTATACACAAATTAAAAAAAAATGTAAATAAAAGTAATTTGCACAATTTCAATGTTATATTGCAAGCACATGTTTCTTTGTTTACAATATTATTAATATTTATTTCTTATGTTTACGCGAACATTATTCATTGTATTAAACACTTACGGATTGTGTCGCGGTGCACTTTTCTTTTTCCCGACGTTTCGGCTACTTTCCAGCAGCCGTGATCACGGGAGGACTGAGGTGGCAATTGTCCTATTTGTTGAAGTTGTTCAAACTACGCAAAGATTCTTCAATTATTATTTGTGTTCCGATCCACGCAAGACATACTAACAGTATCTCGAAGCAGCGGTGTTTTTGAATTGAATTTCATTTTGTTTATTATTGGATCCCAACTAGATGGCAGTACCCAGCCATCTTCTCGGTTAAAAATAGGGTACTTTTTAATTTCTATAGCTTCGCGTATCAGTCTTTGGCGATAACGGTGTTCCTTTGCCAGTACTTGTGGCTTATCAAATCTTATGTAGGTAATGGCGAGGTTCATCCAGTGTGTGTTCGCAAATTGCAGATTTATTGTTGCAGATATTATATTGTTCATTTTAATTACCTATACTACACTACTACAAAATGCATACCATTTCTATTAAAAGTTTGCTTGTACTATTTATTGTCTATTAGTCCTTCTAAGGTCAAAGTAAACTATAACCAACTTAAAGTAAGATTAATAACGAACTTCAACACAAAGTTTAGTAAAGCAGAGTGCAGCCACACGTCATAGTGAAAAATAGATAAAATCTCTTGACTTAAGCACTAACTTCTAGCCGCTAAGTAGGCTATTAATCTAACTTACAGGACGCAGCCATGGAGATTGTGTATCGCTTAATCATTAAGTGGATAATACAGCATTGTTCTAGACGTAGCGGAATTTTAAGTGATTTGGTCAAGATGATTAAGATAAAAAAACTTTTATTGACAATTTTTTTATGTATTTTTTTAGGTAAGGTTAGGTTAGGTAAGGCTAAGGGTATCTGCTATGACGCTGTGAGTTGTTTAGGTGCGTTATCAAAATAAAATTGTAGTGTAAATAAGAAAAGAGACTGGCTGGAGAGAAACAGAATTAAGAAAATATATTCCATTTGTAAACAACCATAGAGGATTCATATTTCAAAAAAGGTAAGATACTGCAAGTGAACAGATACTTTTAAAATCGATGGAAGAATGCTCTTGCATTCTCATCACATGTAAGAACATGTTAAACCACTTGAATACATGGGATTAAAGTCGCAAATGTGAAGCACTCTCGCGGAACACATGCATCAGCGAATTTTGAGAAGGGCATAAAGTTTACTCAATAACTTTTTTACGGTTAGAGATTTATGGAATGAAAAAAAAACATGTTTTTCGTGCACGTGTTACGCCGGTATCGCCTTTGTTTTTTTCATAATTTTGCTACAAGATTACGCTAGGTGAAGTATTAAAACTGAAAAGAAAAAAAAATGAAATGTCAGTCACAGTCCGCCATGTTAAATTGCCTAATTACAATATCTCACGCATCATATTAAATTTCGACACGTTAGTATAATTTGTACAGACGTGAAGGTAACGTATGATTATGTGAAGTTCACTTTTACTGATGTGCATGATCCGCCAAAGGTCGAACATCGCAATTTTCTGCGTTAACACATCATAATTACTATGAGCACGACTTAAAACAGGTATCATTGAAAATTATTTATTTAGTTAGTAGGTATAACACATATTAGTAGACATAGGTATATAAGTAGATGTGAAGAGCAAGTAGAAACTTTCTGAGGGTGTTTAATTCTTACTTAGATATACCAATAAAATTTTTTCAAAAACTTAATTATATCTTTTATATCTTCCTATTTTATGTCATGTTATATTTGTGTCTTTTATGACTGAAAATAAATTTTTCTTTCTTTCTTTTCTTTCTTTAAGGTGGTTCGTTTTCCATAGTAAAGTATTTTTCCATTTACGGACGAATGGAGCATAACCTTAAACTGAAATTATATAATTTGGCATTTATTATGATGTTTATTCGCGGCAAATTATATTTACTAGACAAAAATTGTATAATAATCGCATAAATCAGTCGAAAATTCAGTTCTATTTTGTTAATGTGTGAGTGTACACCGACAGTATCGTATGCTAAGTTACAAGTTTAGTTGTGTGTCCGGCTACGTTGCCAGCTCGCGCCTCGCTATGCTCGTTCAGTACACTGTTGCCGTTCTTCTCGACGATTACTTGGATCTTCAAATTGTAATCGTGGGAGCTTGTTTTCTTTCTGCCACTTTTTACAAAGGTGTTGCCAACTTTGCACTTTTGATGCTAATCATTTTCATAATTATGCGTAGGCCGTAACCCCATTTGATTTATATTTATAAATAATAATTATAACTAATTACCATTATATCTAGCTTTATATCGTTATTATAGTTATTTTTTGGGGAAATGTTTCTATTGAGCATGCAAAATATCGCGGATGATGCCGAAATACAAAAACCGTTTAAATATAATATATTTATGTTGAGAGGAAATTAGGGTACAGAGGGAAAGAAAAAGGCCAAAGACTATAAAAGGGGAAATAGCGGGAAATAATACTGTATAAAAAAAGGAAATAAGTCCTAAAAGGGGAAATCTGAATTGGGGCGAAACGAAATCATTATAGTGGAAACACTGGACAGCCGGCCGGCCGGTGTCAACTTTATATGGCGTTCCTGATTTGCTCTGCATCACGCATTGTTTTAATCAGAATTCCATATATCATTGATTTCTTTGTAATTAACTGCTATAACGTTGAGTCGAGCTCTGCTCCTCCGTTCTAAGTGTTACAAAGTTCAGTGAATCGTGAGATAATGACTGCGAGATAGTGACTCTAACCTTACCTATTATATTTTGTGTTGTGAGATATTGGACTCTTTGAACCTCCTGAGTTGAGTGGTTATCTGTTCGTGTTAGTGCACCGACATAAAATGGAGCCACGAACTTCGCGAAAAGACTATAAAAATCACCAATATTCTGGTGCAAGAAAAAGTCGCAAACGAGTTCGTGGACAAATGAAACGCTATCACGGAGAAGTGAAAAGGTAAGAAAGTATTCTCCTACTGATTTGTGGATGTACTCATAAAGTACCTACTCATTATAATTATATTGAAAGTTCAATCAGTATATCGTCTTAGGTTTTGTTTTTGAAAGTATAGGTACCTAACTAACCTTTTTTTACTTGTTGCAGTCGTAATGAATTGTGGTGTAAAAGACCGAAATTAGACGATAATGACAAAAAAGAAAACATTTCTTCAAGTTCTATGTAAGTGCACCATCAAATTCATAATATTATGTAGACAATAACTTTGAATTCCTCATGAGTAAGTATTACTTATCCACTAATTACAAAAAATACTTTATACCTAACTACAGATTGAACAACACTGTCAAGACGTACAGCACCAAATCGAAGAAGTTTAATGTAGAAGCAAATTATACTCAATATGAACAATTGGAGAAAACTGAAAATGAAACCACAGCAGCAAAGCCATTGGACATAAATTGGCCACTTATTGATCCCACTGACAGTCACGAGTTGACTGTTGAATATGTTTCACCAGATAATTTGACTGGTCTTTCTGGAAACAGAATTGTGGACCTAGCGCACGTCCTTCAGTGGGCTTTCAGACTGGAGAGACACCGATCACAATGTAAAGGAAGCAGTATTTTATTTATAAATGAATTGAAAGATGGCTTCAACAGCATATTTATATTCAAGTGTAGCAGTTGTTTAAAAGAATTCCGGAACAGCAATGAAATAGTAGCCAAACACAATAAAGCCTTTGTTTGGGGAACATTAACAGCTGGCAGTTATTACTCCCAATCTGCTCACATAACCAACTTGATGGACATCCCTACCATGTCACCTAACAAGTTTCGGAAGACAGAGAAAATATTAGGTGATGTCTGGCAGGACCACCTAACCAAAGAAATTAAAAGAAATGGTGAATTAGAGAAAGCTCTTGCCTTGGGAAAACAACATATTGATGAAGATGGTGTGCCATTTGTGACTGTGTATGTGGATGGTGGCTGGCCTAAGCGATCATATGGCCATGACTATAGTTCTGCATCAGGAATGGTTGGTTGGTTTAGTTGATAACCTGTATTTCTTTTTTTTGTGATTGTTTTTTATAACTTTTGTTATATTACAGGCCTGCATTATTGGTAAAGAGACGAAAAAATGTCTCTTCATAGGCATCAAAAATAAATACTGTTACCACTGTCATATTTATGAGAAAAAAAATGAGCCAGTGCCTGAACATACCTGCTTCAGAAATTATGAAGGGCCATCGACAGGAATGGAGTCGACTATTTTGATAGAAGGGTTTCAAAAAAGCCAAGAAATGCACGGAATTAAATATTTGCAATTTGTTGGTGATGGAGACTCTTCAGTTTTTGCACAACTCAGAGAAAAAGTCTCATATGGACAACAAATAAAGAAGATTGAGTGCAAAAATCATGTAATCAAAAACTACACTGGTGCATTGTACAAGGTAAAAACATTATTTTACAGCCATTGCCTGCAAATTTATCAGACTACTGGCCAAATTTTTTGGCTAAATAACATAATTTTTTGTTAATTTTTTACATTATAATATGTTATATAATAAAATAACTACGAGGGCGGGTCAATAAGTCCGTGACTTTTTGAATTTCTAACCTCCTTACTGAAAAAGCAACACTACTCCTGTCAACAGGCATCTGTCAGTTGACTCCTATCAAAATTTGAACTTGCTGCGTCAGTTAGTTTGTGTTTTACAGCTATCTTTATCAGACTATCCAGTAACTTAAGGAAACAATGGAAAAAAGTGAATTTCGTGTGCTTATTAAGCATTATTTTTTGCGAAAAAAAACCATTACCGAGACCAAGGCTAAGCTTGATAAATACTATGGGGACTCTGCACCATCGATTTCAATGGTAAAAAAGTGGTTTACTGAATTTCGTTGTGGCCGTACAAGCACTGAAGATGCCGAACGTCCTGGACGCCCAGTTGAGGTCTCTACACCCGAAACAATAAAAAAATTCACGATATGGTGTTGGCCGACCGAAGATTGAAAGTTCAAGAGATTGTGGAAGCCATAGGCATCTCGCATGGCTCAGTGGTTTCAATTTTGAATGATCACTTGGGCATGAGAAAGCTTTCCGCAAGATGGGTGCCGCGTTTGCTCACAGTCGACCACAAACGCAATCGTGTAACAACTTCACAGGAAGGTTTGGCGTTGTTTAATCACAATATGGAGGAGTTTTTGCGCCGTTTTGTAACCGTGGACGAAACATGGATCCATCACAACACACCAGAGACCAAACAACAGTCAAAACAGTGGGTTTCTAAGGGTGAATCGGCGCCAAAGAAGGCCAAGGTGGGTTTGTCAGCCAATAAAGTTATGGCGACTGTTTTTTGGGATGCACGTGGGATAATCCACATTGACTATCTTCAAAAGGGAAGAACAATTAATGGGGAATATTATGCCAACTTATTGGACCGCTTCAATGAGGATTTGAAAAAAAAAACGACCTCATTTGGCCAAGAAAAAAGTTCTTTTTCACCAAGACAATGCAAGGGTGCACACATGTGCAGTTGCCATGGCAAAAATCCATGAATTGGGCTATGAATTGCTCGCACATCCACCCTATTCTCCAGATTTGGCTCCGAGTCACTACTTCTTGTTCCCAAACCTGAAAAAATGGCTCGGTGGAAAAAGATTTGACTCCAATGATGAAGTCATCTCGCAAACAAAGGCCTATTTTGAGGACCTCGACAAATCATATTTTTTGGAAGGGATAAAAAAATTTGTGAAGCGTTGGACAAAGTGTATAGAGCTCAAGGGGGACTACGTTGAAAAATAAAATGATTTATTTATCAAAAAATCTGTGTTTTATTCCAAAAGTCACGGACTTATTGACCCGCCCTCGTATATAATGTAGTGTATTGTGTTCCATGTCTTCATTAATTTGTATTCATTTTCAGATTCTAGCAAATACAAAATTGCCATTACTTGGCAGAAAAATATTGAAGCCGAAAGTGCAAAAACTTACTGCTGTGGCACGAAAAATAATAATACATGGCGATCGTAACACTTTTAGAGAAGATTTAAACAATGGCCCTTCTCATGTATTTGGATGCCACAAAGATTGCAAAGAGTATTACTGCAGATTCATCAACAGTGATGAAAAGGACACAGATCTTTCACAAGAATTGAAAACAAAGGCACCCACAGTTTGGGCTCTCATTTGTGCAGCAAAAGAGGCAGTCATGTCAAAATGCCATCGACTATCAAATGACACAACAAATGTGGTGGAAAACTTTATGAGTGTCTTGAGCAAATTCATATGTGGAAAAAGATTGAATTTGCACAAAGGTGGCTCATATCAACGCAGAGTATATGTTGCAGGTAAGAATTGAATAATGTATAACATAAACACAACTAGCTTTTGCCCACGGCATCGCATGTGTAAAAGTATACATAAAAACCTTCCTCTTGAATCACTACTCTTTCTACTAAAAAAAACTGCATCAAAATCCGTTGTGTAGTTTTAAAGATCTAAGCATTTATATTATATAGAGACAAACAGACACGAAAAGCTTAGTTAGTTCTTAGTTTTACTTTATATTGTTTTCAATATTACACTTTTTTATTTCAGGCCTTTCACACACTGCTGGTGAAAACTGGCATGCAAGCGCTTGGAAAAGCCACACAGCATGTAGCCCTGGGAAAACAGTAAAAAAATACATTGCTCAAAAAGGAAAATGTCAAGAAAGACGAAAAAACTACACCCGCAGGCGGCTTTTCGTTCCCAAATGTAAACCTGACCAGAATTATGGTCCAAAGGCACAAGAGGCAAATGAACCAATTGCAGAGACAGATCTGAAAGAAGCATGTCTTCTAAAACTTAAAGAGTTTCAAAAAACAGATCAGGAAATTGAAGATATTGAACACCTGACCATTGGGCAACATGAAAATGATGTGTATAATACACATAGATGTAACAGGCTCACTGCCAGCCAGTTTGGAATGGTAAATGGCAATACTCTAGTTTTGTAATATACCACAAATTAGCACATTATGCTCAATCTGCCCTCTGTTACAGATCTGTAAGCGAAAATCAACGACACCCTGCCACAACCATGTCAAAACAATTTTATATAAAAACAATATTCTGACCAATGACATGTCGTATGGTCAACGCAATGAGTCTGTGGCAAGGACATTATTTACAGAAAAAATGAAAAAAAACGTGCGACCAGCAGGCCTCTTCATTGACAAAGAATTTGGCTTTTTGGGTGCTAGTCCGGATGGTATGTGGCATAATTCATTTCAAATTATTGTTTTTCTGTCCAGATCATTTGTGAATATATTATTATTTACTGCAATCAATGAATTTCAGGGGTTATAGAAGAAGAAAAGTCTATTTTGGAAATTAAATGTTTCCCCTCATTGGCTCGTAACAATCAAGACATGAATGCTGCTGCTAAAGATAGAAAAAACTTCCCATTGTATATTGACAACAATGGGAGTTTACAAATAAATAAAAAACACAACTATTACTATCAGGTTAGTACCAATTACATGCTGTTGTTGCATGCAGTAAACAGAGATCACCTGCTGTGCTTTATTTTACTGTTTGAACATTTTTACACCTACCTATTCTTGTTACAGATTCAGGGGCAACTACGAGTTTCTCAAATGAAGAAATGTTATTTTGTGGGATATATTTCTCCAGCTCATGATATTACAGTACTAGAAATCGAGCGTGACGAAAATTTTATTTTGGACATGTTACCTAAATTGGTAGCATTTTATAAAAATTCTGTTTTGCCAGAGGTGGTACTTCGAAAAGTAAAAAATAATCAAAACTGCATAGACGTTTCACTGTGGTAGCACATTTATTATTATATTACTTCTCGAATAACCGCCTCTGTAGTTTAGTGGTGGTTATTCTTTTATAAAGGAGAATTTTATTGTAAAATGTTATTTTTCAATAATGTAATAAATAATAACTGCAATAGTAAAAACCTGATTTTTATTTAGAACTCGGACAAAAATACATAATATTATATTTCACGACTAAAATCTCTTATGTAATTTGAATAAAATTACAAAAATATAACAAAAAAAGTTCAAAAACAGTATGTCGGTCTAGCGATACGAACCCGTTACCTTAGAGTACAGACCAAGATGCTTACTCATTTGGCCAGATCATGCTATGCAGAGCGGACGAAATTTACTAACGCTTCCGTTTACGATGAAATCTTTGTATGTGTGTGTGAATCACTCGCGCGCCGCTTCGCCGATGCTAAATGCACAAATAAAGCGATTTTAACACTTAAAATATTATTTAAGTATTGTTAGTTACATCAAAAATATTACGCTATTACCGGTAAACACTTTACTTTCTAAAAATTTGTTCTATTTAGTTGAAAAAAAAATAAAATAAGCTCTATTAGGACATTAACGCCATCTAGTGGCGCGGCAGTGCCTAGCTGACCGTGACGAACCACCTTAAGTGTTTAGGTTTAACATTCTCAAAACTTATGTACCTTGGTATTTTTACTTTTGTATTCGTACTGGCACTGTTACTATATTATATTACTAGCTTAAGCGCGCGACTTATCCGCGTGGATGCATTTCGAAAAACCCTTTTTTGACAGATTTCTACGTCATAATAACTATCTGCGTGACGAAATTGTAATCGTAATCCAACCAGCTGTTGATATTTCACTATACAAACTTAGGACCCCCATTTCATCATCTATGGTTCTTGTTTCCAGTAGCAACGGGAAACAAGTTTTTACAACAGAATCTAATAATAACGAGCACTTTTACTTTTACAATGGTAGGAATATCGACAAAAGTGAAACCTATAAAATGCAAGTTACACTTCGGTATCGATAAAAACTCGGCGTATTGTACGACTTCCTATGTATTGTGGTGGCTAGAAAGCTCCATAGACAATAGAATCTTTTAAAATTTTGTTACACTTTTTTCTAACTGGCCATTCACTTTTTTATTTTATTTTAATTGTTCTAACTTATGTACAGAAGCAGTAGTTTTGTTTAGACAATTCAAATTAAGAGAATGTAACAAAGCACATGTCCATTGTTATTTGTTACCGATTTTAATTAATTATTAAATAACCTAACCAAGAAATGTCAGCACATGTCTAAGAAGGGTTTCTCAACTCTATTGTATATATTAGCGCAAAGTTCTATTTTCAGTGCTCTTGAATTTAACCAGGCCCACCGCATTTCGGATCATATGGTCCCAGCCTAAGGTGTCCAGCGATGAATCCTATTATGAAAATGTTCTTCTTCTTTTCTTGCATTTCAACCTGTGGATTTGTGTGGTACTTGTAACCTTCCACTGTAAACCAACCATATTCAAATGCATGTTCATAAGCCACTCAATATTAAAGCATAATTTCTGGTTTACGTTGCAAAAAAGTCATTAACCCAACATTTATTATTATGTTTAATTTAGTCTTTGTGCGCTAAACGGTACAATGCTACATGTTCTTTAAAATCACGGAGCGTGGGATGCGAGCATTTTATTAAATTGTAAGCAAAAAATAAAAGTGTTTTTTTTTAACCTGAAATGAATCGCAATATTCAATTGAGAAATTGAATATTGTGATTCATTATCATCAAATAATATTATCAAAGTGTGACTGAGGGACACTCCAACTTTATAATGATACAATCTTTAGTAGTTTGTAAGTGACACTTACGAAAAGTACTCGATAACGAAAAATTCGAATTGTGAAGATAGTAAAGAATTCAATGAGGGTGTTTGATATTTTTTCTGCTGCTAGGGGGCAGACCCAACGCACACGTCATCTGGTGGCGTAAGTGGTATCAAAAACGGTCAATAAGAATTTTCGATTATTTTTCTGTCACAAGTCGGCGCTTGGTAGCCCGACGGTCCTTGTCGTGTCAAAAAGCTGTTAGATGTCACGAATTTAAAAACCCTCATTTATTATTAGGAAAAAAGAAGCATCATTTTAATCATTACGGGAGGAGAGGGAGAGAAATTATAGATTATATTATAGATTATACCACTTGAGCCTTATGGGAGACTAGGTACACACAATTTATAGAACATGTACGAGCAATACTTTTACAGTATACGATACCTACCAACAAATTTTCCCCAGTGAGTAGAATCGTCAGATATGGCCCTTTTTTAAACGGTGGATAAAGAATGATTTCTGTCGCAATCAACGCCATTTGGTACAAATCACTGTTTTTAGTTTTAGTTGGTAATCTTTTTCTCAGATATTCTGTTAGTTGTTGAAAATTCTTATAGCCAGATAAATTACACGTATTCCAGTGCCTTAATTGTTATAAAACAAAAGCGGGGATCAAGTGTCCTCAGTCTTCCCTACACGTAAAATATTTCATAGAATTTTGTTATTTATGTAACGAATATAACTGCCGCCTTTTTTTGGAAGTCGGTTAATTATTCAAAAGGGAAAATATCTTACCTTAATCATGATCACGAACAAGTGAAATAATAGAGCATTCAGATTTGAACAAAGTAGCGGTAGCTGTTGTTACAGAAAATAGTCATAATATTCTCGAAGGAATACTCAGATGATCGATTATCCAGGCGATGCATGCTTAGAATACTAATTCCCTACCCACTCGTAGGGAACCACCATTTCCCTTCTCTCGCTTACTCTATACTCGCTTGTAGATTACTAATTAAACAATACTCGTCGCATATTTTTATATAGTTTTTATTCAAAACCTCTAGTAAAAACATAAAAGAAAACAACAAGTCCCTGCAGTAATCGAGACTTTTGCTATCGAATATAATTGATAACTATACCTACCATTGAAATACATAGTTTCGTGGTCGATACATTCAATACGAAAACAAGGACCTATAGTGGTAATCAACCCTTGATCATGATCTCAGGGGTGTCTGAGGGGCATGCTAAATCTGTCTTGGGACGAAATTAATCAAAACATTGTAGAAGGAGTAGGAAGTGTTCCAGTTTCCTTCCCCAAGTAGAGCGGGAGACGGCAAAATTGTAATGACAAACAAGTCCTACTACTGTTGTAAATGTGAAAGTTTGTGAGGACCGAGGATGGATGGATGGATGTTTGGATGGATACCAAATTTCATCGAAATCCATTCAGTACTTTTTACGTGAAAGAGTAACAAACATCCATTCATACATCCTCACAAACTTTCACATTTATAATATTAGTAAGATTGTTTCTAATAGTAGGTACTTAAGACAGAAATGTTTGTAAGCGCGGAAGTTCCTCGCTCAGCCCACGAGATCTTTGTAATACAGTACCGTAGAAACCCACTAGTCTATGTAGTTAAGGCATGTACATAGTATAGATATAAGAATATATTTACAGGTGTAATGATCCGTACGGATTTGGATCTGGGTGTGATTGCTTGAATATTAAACGACCTGTGACGCATTAATTCGCAAGTCAATTAAATATGATCATTAATAATATTTATTAAGTAGTGTCGTTGAAATAAGACTTCAACACTTTATATTTTTTTTAATATGGCGGCACAGCATACAACCATTGCCAGTGTCATGTTAAATAGGCGAGAAACTAGAATTTTTCTTTATGTTTTCAACACCGTTTACATGGTAATCGTCAAGTCCAAAGTGTAGTCAAAGCCCAAATAAATCGGCACTCAAATCAGTCGATTCAGTAAAGACCCTTTACTGATTAAAATTTCTATTTAATTAATAATTAGGTACTTACTTGATAATATTTGCGAGGCAAATTCTAATCAGTTTAACAATTAACTTAGGTACATTTAGACTCATTTCATATCTTACGCTTAATGATATTACAAACGCGAAAGTTGAATGGATGGATGGATGGATGTTTGTTACCCTTTCACGCGACAACTACTGAACGGATTTTAAATAAATTTGCTGTGGTAGTAGTTTAGACTCTGAATTAACACAAAGGCTACTTTTTATCGCAGCAAAGTGTACGGTTCCCGGGGGATTTCTTTTTACGCGTACGGAGTCGCGGGCATCATCTAGATTCTGGTTTTGTGTATAAAACATGTAATAGAGAGAGTAACATATGTAAGTAACATATGTATAGAGCCATATATAGTAACATATGTAAACGCTTTAAAGCTTAAGCCTCTGTATAACGCCAGTGACCTTAAGCGTCAAGTCCCATACTAATTTTGTAGGCGACAAGGGGGTATCGCGCCGACCGGAGGTTACAAAATCGAATAAATAATGTCTATAAATATTTGAGACAAAATTTACAAAAACTAAAACGGCCTTCCCCTGAGTTTTGTCTTACTTAAAATACTGAAATAATTTTCACACTCGTCGACTTATATAAGAAGAGAAAAAAGGTTTTCACTTAAAAAGAATGGGTTGAATTAGCATATATTTCAATTAATATTTAAATAAAAAAAATAATTTATAAAAAGACAGACCAGCTTAATATAATGCAGATTAACATATATTTTTCTGGGATTTTTCAATACGACCATGACTAAGAAAAAAGGTTTCAAAGAACTCCAATTTTCAGTTCTATCGAGCGCACAACCCCTTAATACATGAAGGTAATTGATTGAGATTTCTAGAGGAAATAGAAATAAAAGTAAACCTGCTTTTCCGCTGTTTTACACCGCGACTATCTAGCTAGTAGCTACTATCTGCTATCTAGTTCTACTAATGTATACAAATAAATAAAATACTTTATGTTTAATACATACTCAAGTAAAAACAGGCGAAATTTAGAATCCGTTGTTTTAAATCTGATCGATTGTTTGTTTTGTTCCGCTTTCACGCTCAGACCACTGAACCGTTCATTATAAAATGTGCCCACAAAATACGAATATTCAAAGAATTACAGAAAGAGACCATTATATTGTTTAACTTTTCTTATTACTTTAGACTTGAGAGTTTATTGTTAAACAGTGACACGTTTTGCCTGGGGTTTGGGCCTCCGGTAAACGAAACACAACGCAGGCAGTATTTCACGCCGGTTTTGTTTGAGGCCGTGGTATTTATCCGGTAGAGCCAGGCCCATTCGTGCCGAAGCATGGCTCTCCCACGTTTACATATACAATACAATATGAAGGTATGGAGACACCGAATTTGATAGAGGCAGGCGCGAGCAAACGTTTTTAGGGTTACGTACCCACGGATAAACGCGGATGGTAAACACGGATGACGAGACCCTATTACTAAGACTCCGCTGACCGTCCGTCTGTCTGTCCGTCTGTCACCAGGCTGTATCTCATGAACCGTGATAGTTAAGCAGTTGAAATTTTCACAGATGACGTATTTCTGTTACTGCTAATCGCTACAATAACACATACTAAAAAACAGAATAAAACAAATATTTAAGGGGGCTCGCATACAACAAAGGTGAATTTTTAACCCTTTAACCCTGCGCGAGTCCGACTCGCACCCCGGTTCTTGACGTTTACTGTTAAAATATGTTTACGACATTATGACACAATTAAGCCGTCCCAAACTAATACGAGGGCAGTTTTAATCCCGATATCATAACGTTAGCTGTAATAAGGAATAAAGTTATTATAGTTATAATAACGAAACCCCACTCGTAAAATGTAGTAAACGAATAGGTTATATGGAAATTAATATATTGCCATCCTTATAATAATATTAAAATATTGCCTATCTTCAGTAAGGGTGACGGCACATTGAAATTAAAATTATATCAGAGAAAACTTTGCTTCACGATTCCGGCTATCCTAAAAATACTACATTTTCTTTTACCTTTTTACCCGACTACGGCGAAGTCATATGGAAGGGTAATGATTTTCGCAGTCTATTTACGTATGTTTGTTCTATCATAGCGCCTAAACTACTGGTCCGATTTTAATGAATGAAGTGTCCATAGATTCGTTATAATAGCCCGGGTAACATAAGCTATATAGTTTGCGTAGTCGGGTTATAGTTTTTAGCTTTTTATTTAAAACTTTTTTAAGTCAGTGAGAGCTAAAGTAATATTTTACATTTTATTTTGCAAATATTTTTTGATCTTGTTAGACACTACACAGACCCAGCACAAAGTAATCAGGAGATTCAGTAATATAATGCCTGTGGCTTCCCAATTTTATCGGTCTGTTTTTTGTAATCGCAATTGGCTTCGTTATTTTTTGATATTATTTCTATAAACGGGGAAATCGCAAAACATATCATTCTATAACCACCTTTTCTTTAAAATATTAATCATGCAGAGTGATAGAAAAGCCTCGCTAACAACCGACGGAAAATAAAGCTCACGTTTAGTCTCAAAGTGTACCGAACTGACAAACACACTTGTGCTTGCAGCTTTAATCGATTCTCATGCGGCGATCCGTCTGCTCGTTTTCCGGTTCAAGAAAAATCATAATATACATATTACATACCTGCCTAATAAGAACTAATTTCGAAAATAATTTAAGTCAAAACAAAATAAACATGGTGTGAGGTGTGTGGCCACCCACCCTAACCGGCCCTTGTCCTATTAAATTGAAGTACTATTTAATAGGTACTAGTAGTAGTAGGAAGTACTATTAAATAATAAGGTTAAACGCCGTATCTCATTATTTCGTGCTCGCGGTTCCCTGAGACATAAATTAAATACTAATATTATAATAACGTTTTCTGTTACGAAATAATATTCGGCCATATTATACCTGTATTAATGTTTAAATAATAAATAAAACTCCCCACACCGATTTCGGTGACGGTGGCCGGTTTCATTGAAACCAGGCCAGTTACGCAGGAGTAATTTTATAGTGCCCACTACACAACACGCACTCTCGCTTCCTTTACTCTCATAATCCAGTGGCACGGATGGCCGACAAGACTGGCGAGAGATCAGGAGCAGGTCCGACTATTTACATGCCCATCCGACGCATGGATCATCTTTCTCGTCAGACAATCAGGTGATCAGCCTGCATTGTCCTAACCAAACTTGTCGAGAGCCAAGCTTTAACCACTAGACCACGGAGGCTGTTAAATCGTCTGAAAAATATTTATAGATGTCAATTATCAAATTAGTTAAAGGAGTTGCGCAAAACTTGACCCAGAGTCGACAAAATAGAATGTTTGTTAATGCGTTCACTTTCAATCATATTTGTTAACAATGTTAACGAAAGGGCAATCCCGTAAGTAAAAATATAAAGTCTAAATTCAATCAGCTTTTCTGTTGAAATGGCGGGCCAAAACTAGTAATAAATGTGTTCCACAGCTATTGACTACAAATAAACTCATCTGTAACATATAAATAAATACGAAACAAAGAGAGAATAATGAAAAATTAGTATTCCGTGCAGCGGCCATATTAGCGGCAAAAATACATAACTGGAAATGGCGGCGGAATGTCAAATATATCGCGGAACTACGGCACGTCCCTCAATATGAGAATCCAGTACAGGAGTACACCGAAACGAAGCGATAGGCGACATGGAGCTGCATTTTCAAGATAGCCATTCAAAACAGAACTTTATTCATTACACAAGTAGATACACGTTTCATTGCAAGAGTTCGTATTTCGAGCTGCACCGAGCAGCGTAGCGCGGCGCCGCTCTTGCAATGAAACGTGTATCTTCCTGTGTAGTGAATGTAGTTCAATTTTAATCTTAAAATTGCAGCGTCGCTCCGCGTCACGTATCGTCGCGGTGTGAAATCACCTTAAGACTATCTAGTAGGTTAGTAAGAAGATCTTAGTGGGTAATCCGTAATTGTTAAAATGAACATCATCAGCTATCACTAAATAACTAAATCAGCACGCCTGTCGCCTAGTGCATGTTAGCAGAGTTCACTTACATTATTTACTTACTGAGATTACTTACAGTCTACTTACATACTTACACAATAAGGTGCCTATAATTTTTTTATCACATAAAAGAATAGTGCTCTGAATAATTGTTGAACATACAAAAAATATACAGCCGAACATATTATATAACCGCCTCCTTTTTGGAAGTCGGCTCAAAACAAGAAAGTTTACAAAAGGAAACTACACTAATAAAAATCAATATTTTCAAAGAAACTGCGGATCGTTTGAAGCACTGTAATTGCAAGTCTTGTGAAAACGCCCCATACAAAAGTCGTAACTCGTACCGGCAGGTCGTCACATGATGGATGATGGATGGATGGATGTTTGTTACTCTTTCACGCAAAAACTGCTGAACGGATGTTGATGTAATTTGTAGTTCAAATGAAGTAGTTCAAGCTCTGGAATAACACATAAGCCTATTTTAAATCCCGAAAAAGTACAGTACGAGTATTTACGCGGGCCGAGCCGCGGGCAAAAACGAATAGATTGTTAATCTGTATGAAACTGATCATGGCTATATAATTCAAATTCAAAGCGCATCGTTTAGCGCACGAAATGAAATTAACTACCGCTCGCTAGTTTTCAAGCTCATTTGAATACAAGCTATAGCTAATATTTGAGCTCATACTTGATCGTAATATCAGAAATTGATTAAAACCTTTCATAAATTGGCCTGTTTCAAAGACGTATACAGGGTGACCTGAAATTCGATACATTCCTTTGAAAGACAGAAAGTAGACCTCATTTACAGTAATATTTTTCGTGGCATCCCCTATCCGAAAATTGATATTTACAAAGTTATTGAAATTTCAAACATTTTTTCTTTATTTTCTACTTTTTGACTTTGACATGACGTATTTTTAAAAATGTTTGTCTTTTTAGTGATTTTTTTATGTATTTTAACCGTCAATGAGTCAAATATTATTTTTAAGGAATAAGTAGGGACAAACTATGCGAGAATTTTTCATTATGAGACATGAAACAGAATTTTCTTTCTACCACGTCTTCTATCAACACGGCCGCTTTCCCGAATTCGTCGAAATGTTGTTGAAAACACTCTAACGTTTGGCACTCGTCGATTCGGAAAACTTTCAACGTATGTTCTTCGTGCAGCAGCAGCATTACCATTACAAAGTCCGTAACAAAACAAGATGTCAGCGTATTCATCGTACTCAAAAGCAACCATCGCGATACAAAAAAATCACAAGTAGAAGTAAGTGTGTAGTTTAAAGCAACAATACGTCCGTACACGGCAATAGTTGACTCAAAACTTATATTAGCTACTAAATTTGTTCTCTAAGCCACTCGGTAACTCATTGACAATTGGCCGCGACGACAGTAGCCGAAACATCCCGAAGTTTGAACAAAGGAAATAATTGAAAAAAAAAGTCGCCTAAGGTAGAGTAATTCTTGAGATAACGTTACCTGATGATTGTTTTGTCTTTGTTTATTACATGTTCATATTTTTATGTAGACATTTGCACCTTTTTGGAAAGCTAATGAGATAAGGAAGTTATTTAGAATATTTGTACGCATTGTATCATACATTTTTTTAAGAAAATCACCTGTTTTTAAGAAATATGTGCATTTTTCTTAAAAGAAAATTATGTTTCATGTCTCATAATGAAAAATTCTCGCTTAGTTTGTCCCTATTTATTCCTTAAAAATAATATTTGACTCATTGACGGTCAAAATACATTAAAAAATCACTAAAAAGACAAACATTTTTAAAAATACGTCATGTCAAAGTCAAAAAGTCGAAAATAAAGAAAATTTTTTTGAAATTTCAATAACTTTGTAAATATCAACTTTCGGATAGGGGATGCTATGAAAAATATTACTGTAAATGAGGTCTACTTTCTGTCTTTCAAAGGAATGTATCGAATTTCAGGTCACCCTGTATATTATAGACGAGGCATGTCGAGTTGTTTGGGGCCATTTTGACGTTTGAGGTATGGTGAAATCAAGATGGCGTAACTTATTTTGTATGAAGATTTGTTCTGTCAAATCTTCATATACTTAATGCAAAAGCAAAATCTCGTGAAACCGTACAGGCTACACTTTGGTGTGATAAAAAGTAGCCTAAGTCTTAATAATTATCTGTGCTATCTGTCTCCTCTATATCTGTGCCAAATTTCATCAAAAGCGGTCCAGTAGTGTCGGAGCCTATTCGATTCAAACAGACAAACATATAAACAAACAAATCTTTTATCTTTATGTTATTACTTATTCGTGTAGATATGCGCAAAATATTTGAAGAAAATATTATGTAAACGACGGTGATACATTACGAAAGCACACAAGATTTTTTTTGACAAAGGATACATTTTTGAAGGGTTATTTTACGTTCAACCCTGGGAGTTTCCACTCCCGTCTTAGTTCAATCCCTAAATGTTGACCAGGTTCAACCCCCAGGGGTAGAAACCGGACATTAATACATTGAGCATCTTTTCTTAGGTCTATATTTAACCCCCCATCGTTACGTACTTTATAAACATATATTTTATATAATAAGTATATTTATTCATATATAATACAGAAAATATTCTATACGACCAAAGAATATGCAGTAAACTGCATTGACAGTTTTTTAGCTAAAAAAATGTGTGTTTTACTATACTTATACATATGCATATATTCGTCTTTGATGTGGGTTTTGGCTACAACGGGAATGGTAATTAAATTATTGGTAAAGTGGTAGTATCTACTGTTTTCATAATTAAACTACTTTTGCATTGTGTCGTATTAAACATCTAATCCCTTACCAATAAAAATATTTACACAATGGATAAGGTATACAATGCTTAGTCCTTGTCTGATACGTTGCAAATGTCGCTTGACAGACAAGGACGAAACGTTGTTAGTAAGGGGGTTAAACTTTAAAACGTGCCGCAGTATTACTAAAACTATCGTCTACAAACTGTCGTTCAAAAGCTACAAAACACCATCCTGATGTTCTTAAAAAATGGAGACAAGGATAAAAAAGAATCCGTCAGCCACATGTGGTTAAAAACCGGACGCCACCGGCTCGATACCGGCAAAAAAGGACGAAAAGACGCCTAAAGTGTTATTAATAACTTGTCAAAATAATGGTGATAGGACCGAATACAATAATCGTCGCTGAAAAACTGTAAGCGGAAACAGAAACTTTCGAAAAACATTATTAACTACCCTTTGTCCGCAGCTCCACCCGCGTAGATACAGTATCCCACGGGAACAGCATGCACTTTTTCGGGTTAATAAGTACCTACGCGATTTACGCGAGCGGAGCCGCAGGCGAACGCTAGTTTTAATATAATGACAATGTTAAATAACCATTTTCGATATGTCGTGTTCAATAAAATAATTTCGGCTTGGGAGCGTCGTAACTTTGAGTAACGTTTGGGTCTTCGGACGTTAGATTTGCACGATTAATTTCGAGGTAACAGGTCGAAATCAACGCCTACTTGTTCAAGTTTTTATTTGTCTATTGTTTGTGAAATATTTAGAGCCTATCTTATTATTAGACACGCTCTAAAACAACGCAATTTACCTATTTAGCCTATTTTTGCCTTGGTTAAGAACTAAGTATCGCAAATGAAACTTGGTAGAGTTTAAAGAGTTCCTAGATACTTCTAGGTACGACGAAAGGTCATTGGAAAACATGTCGGTAAATTACATATAATATTAGGGCTATTATGGTTCCGTACTAAAAGGGTAACAGGACCCTAATATGGTAAATAAGCTATTTTACTGAGACTTCGCTGTCTGTCCATCCTTCTGTCTGTGACCACGAAACGTAATAGCTACAGTTGAAATTTTCACAGATTGCCGCTATTACCGCTTTAAAAATAAACACTAAAACAGAATAATATATTTGATGGAGGCTACCATACAATAAACGTGATTTTTTGCCGTTTGGTACGGAATTTTTATCTTACTTAGTTTTGATTTGAGAAAAGAAATACGTGAAACACGATAGAGTTCTTAAAGAAGAATTACCAGATTCGCACATACCCACGCTACTTTTTAGAATTTAAAAAGTGGCTGAAGAATCGTAGATTTACACATTGGCTACTACTGATGTTGAAGCAAAAATCGTTTTAGCAACACTATAAAACAACTCCCACAATCAAAGTGCAAAAGACTACACTGAACGGTCAAAGAAAACTTCTTCCAGCAACTCGAACTAAATTATAACAAAGTAAATGTATATTTCACTCTTAGTAGAGACTCGTTAAAACAGTTTTTGTGTTTAAAGTGACTTGCCAAGGTTGAAAAATTACTCAACTCTTTGTTGATTACTCAGCAAAGCGCGGCTTGTTAAATATTAGTCAATAGTCATATTTTGTTTGAGATAAACTAAATTTTATTAGGTAGCTCGGTTCCTTAATTTATATGTAAAACATCTGTGGTCGGTCAAGCCGTCTGTCGGCGTGACGAGAGACCCGTCGCCGCGGGTAATGTACAGTAGATGGTTTGTACTAGACTCTAGTAATTAGTTACTAGAGTAACATTTGTGTTTTCTATCCGCCGTGACTTATTGTTTTCGGAGTTAGGTACTTAATCAACAAAAGCGGTTACGTGAAAAATATTATTTTAAAAGCTTCTACTACCTAAATAATATTCTTTATTACCGAAAATGTTAAAAAATAACATTGTAATTGTTATAAAGACCGTCCGTGATAAAATAACATTAGATTATATTACAAAGAGCACATTGTAAAGTTTAGAATTTCCTTCAGTTAAATTGACAGAGCGTGGAGTCATTTGACACTATTTATGAGGGTATTTATATAGAGGGTCCACGTAAAAAATGAATTTAACTGGCTGGATATCAAGTTAGAAATATAGTGTAAACTTATAAATTGTTTTAATTTTTTGCACTAAACGTATTTCATAATTAGAAACAAAAAATATAATAAAAAATATAATAATAAAACTTATGTTTTTTATTTACATAAATAATAGTACACTTACCGACAGCAGCAATTACAAGGATCAAAAAATTCCAAACACAGATTTTCGAACACATTTTCAAATCCAAGTATGTTTTTCTCACTTTAAATCACTTTTAATACAATTATGTTATTTCTACATAATCACGTCTAAAACGCGAATTAATATATGCATAATTCGTGTCACTTCACGAAAATCTTTGTCACTTTTTTCACGCAATAAAAAAATTATCTGTCAATTATTTTACGCGCGCGCGGCACACGAGAGTCGAAGTTCGAATAGCCGTGTAAAGGCGCGAGTACACATCCCGGTGATCGACCCTACCGGAACCACAGTCGCTGGGCCCGTGACTGCCGACAGCGTGTGCACCGCACCGAAACGCGCGGCGATACCAACTTAACTTTACACCCCGCAACTTGTAGCTACAACCTTATGGTTACACAATTAGGTTGACATTCGCTTGGCATTTATTTTTGTGAATTTGAATGTTATGCAAAATAGTAGTGAGTAGTTTTGTGGAGCGTACGCGCATAGAAAAGCATGTCCCCCATTGTGTGGTATTGTCTGGGAAGGTATTGAAAAAGCACGGTATTATCACCGGCAAAGAATTACGCAGAAGTTTGGTATGCGAATGTTTGTTATATAAATCATAAGTTTAGAAAACAAATGGTACACGTGGTGTTGTTACAACATTTGCACATGTTAACAATCATCATCATCAGCCAGTAACTAACCGAAAGTCATTTAAGTACTTCATTGTGTCACTGCTTCTTCTTCTCGTCTTTCCATTATAAATATTTTACCCAGCTAGTCTTTTTTGCCATTTTTCACGGTTCACTCGCAATTTTTTTACGATGCAAACATTTTAAATCACCTACAAATTTCAATCCGACTGAAGGACTTTGTATCCATGGTCATGAATAAATTAAAAAAAAAAAAAACCTACAAATTTCAGCGTCTTAAAATTCTTTAGGGGTCACGTTAAATAACAAATAAGCAAATTTTTTCCTCATTACCCGTTACGTTAACGCAGGGGCCCAGAGGTAACGCGAGGGGTGAGCAGGTCGATAATTTATTTCCGTCATTCCTTCACCTTCACCTTCACCTGCACCTGCACCTTCCGCGAAATTAGGTAATGTCGTCTCTAAAGCCTGAAGTGATTGTTAAACA
The DNA here is from genome assembly GCA_037179445.1 of Phengaris alcon alcon. NCBI lineage: Eukaryota > Metazoa > Arthropoda > Insecta > Lepidoptera > Lycaenidae > Phengaris > Phengaris alcon. The sequence goes on along the minus strand of JAYRCH010000646.1, from coordinate 954,661 downwards.
AATTGCACATACGATATGTAACTTGTACTTGATTTATTTAGCAAAAGAAATCATAATTTGCTAGGTGTTGCCCACGACTTCGCGCCCGCAAAAGAATAGTTAACCGTACATTTCGGAGCAATAAAAAGTAGCATATTGTATGTACCTTCCCCGTAGTCTTTTCTACATCTATGCTACATTTCATCGAAATCGGTCCAGTAGTTTCGGAGCCTATTAAATGCAAACAAACAAACAAACCTCTACTCTTTTTTATAGAAGTATAGATAAGATTCAAAAGTGATTCGGCGTAACTCGCAGTGTCCGCGACTGAACATTTTTACCCAGTCAACACTAATCAACTCACTTTTGTGATGATTACGTAATAACAATAATATTTTTTAATTCAAAGCCACATCATGAGCAATGATCACAGTCTTGAGCGGTTTAGCCTTGATGTGTTTACGACGTAGGACGTTGTTACAGCTTTTCCATTGCTTTCTTTTCCATTCCTTTTGAACTTTTGAAAATGTTTTTGCATCCAAATGCACAACACTGATGCATAATATGCGCACACATTGGCCGAGCGCAGACGAGCGCCTTTGGTTTGTGCAAAAACCGACGCCGGTTCTGAGGTGAGGCAAGTGATCTCGTAACAAGTGACGGCGAGCGAAGACAAGTTGCACCAAATGAGCTCTACGCATGTTGGCGCTGGGCTTCACTCGGCCAACTAGGCGAGCGGCACCGAGCGATGACAAGGCAAGGCAAATCGGCTGTCTACATATTGACGCTGGCCATCACTCGGCAACGCTGGGCCAACATATAATTATAGCCGCTATAAGGGAGATGTTTCGTATTCCTAATTAGCAGAAGCGACTACTAATACGTAGTAGGTAATGAGATCCATTTGACGATTTGAATACACTACCAACTGCAATGTGAAATCTGAACTTAGAACTCCGAGAAAGCCTAACGGTCCCACCGGACTCCGTAGCAATTAGCGTGACATGGCGAAGTAATGCGACGCCAAGACAACTTTCAGTTAATAATCATCATGTTACATATATACCAGGCATTCTACCCCTTTACGGCGAAGCCAAAAGGAAAGGCAACGATTTTGGCAGTCCATATGTATGTATGTTCCACCGTAGCGCGTAAACTACTGGTTCAATTTTAATAAATGATGTGTCAATAGATTAGTAATAATAGCCCGGGTAACAATAATTGACATAAGATATATAATTTACGTCGTCGGGACTCGGGTTATAGTTTTTTTATAAAAATTATAGGTAGTTTGTACTATACGTGCATCTAACCTTAGATTTTTGATGTTACACATCTGCCACACTTTCCGCAACGGTTTTTGTGTACCTAATTAGGTATGTTCAGTGTACTCCAACAGTACGATATGGCGATCGACCTGCTATTGCGTGATGGCTAATCGGTCCACTTCCGCTGAGTCAGTTCCTTATCAGGGGACAGTACCTATACTAATTACATGTAACAATTCCCTAATAATCGTGCAGTGCGAGAGTCGAGAGGCGAGAAGATATTACGGTGAGTATATGGAATACTAGGCGTAGGAAAACAGCAAAATGTATTTAAACACAATGTACAACAATGTACAGTATTTAAACTTGTCCTTAAGACGAATCAAGATTAAGACCCAATTTCACCAACGCGATAAACGAGACGTTTATTGCGGAGCTTCGGTTTAAAATCTATCTATCCCGTTCCATTCAATGAGAGAGGGAGAGTGGAAGAAAATCCGGACGATATAGCGTTTAGCGCATTTTCAGATGTTTAGTGAAATCGACACTAAGGCTGGGACGATTTTAATATGATCCGGAATCCGGTGGGCCCGGGAAAATACAGAGCACTGAAAATAGAACTCTGCGTTAATACGATAGAGTTGAAAATCGAAGTGTCGAGTGTCAAGCTGTCACATACGAATATACATTTGACTCGACACTTATGTGTTCGATTTTTAACTCTATTGTATAAGTCCAGAGTCCTATTTTCAATGCTCTGAATATTCCCCGGCCTACCGGATTCCGGACAATATAGTCCTATCCTAAACTAAAACCGGATTCGATCTTTCTCTCTCATTCAATGTTAGAACGGGACAGACAGATCTCTTCTAGAAAATCTTAACTCAGCGTTAAACGTCGATTTATTACGTCGCGTCGGTGGAACTGGAGCTTACATGTCTCTAGTTGTCCTTGAAAAGATTACCGTCTCTGATGGATAGATGTTTTAACTAAGTTTGTGGATTATCCTTAGAGCACTATCCAAGCCTATGTTCATTAAAATTGTCTTTATCATTTTCTTTGTGAAGATCATAATTAATAGGTACTATAGATGTTGCCCGCGACTTCTTGTACGAAATATAGCCTTAAGCGGCTTTCAGACTACTAATATATTAGCATATAGTATATAGCTCATAGCACAACAATATCGCGCACCATACATTGTTATGGACACGTTCACACTGTACTGTACTATATATTATTGGCTAACTATACGCTTTAAAATGGTGTGATATTTATATGTGATGTAATAAGAGTTTATGCTGTGTTATATCGCTCGCCGCCCTCTTCCTCCTCCCTCACCCCCCGGCCGTCCCGCAAGCGAAACGAGCGACACAACCATACTGAGCTTGCTATATACTATAAATGCTTGCGATAATATCGCGTAATGTGAACGCCATGCAATATAGTATAGCATTAGGTCCTTCTTTGCAATACTATATATAAAAAAGGGCTATAGGTAAAAACCTGAATCTAGGTCGGAGGCTGCGGGTGAAGTACATAAGAGGCTGGCAGTATTGGCTCGCTGTATGGCCAAACTGATACGTTGGCCGAGGTAAGCCCATGGCGGCTATGGCAGGACTGGCGGGCGGCACTGCGGCGGCAGGACAGTCCATGGTGTCCATGGCGGTCCACCGTGGCACCACAATGGCAGCGATGGGGCTCGTTAGTGGAGGTTCCTAAACGCATAAATAAATAGATCTATAAATAAACTTAATTTGAAAAAAAAAATATATATATATTATTTGAACTGACGAAAACACTATTATCTGTGCATTGTGCGATCGGCCATGATGTGACGTCATAGTAATAGTAAACAAATAAACGTCACTTGTCACAGTTGTCAAATACTCCATAGTAGACTGAGCTGTTATGTGATTGTTTAATAGTAGTATGACGTCAGAGCACAGATTATCTATAGACAATCATGGCGGGAGGCGTTTTCGGCTGTTTTTTAAAAAGCGTATTTGTTATTTATTTTCAGTGTATTTCCAGTTCATATAGTTAAGGCAGGACAACGCCTGTTGGGTACAGCTAGTAATACGTAATTATCTATTATTTTCGTTCTTTTACTTGTTAGACTAATATCGGTGCGAATATTGTGTCCAAAATAATAGTGCTGCGTATCTACTTGTTAAAAGTTACTTGGAATTGTATTTCTTTTGGCCACGCAGGGCCGGACCGTAAACTTATTGGGCCCTGGGCTAATACTACTAATTACTCCAAGTATAGGAAATATAAGACAATGCAATACTTACAATCTGTTGAATTTAATAAAATTATTTTTTACTTTGACTCGACTTAGCTACCCCTTGATTTCACGGGGCCTAAAAAGCCATATGGTGGATCCGGCCCTGTGGCCACGGAGTAAAATGACTTTATCAACAACGCTTATTCAAAATTATGTTTATAAACTGTACAAAAAGCGTGGCCTTCAGAGTTGTGGTCATACCCACAAACATGGTTGTTGTAAAAAATTCTACGAATGTGCGCAACCGAAAAGCTTAATAGGGATGATGACTATCACCCGGTTTCTGAAAGGCTAATCAAATAGTCGATGAACTATCACGTTGTTGAGTTAACAGGAAAGTTACTTCATCGACTATTTGATTAGCCTTTCAGAAACCGGGTGTTAGTGAGAAATTTACTAATCATTGAACATCTTGACATGACTCATTTACTCCTTAAATAGCTTTCTAGAAACCGAAAACAGCGTTTGACATGTGGTTTGACATTAGTTTGGTTAACTAACACTTTGATCAAATCAAACGACTGATCAAGCTTTTTACGACTAAATTTACACCTGACAAGAGATTTGACCGCTGTTTGGTTAATTTTGGCGTTGATTAGCCTCTCAGAAACCGGGGGCTTATCATTATTTATAATATATTCAGAAATATTGAGGCATTGCTACTTGGTAAATGTAAAAAAATATAATATTTTATGTGTAGTTTAGTAATTAGATACATCTAAAAAGTACAAAAAAAATTTTTTTTGCTAAATTAGTAAACAATACCTACATCATTAGTTTACTTATATCATATACAAAAACATTTATTGTGGTAAGTATGAACTTAAACGCACAAATATCGGAGATACTTACAAATATGTTCCTGCGGCCTACTTCATACACTTTAATCTAGGCGTGACGTCACAGCTAGTTAGGACTTTAGTATGGAGCGTTTTCACGAGACTTGCGAAATTTTGTATACAAATCGCTGTAGTACCTTTGAAAATATTGACTTTTGATATACTGTTTCTTCTGAGAAGTTACTCATATTTAAGCGTACTATTCATTTATGCAATCAAAAATGTAGTCTTAGGCTATTGTAATGGCATAATTATTATAAACAGAATTTTAACAAATTTTTTTTTGAAGGCTTACTGAGTGTTTGATATAATTCATCATCAGCTAGCTATTACTATCAGCTCGATCAATGCTTGACACTGTCAAGCAGTGATTGAGCTGATAAGAATGCTGATAATAATAATCATCGAGCTGATGAGCGCGGGGGGTTAATGGGAATGGGAATGAGGAATCGAGGGAACTCCTCGAAATTTATATGGACGCATGGTGATTTTGACTTTTTCTGAAGTAGTCCAAGCATATGCTATCAAAAAGTAAGATTTTGCACCAAGGTATCCCTGGATAATAGGTACATCTCAAAATATTTTACACCGACACGGATATCTTTGATCATTACTTTGCAGTCTGTGAACAAACACACCGGCATATTTAGCGAAACACAAAAGAAAGGTCCATAATTAAAAAAATATGGTTTTATTTTAAAATCTACTTACTATACTTCTTTTGTTATTTAAAGTTTCATTTGTTTTACTTAAAATGAGATCACATTAAGAACAGATTTTGCGAGTAAAGGCTATTTGTGAAAAATGGTACATTTTTGAACTTTTCATGTAACCGGGAAAAGTGAAAATTAATATTAAAATAACAATTAATTAAATTATAAAAATGGTGATTAATATCGCGTATTTCCTCCACGTGCTCTTATTAAAGTTTCTACCCGTCTAGGCATACTGAGAATTATGTTATCGATGGTCTCCTGGGATAGTCTCCACCATTCCTCAACTACGGCGATTCGCAGTTCACCCACGTTGGCAGGAGCTGGAATTCTGGATTTAACTTTTCTTTTCAGCAAGTCCCAAACGTGCTCTATTGGGTTCATATCCGGTGATCTCGCCGGCCACTCCATAACAGTGATATTCATATCATTAAGATAAGCTTGAGTTACGCGAGCGGTATGCGGCCGAGCATTATCCTGCATAAAAACAAAATTGTCACCGATATATGGGGCAAACGGTACGACATTTTCTTCTAAAACTTCTCTGATATAGCGGTCTGCAGTCAGACTCCCTCTGTCAATCACTACCAAGTCTGTGCGAGCTCCCAAACAAATGCCCGCCCAAACCATTCTTGATCCACCACGGTATGCAACTGTAGTTTCAAAATTTGTCTGAATGTATCGTTCTCCTTTGCGTCTGTATATTCTTTGCCTGCCATCAATTTTTATAAGAGAATTCTGCACTCATCACTAAACAATACCTTACTCCATTGGTCCGCGTTCCAAAGTCGATGTTCCTGAGCAAAAGTTAACCTGTTTCTACGATGATTTACCTCGAGCCTTGGAGCCTTGGCGGGCACAAATGAACCCAAACCAGCTTCTTCGAACCTTCTTCGTACCGTACGCTTACTTACGGTTACACCGAGAGAGAAGGGAGACTCTTCTCGCACACCGGGCCCCTGAAAAGGGCCTTGGGCGGGGAACCAATACCAGGGGCTGAGCCCCTTTAATTGGGGTGGAATGACGCGCCCAGTACGAGTACTGGGCGCATAGAGTCAGTTTTAGGGAAGACCCCCCGCGGCAGAACGCGGGGGAAACCCGTGGGGGAGGTAAAGTAAGATGGGAGTGACGATTTCCAAAACTAGGCACGACCAGGACCGGCGGTCGGCTCCAAACGGCGCGTGGGGGTCCCGACCCGGAGGCCGGGAAACGTGTATGGGTCCACTCCCTCACGCGCCGCGTTTGCCGGACCGTGGACGAGAAGTGGAAGGAGAGACCTGGGATAGGAAAGGGGGGAAACGTGTTCCCGGGCCCCAGACTTTTGATGTCGGGGGGGGGGGGGGGGGGGGGAGCTACCACGGGGCTGACATGTGGGGCAATAGGGCTGCCCCATGTCATACTCCGGGCGCACTGACGGTGGTTGCGCCGGTTTTTATAACCGACGCGGGGGTGAGGGGGGCATCGATCCAACGGTGCATGTATACAGGGGGCGCGCCGCGCTTGGGGGCGTCTCGGCAGCGTGGCTCCGGGATGCTCCCTGCGTCCGGTGTCAGCAGGGCGGGTGCCGTTTGGCGAGCGAGCCTGCCACGGCAGCGGGTCGGTGATTTGACCGGGCGCGTGGCTTCCGCTCGCGCAGTAGTCGATTCGGTGATCCTGTAACTAGAGCAGAAAAATTAACGCGTTCAAGGAGCGCGGGGGGGGCGTTGCGTAGCACGCAAAGGTCCCGAAGCCCGGGACGCGCGTCGTAGATCCCCAGCAGTCACAGGCGGCTCCTCTGATAGGAGCTTCTGGATGACAGAGATATCTAGGCGCGGGTCCGAGCTAGGGTCTGGGGAGCCAAACTTTTATTAGGGCTGCGATGGTGGGGGCGCCTTTTAGGTGGGCCTGTATGATGGCCTGGAGGATCTCCTCCCCGGCCTGAACCTTCTGAACTAGGTCCATGACCAGGAAGAGGAGGGTCTGCAGCAGCTCTGCAGAGGATGTGGGGGTCTCGCTTTGCCCCAACTCTTGGGGCAGCGGAGAGGGTAGCAGGGACTATGGATGCGGGGCAGCCGCGGGATTTGCGGGCTCCGGGACTATGGTTGCTTCCACGGCTGTGATGGCCGCGGAGGTGGCGCTGGGTGTGCGCGAGGAGCACGGGGGGCGCTGCGGGCGCCGAGTGTCCTGCGTGTGGTCAGGCTGCAAAGGAGCGAGCGTGGGCGGCTCCAGCTCTGCTTGACTGCTGGTTGTGGGAGAGGCTGCAACACAGGGGGTGGCCACAGGGGGTGCAGCATCTCTCCTCCTGGTTCTCGGCTTCTTTATCTTCCGCGCGGAGGAGTCGGGAGCCGGGGGGGGCGACTTGTTTGGGAGAGTAGTCGTTAGCCTCCGCCATCAATGAAGTTGAAGTTGGCGGAGGCGGTGGGGCCTCCTGTTCGGGGGGAGGCGGGGCAGAGTTTGCGCAGGGGGGGGGGAACAGCGGGCGTGGTCTGGTCGCACCTTCAGAGCTGCCTTTATAAAGGATGGGCATTTCCTGCTGTTTGCAGGGTGCGCCCCTTTACAGTTAACGTAGGTAGGCGTCTCAGTGGGGGGGCGGGAGCACTCCCGCACGGAGTGTTCTCCGGCACACCGGACACAGACTACCTTATGGTGGCAGTTGTGGCTCAAGTGCTGGAAGCGAAAGCATCGGTGGCATTGGGCCAGGCCGCTGCGGCCCTGCCATGCTTCGATGCAAATTCCCGGCATATACAAAAGTTCAGTGACCTTATATATGCCGGGGACGACTTCTGGGGCCCTGACTATGCGGGCGAAAAAGATGCTCCCACCGGGTTCAGACCTCGCCGGAAGTTCGGACACGTATTCCGCCACGTATCCCAGTTCGGCGAGTCCGACCTTGATGTCCTCGGTGTCTGTGGAAGAAGGTAGGCCCCTAATACCTACCTTGATTGCCCTGTCTTGTGGTATACCATGAGAACGAGAACCAGGAGGCTTGTCCCTGCTGCTCAAGGTCCGTAAGGTATTTTTTGACGGTCCTATATTCGTGTTCGCTTCGGGGCATGAAGCGAATGCCAGAACCGTTCTGTTTGGCGAAGGGTGAATGCCCCAGGATGTCACGGAGACGGCGGAAGTGGCGCACCCAGTCGTCGATCTTCTCGACGACCAAGGGTGGGTAGCGAGACTTGTTAGGGGGTGGTGACGCTTTGGTAATGGTCACCGACGCCGGAGCGGGGTTGGGTTGGGTTGGGTATCTGGTTGTGGGCTGGTGGCACTCACCTCGGCGTAGGTCCGTTGGCGGTCGGCGTACCCGGCCGGTAGTGGTGCGTGCAGGTTTATGAGTGGAGGCGGAAAGGTGGGCGCGCGGTAACGATACTCACGCGGCGGGGAGCGGCTGTCTCTGGTCGCAATAAGTGCGGCCTGGTGGGTGTCGCGCGGCTGTGGGGCCGGCGAAGGGTCTGGTGAGCGCGGAGAGCTCGCGATGGGCTGGTGTGGGCCGTGCGGCTGAGCAGCCGGCACAGCACGGTGGTGTCGCGGCTGGGGAGCCGGCGAGGGGCGGGCAGAGCCCGCGGTGGTGCGGAGTGTGTCCACTTGGGGGACGTTTTCAGGTCCGGGGTGTGCGGCAGGCTGGCGTGAATCGCTCGCCTGCGCAGTACGGCGCGATGTGCGCCTCGGTTTGGCCGGGCCCTGATCGGCTGTGCTGGGCGGGGGCCCAGACTCGTCGCAGGCCGCCGTCGGAATGCATATTGGGGGGGGGGGGGGATGGTCCGCACAAGCTAGGCTCGGCGAGCGGGTGGTGGTGTGTGGGTCCGAGATAGAACGTGAGCTGGACCTCGATGAGGCCGGGCTGTACGTAATCTCGGAGTACGCACGAGAGTTTAAGTGGTCGTGGCGTCGTCATGTTGCACTTGGTAACACAACATAAAAACACACGAGTCACACAAACAGTCAACACTGAACGGCAACAGGTGTACGTATCACAACACAAAAAGGTACTCACACTATACGTGGACGGACGATACACTAAGTGTACATACACGGAGACGGTACACACACTTAGGGGGGCTGTCTCCTCGTGACCCAACGCTGAGCCGAAACTCAACGGGAGGCCAAGAGCAGGGCAACTCCCCAGCAAGGCGCAAATCCACAACTTATTCTAATGAATAAGGTGTGAATTTACGGTCGCTATTAGGAGTCTATAGGCACTGCACTAGAGCGGGTCGGCACGAGCGTGGAGTGAGCGCGACACTCGACACGTTTTGAGCGAGACGGCACTACCGCGGAGTGAGCGAATCACTACGACACGGATAGAGCGGGACGGCACGAAAACGCGGAGTGAGCGAACACACTAGCACGCACGAGAGACAGGACGATCCTTTTACGGTTACACCCCGCACTGCTTCTAACTCATGTCGGGCTTGGACGGCCGTCAAACGGGGGTTCCTACGTACACGAAGCCGAATGAAACGATCATCCCTACTCGAAGTGCGTCGTTTTCTGCCTTGTCCTGCTCTTCTCACATAAGTACCGGTCTCCCTGAACCGTTGGATACTGCGATGGATCGTTGAAACTGGTCGACGAAGATCTCTGGATATCACTCTGTAGGTTTGACCATTTCTTCGCATTTCGAGTTCCCTCGCAATCTCCGTTGAGGCTAAGTAAGGCATAATTCAGTCCTCAACTCCAAAAAGATACGCGTTTAAAAAAAACTAACAAAAAACAGTATTTCAATGAAATTTTAAATCAAACTCAGAAGGAAGAAATACTCGAAGTTCGCTCCAGATAAGGTGTATTTGAATAAAATTAAAACAATTGCATAAAATGTGATGTTCAGTTGTTTTCTTAATTTGAAAATATTTATTTTTAAAGTAAATGACGTATAAACCAGCCAGCAACCTTATATGATACTGATATCAAACCTTTATTTTATGTTCCGCTAAATATGCCGGTGTGTGTATTTACAAAATTCTTTTGTTGTTGTAAAGGTTATAATTCGAAATTTGTCCCTTAGTCACCAAAGTGGTGATCTGATGATGGGATTCATAATGAATCGAGGGAACTCTTCGAAATTTATATGGACACATATAGTGATTTTGACTTTTTCTGAAGTAGTCCAACCATATGCTACCAAAAAGTAAGCTTTTGTATCAAGGTATACCCTGCATCCTTTTGGATGCAAGGTACTTACTGAACAGAACTCCTGAGTCCTTATAGATACATGTTTGGGGATTCCCGCGTTGTTTAAAGAACGGCAATCATATGCCATTATGTAACTTACAGCCATCATCATCATCATCTTATATACAATACCTAATGGAAGCTTGGCGTATTCAATTATACATTCGAACGCATATTTTAACTTTCTTGAAATGTGTTAATAACATAACAAATACGACTTAAAAGTGAAAAATTATTATTATAAACAATAAATGTAATCCGACTTCCAAAGTAAATATGCACAAAAAAGTATGAAATAACTCTTATTTTCTAAATAATTCCCCGTTTAAATTCGGCTAAAGTTTTAACTATTTCTCTACACTTTCTTCATAATTTTGAAGTCGGTACCAGCCCAAACAATATCCTGATAAAACAACATTTTATATAACTCATGTTTAAGTTGGCTAGTAATGGTGCCGACTTCAAAATTATAAAGATAGTGTAGAGAAATATTTAAAACTTTTAGCCAAATATAAACGGGGAAATAAATTTAGAAAATAATATTTATTTCATAACTTTTTGTGCATTTTTATTTTGTAAGTCAGTTTTAATTTTTTTTAATTACGATAACTATTCAGAATTAAACTTTATTCATTACCTACACTAGAAGATACACGATTCATTGTCAGATAATGTGGCGTTGCATTGCACTGCACTGCGCATATGTGCAGTGTTTATATTCTGATGTCATATGAAACGTGTATCTTAAAAATGCAGTCGCGGTGTGAGTTGACCCTAAGCTTGATTAGATATGGTCATTGTTATTGACTTCGTAAAATTTATATTCTGTATACAAACAAACTCGAAAACCATACAAAATGTTCGCTGGATTTTCAATAACTTTAATAATTAGTTTCCCTGACGGAGTTCACAGAATTTTCTCCGTTCGCGACTGCAGTGTTACCAACTCTACAAAATAATTCTCCCTAAGCCCGAGTTAAAAAAAATCCAAAATACCCGTTAAAATCGTAATTATTACTTGAAAATTTCTATTTCTAATATTAACGATAGTTACGTAATAAAAAAATTTAATTATGAGAAAATATTAAAAACTGCTGTTCTGTTATATCTGTGGTATGTATTCATTATTATTAATTACTTAAAAATATTCATCTCAGGTGTTGGCCTTTTCCCATCGCTTGTCGATATAGCAGTTCAATTATTGCAAAATAAATGAAAAAAGTATATAGGGAAAACCGCCATAAAAATTATACCCCCTAAAGATGCTCCTGTGCAGATAATATAGGGGTTAAAACCCTAAGATGGCATCACTACGCGACGCGGCGGGAATAAGATTTTGAAAGAGAAATTTCATGAAACTCGCAATGTATGTAGGGCGCCACCTATTAAGAAGTTCATACAATCAAATGTATGAAAGGAAACTTAAGTTCGCGCTTGTATGGAGGTTTCGGAAAAGAGGTTATAACACAAATGGTAGGTAATTAAAAATGAGAACGAAAATGTAAAGCAGATTATGAGGTGACTTCGATGCATGGTTGATACTTCGCTAGAATTTTCATTGAATTGACATCTATACGTGTCCATGTTTTTATTGAATGGGATCCGAAACTACTGGACCGATTTTGATAAAATTTGACACAGATATAAAGTAGACCCCGGGGAAGGAAATTAGACTACTTTGCAATAAAACCTGTGAGCGAATGAGAAATTTGGGAATAGCAAATGTTCAAACTTCAAAGTTGTTGATATCGATGTAAAAGACTATGAAAAGTACCTATATCATCATATGAAGATGTATTGTGTGATGATGATGATTACTGTAATTGGCATAGTAGCATAATATGTATGCTGTTCTTTAAAAAACGCTAAAATCCCCAAACATGTATATTCAAAGACTCACGAGTTCTGTTCAGTGGTTTTGAGTCCAAGGTGAAACTTGACACAAAATCTTGATTTTTGCTAGCATTTGGCTGGGTTCCTACAAAAAATGTTGAAATCACAGGTGTCCATATAAATTTCGAGGAGTTCCCTCGATTTCTCATAGAATCCATCACCAGGTCTATCATTCGGTGACAATGGGCCCAACTTACTCTTTACAATAAAAAAATAATTATCAAATCGGACCACTCTGTTAAAAAGTAATGGTCATACATAAAAAAAATATACGCGTTGACATGAGCCACCATGAAACCACCTCCGGTTTTTTTATCAGCTAATAACACAAATATCTATCATCGACCCCGTTGCATACAAACCTGGCACTACCTACCATTTACCAACCTGCCCACTTAATTTTCACAAAACTTCCGTCAAATTTTACAATAACAATCTGAAGTATCGCAAACCTCGTCCAATGAGTACACAACAGCTATAATTTCGTGATAATTTGGAGCCGACAGAGGCTACAGTAGTCAACATTACGAAGTTATTTGAGCGTTTAAATTTAATTTGGTCTCATTGATGTGCTGCTGTCGAAACGCGACGAGTACTATTGATTGAAAACACTCGTTATGACAAAGGATAAAGATAGACAGGAACTAGCTTTTGCCCGCGGCTCCACTCGCGTAAATAAGCTATCCCACAGGAACACTATACTTTCTCGTGATAAAATGTAGTCTATGTTTTTAATTCGGAGCCAAATACCAAAATACAATACCAAAAGTTCATCAAAATCCGTTCAGTAGATTTTGAGTAAAAGAGTAACAAACATCCATCCATCCATACATCCATTTTCACAGTTATAATAGTAGTAGGATTATTGGGGTCCTTTAATGATTTCTCATATTACTTTCTTGTACTTGTACTAGATGTACCCCGCGATTTCGAGCTCGTAAAGGGATATCCCGCGGGAACCGTACATTTATTTGCGATGAAAAGTCGCCTTTAAATCTTTCACGTGGTCTATTCTATAATATCAGTCGGCCTAGCAAGAGCATTTAAAAGCGGCGTAAACGTAACGTTATCGAATGACAATTATTGCATGAAAATCTGGCAAAATGATGACAGCGCATAAAAACAAATTTGTCCGTGCAAAATTTCATCAAAATCTGTCCAGTAGTTTTGGAGCTTATTCAATGCACAGTGCACACAAGCAAACAATCAAATCTTTCCTCTTCATAACATAGACATTAGACGTATATATTAGGTCCTTACAATTGAAATTGTCGTTTTGTCGTACTGGCCACTTTGGTCTCAAATATATCTTCTTTGGTTAGGAATTCCAATTTCAAATTTATACCGCTATTTACTGATGCATTTGTGTTTCGAAAATCATAATTCATTTGTTTTTACCTCTTTTGGTTTTTTCTTTGCGTCACTCTGTTTACATAATGGAAAACTTGAAATCTCGTATTATTTTCAAGTAGGTACGAGTTCCACCGTGGCACCAGTGCTGCAGAAACGGCTCGAAGGATTAATGATGTATATGGCAGCGGTGTCGCAAAAGAAAACACAGTGCGTTTTTGGTTCCAACGTTTTCGTTCTGGAAATTTCGACCTGCAGAACAAGCCCCGTGGACGGCCGGAATTGGAATCTCTAAGATATCCACCGTACTCCCCGGACCTTGCTCCAACAGATTATTTTTTTCGAAATTTAGATATATTCTTGCAAGGGAAAAAATTCAACGCCGATGGGAGATTACTCATCACAGTTTTGTGCACCGATATCAATGTGTACATAATAATATAGATAACAAATTTAACTAAAAAGAGAAAAAATATTATTTTTAAACAAAAAATTAAAACCTACTTACTTCCAAATTAAAAATGAACAAAAAAGTGTAAAATAAAACTTATTTTTTAAATAATTCCCCTTTTAAATTCGGCTAAAATTTTAACTATTTTTCTACATAATCTTCCTAATTTTGAAGTCGGTAGTAGCTAGAGCATGCAATATCGAATCTCGGAATCTCGTAATATCGGAATCTTGGAGCGTTTGGTCCGATATTACAATATCGTAATTGAGGGAGCCAATATCGTAATATCGGAATCAGGTTTTATTTTATTCGAGTTTTTAAATTACGCTTGTAATAATGATTATTATTGTTAATGCAATAACTATTTTCGTGAGCCTAAAGCTGCGGAGCACCTAATCGAGCCCCTAGCCCCCTAGCCCCTAGCCCAAAATGCAAGTCGTTTGTCTCTCACTATTATTTTGACAGATATTGAATAATAATTGTAAGAAATTTTAAGAATATTTATAATATTGTTAATAACACAGGGGACAAATTAGACTTCTTTGTTGAATGTAATTTTGTAACTTTTTTTAAAGTAATTTAAGGACGTGGATTTCAAATACGTCCTATAAAAAAGTTTTTTATTACAATCCAAGACATGTCATATCCGAGCCCTGACGTTACTACGCGATCCAAGTGGATCTATTGTGACTCCTTCGCTTTATAGTACCGTCCCCAGCCCTATGCTGCTCATAAACTGAACGAATTGGCTGGGGTTGGTGCTGCGAATTTACTCTGTGGCAGAGTATTCGTGCTGCGGTACCTGTTTCTATTCTGTTGAAGTGCTGGACAGTCAAAAAGGAAGGTGGAGAGGCGTCTCATCCTTTTCCTCGCAGTATCTGCAAGTCGTTGTATCGCCAACGCCTATTTTGTTTAGGTTTTTGTGTGACTTGCAGTTCTCAGTTAGGGTTTTGGTGAGGATCATTAGCTGATTCCTACTCATTGAAAGTGCCAATTCTGCAAGCCTTTTGTCAAAGCTAGGAATTAACGCGTTGAAATGCTCAAGCCTTGGTAGTGCTTTTCCTGTGCTGTGTATTTCACAGACCGGTTCTGGGCCGGACTTTCGGCCCCCAGCCTAGCCAGCTATATCACGGTTTCATTGCCGGGGATGTTGTTATGGCCTGGAACCATACCAGACGGATACTGTTGTCCTAGTAGTAGTTTAGTCCAAAACTAATTTAGATGAAATTTCTACTGAAGTCAATGCTTTTAGAGAATATTAGGATGTTTTTTCGGACTAGGGTCATTTCTAGGCTCTCTAGTGAACAACCAATAGTAGAGAAACTCTCAGCCTGAAACATGGTTGCAAATTCTCCTAAAAAAGGATATTTTCCTGTAGGTGTGTAGCAAAGCTATATTTTTAACGTAGTTAATATAGCTAATAACGACGCTTCTAGCGTCATCTATTAGCTGTTGTTGCTAATTATAATAACTAATTTATACTAGACGTCGCCATCTATTGGCACACGTTTCTAACTGGAGCTTCATCTTCAATATTTCTTTATTGTGGCATATGGATTATGCATTACCGCTAGTTGTCAGCTAAAGAAAAAAACAATATGATAGTAAGGGTATATAAGGGCTGTCGCGAGATGACAGTTCCTTTCTTTTGCTGAATCCATTTATTCAAGTTTTTCTGGATACAAGTGTAGCATATATATTCATAATCCCGTTTTCACGGTGAGTTCTTTTTTTATATGTGTTGTGAAGTTTTATTTCGTAAATCACGCTTGTAATAAAACACATTATTTTTCATGTAAATTAGCACCTTGTAAAGTTAGTTGACAAAATTTGATTGGCCAAACCACGTGCTCATTCTTTCCGTTTTGCATAGATATAATATTAGGATATTTGTATCCATGTTTTAATTATTATTGTATATCATTTTTTATTTTGCTTACCCTTTATTTTGTGATGGTCACACAGCCCGTGATTTTGATCGTTTGGGGTTAAGATCACGCCGGCTATGGGACTCCTATCCACACGTTTTTTATGGATTTTCCAGGGATCTATACTCCGGGATCAGGGCACCCGTATTTTAATGGACTTGGTGGCTGGTTTTCACATATCCGGATTTCTGAGTGCCGCTAGTTATTCCGGACTGAACTGACTGGTTTTGGAATCAGTCTGCACCGCCCCTTGGACGATATTCGTCGCGGTGAACAAAGAGACGCTACCGGAAGGCTACACTCCTGGACTCAGCTAAGTGCCACACGTGGTTAAAGCCCCTCCGATTCCCGCGAACACCAAGAGGCTAAACCAGACCGTTCGGCCTTCTGCCCACGACCCCTATATTTTTTTAAATATATTTGTCACGGTAATATCTCTTTTATTTATTCTTACCCGTAACAGGTGGCATGCCCCCGTAGAATCCAGCGCCCGCCCGGTTGTCTTTCCTAGATCCGTCCGATAACCAGACTTTGTCATTGGGGTGAACATAAATTGGGATCTTTCCCAGTCCTCCCTAGACGGTATGATAATCGAGAAGCTATACCAGGTTTTCATACCATCTGCACCTTGATCTTCTATGCTCCTTGATCATGGCGTCTGATGGCATGTCCATGACAGGTGTCTCAAGAAGAGACTTTTGCAGCTGTCCAAGTAGGGCCTCCGCCCATTTCGTCCTGGCTGCCGTCCTGGCCCTGAGAATCGTGCTAAAATTTCCTAGCAGTTTAATTTCTAAGTTATGGTTCATGAAAAAGAAGTATATTCTATTATATAATATCAGTCGTAATATTTAACGCGTAATCAATAATTATTATTTATATTTTTTGACCTGCCTTTTAATTTTGTTGATAGATCCTTACAACAGGCATGTGACAGGCCAACAAAAAGTATCTGAAAAAACTTTTTTTTAAATTTACCTAAATATACATTATTGAAACCGAATTTTACGGACATTATTGAAAGCGAATCCGATAAAAAAAAATTATCATCCATTTTTCTCACATTTCGAAAAAAAGTCAGAATTTAATTATATAAATATCTCTGTTGTTTTTTATGACTGTAAAAATTCGAAAAACCGAAGTATTTAATTTTTTTCAATTTTTATACTCTTTCCAAGTAATTTAAATTTTTATATTCAAAAAATTTAATTTAACATCGCCACTGGAGCCTCATGTCATGACAATTAATCAAGTTTTTTGTTACTTATCGTGAAAAATTTGTGCATGATATGAGTTTTTTAATATTTTCTAGGATCTTGTTGCTAAATTACAAATTAATTGGTAAAGGCTATTTATTATTATTTTATTTTTGGCCTTTAATTGTAAAGTGTGTAATGTGAAAAATTAATTAGGTACATAATATGTTGATTTTACATAAATTACATAAATACACATAAATTATTTAACTTTGCCTAAAGGCCCCCACAGACGAGAGGCCGATCGTTTCAGTCAGAAATGACGTCAGTTCGGCCTGAACGGATACGAGCACATACACGGAGAAAATCACATCCGACCGAACTGACGTCAGTTCGGCCCTTAGATTAATAACGCCTAGATAGTCTTCAAAAAACGTATCGTACAAAGTGAAGCAAGCAGCAGATGGATGTAGGCGTAAGCATTACATACCGACACGCACACAAACTAAACTTTAAAGTTGTGGAGTGTGTACTCTTATAATTGGAATTATTGTATTTGTTATTCTTAATATCGTGAGATGTAAAAATATAACTTATATTTCATTTTAAACCATTTAAACAAAATTTGTGAACTTTGTTTATATTAACGCAGACTGTTTGTGTGCCAAAGTTAATCCGAATCGATGCAGCAATTGAAATTTGATCGAGTGTGGAAGTGAAACAATCAAACCGACTTCCAAAGTAAAAATGCACAAAAAAGTATGAAATAAAACTTATTTTCTAAATAATTCCCCTTTTAAATTCGGCAAAACTTTCAACTATTTCTCTACTCAATCTTCATAATTTTGAAGTCGGTACCAGCCCAAGGATATTTTATAGAACTCACGTTCAAATGCAATATCGGACGGTTTTCAATTCCGATATTGAGTTTCGATATTGGATGTCAATATCGAAATTGAATAAAACATTAGCAAAGCCAATATGTGTCATAATTAATGTGGATTGCATAATATGATAAAATAAGGTAAGTGATACAAATAAACCTAATTTGAAACACTCATATCTTGATAATTATTTGAAAAAGTTGACAAATAAAAGCAAGGCATTATTCTTTGGTATATATATTTTAAGTAATTAAGAAAACATATTATACTCTTTTATCAAAAATCACTTAAAAAGAGGTAATTCAAGAACCTTAGCTTGAGGCCTTATTAAAACATAGCGATTGAACAAAGCCTATGTACTAAAATTATATGAATATGGTTATTTAAGTATTAATTATATAAAATTATATATTTCTGAGTCTTCTGTCACGTGTTTTCATGAGATACTTTAACGACTTTCTAAGTTTTTTTACCTAATTTTATGCTTAAATTGCTAGTCAGACTTGAAGTCGCATATTAACAAAAATAAAGAATAATATAAAAAACAAACTAGTACAAAAAAACAAAAATTAGAAAATAAACATATCTACTCAAAAATATTATTCAATATCGAAAAATAAAATTATTTTGACAGGCTTAAATTAAACAAGGTAACTAAATAAGGCCTTAGAATCTATTGGTTACATAATTTGCTTAGGAACATTAATCAGTCTTACTGATAATAAGTAAATACTAATAGAGGTAACTGTAAAATTATTTTTCCTGACAATTGGGATATACAAAAGCATCTAGATCACTTTTTGTCAAGCCGACGCAATCCTCGTGGTACCACTGATGACACTCCACGCATTGTCTCATATCTGCAATCCTCTCCTCTTCACATGCAAGACAGTACCATTGTTCTTTATCTTCAGTTGATTTTGGTTTATTTGGACGTTTCTTATTTTGTTTCTTGTTTTCTTTTGTAGTTTTCTTTTGTTGTTTTGTTTTTCCTTTCTTTGTGTTATTAGAATTATTCTGTTTTGGTTTCTTATCTGTATTAAATAAATCTGTGGTTACTCTTTGACCTTTATAATTCAAGGCTTTTTTTCATGGACGGTTCTTAACAACGCTGTAGTCAGGTGTAGGCATAAAATTTTGAAAATAAGTCTTTTTGTTTCTAGCAATTTTAGCCAAAGGTTCGTCATCTTCAGTGTCTTCACCATCTGTCATCATAGTCACCATTGTCATCTTAGGTAATGTAACGATATTGTGATTTACATTTTCGATGTCACTCTCTGTGTCTGTAGAAGAATAAATTCTTAAGCGCTTCGATGGGATAAATCTGTTTATAAATGCATATATATTGTCCTCATCAAACGATAGACGAGATAAATTGTCTGGTTCATTTTCTGTACTATCGCTATATTCTACTAGACGGTGGGTAGTCTGTAAACCACTGAGCCCGGGAAGATTTGCATGACAATTTTGGTCTTAATGACCAAAATTGTCATGCAAATCTTCCCGGGCTTTTCCCGGGATCCTTTTTATTTATTCCAGGTGGTGTGCTGTGTTCTATGGGGGAGGCAGATGAAAAAACTCGAAGATCAGGTGTGGCGGGCGATAATGGTAAGGTGTTTTCGGCATCGATCAGATTTTGCAAATGCTGAATGTTTGCGATCGGTGAGGACTGACGTGAGTCAGTGTCTATTTCAACATTTGTATCGGATCCAGTCAAATTTCCGTCAAGTATTCTTACGTGTGTATTGATTTTTTGCGAAGATTCACCAAAGTCGTTTGAATTATTTTCACTCATACTCAGGCGCTCTGTCAAGATAGAAGGAGCGAAAGCAGTTTCAGGTATTGCATCAGCGTTTAATGGATAAAGCCCAGTAGATTTGAATCCACTTGTTATATTTGCATACGTCATGGTCTTTGACCAGACCTTAGATAATATTACGTTAAATCGACTTTTAGTGATCTGTTTGGCACGTGTTTGGTACATATATTGCAGAACTTCTTGATCCCAGTACGATTCAAAAGGTTTGTAACAAGCTTTGTCAAGAGGCTGTAGCTCATGCGTTGTATTGGATGGTAAACAATAAAGTACAATGTCATGTTTTTCAGCTGTTTCGACAATACGAAAATCCAGATGACATTTAGCACCGTCAAAAATGAGTTGCCAGGCATTTGAGGAGGCATTTGCCAGGGGTTTTATACTTAGCTAAATGTTCAATAAAAATTGTAAACAATTCCGTTGTCATACTTCCTTTTGGTGCCATGTGGACAACTGATCCAGGAGGTAAATTATCGTCATACTCAGGCTTCTTCCTTTTACCCTTAAAAATAATCATTGGTGGTATTGGATTTCCTATTGCATTAACACATCCAACTACCGTGACGTTCTCACCATGCTCTGATCCTACCATGTGTACCCTTTTAACACCTTTCTGAGCAATCACTGTTGGTGATGTAATGTAAGCCGACAACCCTTCTCGTCCATATTATAATTTTTTCGGGATGGTAATGAAGATCTAATTCATCATAAAGCTTACGAATATTAATAATTTAAGCTTAATTTAAGCCTGTCAAAATAATTTTATTTTTCGATATTGAATAATATTTTTGAGTAGATATGTTTATTTTCTAATTTTTGTTTTTTTGTACTAGTTTGTTTTTTATATTATTCTTTATTTTTGTTAATATGCGACTTCAAGTCTGACTAGCAATTTAAGCATAAAATTAGGTAAAAAAACTTAGAAAGTCGTTAAAGTATCTCATGAAAACACGTGACAGAAGACTCAGAAATATATAATTTTATATAATTAATACTTTAATAACCATATTCATATAATTTTAGTACATAGGCTTTGTTCAATCGCTATGTTTTAATAAGGCCTCAAGCTAAGGTTCTTGAATTACCTCTTTTTAAGTGATTTTTGATAAAAGAGTATAATATGTTTTCTTAATTACTTAAAATATATATACCAAAGAATAATGCCTTGCTTTTATTTGTCAACTTTTTCAAATAATTATCAAGATATGAGTGTTTCAAATTAGGTTTATTTGTATCACTTACCTTATTTTATCATATTATGCAATCCACATTAATTATGACACATATTGGCTTTGCTAATGTTTTATTCAATTCCGATATTGACATCCAATATCGAAACTCAATATCGGAATTGAAAACCGTCCGATATTGCATTTGAACGTGAGTTCTATAAAATATCCTTGGGCTGGTACCGACTTCAAAATTATGAAGATTGAGTAGAGAAATAGTTGAAAGTTTTGCCGAATTTAAAAGGGGAATTATTAAGAAAATAAGTTTTATTTCATACTTTTTTGTGCATTTTTACTTTGGAAGTCGGTTTGATTGTTTCACTTCCACACTCGATCAAATTTCAATTGCTGCATCGATTCGGATTAACTTTGGCACACAAACAGTCTGCGAACAGGATTAACACATAGAGAACTTTTATTGCAATAATTCTTGGAAATATACTTACCTACTTACTAACTAAAGTTATCTTCGCCCATGGATCAACTATCGTATTTCATCCAGTTCGAGTACTTGGACTCGCACGAAAGGTTCCGTACACAACGGAAAAAAATGTAAACTGTCTAGCTATCACGGTTAAGGAGATACATCCTGCTGACAGGCGGACGGACGGACAGACAGACACACAGCGAAGTCTCAGTAATAGGGTGTTTATACTTTGGGTATCTAAAAATAACATAATAATTACTAAGAAGTAATAAGATTACATATTACAAAATATCGATTGTGTTATAAAGTGAAGTTACTATGGTAATACTCCCTCATACCGCAGGTGTCGGTAACTATGTCCCGACTCACGAGTCCAATGGTTTTTCTCATCTCAAAAATTCCTAGAAATGTTCACTTAACAGGTTAATATATTTCATGACGCCATCTATCCTAACTAAAGTACAACCTTTCAGTTATAATAATATGTGCATGGAGCTATTATGTGCGATTGAAACTGTTGACTTGATTTATCACTAGGTGGCGCCATTTCTTTCTCGTTAGAGAATAGGAGAACGATCGCTACGTGCTAAGCATTAGCCCACTATCCCTGAAAAGTAGATTAAGTTAGTTGAATAATGTACAACAGGCAACAGGCAACAGGCAACAGGCAACAGCCCGCTTTTATTGAGACAACTTAGCGATCGCAGCGCCTCACTATTCGTCCATACCTCTGGGACACTTCTACAGCGATCGTTCTCCTTTTCTCTAACTTCCATGATTTATGTTAAAAAAAGTTGCTGATAGATACAATCTATAATATTATAAATGTGAAACTTTCCGGATGGATGTTTGTTACTTTTTCACGCAAAAACTACTGAACGGATTTTGATGAAATTTGGAATGGTAATAGTATGAGCTCTGGATTAACACAAGCTACTTATTATTCCGATAAAGTGCAGTTTTCCCGTGGGATACTGTATTTACGCGGGCGGAGCCGCGGACAAAAGCTAGTAAATATATATTTAAAGATAATAATTATATAAATAAAAATATTGTCACAACTCATATTTTTATTATGTCAGTGTGAAGTGTTTCGCACACATTTTTATTATTCATAATTTACAAGAAAATATAAGTTTACAGGACATAATATTAAATAATTTTACATCAATGATATATCATCAAAATGTAAAATGTAATCAAGGTTACCTGCTGTATAACAGCAGGTAACCTTGATTATTAAAATCGTATATTAATTATTATTATTACATAAGTAAGTAAATTATGTTATAGAATAACTCTAGTTATACCCACTGACGTAATCCACATCAATTATTTGCCACCACATTATGCCGAACCGAAAATAATGAATGGTAAATCTTTCGTAAGGAGAGCCAGTAACGAAATTCTAGATCATCAACAACATCTCTTACATTTAAGGTCAGTTCACACCGCGACGTTATGCGACTCTACGTGATACTGCATTTTTAAGATATTGAAAATTGAACTCTATTCACTACACAAAAAATACACGTTTCATATGACATTAGTAATACACTACACATGCGCGGTGCAGCGCGATGCATCATGGTACATGACATTCGAAGTCTTACAATGAAACGTGTATCTTCTTGTGTAGTAAATAAAGTTCAATTCTGAATAGCTATCGCAAAATTTCACCGCTATGTCGCGTATCGTTTCGTTTCGGTGTGAATTGACAGTTACTTAATGCAAACATGACGTCCGGTAAATACAATATTCCAAGCTATCACGGAGATGACAAAATAGCCCAACTCATATATTTCACGTAATTGAAAATCACCCTTACTGCTCACTAATACAGATTTATTTCGCGTAAACAATGCTTATTACTAAAAAATATATGCTAAAAAATTTCACCAACGTTAATTGTATTACAATTTAATTCATAGATGATAAAGTCTAATTCTAACTAAATCATACATCATGATTCATACATTCATTGTATCTTGTATTCGCTTATACACACGATAGACTTCACGGGAAGAATAGGGACAGTTGGGTCTTAAAGCAGGACTCCCATTTGATTTAAATATTTACGATTAAGAGCATTTTAATCAAGTTTTAAGACATATTTTGCTAAAAAACGAATCAATATAATGAATACTTGCTAAAAATAAGATATTCCATGCTTTTTTAGGATGGTTAGCGTATTATTATTTTTACACTTTTTAACGAGCACTTCGGCATGTTACCGGCCCGATAGATCGCCGTCGACTGCGAGACCAGGGGCGCTTACTCTCATTTAAGCACTCATCAATGGGCCTAGGAGGAATATTTGACAGCGGCGTAAACGTAACCTCATCGAATGAAACTTGTACGGGCGCTGTCATGATTTCGACCGATTTTCATACAGTTCACATTTTCCCAGAGTTACACAGAATTTCGAGAGTTCGTGCAATATCTTGTGTATAGTAAATCAATGCTTCAGACGCTCATATTCAGCGGCCTCACATTCCTGTGGTTCTGTAGACACTTGATGTCACAGAACTTGTACTTGTCGTACTCGAACGGATGCTTCGGCAAGTCACCACCGCAGAGGAAGCATTTGGGCAGGTCCGCTTTCAACTAAAAAATGATTTTACGCCGTCATTAAACATGATTAATAATTCCGAAAGTATTTTTATTAGTATGTTAATATTTTTCAACAGATGGCGCTGGTAATACTTGAGTGTTATCAACGCCATCTGTAACCGGATTGAAGTTTTTGGCATGTCACTCTTACTCTATCTATTGATGTAAACCGCATTCGAATCAATTGCCAAGTTTACAGATATTATAAATGTACTATCAGGGAATCCAATTCCTAAACAGGTTGACTGTTGTCACAATTTGTCCGTATTATGTTATTATTACAATATCACACTGACATGTCATCGACAGTTGTGTTGTGACTGCATGCCTGCCGTTATAATACAAATAAATTATGATAACACTCTGCTTCATGCATTCATTCATCACCTGCTTACGAATTAGATTCCCTGATAGTACATAGGCGGTTAGCGAGTCTGTTTTTACTACAGTAAGACAAGATGACCAGAATGACCTTCTGATCATCAGTGAGCTCGAGGAACTGCGTGGTTTTTACTTTCTCGACATGTTTCTCCTTGTCCCGCTGTCGTTTCGCCCGTTTCTGCTGCGCTTTCTTCGCTTTTTCCACCTCGATCTGCTCTGGAGTTATGGGGCCGGGGATTTGGGACTGGAATTATTAAAAATGTGAGTAATTGTATGCTGCAGCAAATGCAAAGATAGATCATCTGATTGCAGGTGATTACAGCGGTATCTTTACTGACTTGGCAACATACAACGCGAGCGTTTTTCCTCGCCCCTTTTCTTTGCGGCCGTGGTATTCTTCCGGCAGAATCTGCCCATTCATACTCAAATATGGTTCTGCCATGATCTATTTCTCTATCTCTATAAATGGTTGCGTATAATGAATTACAAAAATTTCGAGCGCACAATTTACAGCATATGCAAAAAAAGTAATAATTATGAAACTAGAAAAGAGTGAAATTAAGTTTTATTGCAAGAAATTTTTTTGCCTAAACGTCTTCACATAAGCAGTAAGGCTATGATGCCACGAGAGTTTTTTGTGGTCGCTACATAAAAAAACAGCACTGTGAATATAACTCTACGATAGTACAATAGAGCTGAAAATCTAATAGTCACGTGTCAAATGTCAGATTTGACAACTACACGATTTTCAGCTATAATGTATAAGCGCACGCCGCACAGTTTTTCATTTACAGTGCTGGTTTTCCTGGAAACGAGGGCTTCTCTCTCGATATATTTATCTTGTGCGCGAAGTTTCCGTAATTAATTTTGCGAAACTTTATCTAGACAGACAGGCACTTTTATCTCTCTCTCTCTGTTTCTCTCACCTTGTTGTAGTTGTACTTGTCGGGGTGCTGCGCCTGGAACAGACGGAAGGCGATGCGCGTGCCGTGGTGGGGGGAGGCCGCGTACGGCGTCTGCAGCTGGTGGTTGCGGACGCATGGGTCGCCGCCAATGGTCAGTATTTTTCTGTAAATAGTTAACTTCGTTAATCGTTAATCCGCTACAAAAAAAGTTAGCTTCGTTAAACGTTAAAGCGTTACATTTCGGAAGAATTAACGCAAGTTAACGTTAATCGTTAATCCGTTAATATGTGTAAAATTGCATCTTTATATCGTTGCGTTAGTGAACTTATAAAACCTCTTGGTTTAGGTTCTAATTCATTCATCAATTATCAACACGCAAATGATCACTGACAGTAATTTATAATAACAACAAACAAACAAACAAAACACTCGTCACTCTAAGCACCGGCGCTAAGTAATGAAATGATCAAACGAAACAAATCTCTTCGCAGTTTTCTTTCTCACTCGCACGCGCCGGCAAAATATATCTAGTTTTGTTTTTGTTTCACTCGCTGCCACGCGCCGCCCGGCACTTGTCGGTGCCGTGCGGTAACTATTAGGCATTGTATTAACGATTAACAGACTTCTGCATATTAACGGAAGTTAACGTGTCCTTTAACATTTTTAAAAGTTAACTTAAAAGTTAATCCGTTAATCAAAATGTTAACTTCGTTAATTAACGATTAACGGATTAACGAGTTAATGCCCAGCTATGCTAGGGCCGCAAACAAGGAATTTGTATGACAGATGTATCATAGTGTCATGTTTCTAAATATTTTCCTTTGCAAAGGGACACCTCACACCGACACTGCATTGTGCAAATGTGGTTGAATTACATATTTACACGTAACTGTGTGCGTGCGCACGATTTAACGGCGCTGGACTGTCGTGTAGATAATAGTACATATTATCTAGTACACTTTATGTTACAGAAGAATTGTTTATATTATATATATATATAACTCATATAATATATAAATCAAATGATTAACCTCTCGGTCCTTCTCCGCTTCATTATGGTCACCAAAACAAATATAGCATCATCAGCAACAGACTTGAATTCAATTTTTCGCTATTACGACTTGTCTATTAGGCTATTCGCGTTTTGAAAACAGTGAATAGTCAAAAATTGACGAATGAAGCATAAGCCGCGATCTCATTAACATATGTACGCGTGATTTATTGACATTTACTGCGTTCTTAACGCAGGCATCTTATACAGGCTATCCTGAAAATGTCATGGTATAATACAAACCCAAGTTATGAGGGTTCAAAAAATCGACGCACCGCTTCGAGAAAAGGTGGTCTGGCACCAGATAATAGACTAGTGAACTGGATACTCACGTGACGAGGCCCGGTTTCTCGGCGATCGCAGCTTTGTGTAACGCCGTGTTGCCATCGGCGGGGTCCTGTGTGTTACACGCTTGTTCCAACTCCCCGCACTCAAACTCCTCCAGTATCGTGTCTAGAGAGCTCACATCTTTGCTGGATATCATTTTCCACATCTGAAAATGTATTTATTTATGTTACAGACTGGCAAGCGAGACTATAAATTTGATTGAGCGCGTCTATAAGGGCGCGTTGTTTGACAGCGGCCTAGTACAGACTGACATTTCTTTAGAAATGTTTTGTACAATCCAGACAGAGACCAAATAAAATAAGCATTATTGCCACGCATTAAGATTCATGCATAATAGCAAAACATGTGAACTTTTTATACTTCTTCCAAATATATTTTTAAATTTTGTTAGATTATTTTTAAGGTGATAATATTAGCTATCTTTGGGTACAATTTTACTAAGCGGTTGAAGTTAAAAAGTATATTAATACCACCGCTCTCGTGTTGCGGGTATCTAACCCGCAACACGAGAGTTAAAAGTTGTCGTATAAAACAATAACCTTAAACATAGTCAAACACTAAGGGAAACACACAAGCTTTATTTCACGCAACTTACACAACTATAAACAGTTGCATGATTCGAATATCAGTAGGTCATAATATACAATAATTGGCTACTTGACTATGTTTTTATTTATGTCCTAAACGCTTCATAATTGTTTCATTACACAAAAAAAAATATTACATTATTTTGAAGTTTTTATAAATATTTTAAAAATACACTTTTTTAAAACCGCCGAAAACACTATTCGCCATGTTGGTCGATAGATTATCTGTGCTGTGACGTCATACTAGTAATATATTATGTAATATGTACTATAGTCCGTAGTTATTTTACTAAAATGGCGGTGTGACGTTCCGTTTGACGTTTTGACATAAATGTAAATTAAGTAAATATTATAAAATTAAGAATTTTAGAACAATCATGGAAAAGAATACAGGAAAACCATTTTAAGCTAGTTCAATATAGCATCGAATTTGAGGAAACAAAATACATAAATAATGGCTTTATATGATGTCATGAACTATTAATATACAGAAATACGTTCCGTTTCACTACTACATATGTGTTTAGTGTGTTTGTGTCGTCACATCCTTTCCGGAAGTTACTTCTAGGTGTTTTCATCAGTAGAAATTAAAAAACAAAAATACATATTTTTAAATCAACTTTATTTATCAATCATAAGTTTTTAATTTATGAAATCGCTAGAATACGTTTTCCTTAGCCACGTACTAAAGGAAATGATCCTTCAATGTATGAAATTAAATATGAGTCAAGTAGCCTATTGTTAAAAATTACTCTTGCTAACGGTAAATACCTAATAACATTTTTAGCATCGTTATATTCTGACTCAACTTATTACTTGGTATATTGTATAAAGTACCTTCTTAACATTAGCAGGTATTTTAGGTGGTCCCTTCTTAATAGGTTTGTCTTCTGGTTTTTTCTTTTTCTTCTTTTTAACTTCTCCCCCTTTCTCCTGCGCCTCACCTTCACTCTCCGTACAGCTTTTGAGTGAGCAGTCGTTTAGCAAGTCTTTTCTGGAATTAGTAATAATTCCGTTCTTACTCTGTTCGGATAGGGCTTTGATCCAGTTTTCCGGAGTCTCGGAGTCTATGAAACATGGCCCTTCGTCCTCGCTGGATAGTATTTGTGTTGGTAGCTCTCGAGGCGCCCTTTCTCTATAAAAACGTGAGTAAAACAAATTAGGTATGCTTTGACATAATATTGTGTGTGAAATATTATTGTCACAAATACATAAATATAAATACAATTATATTTTAATATCACATACATGGTACTATTAAAATATACTTTTCTATCGCTCACATTTTTTCGCGCGCGTCCATGTTGGACCTTTTTTACCATAAACTTTACGACACAATATAGAGACTGACGAACGAAAGTTGAACCTGGGTTACTGGTTTTGGTCAATATTGGTAACTCTATACTACCATCAAAGTCAAGTTGACAAACAAATATTTTTTTTAAATTTGCCGCCATTTCTCGGGTTCGTTTGCCAGACTCTAGCGGCAAAATACGGTATATTTTAGATATTTGTTTAATGTTTTGCCTAATAGGTAGTTTATTTAATTTAATTCTTATGTATTTTAATACTTTTATGTTTATCTATTTTGTGAAACTTCGTACCTGGACTTAGCTCTATCAATTTGTTTGCTGGGCGGCTTCTTGCGTTCCACTCTTACGTCGGAACTAATATTCACAGGCGTCTTCCCTTTAGACGCTATCAACGCCTTTTGGAATAGCTCCATTGTGTCTGTGATAATAAAATAGCTGCATTATATTACAATTATCATTATACAGTGTACTTAAATAACGTAAAATAATCGTTAAAAGACAAAACGTGTCTTTCTTTTAAGGATAGCTCTTTTAAATTTAAATATCAATTTTTATTTTTAAACAATGATCACATATAGTCAAGAAGCGATTTAGACGGATACAATATTAATCCTTATCAAATTAAATACACATTATAATTGCCCTTTACACCAACAAAGGAGATATCGTAATATTAAAAAGTACACGACCGATACTCTATACGTAACTCGCTCAGCCCGCGCCCATATATATTACGAGTACATCAGAATAGTTAATAATATATTTTATACAGACATATCGTTTGAAACTAATTTCACCAAACCAACCGCGTGAAACCAATTTCACGCGGGCGATTCGAAAGCTTGCTTAAGATTCGACTACATACTATTATAAATGTGAAAGTTTGTATGGATAGATGTTTATTACTCTTTCACGCAAAAACTACTGAATGGCCTGTGATGAAATTTGGTATGGTAGTAGTTTCAGCTTTGGATTAATACATGTGCTACTTTTTATTCCGAAACAGTACAGTGTTCCCGTGGGCAACACGGGTGACAACGCGGCCCAGTAACAAAATATAACAACATTGTTAAATGTCTTGGATTGCAAAAGAGCAATTATCTTGGCATAAATAGTGAAACAAAGAAAAAAAATTTTCTATTGCAAATTACATTTATTACTTCTACAGTGTCTTAGTTTAATACATAAATATAAAACAATTTAAAACATAAAAAGCTTATTCGAAGTGGTCTTCATTGGCTACAATACAGTCCTTTAATCTTGATACACTTGTGCCGATGTTTTGATACCTTTTTCACAAAAGTATGGCTCAGTCACTCCTTCATAGCTAATACCCCACCAAACTATCACTGAAGTCGGATAGTGCCCACGTTGCACTCTGTCGACTAATTGGGAAGCTTCCTTAGAGCTTTGAGCATAAATACGGTCATTTTGTTT
This sequence comes from Phengaris alcon alcon, assembly GCA_037179445.1. Lineage (NCBI taxonomy): Eukaryota > Metazoa > Arthropoda > Insecta > Lepidoptera > Lycaenidae > Phengaris > Phengaris alcon. Next base: position 924,618 of record JAYRCH010000646.1, on the reverse strand, counting down.
GTTAAAATGTTGCTCAATTGTAAAAAAATTCTCATCCGTAAACAAAATTTTTCTGTGACCTCCCTTTGCGTACCGCTTCAGTAGTTGTTTCGATTTTACCACCCTATTCTTTTTCAAATTATCAGTTAAGAAATGACCAGTACGTCTCTAATAGGCTGGAAGTCCTAAGTCATCTTTTAAAATACGCGACATGGTTCTAGGTGCTATCTTCATCTCCCGAGATAAAATCTTTTGCTTTCGTACAGGATTTCTTAGAATTATTTCCCTTACTGCTTTGACCACCTTTTTCGTACGAACACTATGTGGACGGCCAGATCTTTTTCTGTCACAAACAGAGGAGGTCTCATTGTACCTATTAATAGCCTGGTACACACACAAACATTTTACTAATACCAAGCGTATGGAGAGTTTTAAAAATTGCATTTGGCTCCATACCTACTTTGTGCAATGCAATCACAGAGATACAGTTCTTTTTATCACCCCACTCCATTTTAATATCGCAAAATATTGTACAATTTTATTGTATTGGCGCCAAAATGAGAAAACACAATGAACAATCATATAAAAATGACAAGATTCCAAATTCAAATGCAATATTTTGTTTATTTTTAATTGTAACAGTATTTATGGCCAGACTAAGTATATTGCATAGAGGGCTGTGAGTGAGTGTCTATTATTATAATTAATCAAAAACAACACAATATACCTTCTTGCTCATAAAATATGACTCACCATAAACTTCAATATTAGACACCGTATCATGTACTCTCAAAACCTCCTTGTATGTAGGCTTTCTGGTGGGGAACGGCAGCACTCTCACTCTCATGTCATCTCTGTTCAATGGCGAGTTCTTCCCGAAGAGCACGGCCTGGTTGATGGAGCCGACGGCCCGGTAGAGGACCAGCGAGCATCCATTCAAGTCCTCCGCCCAGTTGCATATTATGTCATGGACATGCTGAAATTTTATGATCTTATTTTTTTTTATGATCTGTTGCACAAATAACTATATTTTTAAGGTTCCGTAATACATAAGGAACCTTTATAGTTTCGCTCTGTCCGTCTGTCCGTCGCTTCTAGCTTCTGTAATAATTAATATAAATTTTAATTGGTATAGTTATAGATTGTGTATAGATCTCGGTTTTAGCATCATAAAATAATTTTTTTTTTTATTTTGTATTTTAGGGGTGGCTCCCGCATCGTTTAAAACCAATTTCACCAAACCAACCGCGTGAAACCAATTTCACGCGGGCGATGCCGTGGGCAAAGATTCGACTACATATTATTATAAATGTGAAAGTTTGTAAGGATGGATGTTTGTTAGTCTTTCACGCAAAAACTACGGTACTTTTGATGAAATTTGGTATGGTAGTACAGTGTTCCCGTGGGATACTGTATTTTCGCGGGCGGAGCCGCGGGCAAAAGCTAGTTAGTGATATACAACTTCAAGTCAATTTACTTTAAAAAATTATAGCTTTCATATTTTTATAGTCAACTTTTTTTAATGAAATCAATTATGAAACGAGCAGACGGATCTAGAAGGACCAGAGGAGTCACAGTTGTAACTGCGCCGGTGCTGCGCACTTGTGTTCCTGGTCCTTAAGACCCCTAAACCCCGGGTGCCTCTTAGTAACCTCACTCACTCGGCGAAACGAGCTACGTTTAAAACAATAAAATATACTATAAATAAATACATAGATAGTTGCCATTAATATGATATAATGCTTGTAAATTCATTTTAGATCAACGATTTCGTATTAACAATTATTACAAATTAATTAACAGTGTTTAATGATCTCTTAAGCCTCTAAAGTTCTATAGCTATAAGCTCTTACCTCAACAAACTGGGCTTGATTGTATCTTCTTAAGCTTGCTCCGGCAGACCTAGGAGCGTTGCCGTGCTGGTCCCTCGTAGCTTGGGACTGACCTTGCCTCCTACGAGTCACGTACGAGTGCATGGTCTTGTGTAAAACCGGCACGCCTCCAGAGAACACGGCTCCGGCGAAGTGACCGCCTGACACCATGAGAATCGCCCATCTCTGGTAGCCAGGTAAGGTAAATTTGTGACATCTGTCTATCCAGGCATTACCGTCACCGTCTGACGATAGTTGCTCCTGTACACAAATTGGTATTGTTTTTATAAACTTAATGACAAAAACCTATGTATTATATATATTTTTGATACCTCACTACATAAATTGTATAGCCTATGCTATTCAGGCTATTATAACGAATCTATTGACAGCTCTTTCATTAAAATCGGCTCAGTAAGCCTAAGCCTAAACGGCTTTACCATAGTGGGATAGAAAACAAGGTGCTTTTTTTAAAAAAATATCCATGAAAGAATGCATTATTTATATTATATTGTTTAAATATTTAACAAACCGGATATAATGTGTCATTAATTTATAAAATTATTATCATTAAAACAAATTTATTTCAATATAATGATTTAACTATCCTTACAAATATATAAACTGAGTCTGTATGTATGGATGTTTGTTACTCAAAAAAATATACTGCACGGATTTTGACAAAATTAGGCATAGGTATAGTAGTTTTAACTTTGGATTAACATATAGGGTACATCTAGTGTGTCATAAATATTGTATGTATGGATGTTTGTTACTCAAAAAAATATACTGCACGGATTTTGACAAAATTAGGCATAGGTATAGTAGTTTTAACTTTGGATTAACATATAGGGTACATCTAGTGTGTCATAAATATTGAAAATAATTATTTCTATGGACTCTTCCACACCATGTCAATCTGGTCCTGTACTAAGTAGGTATCTGAAGAACTTGTATCACAGGTACCATACAACGGAAAACAGATTTAATACTTTTGGCCAGAGGTTGCAGGTTGGAATCCCGAAATTTAAATATGTGTAATGAACCCGCGAATGAACCCCGCTAATCCACTGAGGTTGTCGAAATAATCAAATAATAAATGTGATAACTTTTAATAGTTAACTCCAGACCACCCCTATGAACTACTTTCTACATGGATATAATACCTTTCTATGATGCAAGATACATCTGTATATGCAGAAGACTTGGCCAGCTTTGTTTGTGAAGAAAGCTTTGCAGTGTCTTGTTGCCGCAGCAAACAAGTCACTTGCAGGGTTTGTATTGGAATGATCATTGTCAGAGTCACTTCCAGAATCACTGGATTTGTCTAAAACAAAGCATTTATTTAATTGTATTTTATGTCATTTTTAGGATATATTAAACTTGTGTAAGATCTATTAAAATTGTAATTAATATTATTTGTCGGTTGTGAAAAAATTGCAGATTTTATGATATCATGAACGGTAAAGATACTATTATATTTTATCTTATGATGCCTGAATATATTTCATATTTCAGTATGTAATATGAAAATATACAGTACTTTACCCTTCTGTGATAGTTCATACAAACTGTATGCAAGCGATATTTTATCAGAACATCAAATAATATAGTATCTTCTCATAAAATATTATGTGATGCCGCTTAGTGGAAAATACTTCAAAATCATTAACAAGCTGATAACCTAACAACTATTACTAAGTTATGAAATATTTTTTTTTTGGCGTAGCAAAATTTTTACACACAATATTATGTTTTATGTACCTTTTCTAGAGTTATATTGTCCAAGGCTCAGAGCTGGTTTGCCGAACAGTTTTCTCTTAAGATTATGTGTGTGCCAGTGGTTTCTATAATGTGCAGTCTGCTGTGCTCTCGATTCAAACGGACCGACCCCGCAGCATGAGCAACAGTTTCCGTCCGCAGCACCATTTATTGTTAATGCATTAAGACGCTTTAGGACACTCTCTTCATCCACTGTAAAAAGTATTTTTTTTAAATAAATGTAAAAAATATTGACCAATTTTATTTACAAATTATGTTACACAATTTACACAAGAGTTATCTACAATTAGGTAATACATTTGCAGTACAACACTGTTTCTTATAATAATAGATTCAATATTCTCATTACAAAAACATGGTAAAAGCATGCTATAAATGTTTTGCCAGTATTGCATAATTATGCATAATGCATGACAAATTGTATAATATAATCTTTTGCTCTTCAGGCAAATTGTTGAGTTGAGTTAATGGTTGTAATTAGATGGTAAGTAAGTATTATATTTACTAAACACTTACCAATTTGATGTGACTCAGTTATCATACAAGATGCTACTTTAATACCCTTTATTAGTTTTTCATAGCCATCTAAATCGAATATTTTTAAAGGTTTTGGTCTAATAATCTCCGTTTTAGACGTCATTTTTATAATAATTACGTATAAATATTAGTGACAAAAACTGTATAAGATAACTTTTTACACTCTTTGGTCGCGGGCCGCGACTTTTCAGTCGTAAACGCCTTTAGTTTAAACGTAATTGCAATAATATTGGGCAATATTTGTATTCAAATTTACTAATTCTAAAAAGTAGGTAACCCTTCAGTAGTATTACTTAACCTACAAAAATCATTTCTTGTAAACGTCAAAATTCACATTATATTTTTTTTTTAATTTAAATATGGCATCGGCTTATAACTATTTGCCAGTGTCAAGTTAAAAAGGCGGGAAATAGAACTTTCGTTTCAATTTTCAACACCGTATTCCTAAATCGTCAAGTCTAAAGTCTAGTCAAAGTCCAAATAAATAATCAGTGCAGTGAGCAGTCAATGAGTCATGTCAGTCGATTCAGTAAAGTGGTAGAAGCTTTACTGAAAATTCCTAGGTCGTTTTGGCAGAAAACACAAAATAGCACGTTTTTAGAAGTTGTACCACTTTCCCACACTTGTACACGTTAACGAATATTTAATGGTTAATATTCTACCAATATTACACATTAAGAACCGAAATAACACAAAATGATGAAATACGAATTCCACAACGTCACCCATTGAACTCCCGGCAAAACTCCCAATTCACATTGAAGTAATGTAATAATTGGAGTTTTGCCGGGAAATTCAATGGGTGACGTTGTGGAATTCGTAGTAACTAACACATTTTTTATTAATTTATTAATGACCATGGATACAAAGTCCTTCAGTCGCCAGTAACTAACACATTTTTTTTATTAATCTATTCATGACCATGGATACAAAGTCCTTCAGTCGGATACATTTTGAGTTTTGACATATAAGACATTATTAACTGAAGTAGGAGAAGTATAACATTTTACAAAATGACATTAAATATAACCTATAAATTACACAATGTGTTTATCTAAACCAAAGATTTTAGATCTTTGGTTTAGATAAACACATTGTATTGACAATATACCTTTCCAACAGTATTGACAATATATTTAAAAATGGGAACAAAATAAACAGAATTTTTTAATAATCCTTCAATGTGGCGGGGGACACTTAGTGAGTTTTCTTCTGCTATGCCACTAATCGCATTGTCTAACAACAACCTTTGTATGGCAAACGTTGGACACTCAAACATCAGATGATTAATGTTCTCGTCATCTCCAAAACAATGTCTACATCTACTATCGTCCAAAATATTCATTCTGTGGAGATGCGCCGCAACTAGGCAATGGCCTGTTCGCAAGCGGTTGATGCAAACTATGAACTTCCTGTTAACGTACTCAAATCTATAGTACCATGGTGTTGTTGGTAAGTCCCTTTGAATATCCGCGTACCATCTTCCCTTTTCAGCTGCGACAGTCTTCCAATATTCTGTCCATAACATTTTTTTTGAAGATTTAAATTGTTGATAGAAGTCGGTAAAAGGCACTTTAAAACTGTCTAGAAGATCCACATCATGGTCTCTACGGGTGACCTGGTCTACTACTTCATTTCCCAGTATGCCACTGTGGGAGGGAACCCATACAAATTCTATTTTCTTTTCTATCAGCTTTGATAACATATATCTTATTCTAAACACAATATAATTTTGTTTATAGGAAAAAGTATTATTACATACAGAACATAGAACACTTTTAGAATCACTTATAATTAAAATATTTACATCATTTACACTGGTATGTATATAAGTTAAAGCAGCTAATACTGCCCTAGCCTCTGCTGTAAAAATACTGCAATTATGCAGGATTTTAAAACATTTACTTACTTTCATTTGTGGGTCATAGTAGGCAGCTTTAACATGCTCGCTTTTGGAACCATCAGTATATAATGTGTAAAAATCCCTTTTATGTTGTAAAAATTGTAAAAAGTCAAACTTATTTGTAACAGAATTTAAATGACACTTAACATCAATATAGTTAAGAATAGAAAAGATCATATGGGTATTGGTAAATTGGCCACTTTTTACTAGTATACATATTTTTGGTAAGATTTTTTGTTGATAACATTAATATTGATATTTCAGGTAAGGAAGCAGAAATGAAGTTATTAGGTGTGATGTTGGATGTTGCAGCTGACTGTACAATTTCTGTAGAATGTAAAATTTTATCAACAATAAAATTATCATCACAAGACAATTCCTTAAGACAAAATCTCTCAGCCAGTTGTAGACGGCGCAAGGACAGTGGAGGTATGCAATTTTCAACTTCCATGGACACAATAGGAGTGGTGCGCATTATAATTCTCAAATCCACTTATAATTCTCAAACCCATATTCTGTATAACATCCAATTTTCTTAGTAATGTTGTGTTTGCATTCATGTAAGCTAACAAACTATAATCGAAATGACTTCTGACTATGCTTTTGTATAACATGTTAAGAGTTTTTGGGTCAGAGCCCCAAAATGTTCCTGCTAAACTTCTCATTATATTTATGCTCTTCATGGCATTCTGACATATATAATTTATGTGTTTATCAAATATAAGTTTATGGTCTATTATAACCCCTAAAAATTTGTGATGATTCACAATAGGAATTATGTTGTTATTATAAGTTATGTTAACAGGCTCTATGGATTGATCTTTACTAAATATTAACACTGAACTTTTCTCTGTACTGATTTCTAATTTTAAAATATTATTATAATAATGTTGTAATTGATGTAATGCACTGTTTATATGATTGACTGCCATATTTAAGTTTTGATTTACACTATACAAAAGCAAGTCATCGGCAAATTGCAAAATCTTTACTCCAGGTATATTTACAAAATTATGGATTTGAGATGTATAAAAGTTGTACAATGACGGCGAGAGTGTAGCACCTTGCATTGTGCCTTTATTGGCCTGTTTGGGGCCATATAATTTATTATTATATCTAACATAAACTGTTCTATTATTTAAAAATTTAAAAATCCATTTTAAAGTTTTCATCGGAAATCCCATTTCTTGTAAAACCTTAATTAATGGTTCAATGTTTACATTATCAAAGGCACCTTTTACATCTAAAAATACACTTATAACATTACAGTGACTAAGTTTTGCCTTTTTTAAATCGTGTATAAAGGATACAAAGCTTCCAGAACAACTTTTGCCTCTTCTGAATCCGAATTGAATATCTGGTAACTTTTGTTGTGATTCAGCAAAATAATCTAACCGCAGTTTTAGCGTATTCTCGAAAAGTTTACCCAAACATGATGATAGGGAAATAGGTCTATATGAGGGTGGGTTATTAGCAGATTTATTTGGTTTTAAGATGGGAATGACACATTGAGTTTTCCATGACTCTGGTATAACTAAACTATTCCATAACCTATTATAAATATTTAAAAGTATTTCTAAAACATAAGGGTGTAGTTTCTTAATTAAAATGTATGGTATATTATCCAAACCTGGTGTTGTATCTTTCCTACTTTTTAGAGATATGTACAATTCGCTCAGTGTAAATGGTCTATTTATAAAGGAGTATAGTTTATTTTCAATGGCATGGCTCAATATATTATTTAAATTGCTTTCATTGATCTGAGATGAATCTGATATCTTATCCAAAAAACGTGGTACCCATTCATCATTTAAAAATCTATTATCAGAAGTACCTATTCTTTTAAATCTTTTAATATATCCTCATATTCTAGAAACAGGTTTCATTCTATTAAAACTACTACACAAATCATGCCATGAGTTGACCATTTCCTCTTTTAATATTCTTTTCTTTTGAGTGTCTATCTTTTTATAATGAATAAAGTTATTAATGCTGGGTGTAGTTCGATAATTAACTAAAGCTTCCTTGGACTTTTGAACTGCATCATCACATATTCGGTTCCACCAAGGAGCTGGTTTCCTCATTGGTTTTGAAACTGTTTTCGGATTTTGTTTGGGGACTGTTACTGTTCTTAGATTATTTAAAATACTGATAAAATTATCATATAATTCGAGTGGTTTCAAATTATTACAATCTATATTTAATTGTGAAAAATAAGTTTCTGATAACTTACTATATTTAGTCCAATCTGTTTTACTATAAATATATTTTTCTTCCACAGGACGTACTTCAGATATTGACGGCTTCACATTAAGGGTTACCTGAGTTGGATAGTGGTAACTGCCCATTGGATCATCATGGACACGCCATTCGCAGAGTGGAGCCAATGTGGGGCTAACAAGAGCTATATCAATTGCAGAGGGATTTCTATTTGGAACCTGAATAGTGGTGGCACTCCCATCGTTTAATATACACATGTCAAATTCATCTATAATTTTGAACAAACTGTTACCTCTATTATTATTCGAGTGACAACCAAATAATAAGTGATGTGCGTTAAAATCTCCCATGATGAGGCATGGTTTAGGTGTTTCAAGTAATACCTTTTTTAATTTATTTGTATCAAACCTGTTATTAGGTGAACAATATACACAAAGAATGTATATTGTTCCCATCGAAGTTTCTATGGATATACAAAGATTTTGAATTGTTTCATAAAAACTTGTATTTATAATGTTATATTTCAAGTTTTGTTTAATTAATATACCTACACCGTTATGTGAATTAACTGAATCCTTACGTATAAAATTGTATGGTGTAAAATCTGGAATTAAACTTGAGCTCCTATGCCATGTCTCATTCAACAAACATATGTCTATATTATGTTCACAAAGAAATGTTTTTAATAAGGCTCTCTTATTCTGCAAGCTTTGTATATTAAACTGTGTTATATTAAGATATGTATCCATTAATTGATTAAATTGGCTAATAATATATTTTTAATTCTTTTATTTGTTACTGGACTATTGCTATTGTCATTTCCGAGCGTTACAAGAGACTTTCCTAAAGCATTCAATGTAATATCATTGTTTATGATTTGTTCTACATTAAAAGTTGTTTTGGTATTACTAACAGGTGGTACATTAACTGGTCGTGAAATAGTTGGAAAAGATTTGGGGTCAGTGAGCAATGGGACACTACTCACTACAGTGGCATAACTATGGTTAAAATTCTCATATTTTTTCCTCTTTTCTTGCATTTTCTTCTGCTTCACTGGACAGTCCCTCGAGATGGCCAAGTGATTACCGCTACAATTAATGCATACAATGGTTGAATTTAAGGCATTTGAAACATTGTAGTAATGGTGGTATGTATAAATGTACAGGATACCTAAACATTTGTATATAGGCATGTTGAGGCAAAATTGTACCAGCAAAAGTAACTGCTATTGTACCCAACGGTGTAAGTTTTCCTTCAACTTTCTTAAAAAATCTTTTAATTGAAATAACTTCTGTGTCACATGTAATATTTTTGTATATAACTTCATTTGAGAGATCTTTCGGTACATATTTAATAACTCCTGTAATCTCCGACTGGTGGGCCGGTACAAAAGCTTTTAGTTTATTTCTAATAAGGAAATGGTCCATTTTCAAAAAACAATTAGCTGGCGCAGGCTTCTTAAAAGTTACACCAACTTTATATTTATTCATCGATTCCACATATACGACACAATCTCCACTATAATTTTCTGGGAATTGTCTTTTGTAATTAGTTTTTGTGAACATTCTGAAGTCACCGTACTTTCCTCCAATTTTCTTTTTTTGGAAGTATCTCCAGGGGGCGGACCCCCGTCGCTATCTTCACTCATTTTTATTTTATTATATTTAATTCAATTAAAAACTACTATTTACAACAATGTTACAGTAATATAAACTAGAAAATTATATTTTACAAAACAGTGAAAAATTTAAACACCCGCTCTTTTCGACTTCCCGCCAAAAAGTCAGTATCTAACACAATGTACACTGTGTTGCACTGGGAAAAAATGTCTGCGTACAATTTAACACGTAAAACATTTTTTCCTAGTGCAATACAGTTTACGCTATGATGACTTATTTTTCTAAATGGAAAACTCTCTATATTAAATATTTTTATAAAAGCATCACGCTTTTAAAAACCTATTGAAAAGCTGAAGTTGCAAAGCGCGTAATAGGTACCTATATTTAATACAATTATTATTACCCAGCTCATACACACAGAAACAACCTTGAAAGTCAACCTGCTGAACATTCAATATACCCAACTGTACTTATTAAGCTGATATTAATAAATCTGCAGAGTGCAGTTTATACGTAATACCATTAATTAGTAGGTATATCTGATATAGCCTAAAAGTAATAAAATACTTACAACAAAATGAGCTCTGATAAAATGATTAGGTACGTTTTGCCAATTTAATAGTTTCTTATTAAATCGATTGCGGTTCCTGTAGACGTAGAATGTACTTCGTGGTTTTCTTGTTGTATTCTATAATTGCAGGTGAACTAAGCAATGAATCTATAGCGATATGCAATAATTTGAATTGCAATAATACAGGCGACGTTGCTTGCGGGATGAGAGTAGAAGAGACAGGTTTTCGACTAAAACTATTCGAAAATGTATGTGAAGTTTTAAAACATGGATGCGGTAATGGTGGAGAAAATGGTAGGTAGAACTATATGGGTTAGAGTTAAGCAGTCAACGGCTAAGCGTCAGACACGCGATACTGCATTTTTAGGATAGCGAACTTTAATCACACAAGAAGATACATAAACGTTTAATTGGGTATTTTCCTACATGTAAAAATTTTTTTTTTTTTAAATAAATTAAAAAATTATTAAGTATTACAACTTGATAAAAGTAAAAAATCGGTTGTCTGTAAAGTCGGTTTACTGACGATAGTTGAACGTGACAACTTCATAAGAAAATACTGATGGATCGCTCACTCAAGTAGGAGAGAGACAGATGTCAAACGCTGCCGAACGCGGAGGCCGATTGTGCCTCTTTGTCGCTCGTTCTGCGCTCTCGCTTGCACTTCAGGCCTTAAATGGAACGCCTCAGAGCGAGGTAACGCCGCATGAGTCATGTATCTTCGTGCGTGCAGCCGGCTCCATCGCATTATAAGACGTTGTCACGTCAAAAGAATTAGGATTTTATGTGTAGTTTTGTAATTATATGCATTTAGAAGTCACAAAAATGTTGATTTTTTTTAAACCATAGTGTACAAAACCTACTTAATTAGTTTACTTACACTAAATACAAAAAGATTTACTATGATATGTATCAACATAAACGCGCAAAATTACGAGATATCAGAAATATTGTGTATATGGCCATACATTTCGTAGCAACATTACTAGCGTGTGACGTCACCTACTAGTACGACATGGGGCGTTTCCACGAGACTCACAAAAGTGCTTCAAACAATCCGCAATATTTTTGAAAATTTTGATTTTAAGTAAAGGTACTATTCCTTTTGTAAACTGTCTTATTTTTCAGAGCACTATAATTCATTTATGTAATTAAAAAAAAGATGCAAATACCGCATTGGAAGAGTTCGAATTTAGAACAGCATCGAGCTGCGCATCGCGGCGTTACTCTTGCAATGAAACGTGTAACTCTTGAGTAGGTGGTGAATAATGTTCAATTTTGAATCGCTATCATAAAAATGCAGGGCCGCGTCGCATCTGGGTGTGAGCTGACCCTTAGTTAAATAAGCCAAGACCATATTTTGTTAACGTCTAGCTACCAGACGTGTTTTCAAATACTAAGTAACATGTGTAAAATACAGGGACTGTGAAATTAATGATCGTAAGTACACTATAATAAAGTTTTATTAACTCATCATATTAATATATTATACTAGCTGTTGCCCGCGGCTCCACCCGCGTAAATATAGTACCTATCCCTCGGGAACACTGTACTTTTTCGAGATAAAAAGTAGCCTATGTTCTAATCCAAAGCCTAAACTACTACCATGCCAAATTTCATCAAAATCCGTTCAGTAGTTTTCGCGTGAAAGCGTAACAAACAAACTTACATTCACATTTATAATATTAGTAGGGATGTAGTCCTAATTTGTCTCAGTCCCTGTTTTTTTAACCTGATTTACAGCTTATGGCCTTATCAACAGAGAATTTTGTGAGTCTGAAAATCAAGAACAGAGATTGGCTGAAATACTTCTAGAAGATGAATGTGTATGTGAAGGGAATTACACTACGCCACTTTGTGCTATCAGAAAATATGGCCAAGGATTCACAGTTAGATGGTTCGAAAATAAATGCGAATTAATTGAACATAATTGTAGAAATACAATAAAATACCACGAAACTGATGACTTTATTTGCGAATCTAATAATATTAATACCAACAGTGGGAAATTATATCCTAATTATAAAGGAAACATAACAGATAATAATGACAATGAGGAATTAATCCCAGATGATCAGAAAAATATAACAAACTTAGTTATAGTCAAAGCAAAGTTTAATGTAGATAATATAAATGATACAATAGACAAATTCTTTGCAACCACCCATATTTACGACGTGCCTTTACAAGAGATACATTCGAGAAGAAAATGGATACAGAACGCTGGTCCCATAAACGTGTTCACTCCATTGAAGATAGTGCCGGAGAATTTGACCGACGACTTTGAGCATAAGCCTTTATTGAGAACTTGTCTGCACAAGTGTCCAACAGTAAGTTTTTACTATAAGCATAGAACTGCGGGCTTAGACAAAATGCAGTATTATTAATCGGGATGTTTTCAAACCAAAAATAAATATTCAAGGAGAGTGATTGACCACTTGATCAGTAGGTGTTCGATTCTCGTTCCAAAATTATGTAAGCATGTTTACGTTAAATTTCGACCATTATGCTTTAAAATACTTAATGCCGACTCACATGTCACAACGGCGCAGCCCATCCTGCGCGGCGGGCGCGTGACCTTCAAAGCCGGCGCAGAACCGCGTGCAAGTTTGTCCTTGCGTAATGAGAGTTATCGGGACTGTTAATCGTGTTATTTTTTTGAAAAAATACGTAAATTTTTAGTTATAGGTATGCATTATGCATACTGTACTTATGTACGTAATATCGTAGCCTAATGTTGGGTTAAAAAAATGGGTGTCAGCTCCGACGCACGACTGGAGCTTACTCTAAAAAGTAAAGTGCAATACAAAGCGACCGACGCATCTTCGGCTAACATCGTGTGACATCGTGAATTCGATTTTACCCCCATAGATTTTCATACCCGGGCTTAACTATGAAAATCGTTTGTTATGGAGTAAACTCCAATATTTAATTCGGATAAAATACATCCTGTAGAAACGAAAACGAAGTGTGGAAATAACTAATTGTATGGGATACGTGTGAAACCTCTGCTCTAAGAAATTGTGTTTTGCAATTCCAATTTAAAAAGAGTTCTTCGTTAGGTCTATTTTATCCTTATTGCGCTGATATAAACTCGTGACGTCCTCGAATAGGCTCGGCAACTTTTGTGTGGAGGGTTTTCACAAGACTTGCAATGTTCAGAGTGCTAAGTGTGAGTTTTTCTTTTCGCATTCGATCGTGAGCGCGTTTAGCGTGTACTAGGAATTTGTATGTGATTTGTACAGCGCCACCTAGTTGTAAACGCGACAACTAGTTAAATTCACATACAATTTACAAATTCCTAGTAAACGCCAAACGCGCTCACGATCGAATGCGAAAGTATTACAAATCGCTGTACCTTTGAAAGTATTGATTCATGATTGCTTCTTCTGAGAACTTACTCATAATATGTGATATTTTAGAGTACTATTAAATTTTAAAAAAATAACGATTGTCTGTAAAGTCGGTTTACTGACGATAGTTGAACGAGGCAACGTCAACAACAACAACAACTACAACAACAACAATAATAATAATAATGAGGTAAAGGCAATGCCAGGTAACGCTGGTACTTGGTAACGATAACGGGTAACAGGTAACGCATGAGTCATGTTTTTTCGTGCGTGCAGCCGGCTCCATCGATTTATAAGACCTTATCACGTCAAAAAAAAACAGTCGACTAGCCTATTGCGGGTATCAATGGTCACTCATAGGTACCATCAGTGCTCATTACCCGCTCGTTTCAGTCTTGCCCCTCAGTGTATGCTCCAGTCTGTGGACAGACCGCGTACGACACTCGCTCGCCGACGCTGATGTTCCAGAACCATTGCTTCATGGATGTCGCATCCTGCAAGACGTACTGGGAGGACAATGAAAGATCAAGTGAGTTAGCTGTTTATGTTGTAAATCATTTGTTAGTGTACATAATCTCTATGGGTCAGCTGCATGTCAGCTCGGACCGGAACAAGACGCGACGCGTCGCGGCGGTGCATTTTAACTTCAAAAAAGTTGGAGGTTCTCAATTCGACTGTATTTTTTTATGTTTGTTACCTCAGAACTTTCGACTAGGTGAACCGATTGATGATTATATTTTTATTTGAAGCGGGTGCTTCCCGTGTGGTCTCATTTCTATTGGTCTAGTTCTGACAATAATATGTAGCGAGCTACGACCTCTTGATATGTAAGTCCTTCTTACGCTTGAGTGGTGATGATAATAATACAGCAGCAATTCTTATATTCTCCTTTATTGGTGCTTATCAAAGATATGTATTACAAATGAGATATGTCTAACACAAATACTACAGTCTACACTGAGAATAGCCTTTTACTTATCTAAGATAAATCTAAATAGGCTTTACTTCATGACATCTGTCAATGTCAAAAATGACATTGACACTTTTGTCATTATGCAACATAATATCCACGAGAAAGCCATTTACGTAACTTATAAGTCTTTAACTTTTACTCTGAAAGTCGATTTTAATATTTGTTAAAAAATAATTAAGATAGCGATTCCAAATTGAACTTTATTCACTTCGAGCTGTATCGCGCTGCGCCTCACGACGCCGCTTAGGGAATGAAACTGAATAAAGTTCAATTTTGAATCGCATATTCAAAAATGCCGCGCCGCGTCGTGTTTGGTATGAGTTGACCCTAAAATTGGCGCAATAGAAGTTCATACATAGACATATCACACATATACGTCATGTTCGATGTTCATATTTTTATTTTTATTTCATTAAAGTCTTATTTTGTCTACAAATTTTATTGAAGTGAAATTACTTTATCGACGTATGGGAGAATTTTTATAGCAATGTAAAATTTTTTTAACATTTTTCCGTTACGCGCCATATTTATTCATTTTCTTCAGGCACGATTAGAGTATTTTTGGATTTTAAATAATGATTGATGTTTCACTTCTTCTACGCGTACTCTGTACATGTCATTTCTTTATTTAATATGTCGACATTAAGTATGTCTTTAAATATGCGATGTTATCAAAGTCAAAAGTCAATTTTTTTAAATTCAAAGTTGGTATTATTATACACTTTCTGAGCGTCTGTATACGTGATGCCCACCACCGGTTCGGGAACTAGCCCGGCGAGAAGAACCGGCGTAACAAACTCACGCGGGGCCATCTTTTACCAAAAAGATGGAAAATTGTTATTTTAGAATAAAAAAGGTATATAACAATGTTAAGACTGAAACTACATAACAAGAGTACAATAGTACACAGAAGTAGCCTTGCAGGTGGCCATCCTATTCCCATGGTGTGCGATCATTAATAAAATCATTGATCCTATAATAAGCTTTAGCACACAAACATTCTTTAACTACTTTTTTAAATTTATTTATAATGAACCTTGTCTTATCCCTCGACGCAAAAGAGGGATGTTATAATTTTAACGTATATATGCATTTGTCTGTGGCATCGTAACTCCAAAACAAATTGGCAAATTTTTAGCGATTTCTGCAGTTGAAAGCTGAAGTGATACTTAGCTATCATCGGCTTGCTTACTGCTTGAATACAAATGAATCGAGGTCACTAAAATTTTTGTATGTTGTTACCAAATATATTTTCTATCTTTCTCTAAGGTTACTGGGAAAGTTTAATCGTGTTCTGCCTGGGGGATGAAATGGATGCGGCGTACAGGTGCGGTACTAGTGCGAGTATTGAGGTAGCCTTCCGATGCACGCGACGCGCTACGCGAGTCCGCGACCCGAGACCGAAATAGGGCCACGTGGAGGATGAAACAATACCGGGACCCGCGACGCGCGACCTGATTGGCCGGTCTGCTGGCCGCGGTCGCTGGTCGCGGCGGTCGCATAGATCGGAAGGCTACCATGATGTTCACAAAATATTACAGTATTTTTACTTCCGTCAAATGCTTACATTCAAGGGTCAGTTCACACCGGAACGAAACGATACGTGACGCGGCGCTTTTTAGGTAGCTATTCAAATTCGAACTTTATTTATTACACAATAAGATACACGTATCATAGGGATGTTGCCTCGTGTGGAGTATCACATTTTTATTAAATTTGAAAATTGTTGATTAAAAATACAATAAATCTAAAAGAAATAAAGTTAAGATTGACGCGATTAAAAATTTTAAGCAAATAAAAATATTGCCCATCTCTCTCTCGAAAATCGATTTGTTACGTCACAAGTTGCTACCGCCATACATTTTGTAATGACAAATGTATTGCGGGTGCAACTCGTGACGTCACAGGTCGATATATCGCTCTCTTTCATATTGTAAATTTAAATTGTATGTATCTTCGTTATTTTTGAAGATATACGAAAATGGATTCTAGATTGTTTATTAACATGTTTTCTAACATCGAATAGACGAGTAATAGTTCGAAAGTCATGTTGTCTGTGCACCGCGCTGCACAGCGCATGCGCATTGTGCAGTATATGACTGATGTCATATGGTACGTGTATCTTTTTGTGTAGTGAATAAAGTTCACCGCTTTGCGTCGCTCGCGGTGTGAACTGACCCTTAGGCTCAAGCCACACTGAATTGGAAGCGACAAGACGATCAGTATACTTTTTGCCCGACTACGGCGAAGCCAAAAGGAAGGGTAATGATTTTGGCAGTCTATGTACGTATCTATGTAGTTATATGTATGTATGTATGTTTGTTCCACCGTAGCGCCTAAACTACTGGCCCGATTTTAATAAATGAGGTGTCAATTGATTCGTAATAATAACCCGGGTGACATAGGCTATATGATTTACGTCGTCGGGTTATAGTTTTTTGTATTATATAATATATTGTAGTTATAAATAATGTCTTATTAATAAATCTCCGCGTATTTGCGTAACAGACACACAGAGTTACTTTCACATTTGAAATAATAACATTAAACCATAGATAAATGATTGGTCTCGGCGCTTGACAAGATATCGATTTCCGCTGGCGTGCTTGAAAAATGCGGAAACAAATAGTACGCCGAAGACCGGCGTGCCCGAGCCCGACACATTGAAATATTTGTGTCAGATGTACGTACCGAATTTAAGTATACTATAAATTGTCTTAAACACAATGATATTATTTAAAACCCACACTACATTAATGAGTTGCCGCATTCACGGAGCTGTTGTTGTTAGATAGCGCGGTATCTAGTCGAGCGCCGAGACCAATCGTTTATCTATGCATTAAACAATGGAGAACGGTTTTGTACCTTGGTATTCGTCGAGCAGGTTCATCCCAGCCATCCGGACGCTGCAGAAGATGGGGCGGCTGAAGAAGAAAGGCAAGTTCCGGCGACAGATCAAGAACTTCCGGTACCTTACCGACATCCGCTCCGGGCCTATCAAGCCGATGGGTTAGGCTAATACGATAAGAATAAATAAAAAATAAGCCTTTTAATTATTATTTCTCACGTGAAGTTTTTAGGGTTCAAAGGGTAAAAACAGAACCCTATTACTAAGACTCCGTCTGTCTTTCCGTCTGTCTGTCACCAGACTGTATCTCATAAAATGTGATAGCTAGACAAAAGACCTTCCCCTTTTAAATTCGGCTAGAATTTTAACTATTTCTGTACTCAATCTTCATAATTTTGAAGTCGGTATCAGCCAACTTATACGTGAGTTCTATAAAATATTGTTTTATCAGGATATTGTTAAGGCTTGTAGCGACTTCAAAATTATGAAGATTGAGTAGAGAAATAGTTAAAATTCTAGCCGAACTTAAAAAGGGAATTATTTAGAAAATAAGATTTATTTCATACGTTTTTTGTGCATTTTTACTTTGGAAGTCGGTTTCATTTTTATGTTCTAAATTAATTATGAAATTTAGTTTAAACTAGCAGGTGTCAGCAACTTCCTTGGCAAAGAACTAACGGAAACGAAGCCCTATTTTTTTTAAACGGAACCCTTTATATTATACGTATATTTAAGACTTTTATTATATTACTAGCTGATCCCGACAGATGTTGTTCTGCCTTAATATGTAATAATAAAAATAAAAAATATTTAGGGGTACTCTTATCATGTAGGGATTGAAAAAATAGATTACGACCGATTCTCAGACCCACCGAATATGCAAAAAATTTTCATTGAAAATGAATTTTCACAGAAGTGAGTACTAAACACTATGACACGAGAATCGACAAAAACTACTGATCGGATTTTTATGGAATTTGGTATGGTAGTAGTTTGTTCTCTGGATTAGCACATAGGCTACTTTTTATCCCTCAAATGTACAGTGTTCCCGTGGGATACTGTATTTACGCGGGCGAAGCCACGGGCAAAAGCTAGTATTTAATACTTTTATATTAAACATATTTTTAAGATTTTTATTATATTATACACAATATATTAAATGCACATCCATGAGACCCAGGAGCTCAGAAAAACATTTTGTTCGAAAGAACGAAGGAAGGAAGGGGTGATGAAGTATATTTAATATTTAATATTTTATATTTCATTATCTTTAAGTGCCTTCCCTTCGGTGGGATTCGAACCCGCGACCCCCGGCTTGAGCACCAACGCGCTCAACCACCTGCGCCTGCGCCTGGGACTGGGATGCCTGAAACACAGAAAACATATTACTGGCAACACAACGAGGCTTGATGGCAAATTGGTGGCAATTGTCTAACCCTGCGCGAGGTTGGGTGGTGGGTGCCTAAATGTATGTATTGTTCCCCGCAGCACGCCGCACATGCTAAGTAGAAACGAGACGGATAATCGTTATTAATTGTCTAAAATCCTACGTTACTATATACTTGCTAATATTATAAATATGAATGTAAGCTTGTTTGGTTGGTTGTTACTCTTTCACGTAAAAACTACTGAACCGATCATCATGTAATTTGGCACAGATATAAAGTAGACTACGGGGAAGGATATACTGACGATGGGTGGATGGATCAGTAGTTTTACGTGAAAGAGTAATATCCATCTATATTACTCTTTCACGTAAAACTACTGAACGGATTTCGATGAAATTTGATTTGGTGGTAGATAAGATAAGCTAAGAGAGAATATAATGATTTACACAACGGATAACTTAAACAACGTTGCTGTCTTTGTCTGTCGAGTGACTTTTCCAACCTCCGGACAAATACAGCACCGTTGTTAAAGCTATCCGTTGTGTAAATATTTTTATTAGTAGGGGGGCTAATATACAGGTTACTTTTTATCAGGGCAAAATCTACGGTTCCCACATGATTTAATTTTGCGTGCACAGTCGCGGGCAGCATCTAGGAATAAACGAACATAATATGAGTATCTATGAATTAGGCAGTATACAGCTCAATTAGCGGAACTCGTGGGCTTTATAAATAATAAAGTTTAGTCTAAGCTTTTAAGTCCTTTCTAGCTTTTAATCCACTTTACTGTTATCAAGTTTTAATAAGCTATAGACAGAGCTTTCTGTGCTGATTATTTAATTGATACAACACCGATAAACCAGCAGCTGGATCGCATGATGGTGACCAGTTTCGCGCGTATGCCCGTTGTCTCATAATATTTAGAAGGAAACTCTGCTCTTACAAGCCTATTAACTGGTTTTTGCGAAACAGTACAGTTATAATAATATCTATGGACGCTTACACACCACGTCAATCTGATTTTCTAAGTTTCAAAAGATTTTGCTGTTAAGGGTATTATCCCAAATTGGTCCCTTTGTCACCAAGAGTTCATGAGGAATCGAGGGAACTCCTCGAAATTTATATGAATACGTCATAATATTATGTTAATTTCAACCGATGGTACCGAATTCAAAATTATGAAGATTGTGTAGAGAAATAGTTACAATTTTTGCCGTATTTAAAAGGGTAATTATTTAGAAAATAAGTTTTATTTCATTCTTTTTTGTGCATTTCTACTTTGGAAGTCTGTTTTTGTTTTTGTTTAAAAATAATAAATACTCCGTTCAGATGCAACTTATTATTTTTGCATACTAAAGCGCAGTATAATGCTACCAATTTAAATGTCACGTATTTACCGGGCAATAGAGAAATACAATGACTCATTAATTTGGTCGAATTAAATTATTTTGTTTATATCGAGACTACATTTAATTTGAACTATAGAGTACAGCTACAGACTATATCTCACTACTATTATAAATGTGAAAGATTGTGAGGATGGATGGAGGTTTGTTACTCTTTCACGCAAAAACTACTGAGTCGATTTTGATGAAATCTGGTATGTAATGTGTAAACTACTACAGTTTGGGCTCTGGATTCAAACCTAGGCTACTTCTCATCCCGGAAAAGTACAGGGTTCCCGTGGCACACTTTATTAACGCGAGCGGAGCCGCGGGCAATAGCTCTTCTTGGATAATACAGAAAGTGTATTGACACACGCAATAGGCGCGCACTAATAACCTACATTATAATCGACTGCACCCCAATCCCCATATTGGAATCACACAGGTGTTCGACAACATGAATTCTGATATTTTGCACCCCTTTTCACCCCCGAC
Source organism: Phengaris alcon alcon (assembly GCA_037179445.1). NCBI lineage: Eukaryota > Metazoa > Arthropoda > Insecta > Lepidoptera > Lycaenidae > Phengaris > Phengaris alcon. Next base: position 903,694 of record JAYRCH010000646.1, on the reverse strand, counting down.
GCAAGTAGGGTTATTTTGGTCGTGTCTTTGTATTTGTGTTTCTGTCTGTGGCATCGTAGTTCCCAAGCCCTTTCCAATAATTTCAAAATTAAAAAAAATTCTATATACAAGAAAAAGTTACGTCATATTGATTTCAGAAGATTTTGTATATTATATTATATGCGGACTGATTGAACTGCGGAGGCAAATGTGAAAATGTCAAAGTGGCAAATTTAAAATACCGTCTGCCCCAAAAAAAACCCAAAAGTGGGGAAGTTAAGTCATGCCTCATCTTAACACACAGGTCCAATTCTCCTAAACAAATAGACAGAATTGGATGCGGTTTGGCTGATTAAATTGTTTTTCAGCTATAATAATTTGTCATCATTAGCTCGCTTACCGCTTGAAAAAATTGATCATGCCCTTATATGCAAAATGTTAGAGTTTACATACATGTTGACCACAATTTCGTTCTCGCAAAAGGAAATCACGTAGGAACCTACATTTCGCGGCGATGAAAAGTACCTATATCTTTCCCGACGATCTACTATATATGTGTGCGTTTCATCAAAATCGGCCCAGTCGTTTTTGATACTATTCAATGCAAACAAACAATCAAAACTTTCCACTTTATAATAGAATAGTTATTTTTAGACTAGCATATTCGCTTAAGGTGGTTCGTCACGGTCAGCTAGGCACTGCCGCGCCACTAGATGGCGTTAATGTCCTAATAGAGCTTATTTTATTTTTTTTTCAACTAAATAGAACAAATTTTTAGAAAGTAAAGTGTTTACCGGTAATAGCGTAATATTTTTGATGTAACTAACAATACTTAAATAATATTTTAAGTGTTAAAATCGCTTTATTTGTGCATTTAGCATCGGCGAAGCGGCGCGCGAGTGATTCACACACACATACAAAGATTTCATCGTAAACGGAAGCGTTAGTAAATTTCGTCCGCTCTGCATAGCATGATCTGGCCAAATGAGTAAGCATCTTGGTCTGTACTCTAAGGTAACGGGTTCGTATCGCTAGACCGACATACTGTTTTTGAACTTTTTTTGTTATATTTTTGTAATTTTATTCAAATTACATAAGAGATTTTAGTCGTGAAATATAATATTATGTATTTTTGTCCGAGTTCTAAATAAAAATCAGGTTTTTACTATTGCAGTTATTATTTATTACATTATTGAAAAATAACATTTTACAATAAAATTCTCCTTTATAAAAGAATAACCACCACTAAACTACAGAGGCGGTTATTCGAGAAGTAATATAATAATAAATGTGCTACCACAGTGAAACGTCTATGCAGTTTTGATTATTTTTTACTTTTCGAAGTACCACCTCTGGCAAAACAGAATTTTTATAAAATGCTACCAATTTAGGTAACATGTCCAAAATAAAATTTTCGTCACGCTCGATTTCTAGTACTGTAATATCATGAGCTGGAGAAATATATCCCACAAAATAACATTTCTTCATTTGAGAAACTCGTAGTTGCCCCTGAATCTGTAACAAGAATAGGTAGGTGTAAAAATGTTCAAACAGTAAAATAAAGCACAGCAGGTGATCTCTGTTTACTGCATGCAACAACAGCATGTAATTGGTACTAACCTGATAGTAATAGTTGTGTTTTTTATTTATTTGTAAACTCCCATTGTTGTCAATATACAATGGGAAGTTTTTTCTATCTTTAGCAGCAGCATTCATGTCTTGATTGTTACGAGCCAATGAGGGGAAACATTTAATTTCCAAAATAGACTTTTCTTCTTCTATAACCCCTGAAATTCATTGATTGCAGTAAATAATAATATATTCACAAATGATCTGGACAGAAAAACAATAATTTGAAATGAATTATGCCACATACCATCCGGACTAGCACCCAAAAAGCCAAATTCTTTGTCAATGAAGAGGCCTGCTGGTCGCACGTTTTTTTTCATTTTTTCTGTAAATAATGTCCTTGCCACAGACTCATTGCGTTGACCATACGACATGTCATTGGTCAGAATATTGTTTTTATATAAAATTGTTTTGACATGGTTGTGGCAGGGTGTCGTTGATTTTCGCTTACAGATCTGTAACAGAGGGCAGATTGAGCATAATGTGCTAATTTGTGGTATATTACAAAACTAGAGTATTGCCATTTACCATTCCAAACTGGCTGGCAGTGAGCCTGTTACATCTATGTGTATTATACACATCATTTTCATGTTGCCCAATGGTCAGGTGTTCAATATCTTCAATTTCCTGATCTGTTTTTTGAAACTCTTTAAGTTTTAGAAGACATGCTTCTTTCAGATCTGTCTCTGCAATTGGTTCATTTGCCTCTTGTGCCTTTGGACCATAATTCTGGTCAGGTTTACATTTGGGAACGAAAAGCCGCCTGCGGGTGTAGTTTTTTCGTCTTTCTTGACATTTTCCTTTTTGAGCAATGTATTTTTTTACTGTTTTCCCAGGGCTACATGCTGTGTGGCTTTTCCAAGCGCTTGCATGCCAGTTTTCACCAGCAGTGTGTGAAAGGCCTGAAATAAAAAAGTGTAATATTGAAAACAATATAAAGTAAAACTAAGAACTAACTAAGCTTTTCGTGTCTGTTTGTCTCTATATAATATAAATGCTTAGATCTTTAAAACTACACAACGGATTTTGATGCAGTTTTTTTTAGTAGAAAGAGTAGTGATTCAAGAGGAAGGTTTTTATGTATACTTTTACACATGCGATGCCGTGGGCAAAAGCTAGTTGTGTTTATGTTATACATTATTCAATTCTTACCTGCAACATATACTCTGCGTTGATATGAGCCACCTTTGTGCAAATTCAATCTTTTTCCACATATGAATTTGCTCAAGACACTCATAAAGTTTTCCACCACATTTGTTGTGTCATTTGATAGTCGATGGCATTTTGACATGACTGCCTCTTTTGCTGCACAAATGAGAGCCCAAACTGTGGGTGCCTTTGTTTTCAATTCTTGTGAAAGATCTGTGTCCTTTTCATCACTGTTGATGAATCTGCAGTAATACTCTTTGCAATCTTTGTGGCATCCAAATACATGAGAAGGGCCATTGTTTAAATCTTCTCTAAAAGTGTTACGATCGCCATGTATTATTATTTTTCGTGCCACAGCAGTAAGTTTTTGCACTTTCGGCTTCAATATTTTTCTGCCAAGTAATGGCAATTTTGTATTTGCTAGAATCTGAAAATGAATACAAATTAATGAAGACATGGAACACAATACACTACATTATATACGAGGGCGGGTCAATAAGTCCGTGACTTTTGGAATAAAACACAGATTTTTTGATAAATAAATCATTTTATTTTTCAACGTAGTCCCCCTTGAGCTCTATACACTTTGTCCAACGCTTCACAAATTTTTTTATCCCTTCCAAAAAATATGATTTGTCGAGGTCCTCAAAATAGGCCTTTGTTTGCGAGATGACTTCATCATTGGAGTCAAATCTTTTTCCACCGAGCCATTTTTTCAGGTTTGGGAACAAGAAGTAGTGACTCGGAGCCAAATCTGGAGAATAGGGTGGATGTGCGAGCAATTCATAGCCCAATTCATGGATTTTTGCCATGGCAACTGCACATGTGTGCACCCTTGCATTGTCTTGGTGAAAAAGAACTTTTTTCTTGGCCAAATGAGGTCGTTTTTTTTTTCAAATCCTCATTGAAGCGGTCCAATAAGTTGGCATAATATTCCCCATTAATTGTTCTTCCCTTTTGAAGATAGTCAATGTGGATTATCCCACGTGCATCCCAAAAAACAGTCGCCATAACTTTATTGGCTGACAAACCCACCTTGGCCTTCTTTGGCGCCGATTCACCCTTAGAAACCCACTGTTTTGACTGTTGTTTGGTCTCTGGTGTGTTGTGATGGATCCATGTTTCGTCCACGGTTACAAAACGGCGCAAAAACTCCTCCATATTGTGATTAAACAACGCCAAACCTTCCTGTGAAGTTGTTACACGATTGCGTTTGTGGTCGACTGTGAGCAAACGCGGCACCCATCTTGCGGAAAGCTTTCTCATGCCCAAGTGATCATTCAAAATTGAAACCACTGAGCCATGCGAGATGCCTATGGCTTCCACAATCTCTTGAACTTTCAATCTTCGGTCGGCCAACACCATATCGTGAATTTTTTTATTGTTTCGGGTGTAGAGACCTCAACTGGGCGTCCAGGACGTTCGGCATCTTCAGTGCTTGTACGGCCACAACGAAATTCAGTAAACCACTTTTTTACCATTGAAATCGATGGTGCAGAGTCCCCATAGTATTTATCAAGCTTAGCCTTGGTCTCGGTAATGGTTTTTTTTCGCAAAAAATAATGCTTAATAAGCACACGAAATTCACTTTTTTCCATTGTTTCCTTAAGTTACTGGATAGTCTGATAAAGATAGCTGTAAAACACAAACTAACTGACGCAGCAAGTTCAAATTTTGATAGGAGTCAACTGACAGATGCCTGTTGACAGGAGTAGTGTTGCTTTTTCAGTAAGGAGGTTAGAAATTCAAAAAGTCACGGACTTATTGACCCGCCCTCGTAGTTATTTTATTATATAACATATTATAATGTAAAAAATTAACAAAAAATTATGTTATTTAGCCAAAAAATTTGGCCAGTAGTCTGATAAATTTGCAGGCAATGGCTGTAAAATAATGTTTTTACCTTGTACAATGCACCAGTGTAGTTTTTGATTACATGATTTTTGCACTCAATCTTCTTTATTTGTTGTCCATATGAGACTTTTTCTCTGAGTTGTGCAAAAACTGAAGAGTCTCCATCACCAACAAATTGCAAATATTTAATTCCGTGCATTTCTTGGCTTTTTTGAAACCCTTCTATCAAAATAGTCGACTCCATTCCTGTCGATGGCCCTTCATAATTTCTGAAGCAGGTATGTTCAGGCACTGGCTCATTTTTTTTCTCATAAATATGACAGTGGTAACAGTATTTATTTTTGATGCCTATGAAGAGACATTTTTTCGTCTCTTTACCAATAATGCAGGCCTGTAATATAACAAAAGTTATAAAAAACAATCACAAAAAAAAGAAATACAGGTTATCAACTAAACCAACCAACCATTCCTGATGCAGAACTATAGTCATGGCCATATGATCGCTTAGGCCAGCCACCATCCACATACACAGTCACAAATGGCACACCATCTTCATCAATATGTTGTTTTCCCAAGGCAAGAGCTTTCTCTAATTCACCATTTCTTTTAATTTCTTTGGTTAGGTGGTCCTGCCAGACATCACCTAATATTTTCTCTGTCTTCCGAAACTTGTTAGGTGACATGGTAGGGATGTCCATCAAGTTGGTTATGTGAGCAGATTGGGAGTAATAACTGCCAGCTGTTAATGTTCCCCAAACAAAGGCTTTATTGTGTTTGGCTACTATTTCATTGCTGTTCCGGAATTCTTTTAAACAACTGCTACACTTGAATATAAATATGCTGTTGAAGCCATCTTTCAATTCATTTATAAATAAAATACTGCTTCCTTTACATTGTGATCGGTGTCTCTCCAGTCTGAAAGCCCACTGAAGGACGTGCGCTAGGTCCACAATTCTGTTTCCAGAAAGACCAGTCAAATTATCTGGTGAAACATATTCAACAGTCAACTCGTGACTGTCAGTGGGATCAATAAGTGGCCAATTTATGTCCAATGGCTTTGCTGCTGTGGTTTCATTTTCAGTTTTCTCCAATTGTTCATATTGAGTATAATTTGCTTCTACATTAAACTTCTTCGATTTGGTGCTGTACGTCTTGACAGTGTTGTTCAATCTGTAGTTAGGTATAAAGTATTTTTTGTAATTAGTGGATAAGTAATACTTACTCATGAGGAATTCAAAGTTATTGTCTACATAATATTATGAATTTGATGGTGCACTTACATAGAACTTGAAGAAATGTTTTCTTTTTTGTCATTATCGTCTAATTTCGGTCTTTTACACCACAATTCATTACGACTGCAACAAGTAAAAAAAGGTTAGTTAGGTACCTATACTTTCAAAAACAAAACCTAAGACGATATACTGATTGAACTTTCAATATAATTATAATGAGTAGGTACTTTATGAGTACATCCACAAATCAGTAGGAGAATACTTTCTTACCTTTTCACTTCTCCGTGATAGCGTTTCATTTGTCCACGAACTCGTTTGCGACTTTTTCTTGCACCAGAATATTGGTGATTTTTATAGTCTTTTCGCGAAGTTCGTGGCTCCATTTTATGTCGGTGCACTAACACGAACAGATAACCACTCAACTCAGGAGGTTCAAAGAGTCCAATATCTCACAACACAAAATATAATAGGTAAGGTTAGAGTCACTATCTCGCAGTCATTATCTCACGATTCACTGAACTTTGTAACACTTAGAACGGAGGAGCAGAGCTCGACTCAACGTTATAGCAGTTAATTACAAAGAAATCAATGATATATGGAATTCTGATTAAAACAATGCGTGATGCAGAGCAAATCAGGAACGCCATATAAAGTTGACACCGGCCGGCCGGCTGTCCAGTGTTTCCACTATAATGATTTCGTTTCGCCCCAATTCAGATTTCCCCTTTTAGGACTTATTTCCTTTTTTTATACAGTATTATTTCCCGCTATTTCCCCTTTTATAGTCTTTGGCCTTTTTCTTTCCCTCTGTACCCTAATTTCCTCTCAACATAAATATATTATATTTAAACGGTTTTTGTATTTCGGCATCATCCGCGATATTTTGCATGCTCAATAGAAACATTTCCCCAAAAAATAACTATAATAACGATATAAAGCTAGATATAATGGTAATTAGTTATAATTATTATTTATAAATATAAATCAAATGGGGTTACGGCCTACGCATAATTATGAAAATGATTAGCATCAAAAGTGCAAAGTTGGCAACACCTTTGTAAAAAGTGGCAGAAAGAAAACAAGCTCCCACGATTACAATTTGAAGATCCAAGTAATCGTCGAGAAGAACGGCAACAGTGTACTGAACGAGCATAGCGAGGCGCGAGCTGGCAACGTAGCCGGACACACAACTAAACTTGTAACTTAGCATACGATACTGTCGGTGTACACTCACACATTAACAAAATAGAACTGAATTTTCGACTGATTTATGCGATTATTATACAATTTTTGTCTAGTAAATATAATTTGCCGCGAATAAACATCATAATAAATGCCAAATTATATAATTTCAGTTTAAGGTTATGCTCCATTCGTCCGTAAATGGAAAAATACTTTACTATGGAAAACGAACCACCTTAATTGTTAGAGTCTTAGTGTACTGTAAAAATTAATTTCACACCAGAAAATTGTAGAGAAGAAAAGTTATGGGACCTGAAGTACCGTAGTAAGGAAAAAGAATAATTTTAATGGCCACTTTCTATGGGGTTTAAAAAAATCTAACAGGGTTGGAGTTCTTCTGATTTTTTCAAAACATCCCCAGTCCATACTCTTTCTAATGATATGCTAAAAGTGTTATTATCACTTTTAGTTCCGAAGTTATTAATTATTTTCCGCAACTAAGGCACTTTAAGCAACTATTTCAACTAATGAAAATTACATGTATCCAACCGTAAAAGGATAGCAAATGAAAAGTAAATTTGTTTAATGACTAATTTTATAACAAAATTTGTTCAAATTGGTGACCATTAACTTGTAAACATGCTCGGCACCTCTTCCTCATCTCCACGGTCACCGTGCCAAGCAGCAGTTCTTCACGCATCGTATTGAAAGCGCCGTATATCTTGCTTATCAAAACCTCCCTTGTTGGTAATTCCTCTGCGTACACCAACTCTTTCGCCCTTCCCCAGACGTAGAAATCAAGTGGGGTAAGGTCAGGTGACCTTGGAGGCCAGGGAATTGGCCCGCCCCGACCTATCCAAGCATTACGGAAGTTGTTTAAAAACTCCCTCACAACTAGGCTCCAATGGGCAGGACAGCCGTCGTGCTGAAAGACTATGGGCCGATCTTCATCAAACTCGTTTTCCACTAAAACGGGCAATTCATTTTCGAGGAAATGAAGGTAGTTTTGCCAGTTTAAGTTGTCTGACAAGAAGTGTGGCCCATCAAGCGATTGCCGATGACGCCTGCCCATACGTTCACTGAGAACCTTCTTTGGACACCTTTGTGCCTCTTCACTCTTGGGTTTTGCTCTCTGGGTGCCCAATGATGGAGATTGTGGTAGTTAACAATTCCTTCTCTGTCAAACTTTTGACTCATCGGTCCAGAGAATACTCCGCAAAAAATTTATGTCTTCCACGTCAGTATGGAGCAAGTGGCAGCAAAACTGCATCCTCTTTGTGTAATCATTTTCCTCTAAGCCTAAAAAAAATAAAAAAAATATATCAATGTTTTGTCATTCAATGTGATTTGTCCCTATGAATTGTTAGCGATGTAACATTTATTGCTATCTCTGCCTTTCCATTTCCCTCTCTCTCTCTCACACACATACTCACGTTGATTTTAAAATTGTCTATGAAATGCACGTACTAGTTCTAGTACTAGTTCTAGTAGTCTTAAAAATAACTTCATGTAAAATAATTACCTTGTACAGGGGTGTAGTAGAAAGGATGATTTCCGTTTTCCCGGAGAACAGACCGGACTTTCCACGCGCTTAACTCAAGTGCCCGAGCTACGGTTCTGATGCTTCTGGTAGGATCTTCCGTAAATTGGGCCAATATCCGTTGGTCATCAGCCACAATTGGTTCAAATCTGTTGACACTTGGTCCTCGGAAATTTAAATTTCCGGTTTGTCGTAGACGCCGATAAGTAGAGCCAAACGTCTGGTGGTTGGGTACTCGTCGCTCAGGATACCGTTCTTGATAAATCCTCCGCGCTTCGCGCCCATTGCAATTAGCCATTCCATACACCAACAGCATGTCGGCGTACTCTTCGTTGGTAAATCCAGGCATTTTACTAACAATCAACGTAAGGTAATAACAATAAAACTTAACACGAACAAAGTAATAACAAACTCAACAAAATTAACGAAAACAGTGGAGTGTCGTAACGGCAAGTACGTGAGTTAGCTAAGATGGGTAAATCTCGACTGACAAACAAAGACCCCATCGAGTTACCTGCCGCCGACGACCCGAGAGTGAAAGAGACAGAAATAAGTCTTGCTCTCATGTAAGAGTGAGACAGTAAATTTTACCTGCCAACTGTGGGCCAAACTGGTTTAAATTCCGGGAATTACATTTGTCTTACAAAGGTAGAATCGTGGTGGTAAAAGTGCCTTAGTTTCAGAAATGAATTAATAACTATAACTGTATACAAATACTATATACAAAATAATAATGAAATATCATATTATATAAAAATACAACATTTTTAAAAATTGCACTTTAACAATAACAAAAATTATAGTATCTCTAAGAATATTGAATTCAAAAGGTACATATTTGTAAATAATTCCGTAGCTTTGTTTTATGTTGAAATGCAAAATGTACATATTTCGAAATATGGCATCGATTTATTTCATATTGGAATGAAAAATGTCCATATTTGCAAATATGGCTTTGGTTTCTTTCATATTTGAATGTAAAACAGACGTATTTCGGAATATGGCACTTTTGTATTAAATTATTCTGTAAGTAAGACTTTAAATTTCAATACAATACTGACGCATTCCAAAATGTGGCTCCTTTGCACTGAAAACTGAATTAAATGTTGGGCGTGTTTCTGAAATGTGGCCGTTTTGTACGAAACCGACGTGCGTTCGCTTGTAGTTCTGGGCCACAACTGACAAAATGGCGGTTTTGATCTGAAGTTGGCGCGCTAAAGCGCCCAATACAAAAAGGGCGGTTTATCAGTTTAGCGTCAAAATGAGCGAAAATTACTGGTGTTTTCAGCAAAACTTAAAATATACCACTTTTAGACCCTAATTATGCAGTAAAACACTTTTCACTTTTTTTTATGAGCGATTCAATGAGCGATATGAGGGAGCGGTAGATTTTGCATATAATCAAAGCAGAGCCCAACCATATCATCTCTGTTTTGACACAAAATATCTTGAGTTTTCCTTTATAGCAGTATAAAATTTGTTTGCTCGTGCATTATGCACCTGTAGGTTTATCTCAGCTTGTTTTTTCTCACTTTCACTCACATGAGAGTTTGATATAGTGACTTTCAGTTGCTCACATGATACAAGTGTCCACCTGCGGTCGACCAAAGTGCAGGTCAAAATGCTGCTTAAAAATAGAGTAGTACATATTGTATGTAACAGTCAAACCAGGATACATAGTTTTGAAAGCAATGTGCATTTGTTTGATTGTTAGTCTAGGATCTAAATAGATGTATGTTTTGTTTGAGTAATGGCTTTCATGAGTCGGGTATCTATTAATATGGTCCTTGATTCTCTCAACTATCTCAACTGAACTTGAATGGTGTGTATTTCCAAGATTTTTTCGCTTCGGTACCTGATTAGTTCTAATCAAAGACTGTAAACGTCTCACTTTTGCAATCTTTATATCAAAGGTATTCAAAAATGTGGTTTTGCAGACCTTTTGTTTTATTCCATTGATAGCAGTTAAATGGTACACAAACGAGGCTGACCGAGGCTTCGGTTTCACAGAATTATTACGCGGGCGACGCCTTGCGACTTCAGATATTGTAATCAAACTCATCAAATGAACATCTTGTTCAATGCTCGTCTCATATGAAGAATATTTCACAAATTATGATTGTTGATCATCCAGTGTTAACTTTGAAGAGCACTTAAATTTACAACCACCACCACAAAACCATTTTGTTGAACGTCTTGGTACAGTGCTTCTTGATGAAAACCTGTACTCAGCGCCTGAAATGCGAGCTTTTTTCACCTGATTTTTAATATACTCAGAGGCATGTATTACACCTTTTTTTCGCTTTGTGGAAGTTTCCAAAGCTCTCTCCATCTCATTTGTATGTTCAAAATATATTAGAAATATAAATAATGACTATTATAAGAAATTAACCAAAAGCAACACGAAAACGGCGGACAATGACTTTGTTTGACAGGCGACAGCTAGTGTCAGTTGAACGTCAAAGTCAGTATGACATTTTAATGCGTTTAGTTTCCATACAACACATGTCCCGGACTAGTGATGTTTGGAAAATAAATCATTTTTAACGTGGCCCTAGAAGTATGATTTCTTGTATGGGACAAGATACTTTTGGTTTTATAAAATGATAAACACTACTAAAATTACCATGTTGCCATATTAAAAAAAAACTCATTTTTGGACAAGTGCTGTTTGGAAAACAACTGATTCATTTTTGTAAAGTACAAAATATAAGTATTATAAACTGTTTATGATTGCTGTATATAATTAAAAAGTATGTGTTATGTGGTGTTTGTATGTTAAATAATATATGTATTTGAAATAAAATTTTGGTACATCAAACATCCTGATATATTATTTTGCTGTGAATCAAGATAATTTTTTTGTAATGATTCCTTACAAAAAAAATATCTATTAATTAAAATTATTCTTATTTAAAAAGAGTGGTTCATTAGTAATGAACCACTCATTTTAAATAGGCAGCTACCTAGCCATGATTTTGTTCAATTACTATATAGTATAAAACAAAGTAGCTTTATCTGTCCCTATGTATGCTAGATCTTTAAAACTACGCAACGGATTTTGGTGCGGGTTTTTTTAATAGAGTGATTTAAGAGGAAGGTTTATATTATGTATATAACATGCATAATATAGTATAGAAACACTGATAATTTTAGAGTTTTCTAATGTCGTAAATAAACACATTTTTTGCGATTACATTTCAAACGCTGACTGAACCCTACGAGATAGGTCAAAATAATGTACTACAGTATTGCACACCTTAAAAAGCAAAAAAGTCCGCGATGGTATATGGGCGGTTTTGCCAAAATATAACAGTGGTGAAAAATATGTATATTTATTTTAACTACGTAAATAAGTAATTTTTTTGCAAAATATCGTTTCGCTATAATGTGTTTTGTTTAATAAAGCCAAAATTTTGACAAAATTAGCTTCATTATCCTAATTACTTGAGTTTTTAAGCGGCTTGTAGTTGATTTAAGTTCCATTCCGTAACCAGGAACTTGTGGTGCTACAACCAAATAAAAACAACTTTATCATTTGCTTTTATTATCTTCTGAGAAGTATTTTAAAACAAAAAAACATACAATCTTAAATAATAACATTTAATCACTTAAACAAATTCAGCCTTTAGTTCAATTACGTTACTATTTGGTATACCTGGGCTGATTGATAACTGGCCGAAACGACGAACTTAAAAAAATTATACGAAAAAAAGGAATATTACATTATATTCTGGCATCTTTTTGAAAATAGAACGCCATATTTGAATTTAATCGAACTGATGGAATTTGTTTGAGAGGACGTAGAACTTTCTCTGTCGTAAATTTTCTTAACAATGGAAAGAAACGAAATTCGTGCGGTGATAAAGTTTTACGTTTTAAAAGAGAAAACAGCAACCCAGATTAAAACCAAGCTAGACAGTGTTTTAGGTAATTCTGCTCCTGCATTGAGTACAATTCACACCTGGGTAACTGATTTTAAACGTGGAAGACAGAGCTGCGAAGACGCCCACAGGTCTGGCCGTCCAAATGAAGTCACGAATCCGGACATGATCAAAAAAATTCACAAAATTGTATTGAATGATCGGCGCTTAAAGTTGCGAGAGATAGCAGAGATGGTGAGCATTTCATCTGAACGCGTTTTTAATATTTTGCACCAACATTTGGGAATGAAAAAGCATTGCGCGCGATGTGTGCCGCGTTTGCTCACTGTAGACCAAAAGCAATGTCGAGTGGACGATTCATCGGAGTGTTTGGCGCGTTTAACCGAGATCCTAATGAGTTTTTGCGGCGTTATGTAACAGTCGATGAAACCTGGGTACATCATTATACTCCCGAGACAAAAGAACAATCTAAGCAGTGGACTGAGAGCGGAAAACCTGCGCCGAAGAAAGCAAAAACGGTTTTGTCGGCCGGCAAAGTGATGGCGACTGTTTTTGGGATGCTCGAGGGATTATTTCAGTGGATTATCTGCAAAAAGGAAAAACAATAAATGGAGAGTACTACGCAAGCTTGCTGCAAAAATTAAGTGAAGAAATCCAGAAGAAACGACCACATTTGGCCAAGAAAAAAATGTTGTTCCACCATGACAACGCACCTGCACACACGTCAATGGTTGCAGTCGCCAAACTCCATGAATTGCGGTTCGAATTGCTACCGCATCCACCCTATTCCCCGGATCTGGCCCCGTGCGACTTCCACTTATTCCCAAACCTGAAGAAATGGTTAGGTGGCCAGAGATTTTCATCAAATGAAGAAGTCATTGTTGCCGTGGCCGAGTATTTTGAGGGGTTGGAGAAAACATTTAATCAAACTGGTGTAACGGCATTGGATAAGCGCTGGACTAAATGCATCGAGGTAGAAGGAAACTACGTTGAGAAATAAATTTATTTTAAATAGATTTTTGAAGTTTTTCTTTGTCGTTTCGGAAACTTATCAATCAGCCCTCGTATATATAGGATTTATTTCCCGGTCAGTCACGAATCCTTCGCTTTATAATCAGTTACCTATTTTAAGATATTGAACACAAACTAAATAAACATTAAAATCTAACGAAAAACCTGTCTCCGTATAGTAAAAAATTAAATAATCAAATAATAAGTAGTCATCTAAAATGGGACAGTAACCGAAATGAAAGCTGAAAAATCACGGAATGGATTTATAAAGGATAGTTCACATGTTGAAAAAAAAAAAGTTAGATCAGATAAACAAGAATTGTACTTAATTCACAGAAAACAAGTTAAATCAGATACTCAAACTTGCAGTATTGAATAAATAGGTTCAGAGAGGCATAACAATTGTAATTTTTACCCACCGGAGAAGGAGAGTTATTATTTTTAATTATATTTTTTCATTATATTTCTTGGTAACAAAAAGACAATTTAGTCACCAAAGCATTTGAAGCAAATGTAATCAAACATATTTTGGCCTTCAGTGCAAGCAATGCAGAACCTATTTTTACAAGCCATACACTGTACCATACTATTTGAATAGAACGGAAAATTTCTTTGACACAAAAAACATTGCAAAGTACGAGTTACTACTGTTCTTATTGATTTAGATTGTTTTACGGGTTTTTTGTCACGGGGATTTTCAATTTCATTTGAAATGCTTAGCCTTTTCGGCATCATATTTTTATTTAAATCCACTAAACAACTTCGTTTGCATGAGTTAAGTTTATCCGATTCCAATTTGTTTGGTGAAGTGTCTTTCATTACTCCAGAAATTGGATTTTCCAAATCATTCGGAACAGTGTCATCGGTCGAGTTTGCTGAAAATATGTGTGCTAGATCTTCACAAATATTTAAAGTTTCTGGATAGGATGTCGACAGGTCTATGAAATCTATGGGATAGTTAACTGATTTGATGTCATCACAATTATCATTTTGACTGTGCAGTTTATTCGGCGTATTATGAACAAAGTTGTCCAAATCCCCAAAATCCAAGTTGTTGACTAATTCCGGTTGAAAGTATTGTTCATCAACTGCAGATGCTAAGAGACCACCCACGGATGAGGTTTTCAGCACTTTACCTTTCGTTGTGATATTTAATGCACTGAACTCATTAGCTTTCTGCCATGATTTCTCAAGGTTTTTCGCATAATTATTCGCATGTGAAAATACGCCATCGTCTTCTTTCACAGTCTTTTTTTGGCGTGAAGTTGATGGTAAGTCAATATTCTCATGATAATTGTTGCCATCACACGGAAAAATATGAATTTTTGGGGAAAAGCAATTGCATACCTGCTCTTCAATTCTTTTGCAGAAGCAACTAAGTTCCCTGTACTGAATTTGCATATTTGAATGAGCATAGCATATTACTTGATGAATCCGCAAGGTGCCAGGTACGGCTCGCAAGTTATTTGGAACCAACTTACTTATTTCTTCGACCTCTTTTTCTTCGATGTAAAAACATTTTACAGATTTCATGCACGACTGTAAAATATCAAACACGTCAGTAGCATTTTTTACGTCCTGACCGTAAGCAACTTGCCTATCTAGTGCTCTTTTTACGGACCCTCCGATCTCATAGCAACTCCCTTACCATGTCCGCTTTCAGAAAAGGACCATGTAGATAAAGTCAAGCCCAATTTGCGTGTAAAAAGACTCAACAAAAAAAAAATCTGTTTTTGGCGGTATTGTGAGCCTGGTCCATCAGAGAAGAAGTGTATGATGTTAATTTGAGGGGATTTTTCTGTAATTAACTTCAGTATTGCCCAAATTCCTGAAAGTACATGACATTTGCTGTCTGAAATAGTGCAAAATGATTGTGAACTATTTATCCAGTAGATCATACCGCAATGTAGAGTGACCTGGTGCTTAGATGCACCGAAATGCATTGATTGAATTTCTTCGTGTATTTTGCACTCATAGTTCTCGGAAAAATCAACCAATACTAAAACTTCATTCTCTTTTAGGTTATTTAAGCACTCACGATATTTACGCAATTGGTGTTTCCAATTAAAATAGTGGATTTTATAAGGTAATAAGTTACTCTCAAATGTCTGTTTTAGTTGACGAACAGTACCTTCTTTCTTTTGTTTGACTGTTTTTTTGTAGTCAATACTTTGGCTTCACCTTTTTCAATCTTCTCATAATGATAATCAGTTCTCTCCCACTGCACCCATTCTGTTTTCTTATCCTCAATTTCTGGTTGGGTATTGTAAGAAATCTGTACTGACTTACATGTATCACACGTCCCATACATGCATTTGTGCGAGTTCAACTCACATGTTAGCTTCGTTAACACGTCAGTCATATTCTTCACATAAGCAGGTACCACTCCAACTTTCTTCAAAGCCGCAAATAACATGTCCATATTGCTGTGCTTTATGCACATACATGTGTCCCTGTTCTGTACGCTAGGTAACAAGACGTAAAAGGGATAAGCCCTTTTACGTCTTTGAAATTTGAAAAAAGTTGTGAAATTGTAATTTCTGCCTTCTTTTTTGTAAATTTTTAAAAGATTTAGCAATGTGTCTGTCAGATATCGAATTTGTTGTTTATTCTTTTTCACTGTTTTGGTTTCTCGCTTCCCGGTCGTGCTACGGCTAATGTCGTCTCGTACATAAAAATGTCCAATTTCGTCTTGTACCTTACTTCTTTTTACAATATTTTTGCTTGATCTGACTGGTCCACAAAGTCCTTATAACTTCGAAACATAAGTAATCGACTTGCACTTTTTTACTTCTACGTTTGAAGCCAGCTTCTTTAATGTACGTTTCTCCTTATTAAATGTATTACTTATTAAATGTATTACATGTTTTAAACGTGTTACGCAAAGAATTTTCCAAGATCTCTTCTCGAGCTATCATCTTTAAAATTGTGCTTTCCAACTCTTCAATTTTTTTGGAAATTTTTTTCTTCACACGGTAGTACTGTTTCCTTGAGCATTCCAGTGCCCTTTTTAAAGTATTAATTTGTTTCAGGGCTGCATTATGCTTACGTTTAATTGCACTTAGCCTCGTTTGTTGGCCTTTGGAAATTATCTCCGTACCCTTTGTAGGTTGTGATTTATTTTAGACGAGGATGCCTGTTAAAGCTTGCCCTTTTAAAGCTTGTTTTTTAGCCAGTTGTTTTCTTTTCTGTTCTCTCCACAATGCTCGTCTTTGCTTCACAATGGCGTAAGAGCCATCTGTAAAAGTAAAAAAATATCAATGTTGTAATGTAAATGTTATGCTACATCCTATACTGAAACCGCTGTTGTATCAAAAATTTGGCCAAGTGCGATTCAGACACACGATTTACGATAATTATAACACGAACGCCATGTGCTAGAGTCTGAATCACACTTGGCCATTTTTTTATAATTTTCTGTTATACTCTCGGTCTCGGAGGAATAAAGACAGATGTCTTACACGGCAGAGGTGTAATGCCGTGTAAGATATCTTTAGGACCAACCAAACCACACGACCAAAGTTCGACACGTTCTTATTCTCATACCTTTGATAAGCAAGAGAGTTTGTCAAATAAGTTTTATGGAAGAGTTGCGTACGCGCATTCAAGTAGCAGCAAGTAAAATCGCAGAAGCCGGCTATGCGCGTCGGATTAAAAGATCTTTTATTAGGCGATGTAGAGCTTGTATTGCTGCCGGCGGAGGGCATTTCGAGCATTTAGTTTAAGTTATTGATAAAATAAATATTTTTTTTTACTAAAAACAACCTGTTTTTCTTCTAAAAATCCTTATTAGTGGCCCAATAACGTTTGTGTAAAGAATTTTGGTAGAATAAGATCATTATGACGAAGTTTTATAACCTTTTATAACAATACTTAATATTGCTAGTAAAGTACACATTGTAATACCTTTTTAGAAACTACACATACTAGACAATTTATTAAGATAATGGGCAGCTATAGCGCCATACTTTTTTTTTCACAGAAAATGATCAAAGTTGACATTAAGAAAAAAATAGTTTAAAAAAAGCATAAAAAGATGATTTTGAAAATTGTTTACGTTAAAAACACCTAAAATTGTATTAAAATTAAATAATACACGTCTTCAGGAGTATAATACTAAAATAATCACACAGAAATACCTAAATTTGATGAAATGGCAACGGAATGAACGAAAAAAGTAGCGAAATTTATAAAAAAGTATAAAATGCTACGCCATTTTCATATGGTTAGAAACCCTGGCAAGAAAATACTATTTTCTTACAGATTCATATCCGGACTAACTCCAGTTTACGGGTTATCCATTATTTACGGCAGACCCTGTATAAAACTAGTTCAGTCTCAGTTTCCCACCAAATGTGTTGAACTTTGGTCAGTGCAGAGCTCCTCGAAAATTCTAGTTTGTGCGGTTGATAACTAGTAAAGAACATGCAGGTTGAAGAAGAATGCTTACTTTCCTTATATATGTCATCGTAAAATTGTAAAAACCGTTATATTGTAAAATAAATGACGGAGATTGTAAAAATATGTCGAAAGATTAATAACTATATATTTATAATCTAACAAAAAATATTGTGTTAAATTATAGGCAGCATATTCGCGTCCGAAGTCTAGTAACATTTTACAATTTCACTAGTTATATGACAATCTTACGGTTTTAACAATTTTACGGTGACATATATAGTTTTCTGTATTGAACTCATGTTTATAGCAAATAACCTAACGTAATATCAAGTTACGTCTTGAAAACGGTCTATAAGTCTAACATCCACTAAAACCATTTTCGCAACGTAATTAAATGAACTTCGTCGCTGTCATTTCAAAAAGTCACATGTTTAAATACACCGTTTCAGAAAACACAAAATATTTTTTTTTCTAAGATTGTTAAATTTCTTTTTATTTTTTAAATGGCAAACGCTATAACTTTGTTGCGTCTATTAAAACATAATATGCCTATAAATAGATAAAAGGTAGAACATAGTAATTCTAAACATATGACCTTTTGTATTTTTTTTTTTAATGAAACAAAACATACGACTTATTGACACTCTTTAAGACATATTGATTAAGTACTTTAATGAGTATGAACAATTTAAAATAAAGGTATGTATATAAATTTTTTAAGTATATTACATACACACCTATCAAAAACTCTAAATAATTATTATGAACAAAATGTTTAATATCTTAGAGAATATCAATCATACAATATTCAGCTATACGCTTTACTAATTAGAAAGCAAAATATAATAAATGTTCAATTAAACCTTGCTACTTAGCTATTTTATTCATTTTAAAGACTAACAGACAGAATCAATATTATTTAACGAAACATAAAATCTAACATTTTAACACAGTTGTGTAGGTAACAAAAATTATCTTACAAAGAGGTTTGTTAATTTATTTTGTTATCTATTTATTATATTATTAATCAGCTTAATTAAAAAAACTTAATGAGATCTGAACGTAGGAACAAATAATTGTACTGTAGCTTTAATATTACAAAAACTCACAATAACAACGTCACAACTTTGGCAGTATAGATACATACTTTACAGTGGCGTGCACAGGATTATGACACTGGGTATGCGGCGAAGTACTCGGTCACAAAAACTATTTCGTTTTAGATTTTTAGCATAGCTACAGCCAAGCGACGGATCTCTAAGTCGAAACCATGCCAACAGAGCAAGTCTTAGATGCACTACTATTCATGTACATCTTCTACGGCAACGCAGACAAAACAGCGATCGATCGTCGCGGCGGAAGAAATTCTAATAAGTAAAATAATAAGCATATTTTAAAATATTATAACTACTCACCAGTCAGTCAGCTTCAATTTTCACATATTCAAGGTTCCGGTTACTTGAGATTACTATATCCCGATGTAAATTACTAAATAATATGCAAGGAAAACAATATAATTTAATCGTGTGTA
This sequence comes from Phengaris alcon alcon, assembly GCA_037179445.1. Lineage (NCBI taxonomy): Eukaryota > Metazoa > Arthropoda > Insecta > Lepidoptera > Lycaenidae > Phengaris > Phengaris alcon. The sequence goes on along the minus strand of JAYRCH010000646.1, from coordinate 884,302 downwards.
CACAACCACACAGCCAGTTATACGTTTCATAACTTTTAACATGAAATTTTCGAGATACATTATTTTTTTGCTGGTTTAATTGTTGTAACTCGGGTACACACCTACCTTTAGACAGAATTTGAATCTTTTCCCTGAATGACAATTATGAGAACTTGTTATTTTTAATTTTTAATAAACACACATTTTCAAAACCTCACAGTCAAATAACATTTTAAAAAAATCGACTAACTCACTAGTAAAAGCAAATCAGTACAATTATTATAGAAACTCAGTAATAAACTGTTAAATGTACACACTTTCAAATGTTAAAATGAAAAATCTTTTAAGTAAACTATAAATAAACTGGAGCGATTAAATTGTAAACAATGCTTATCACATGAAATATGCAATATGGCCCCGCGAAACACAAAACGTTTCTTCTATTTAAACAAATAAAACCTTACTAAACAAAAATGCATAATGTATATACGTGATTTATTAGATTTCCGACTATTCTTTTTACTCGGATTATAGGCAACGAATAATTTCCGACAAGCCAGTTCGGCGGTTTTCGGAAGCGATCGGATAGCCGAACCGAAGCCGAGAGCCATCGCCTGCCGCTGGAGTTACGCTATATAATCATGTCGATATTCATGGGTGTGTGCGTTTGCGAAGGATGAAAATTACACATACATGCGATGATTCGTCCTGCAGCATGCACCGGCATGAGATGAGTTACTATTTATAAAATATTAGGCGTTTTTAAGTTATTATATTTTTTAAATTAATTTATTTACTATTAATTAATTATTAAAGTCATCTAAAACGTACGAACGTCTTATTAAAATATCTGTGAATGACAAGTAAAGCACTGCATTTCTGCCTATATGGAGCGCATGCCCCTGATACTTTACTATTTAAAAACTATAAATAAAATTAACAAGATTTTTGCCTTAACCACATTTGATCTAATGGACGGACTGTTCAAACGGGATTGTTCTTTTGACATGAGGGCAAGGCTGATTTTGGCATTCATGAGGAAGGGTATCGTAATAAGAATGATATTTGTCGTGAAGTAAAACCTTCAGTTCTTGTAAATCCTGAAACTTTCGTAAATTAATATTCCTCTTTGAATTATAGAGTGCAGACAGCTGCATGTTCGGATTTGGCAATTTTGTTCTTCGGGGTAACAAAGTCCATTCATCATCATACAAAATTTTATACTCAATTGTCCCATCAGGATTATATTTCAAGCTACGGATGTCATTCGCAACATTATCACCAACTCAATTACCAGGTCGTATACTTGTATAATATTGTAGTTTAGAATAATCTTTGAAAAGTTGTATTTGATATCATGAGCTTCGTATGGAGTGGGATTTGTTCTAGCTGATTGTATTATGCCAACATATTCAGCAGGCAAATAAACATCTCTTTTCTGAATTTTTCTTTCGATCATGCTATGCTCTGAATCAACCTCCATGAAAGTATGCCCATGTTCTAGATATTTTTGCTCAATAACAATTCCAAGTTTGACAGCACAGTCCAAAATAGTATTCGCAATTACTTGGTTTCGATTTTGATAGCAACAGCCATCGGACCACAAAACAATTTTAGTCAAATTGGTTTCAGATCTTTCAAATTCTGTCTTAATTAAGTCAGCATACAGAGACGTAAAAACGTCTGCTTCTAACCCTCCATTTACTTCATCCCATAAATAGCATCTTCCTTTTTTCGTCACAAGATCGTATGATGTAAAATTGTGAAGTTTAAGTTTTATCTTGTAATACGCTAATGAGACATTTAGTTTTGGTGCCAACAATACAGCTTAGACATCAACACAATAAACTTTCGTTGTTTTGTCCATTTCCGCTAATATTTTGTCACTCGATTTTTCATTTCTGCCCATGGTTTTTCTCAAAATGTGCAAATCATAAGTACTTTGATCAACTCTGGACTCAGCAAATGCAAAAGAGGTGTCACACTGGTCTTTCCGGTTTTGAAATAAAGTTATGTTTTGTCTTTTTAATTCTTGTACAAAGTGTGTCCAAGAAAAAAATGGTTTAACATTGTCTTCAGCAGATTTTCTTTGGTAAAAACTGTGCAGCTCTTGCAAAGATCCCCAACTAGGTTCCAGGTAAATTTTTGTAGAGTTAGCTCGACAGTAATGAGATTCCATTTGAGGTAAGTCGTTTAGGAATGATTGGAGATGATTATTACGTTCAGTGTTTGTATGAGATGGACGTGGTAAAGTAGAGTTAGGAATTCCACTCTGGTTGCTTATAGACCAATTTCGTACACTTTTTTCACCCAAATCAAAAGTGTTTAAAAACATTTGTTTACAAACGCGAAATCTTGTATCTTTGTCTCTCAAGTGGTAAATCAAAGTAATGTTTCTACGGGTGCTTTCAATATTCTGCCTTCTTGACGTTGGTGCTACCTTGGTAACTAAACTTGCTACATAGACTTTTCGTTGTTGCCAATCTAAGTTTTCCCAGAAGTTGTTATGAATATTTTTTCTAGCATCATCTGTCAATTTTCTGCACTCGAATTTAGCAGATTTACACTCACAAGCACTTCTCATTTCTCTTGCTGGTCTCGAATTACTTTGCGTCCATTTACCTTCACGTTTTTCCAATCCTTTATATTTTTTACCTTTCATACGTCGCAGTTTTTGTCGATTTCTGTCCCACTGTGGCTGTCTTCTATAATACCACGCCTTTTTTTACTAAAGGTGTATTTTCATTTTCGGAATCATAATCTGTAGACTCTTCCTGATCTGGTTCAAAGTTAGGGTCTTGACTGTCATCACTGCAATGAAAGTCTACATCTTGTTGCACTATTTCTGCTGTCGGGCTTGGTGTATTATTTATGCCAGGCAAAAACAAATTATGATTTCGGAATTCACCTGTTGTTTCATCTAGAAACACAGAATGAAAGTCCTCATCTTGGTGCACTATTTCTGGGCTTAAGTTTAGTGTCGGTGTCTGACAAGTTGAGGTGGGTAAGGCTGTGGTTTTATCTTGATCATTTAATGTATCTAGGAAACATGACCTAGAAGAAGGATTCAACAAAGAAGGACTGGAACAAGGAGAATTTTCAATAGCATCTGCTGTTTTCTGTACTAACTTAGTATTAACTTCATTATTCAAATCTACTTCTTGCTGTGTAATTTTTAAATCTTCTTCTTGTTGTGCTGTTTTTCCTGGTATATTATAGGTAGAAGTTACTCTTCTCGGTTTAAGAAGATCCCTTGTAGTTTGTCTCAAAATTATTTTCTCACATGTAATAAATTCTTCAGTCTTGTTCTTTGGATTTATGTTTACACCAACCACATTTTTTACCCCATTTTCATTCAAAATCACATCACAACCAGAATTTTTATGATTGTGCTTCCGATTGGCCACTCAGTGTCTTTAATTTTTCTTTTCGTCCCTATTCTTTCAGTTTGGGACCCTAATCTGCTACAGTAGTCATCTTGCGTCATATCGTTAGTGCTAATATATGATAAATCGAGAGCTTTTTGGAGAAGATCTGCACCCCTGCTAAATCTCTTCATTTTAGTGACTCTATCAACCTGAAATTTAAAGGTATAGGTAAGTAAGCTTCATTATATCATTCTTTCGCAATATTTTTCTGTACCTTTTGCTTTTATTCTTATAGAATTATTAATTTGTCAAAAGTTCATTTGTACAAAAGAATAAAATACGTCATTTTGATAATTCATCACTTTATTGAGTTTACTATGAAACACGAAAAGAAAGTAATATAACCATTTAAATAAATTTCTTGGTGAATTATCTGAAAAGTTAATTTTACTTCCAAAATCAACTTGTGATTTGAGGTTACTCGGCTCTAGGGATTATTTTGTTATGTAAAATTCACTTTGCTTAAAGATTCACTGTTAAATACAATTTAAAACCACATGTGCTTACCTTGTTGCTGTGAAGAAAATGCCTGAATTTTGTTGTCCAAACACAAATTTCCTCACTGAAAATATTTTAGTAACACTCGTAGTGACAAGAACGGTAAACGTCAAATTATCGTAAATGGAGCGAAACTACTCAAGAAGTCTTATGTTTCGTTTAGGGCCTTTTGACAAAGTCGTTCAAAATAAGACTTTTTGAAGATTACATTAAAGTCTTAAATTGTTGAATACAAAATAATATGACATTTTGACACCCTGAAGATTACGTTCCAAACTACGCATACACCTAATAATTTTTATATTTTGACGACTTATTTTTATATTTTCTTACTTTGTGATGTACACTTACGGTTATCTAGTCAATAAATTGTGAGGCCGTTGCGCGACGCAAGATGTTTTGTCCCTTTTTGGAATCTGATGGTACTGTAACATGTAAACCAAGCTTTATGTTTCCATTCCGTGACCGTTTTCATTCCACTTCTCCCAAAACGTCGAGTAGGTTTCGGAATGGAAGTAACGGACTCCGCGACTGTGATGTCTTACTAAAGATTTAGTAATAAATATAATTACATAAACTGTTTTGGCTTACAAACTGATTTCGACATTAGTGTTGTGTTCTTTTTAAACAATTGTAATAGAAAAACAACTGTAACTTACCATTAATTTCGGTTTCAGAATATGGAAATTTCAAAGCACAGTCTCCCAATACACTCACTAGACTAGTCTCCACGCCGCAACTGAATGACTAAATGTCATGGCGACATGTTTTTTTAATTATGTGTTGCCAGATTTTAAATTAAATCCCATTTGGTAGTTTTACTCTTTTTTTACTTCAGAAATCTTGGTTTCGGAATGGAATTATCCACTTATCCACCTTTAATTGCTTTTATTCTACTTATTTCTTATTAAACTTTTAGCAAAATACAAAAAAATCTTAACAAGATGTTTAAAACAGTATAGAAATATGTTTTTCGTAAGTACTATAATAATTCAACAATTATCACAAATTTTCTTTGTATGATCGCCACAGATAAATTTGTTGCACTTATTACACTTTACGGTCGTTTTCCTGTCGCCTTTTCGTGGACAGATGTAGCACCTTCCTCTTTTTATTGAAAGCAATCCAGTGTTAGACGTTGAAGGAGTCGCAACTTCAGGTTCTGACAATCGCTTTTTCAAAGCACTAGGCAGGGCGGAACTATTGCTCGCGCTAATCTATGTGCTTTTACTAATTTTATTGCTAATAATTTTAGAAAAATTCGTCTGTTTATGGTAGCCTCATTGTTGTTGAAGTTATAAATAACGAATGCATTTATAGCAGACACATTGAATAAATGAAAAAAGATAACCTTAGCCAATCTCTTCGTCCGCCGTGCAACGTTATATGTGGAATGTCATTAGTGTCTACGCCACCCTTTGTTTTATTATAAAATAAAATCATCTCCAGCTTCTTCAATTCTCCCTCGTCTATGATGTCATCATGATGCATAGACGACAATAATACAACAGCTTTAGATTTTTTTAGACATAGGAGCACAAAGTCAGTTCTTCATGAAAACCAATTAATGTTGAGTGTACTTCACGACGTCTGTCAGGCAAAAATGCTTGTGGTATTTCTTTTTTATATTTTCTCAACGTACTATTGTCAATTTGTCTTTCAAAAGGTCTTTAGCTAACTCAACACTTGTGAAATAATTATCCATAGTAATATTACGTCATGTATTCTTGATTGTTTCCGTCAATCGTTTGACGAGATTTTTTGTGTCATTTGGGATATTGTAGAGCCCGTCTGGCTGTTTCCCTACGTAAACTTCAAATTTCTGAAGATAGGCAGTCTTAGCATCAACCATTGCATAATGCTTTATTCCATATTTATTCGGCTTACTCGGCATATATACCAATCCTGAAAATCTTCCTCTAAACGCAGGTAGTTGTTCATCCACAGTGACATATTCCGACACGGTGTAGTGCTTTTTAAAATTTTCATTTAGAATGTCACAAAATTGACGTATCTAGGCCAGTTTATCTACAATTATTAGTCTGGATTGCCGAGAACTAGCATCATCAAAACGCAAGCAACGTAGAATAAATAAAAAACGTTTTGACATGGCAAAAGTGCATAAATAGCAATCGTATAAACTTTGATTAAATAAATATGTTGTTTAAAAAAATCGACTTTATGTTCCTCCTTTACAAAACGCCTATTTCATATGTAATGACCTAATATGTAGCTAATATTCTGCCCAAATACAGGGTGTGGCGTAATTAATGGATAATCCTTCACCTGCAGCTGGATAATATCATAACGGATCAGAAAAATACAATTCATGTTTAGTAAAAGTATCATGGTTTTTTAGTTATCGGCCATTTTTTTAAAATTATGAAAATTTTACCCTTGCTCACTAATTTTGTTGTCACAGTCGCAAAAACATGAATTATCTCTATCAGGTTTTTATTTATTATACTTGAATAGTTGTATTATCAAATGTATCATGTCATTTTTGTGCTGTTGCCTATTTTATTTTTACAAATGCTACCGAAAATAAGTTTTTTTCTTTCAAATCTTTTTTTCTTTGTGTTTGATCGCACATATCATAAAATAAATGTATGGGGACTTGACTGAACAGCTTACAAATAATTAGGATATTTAATTGAGATTGTAAAAAGGTATAACACATGATATTTAACCCTTAGATTTCAAAGTGATTACCTAATGACTTTGATGAAGGCCTATTTTCCTAAAAACATACGTCTCAGAATATATTTTAATTATTTCTTTTTTTTATATTTATAATATCTTTTTCACTATCACATTATACATTTTATAATAAGGACAAAGCAAAGCTATTCAACTCGTAGAAAAATTCCCACCGAAAGACCCATACCCAACTTTTTGTACCTGCTTTATTACCTGCTCCGACGACGAAAAACAAAAGTCGGAAAAGTTGTCCCACTCTTCATGCAATGGGTGAAAGAGACACACAGAAGACTAACATAATTGTTTCTCGTAGTGATACTAGTTTTAGAGGGTTGCTAGAGTCAGTGTGCTACCATACTACTTCCAAGAGATACGTCTTGTTAGTAAGAAAGAATTTATTATTATTGATAAAGTGCTGTGACCTCGGACTTGATTTTACTCAGTGACATGGACTTGGTGATCCCGTGATACAAATATTGATCTTGTGCTCTAACCCCGGGCTTGTTTATTGCTAGTGATTTGGACTTTTAACCTGGACATACCGCGCATCGAGTGCAATGCCTCGATTTGTATACACAGCCGCGGAATATGCAGAAATGCATTTTATTTACGGTCAGTGTGGTGGTAATGCAAGTCAAGCCGCAGAACTCTATCGAGCAAGGTTTCCTAATGCCCGAGCAAAATCAAGTCCGAGGTCACAAGTTAGAGGCAGTTCAGAGGTTGCGACGCAACTCTAACCACTCAGAACTCCCACTCTGTAATACAGTTTCTCTGGCAATTCTCTGTCTTTCCTCGGCGTTTCTCTCTAAATTCTGTAAAAATACTCTTTTTGAATCCTCCAGCATATCTTCAGCCATATCCGGTTTTGAGCAATTTTCCCCATAGTTTTTTCCATCTTGGGTCTGAAACAGTCTCCTCTTTTTTCTCAAATATTTTTGAGTCAGTTTCCGACTCTTCATTCATTATTCTTCGTTCCTTTTAATTTCGTGGCGTGGACTTTTTCCAACAATTGATTTATGCAGAACGGATAAAGGTTTTTGAGTATTGAATGACACGGCTGCTGCATTACATCGCATTTGGTACTGAAATCTGCGGCTAAAGTTTATGCGCTTGCCTCCTACAAATTTAGCTATCAAGCTATGATATCTCTCTACGGAGTTGCTGTCTACATCCAAGATTAAGCTTCTTGCATGGGCTGCTAGTTGAGCTATAATTTGCTTGATTTTCAACCAAATGCTGTTCGAAAAAATTTCCTTATCTATTTATTGCCTCTTCTTCACTTTTGGTACAAAAATATTTTTTACATTTGTCGTGGCGTCCGAATGCATGATCTGGTGCAGATATTATATCTTGATAAAGGCCCGTAATATTATTTGTATTTTTGTAATGTTGGATGGCTTCGGTGATTACTTTTCTGGTGCCTAATATTCTTGATTTTGTTATGGTTTTTCTGTATTTCAAAGAATACTTTGTATCTGTACTTTGTAATGCTGAAAATTTATTACAAAAATTTCTAAGTAAATGATTCCGGCATTCTACTTTTTCAATGGTATAATTTTCACAAGGTCTAGATTGGAGTATTTTTGAATACGTGTTGGCGTCCCCGTCCGATATTAAACGTAAAAGTATTGAAATGCACAATGTAATATATGGGATATTACATTGTGCATTTCAATACTTTTTTTAAACCCTTGCACCAAGATCTCAGACTCCATTCCTGTAGACGCTCCTAAAAGTCAGAGTAATATAATAATACCTAATATACATAGAAAACAGTTAGGGAAATAAAGGGTACTACGTGTCAAAGAAAAAAGCTAGTAAATAAGACAAAATTACCAGAATAATTTTTGTAGCACGTGTGATCTTTTGCCTCTTTACCCTTGTTCTGAGCTAGGGCACAAATACAAAAATATTTATTTTTTAATGCTATATAAAGAATTTTATTCGTTCTTTTTCCTATTATAGCTGCTGCACCCGAGACGAATAATTTTTCTATAAGATCGTTTTGCGTAGCACCCGTCCGCTATGACATCTATTATTGGGATTCCATCACAATTAACCCTACCCTCCTCAATGGCTAAACGACGCTCTTCTTCATCAGCTTCTGTCATTGATTTTAGTAATTCATCTTGTATATTAAAAAAGATAAATTACACATTTTGCATATTATGTTGAATTTAGAAGTGAAACCCATGCGTGTTTCTGAAATTATTTCCATTGACTTTAAACCGCAGTCGAGAGGACCATGAGATGATATTTCTTGAAGTTGTTAAAAAAATTGATACAAATTTATTATTCTTCTTCCAAACTTATTTGTGTCTCTGGAAAAAAGAAATTTTGTTTTATACTAAAAACACTCGGGTTATCAATATACAGGGTGTTAAAAAATTGCGAGCCATAGCTTCAGGGTAGGTTCAGTATCGATAAATTAACCCGTAAAAAATAAAAACAAATTCTCAAAAAAAAACAAAAAAAATTATCACAATATAAATTTAAGTACCTACTTACTTAAATATCAGTCGTTTAGTATTAAAATAGATTAAATTAGTTTTTATGTTTAAATTCTAATAAGTTTACCTACCTACCCATAGTTACCCTAAAGATATGGCTCACAATTTTTTTAACAACCTGTATAATAAAATAATTAAACTAATAATAATAATGTGTCTTACTGGGCACCACACTCTGTGTCTTTCGATGTTTTCTCAAATTCACATTCAAGGCCAGCAAATGTATTTTCTCCAGTGTTGTGTTTGTCCCTGTAAAAACGAAAATTCAGTCATAAGAAGCCGATTTTTACCCGACTGCCCCAGAAAGAAGGGTAATGTTTTTCAAGTGTATGTATGTATGTAATGTATGTAAAAATAAAATTATTATTATAAAAACAAAAAACCCGACTGAATGAACTGAAAAGGCAAAAACAAGAATTACTTTACATTACACGCAGTCGGAGGCAATATTTTGCTGACCAAAGATACACACTAGGTACCACTACTGCCTCCAACTGTGTGTAATGTAAAGTAATTATTTTTTTGCCTTTTCAGTTCATTCAGTCGGGCTTTTTGTTTTTATAATAAAAATTGTTTTCAAATTATTACGTTTTTAGATAATAATAATATTTCTTACTGGACATTTGAATCCGTGCTATCATTAATGTGATGTAATGACTCCTCTAAATTTTGTCCTTCGGTTGCATCAATTTCAACTATCCTACCTTGGATCCTGTAAAAACAAAATTTTGTGATTAGATAAAAACAATTTGAAAATCAATGCATTGTCTGATGCGTATACGCATGAAGGTATATTAAAAAATAAAACTAAAAATTCCTAAAAAAACGAAATAAAAAAACTTAAAAATAGACAATTACAGCCTAACGACGACGCTGTACATTACAATTTTTCCTTTGTACTTTAACGGGATTAGGACTATAGTTGCAAAACTTCTGAAAAATTCCGGAATACTTCTGGGAAAGTTTCTTTAAATTAGAATTATTCAAAATTAATTTAATTAAGATTTTTATTTTTGCTGAAAAACTCGTTAATAATAGCCCAGTCAATAAAGGCAAACCTTGCAAGCAAACACGTTTTGATGCGGTTCTCAGAAAACTATTTGTTACACTCAGGGGCATTGAATTGTTCCGGCGAAATATTCGACGGAAACATTCGATTGCGGGGTACGAATCTTTCTCGCGGGGGGGATAACTTCTCCGGGGAGCATCTCCCTCCTGCGCCGCCGTCGCCAGCACGCACGACTCGCTCGTGTGGCAGTCGGCGCGCGCGACGCGGTGGCAGCAGCCGGCGGGAGACGCATAGAGGGCGGCGCGGCGGCGATCGACGATTGATGCAAAATACGATTTTTCAGCAAAAATAAAAATCTTAATTAAATTCATTTTGAATAATTCTAATTGAAACTTTCCCAGAAGTATTCCGGAATTTTTCAGAAGTTTTGCAACTATAATTAGGACCGGTAAAATAGAAAAAACGTCATAAAAATTTTCATTTAAAAAAAATCGATTTTTTTACGGCTTCCTTTATCCATACTGAACCTACCCTGAAGCTATGGCATATCTCCATGTATGGCAAGCAATTATTTAACATTCTGTATAACTGTAGGTATAATAGTGTAGCAGTAAAGAGTAATTGTTTGAAGTCTCTGTGATAAACTATTCTGTAAGCTATACATTTACGTAACCATTTACATTACAATGACACTGTCTGATAATAGACTATTGTAAATGCATCTGATGATCACGTAATCATATATTTTCTGTACGGGCGGAATCTTGGGATCTTTTGAGGGACTTTCAGCGGTCCCATAGACTTGAAAGTAGGTATTGACTCAATACCAACTCCTGATAGAACCTATTGTCACCAGGAATACAGCTTCATACCTAATTTCAAGTCTATGGGACCGCGGAAAGTCCGTCAAAAGATCCCAAGATTCCGCCTGTACAGAAAACATAGGTACGACGACGTCAAGTGTAGTCAAAGCTTGTAATGTAATCACATACAATAACAAAAGTTATGTGATATTATATAAGTAGGTAGGTACCTACTTACTTTTTAATATCATTTGGTTTGGCTTGTTTTGCTTTTGTCTGATTTGCAACACGAGCTCTTCTTTTACTTAGCAACTTCAATGATCGTTTGTTACTTTGTTTCGGAATACTTTTCTTACCCATGTTTTCACCTTGTTTCACATTTGCACAGCTCACCAAAAGAAGAAATAATATATTTTTCACTTTGTTTCAAAATTGAACCGTAATCATACAACATGTACACGCGCAAACTACTTATAAGCCGGTAAATGTCAAATCAAAACAAGAGCACGCGCGCACTGCCTAATGCCTGTGCGCGGAACGGCAACGCTGCGTTGTACATGAGTTGCGCCGAACTGGCAACGTTGCATTCCGTAACTAAACGCCTGATTAAATTTTGTGAGCAAATACTTTACTAGTGGAGTTTGATTTACAGTAGGCGCCAAAGAGATTTTATGATATAACTTCTATATTTTTGCAATACTGTTTGTCACAAATGGACGTTGAACAATAAGATACAAAGTAAAGAATGTATGCAAAGATTCATTATAAACGGATTAGCCAAACCAAAAAAAAATCCATCCTAAGATATTCATCTTACGCGAGTCATAGTACTTTCGAAAATGTATTTTCTGATAACTGAGTGAAGATCACCAAAAATATCGACGACAACAAGATACTTCAAGAAACACTTTATAATTACACAAAGTTTCTGTATTTCTCCAATCTGTAATTTAGCTGAAAAATATCGCCTAAATGACGTCTAAAAACGTATTTTGCTTTACCATTCGTCTTAAGGTTGAACGACAGGGTCCTAGGGACGCCAAATAAAAACTAGATGGCACCACTTCTGCACTTTTGTGTTTTTTTTTACTTTTCGAATTAGCTTTACATATTTTTAACTTGGAATACGATTTCGCGAGCTAATATTATAATTATGAAGCAATAGAAATGTAAATAAATTAATTTATTGAACAATAATTTGCAAAAAATGGGTATTTATCGTATTTTGACTTATCACTCACACATGCGACATGCATGACTTTGCTAACCATTCTCTGTTACTTATATCGTAATACATAATTTTGCAATTTTCGACTAAGTGACAATAGCATAACGGTATACACACTTGTAATATAGTTCCTAAAATTCAGGGTTTGTATCTCGGCCACAGAGTTTTTAAATCTATTTTATTTCATTTTTATCATTAATTTTATTAATCAATGTTATGTATAAACAATTTATATTAAAGAAATACATGTAGATGTGTAACCTTATATTATTTTTATGATAAAAACTTAATAAAACACGTGAAGTGTATCGGATTCAAAACCGTTTATTAAACGTTTATTTACACATTACTGAAGATCAATGCATTTTTCATCTTTAGGCCGCGCGCCCATTGCGACTTTTTGTAGCGATGCAGTCGCGATACTGTCGCGTATTTGCATCGATACAGTCGCGATGCCGTCGGTAGCTGTGTGTCCTCGCCCACCTGAACACGATGCAGTCGCGATGCTTACGCAATACTGTCGCGCTTCTGTCGCGATGCAAACGCGATTCACTAACGGCATAAAAATGCTTGCGATCGTCACAGTTGCAAGATGGACTCCGTTGAGGCAACATTAGTCACGTTGTCTTTGGTGCTGCTTTTACGTAGGCAACCGAAGAGCAGACAGCCGAAGCGTGGGCAACGGAAGCACCGTCAATATTGGATGCACCCATTTAATAAAGAGAGATTACTTGGTGGACATTATGTTACAACGTTTAAAATACTAAAAAACTATCAGTGTAAATTCAGAAGTTGTTATAGAATGTCATATTCGACGTTTTGTGAATTGCTTTCCATCGTAAAACCAGAGTTGACACGCAGAAATACAGTGCTGAGACAATGTATATCAGCTGAAGAACGACTAACACTAACTTTAAGGTAAGAAAATCCAAAATATTTATGTTAATTATCTTTTAATAGTTTTTACATAGTGGTACTGACCCCGATCGATTGAACAACAAATCTGTTAATTTGATAATCGGTAGGTAACTATTATAATCACAACTAGGCACATAAAAAATACTTAATTTTAACTTAAATTATAATCGGCAGGATTAATTCAAAAATAATCATAGACAATTACTAATCATTGTTGTATTTGTATCTAGTTTTTATTTTACGGCGAATAAAGGTCGGTGATAATATCAGAATCTTGTGTAGAATCATTATTACTAAAATCATATTCATTATTATTTTGTTGCGATGAACTACCTGCAGTATTGCAATTGGCACCGGCAGGTGTAGGCGGTGTATGGTAGCTATTTAATAGTTGCGACACGCTACTTTCAGTACTTGTACCAGCAGGTGTTGAGTTGTAACTTTGGTATCCAGACTGATATCCATAGTGACTGGCATATGAAGACGTTTGTGCCATACTGTTATATTTGCGAAGCAAATTTATGATTTCAGCTTTTGCATCGAGTTTATATTCTTCCTTTATAGAATTAAAATGTGGAAAAAGCGAAAGTAAAAAATGTTGATCTGGATGTTGAATGGTAGGCGTAACTTTGTTTAATTTCTCAGTTAGAACTTCGTATAATTTGTTTTGTGCATCATCATTATTATCACTTTTTTTAAGCTTCTTTGATTTAGGAATAGCAAAAGATTCCAAACTGCCCTCGGTGTCGTTGTCCTCAGTGTCTGTAGATCGACTTGGCGGTCTGATTTCGCCCAAAGGATGTAAGAATGACAGTAGTTTATAGTAAACATATTGTTTTCTTGGTTTAGCCCCGGACCAACTGGGACAGTTTTTTTCCTTTAGCCGTTCTCTGTTATAGGAATCTTTTAAACTTTTCCATTTTTTCTGGAGTTCAACAGCTGAAAAAAGAGATACAAGTTTATATTTTTTTATGCAATTGAAAAAGAATGAGTTGGACATTACGACCATGGCATCCCGTCTTGCTCGGATTTTATGAGAGTCAAAATGGCGGGTGTACCATAATGAATCCAAACAAATAATATATCAAAAAAATACCTAATTTGTACTATTAGGACTTGCCTATGTTTGAAAAAACCTCTCATAGTAAAGTAATATGTTCATTATACACCCGCCATATTAACGTCATGATGGCGGGGTTTCTAATTCGTCGATAGTCATTCAGTAGTGACTAGACATAATGTAATATGCTAAATAGTACAAATAAGGTATTTTTATTAATATACTGTTGGCTGAATTACTTCCCAGCCACCATTTTGACTTTCGTCGGGTTTCAATTCGGCACGGATTATAATCCGTGCCGATTTGAAATCCATGAAATAAGTTTTTATTTTGATTATGTTTGATTTTATTATATAGGTTAATAAAAAGTATAGTACTTTTTATTTAATATAGATTTCTTTGAACACTTATTAATTGTCATATTTGATTTTACAACAACCGTTGACGTCAGTAATTTACTTAAGCGGAGTGCAGAAGAAGCGCCAACAAACTGCAAAGCGTATTTTCTCCAAGCGACGACAACTCACAATTTTTGAAAACCTTATGTGACTGAGTATACATTGTTCCTAATTAAATAAGAAGGTCGTAGATTTAATCCCGTTTGTTGAAAGTTCGCGTTTGGTTATTTATAATGTATTTTTATCTTATGTTTTTCCGTTTATTTTTTACAGATACTTAGCAACTGGATGTAGTTTCACAGATCTTCATTTGGATTTTAATTGTGGACATACTACTGCACGTAGGATTGTCAAGGAAACTGTGGAAGTAATATGGAATAAGTTAAAAGACATCTGCATGCCAGAACCTACAGAAGAATCACATTTAAAAACTGCTGAAGGTTTTATGAAACATGCTAATTTTCCTAATGTAATTGGAGCAATAGATGGAAAACATATACGAATTATTAAACCTAGTCATACCGGCTCAGAATATTACAATTATAAACATTTTTTTTCCATAGTGTTGCTAGCAATATGTGACGCTAATTACAATTTCATAGATATAGATGTCGGATGTTACGGAAAGAGCTCAGATTCAACAATACATGACAGCAGCGAATGGGTAAAAAAGATACGACAAGGAAATTATAATATACCTCAACCAAGACCTATATCTAACAATGGAATACCTATACCGTTTTCCTTTATTGGCGATGAAGGATTTGCCTTAACACAACACTTGCAGAGACCGTATGCTGGTCAACATTTATCACGAAATAAGAGAATATACAATTACCGGTTGACGCGCGCAAGGCGTTATATTGAATGTACGTTTGGTATATTGAGTAATAAATTTAAAATCTTCAACCGGCCCATAAACGTTAATATTGATTTCGCTACGAATATTGTTAAAGCGTGTTGCGTATTGCACAATTTCATACGTAAGCGAGACGGGTACAAGTTTGATCACACTTTGAGTATAGTTGGGTTCCAAGATCCACCTGCCAGTGATAATTTACATTTAATTGGAAGACGAAGATTAGAACTAAGTGGTACTGCTATCCGAAACATTTATACTGATTATTTCACCGGTGAAGGTTCTGTACCGTGGCAAGATTCAAAAATTTGAAATAATCTAATCTATTTCATGATAATGCCTAAAATGCTATAAGTGACTAGAAAAAGCTGTAAAGATAACTTGATTCATTCATTCTGGAACATTTACACTACACGTATAATTATTAAATATTTTTATTTCATTAAATAAAATAACTTACCGCACGCATTCTTTTCTGTATTTGTTTTTTCTCCAAATTCTGCATGAAACATTTCATTTATCTCGTCCCATGCCTTTCTTTTTGCAACCTTATTTGAATAGTCAGGAAGGCGCGAGTCCCATATTACAGGATGGTTTTGAATTGCCGTAATAAATGCTTCTGTGTCGAACGCATCCATTTTGCGCACGTGACGGACGATGGCACTCTCGACCTGTCTGTGTTGCACTGTTTGTTCGGTTATCCACACCCGCGCTTCCCTCCCTCCACTTTCTCCCCGATGTCGTCCGACACGGTCACTCTACGGTCGCGCGTTTGCATGGATGCAGTCGCGATGCAGTAGCACGTTAGCATCACTACTGTATCGCGTTGCAAATGCGACTAACGCGCGTTAGTAGTGATGCAGTCGTGCGCTTCATAAACGCGCGACTGCATCGCTACTAAAAATCGCAGTGGGCGAGGGGCCTTAGGGATTCGCCTAAGTATGATTTCTGGTACTATTGAGGTTTTATAAAATTTCACCAGTTGTGGTATCATACTATTAATGAAATTTTCATTCTTTGCTACTTCTATTACTGTTATAGGTGATGACACGTCTATAAAGCATATGAAGTAGCATTTGGCCTTCTTCGTAATATAAAGTTGTCCCTGGACCTAAAAACACAATGTTTGTTTATTCAATAGGTACACCTCACATCTTTTCTTAGTGTATTATATGCAAAAAATATGGCATGTAGTATAAAAAGAAAAATCTTAGTTATAAAACCTACCTGATAATAATAATTGTGAGTTGGTTTTAAACTCAAGATTCCATTTTTTTCAATAATGGGATAGTTTTTGTTATTCTTGGCAGCATTACTGATGTCTTGATTTTTGCGGTGCAGAGATGGAAAACATTTTACTTCTATTATTGCATCCTCATCCTGCACAACTCCTGAAACAAAAGAAATAAAGTCACTATACATATTATGCACCAAAATGCGTTCGTTACAATCTATTAATGGAAACAAAAGTTTCTAAAAATAAGAAAATGTTTCTTACCATCCGGACTGGCACCCAAAAACCCAAACTGTTCGTCAATAAAGAGGCCAGCGGTCGGACTTCCTTTTTATAACTCTCCGTAAAGAACATTCTGGCCACTGATTCGTTTTGTTGCCCATACAGCATGTCTTTAGTTGTAGCATTACTCTTATAGAGGACAGTTTTAACTTTGTTATGGGATTTCGTCGTCTTTCTGTGTTTACATATCTATAAATAAAAGAGACAGTCTATAATCTACGATGTCCATATATTGATTTTAATTATTTTTGATCAATAAACTCAGGTAACTAACCAATCCGAATACACTTGCAGTCAACCTATCACTTCTGTGGATGTTGTATTGGTCATTGTCATGTTGCCCTACTGTGCTTTCTTCAATGGCTTGAATTTCTGCTGGTGTTTTTTGGAGCTCTTGTAACTTAGCATCACACATTATTTTCAAGTCGGCCATGTTCACCGAATCGCTTGTATCCTGAGCTTCAGGGCCATAACTTTTGTCTGGCAGAGGTTTAACAACTTTCTTCAGGAATATTCGCCTGCGTGGGTAAGCTTTTATCCTTCGTTTGGCTTTTTCACAACGGGCTATGTACTTTTTAAAAGTTTTCCCAGGTGAACTTTGAGTACAACTGCGCCAAGCAGGACCATGCCAAGTCTGTCCTGTGAGTTGTGAAAGACCTGTATTTCAGGAAAGGAAAAATAATGTAGTTTGTATTGTGCAGTTTTGCTGTTTCTTACATATCTGTATATATTAGAAAGAGAACTCCTGACTGACTCATTTATCAATTCCGAGCCTAAATCGTAAGACTTAGAAAGCTGTTTTTTGCACAACATATAGAAAACTGTGTGTTATAAATCAAACGAATATTTGTAATTACCTGCAACTGTAACTCTTCGTTGGTATGATCCACCTTTGTGCAAATTGAGCCGCTTACCACAGTTGAATTTACTAATTATGCTCATAAAGTTTTCAACATGATTAGTGGTGGCATTCGTCAATCGGATTGTTTTGGCCATTACCGCTTCATTGGCTGCAGAAATGAGGGCCCAAACAGCAGGGGCTTCTTTTTTCAAACAATCTACATGGTTCACGTCTGACTCGCTTCTTGTTGTGTATTTGCAGTAATAAGGCTTGCATTTTTCATGTAGACCAAAAACATGGGAGGGGCCGTTCTGCAAATCAGTCCTCATAGCTAGTTTATCCTTGACTTGCTGCTTTATAATAGTTTTGGCTACAGTAGTAAGTCTTGTTAATTTGGCCTTAAGCAGACTTTGGCCGATGATGAAATAGAGCACTGTAAATATTATACCTAAAATAAATATTTGACTACAGTAATGAATAACAACTAACGGTAAAAAATTACCTTATACAGTGCACTGGTGTAATTTTTCATTATATGGTTCTTACATTCGGTTTTCCTGATCTTGGAACCATACAAAACTTTTTCCTTCAATCTAGCAAATACTGAGGAGTCTCCATCGCCAATAAAAGAAAGATATTTCACACCATGCATTTCTACAGATTTCTGAAAACCTTCCACCAATATTTCTGCCTCCATGCTGGTTGAAGAACCTTGATAATTCTTAAAACATTTGTTTTGGGGGCACTGGCTCTTCCTTTTTTTCATACAGTTGGCAGTGATAGCAATATTTATTTTTGATCCCAATATACAAACATTTCTTTGTATTTTTTCCAATAGTGCATGCCTAAAAAATATTTAAAAACATAACTAAAATAATAAATAGTTTTGAGATAGTAAAAAGAAAAATAATGGTTACTTACCATTCCCGAAGGTGAGTTGTAGTTATGACCATAGCTCCTTTTAGCCCATCCACCATCCACTAGAACTTCTATATATGGAATGCCATCACTGGAAATTTGTCCATTTTTAATAGCTAGCTCCCGCTCCTGTTCTCCCACTTTCTTTATTTCTTCTTTCAGCTGATCTTGCCATATGTCATTCAAGGATTTTTCCCTATTTCTAAATTTTAGTGGACTCATTGTTGGAATATCCATCACATTAGTTATATGAGCAGCTTGCGTGTAATAACCTCCCGCTGTGACAATTCCCCATACAAAAGCTGTATTTAGTTTTTCTTCATTTTCATTGCTTCTTCTAAATTCTTGTCCACACATGCTGCATTGGAAAACAAAGAGACTGTTGAAACCATCACGCAGCTCTTTGACAAACTTAATCGTACTGCCTGCACAAATCCCTGAATGATATCCCATTGCCAACGCCCAGCGAACAACATGTTGTATCTCAACAATCCGGTTTCCGGACAGACCAGCTAACTTATTATCAAATGTTTTCTCAATAGTCAACTTGTGACTTTCCAACGTTGGATCAAGCACTGGCCAATTTATTTCCAATGCTTCAGTTTCAGTATTAGTGACAGGAATTGATGTTTGAGACAATTTTTGTGTATCGAAAGTAGCCTCCACTCGTAAATTGGTTTCTGTCTGCTGTAAGTTTTCACACTATTATCTCTGTGAAAACCAAATTCAAGTCAATACTAGGTCCCAGTAACAATATGAGTATACATGCTGCACAAACGTACCTAGCAATTCCCGATGTTTCATTTTGTGGAGTTGTGTTTTTTTCGCGCCACACCTTGTCACGACTGAAATAAAACAACGAGTGTAAGTGATAAAGATGTGCATATTGAATAAACAATTTATTGTTACACAAAAATCGATGGCAAGCGGACTGTAATTATAGTTTATACTTACGACATTAGATCACTGTCATGATGTCGTTCTCGAACTTGCTTTAGAGACTTTTTCGGCCCTGAATATGTGTGCTTTTTATAACGCGCACTAGATGTCCGACACGGACCCATATTTTCCAGATTTAGTTTTTCATTTCACAATTCACAAGGCACAAACAACACAAACATAAACGATAAAAAACATCTTGTTACAGCAACAATCATTGACGCACGAACGCGGAACGGCAGTGTTGCTATTTCCGTGTGTTAGAATTACCTTAAATAGACTAAAGTTATCGTATTTTTATTGCAACGTCAATTCCCTAAATGATCTAGATCAATCGAGAAAATGCGAGGCACTATACGACTATCTTTATTTCAAAAAATAAAAAAAGAGTAAAGAAAATTATTTGCAAGGTGTATATCGCAACATTGGTCTAACAATCAAATTAATTTTTAAACCGAAATAACTCATTTTTTTCACTAGCGGAAAAACGCATTCAAAGTTTTAATTATTTGGATAGTCAACTTCAATTTATCGTGAAATTTAAACTAAATGGTTTTAATGAATTCTAAAGGTAAATATATAAATAAATAAATAGGGCAGTTAATAAGCTATAAAAGCAATATAAATTAGATCATAGTTAATAAAAGAACATAGCTTTAAAAAGATTTTTAAAATAAAGTTTGTACTTATTTCATTTTAAAAAGAAAAATACCATCAAATAATTTCGATCAACATGGGGAAATTAAAAATGATGCAGTTTACTATGAAATCCAAAGTGCCAATAGATGAAATATATAGCTTTTTATCAGTTTTTGATTTAAATGAAATACAACCAATGAGAAATATTTACTTATGTTTCTGTTTTAAATTTACTAAACTTAAAATAGAAACATAAGTACGTAAAACTTTTCCTTGAAATAAAAGACGTTATTAATAAGTTTATTACCCAATAAACTTCTTAAAAACGTCTTATTAAGAAGTTTATTAGGTTTAGGTAGGTAAGTTTTATTTTCAAAAATCAAAAGTTACATTGGACATAAAAAAAGAACTTATTTTTTTGGTACGGTATAGGAACATACGTATGCATAGTAATCATTATAATAATAAACAACAAACTAGACTAACTGCAGTCTTAAAGATTCGAAACAAAACCATGAAATAATCATCAATATTTGATATTAATATATCAAATCAAATATATTAGAATCACAATTATAGTAAGTTAAAAATTAGATTTTTGTCGAAATAAAATAATAATTAAAAAAAATATGTTATAGGTTTTCTTACTTACTATCACCATTAAAAAAAATAGTATACTAAAAAAATATTAAATGAGATCTTTCAAAAAAATCTAACTTATTAGTTAATTACAGAAATGAATTATAAAACCCTGAATAATATGATGGAATTAGTGCTTTTGTAATAAGTTCTTTTAAATCTTTTTTCTTATTTTCACTTATTTCTTGTTTACTGGAGTAAGCTGCTTGAAGGGTTATTAATTCATTAGTTGACCTCATTTTTTTCCTTTTATTTCTTACATTAACTTCTAGGTAGTTTTCATCTTTATATGAGTTTTTATATAAAAAAGTAGTAGGGTCTTCCTTGTTTATTTTTAAAACTTTGATATCATTCCAGTTCACAGTTGCTCCATTAGTATTAGTTGTAAAGTTATAACCCCATTCCTCTTGCAGCCTTTTTAAATCATAGAATGAATTAAAACTCATTTCATGAACTACTAATGGAGGTTTAGATTTTTTGGCATTCTTTATTAAAGCTATATATTGGTCGGGTGTATATATAGGACCCGATTTTAAATTTTTCTTAACTTCTCTTTCTATTAGGCTATGAACACTGTCTGCCTCGTTTTGCGTATGGCCCCTTATCAAGAACTTATGCGTTATGCTTTTAATGTTTAAATTTTGGACAGCAAATAAGTATAGGGATGTTATATATTTATTTTTATTCTGTCCACAACAATTGTCGGAGTAGAATATAACTTCCTTATCATCATCGTCTTCATCGCTTAAACCCTTTAGGTATGACCATACACATAGGTTCATCTCGGTAGCACCACGTTTCGCATCACGCTCTGACCAAAAATAGCAATGTACGTTCTTGTAGGCTACCTTAGATTCTTTTGGTGTTAACTCGGTTATGGTTAGATTATAGCAATTAAGTTTTGATTTATAATAAAAGGAGGATGTGTCGCCTTTTGGGCATTGCAACACCGCCTCTAAATCATATACAGCTACTCGCAAATTCTTTTTAATCTCTTTGCGATCATTTTCCTTTTCAGCTCTACTAAAATTCTTTTCTTCTATATGTGTCTGATATTTCCCTTCTAAATCTTTTTTTTGATCAGGGTTAGAATTATTGTATGAGTTGCAGAGATCACATTGATCTTTTTTGGGTTGGAAAAAGGACAAATTAAAATCAGTTGTAAATATATTATAGTATGATTTATAAGTACCCGCCTCTTTGTTAACTTTTTGTTGCTGAACTTTAAAATCGTTGTATAAATCTTTTATAGTTTTACTACCATCTATATATTGTCTTGTTGTAGAAGCCCGTTGATAATGTGACTCGATTTTTGGAATTGAATTAATGTGCTCCATGATTGCTGTTTTTAATTCTGGGGCCATTATTTTGTGGTTACTGTGTTGTCCTCTTCGGTCAGTAAGTGAATCGTTGCTTATTATTCTTTTTTGTACTGTAAATATCATCCGATCGGAGATATCTAATGTGGCCCTGTAAAAAGTTTTACAAACTCTAATAATGCTGTCGTGCACCCTAAAATGAAATGCTTTATTATTGTGCCTTGGTGTTTCTGCATTTGTATATTTATATTTGTATATATTTTTATATTGGTGCGGCGCGAATATGACAGAGTATACCAGACAACGTCGCGCACATGCGATAGAAGCATAGGCTATCTTCGTCACACATTATTTCGAATGACAACGTCGCAAAAACTTGTGTATTTACGCAAATTCTGTCACACACACATGCGTATAATTAAGGATTTTTTTCAATCGATTTTTATTAGATTTTTGTATGAAAATTCTTTATTCAATCTGCGAGCGCAATTAATAGAAGGGACATAGTTGCGCATAACTTCATGCATTATTATTACCATTTGCCTCAGAAAATGGGCCGGAATATTAGTATGGGAATCGTTCCACCTTAAGGATAACCCACAGATACCATTTTTTATCCTTTACTTTTTACGAGAAATAATGGCTTATTTACGATACGATTTTAAGCAATATAGCATTAATCCTTATCCAATTACGTACCTTAAATACATTGTGCATTTAATATAAATCAATATGGCCCTTTACAGCATGTAATTTAAATGAATATTTTTGAAGATATTACAGATTTAAAATGCAGGGACATAGCGGTTGGACAATACAATAAAACTAGCTGCCCGTGCCCAGTTCATACTAATTATTATGTATGGTATTTTCGGAAGCTATTTAGATGGATACATTATGATTCTTATCAAATTAAATACGTTACTCACTTTAAGAATTTTATACACATTATAGTAGCCCTTTAATCCATACAGTTCAAATTAATATCTTATATTTAGAAATTTATATTCAAGCGCGAAAAATATATATCAAGCGGACTCGCACGTCCGCGTCGCGTCGAGGTGATAGGTTTTTACCGATTGGGTACGAAACCCTCAAAACATTTTTAATATTTTATACATACGTATATTGCAGTGAGTACAGTTATTTGCTGAAGAAGTTTTTCTCCAAGAACACTGTTCCACGCGAGCGAAGCCGCGGGCAAAAGCTAGTTATACCTAAAGCAAACAAAGGGATTAAAACCATGACTTTATACTTATCTCATTTATAGTATGCCCATTGTCCATGGCAAAATTAAAATAACTTAGTATGTATTAAATGGAATTAATTAGAATCATCGTATTCAATACCCATTTGGTTTGATATTTGGAATAGTGTGATATTCATAATTTCATAGTAGTATGTGTAAGATTTTTTTGTTTACGATAATAGATAAATGTGAGTTAAGAAGGCAGGGATAAAAGGGGACAAGGGGATAAGGCAGGGCCTTAAAAATAACGTTTTGTATTAATTAATTTCTAATACTTAGTAACTAGTTTGTTTGGTTATTCTCAAAGACTGTTTGTAACCAGTTTTAGCAACATACACCATTTATATGACTTCTATGTTGGAAAAACGCTGCCAAATGCCAATACACTTAGGGTCAATTCGAAGCGCAGCGAAGTTTAATACTGAAATTTAATACTTATAGCAAATTCAGTATTCACCCTTATGTCCACAACATATGCATAGTAGGGGAGCGCAAGAGAACATTTTTGAAGTAACTCGAGCGCGTCTCTGGCAATCAACCATGAAAATCAGTTTCCTTTGTTGGGGCGTTAAAAAAAGTAAATAAAACGCTTCAAAATTTAATCAGGCGCGACAGATTAAGGTTAAATATTACGGAGACCGTGAAGAAGCTCCATCTAAAAATACTGACGATTTAAAAGTAAGTAAGCCTGTGAGGACTTATTTAAAATTTAAAAAATAAAGCACCAAATTTAAATAATCGAGCTTATCAGATATTTTTTCGGCCTATTACCTAATGTACAAAATTTACTAGGCCTCCACGATGCTCGTGTAACTACACATTTTAGCATCATGGGCATAGTAAGCACTTATTCCTTCTGAAATAAAAAGGAGACGCGTGAAATCACATGTCTAAGACTTTTTTTCAGAAAGAATATTACGGTTTACTTTCTGGGCGTAATAAGAGTGAATTTAAATATAAAGTCGTTTTGCGTTATGCTGTGTTCACATAGTCTTTTTGACATAAATGTAGGCATTATTCACTATCTTCTTAACGCGAATAGACTTAGGTTATATAGTATAGAATATAAATTTATTTCATCATTACTGTTGACCTCATTATAATATGTATAGTTATCGGAGTAGGGACTAGGGGACCATCATGTATTATTAAAAATAAATTTGATGCTCTAAATTTTAGACTAAACTGTCTCTTATTAATAACACAGCACAGATCCAAACAGACACTTAAAATATACTTTCATCAAAACTATAAAATAATTTATAGTTTTGAGGAAAGACAGAGTACCTAATAGCTGATAATAATTATAATATATAATATAAATATATAAATAATATAAAATAATAGTTTGACAACAAAGCAAGTTAGGCGACTGGAGAATAATCTGCTTGGATGTCTTGTTATATCTTTTGTTTTCTATTGAATACTAAAGACAAGTATACTTTGATGATGATTTTATTTAAGTTAATAAGCTATGTTTGGACAATAATATAATAAATAATCAATAATATTTGGTGATATTCTAATATTCTTCTAATTAACTAAATTACATACCTAAGATATGTTATTTTCTACAGCTAGGGATATTGCGATGGATTCATTTTATCACAGACTACTTCACTATACTGTACTTATAATAAATTTAAGAACATTAATTTTAAATCATACAATATCGAGACTATATTATAGACTTTAACATTTAAAAAAATCTAAGCACCAGTAGTTCTACTTTCTAGGGACTAGACTCTTATGAGCATTTAGCTGAAGTCTGAAGTATATCATAACATAATATTTAAGAACAAAAAGTTAAATTTTTATAATCATTACTAATTATGCTTAAAAATACAAAAACAGTTATTAACATGACAGCTCCATCTAAGTAGCTGCATCTAAGTCATTGTAATGGTCTAACCAAGATCCGGTATAATAAATATATACCCTCATCTGTTATTTATTAGTGATAAGAAATAAATAATAGATAATATTCACATTGACACATTGCAAATAGGTTGCCTAGTTAAATTGCGCCCTAAGGGCCTATTCACACCGAAACGGCAGCAGAGTGGCGAGCAGCATAACTGTCATATACCTTTTAAACTTTATCTTCATTACTATAAAACACAGTTTCGCTTGAGACAACCACCACTGCTCACCGCCGCTGATGGCTGCTAGCGACCGTAGTGTCCATCGTATATATTTCTTATACCAGATTTTGCACCATAGGAGGTAATCAATGTTATCATAACTATATTCATATAAAATTATCTACTTGATGATTTTGCTCTCATGACAATCAATCTCAAAACTATCTACGTAATATTTTAGTTCAAATGTAAATAATAAAACATTTTCAATCTATAAAAATTATAAATGCAACATAATACTGTCTGATAAAAAACCTTTGTAAACATAATTATCTTTGTACTAGTCTTAGCACCGGTTGCACAATCTTTTGACAAGTGTTAAGTAGCTTACACGTCTTGTCAAAATTTTTCTTAAGTGAGTTGTAAGCATCGACAAAACATCCAAATAAGCTATCCAACACTTAAAAGAACATTGTGAAACAGACCCTTGATAAAATAACAATAAATCTATTCCTGTCTAAAACAGCCTTAAAATATAAATTTCTACAAATCAACCATAATATGAGTAAATAAAGGATGCAGGACGGTCGCAACTTCAGTATACTTTAATGTGTTGAGTCCATCATTAAACATCAATTCCTTTGAAAATGAATTTTCAGTTCTTTTTTCTCTGTAACTGAAAATATTAATTACAAATAGCCAAAAGTTATGATACTTGTTGGGAATTAGTGTCTTAAAAGCTTAAAAAGATCATACATACCTAATTTCTTGCAGTGGTGTATAAATTCTGTGGTAAAGACTAGTCTTAGGTTCAAACCTACATATTTTTATATTATGATATTCAAGTCTAGAAAATAGGTCCTCCTTAACATAAAAATTATTGTTCATGCCATTAACAGCCTTATATTGTTTTGATAGTATTGATATAGCACCATCAAATTGATTCAAATAGGGTAAGACGAACCTAAAACAAAATTAAATTGAGTAAAACAATATATGGCAGAGTTATTTACAAAAACTTATTAGCATGATCAAAGATGGCCTTTGTCTTTATTGTATTTGTCCAAATGAATTTACAGTAGTAAAGATTTTTTAGGAACTATGTGACAACCAAAATACAGTTTAAGCAATTACAAATATATTATGCCTAACTAGTTCAATAAAGACAGCCCTGGTTATTATGAATACTAAAATGATAGCATACTTCATTGTTATAATTGATGATCTTCTGATATGACATCAAATGTTCAATATGATGATGATATTCTAATGAATGGTTATGAGCACTGGTATATTAAAGCAAGGCACCTATATTTATCAATGCTACTTGACATATGCCTAGGAAGTTTTGTGCAAGCATATAGGTTGGAAGGCTTGAGTGGCACCAAGTCCATGTCATGCAATACAAGACAAGGATATCCGTCACGCATAGCGGCCACAGCACCAATGTTCATCAATTTAGCTCTATTGTACGGCTTTGTATCAACTTGTTCCACCACATATATTTTGTAATGTATTTGTTGTTTGCGTAGAAACATGTGCATGTACACAAGGAACCCTCGTAATTGTTCTGCTTTGTCCCTGTGTTAAGAAATTATGTAAATACTTTAAAATTACTTCTGTTACTATGTATGAAAAGTCTATGATGTACTTACCTGTATGGAACAATGATAGCTGTGCTATATTTGGGTTTGCAGTCCATGGGAGCATGCTCACCACCTTCTCTAATCCCATGCCCTTCAATTAAATCCCCGTCTATAATACTGATAGTAAGAGTTGTGTCGTCTCGAATGATATCGTAATAATCACAATTTAATAACGCTGTACTTGTAAAATT
Organism: Phengaris alcon alcon; assembly: GCA_037179445.1. NCBI lineage: Eukaryota > Metazoa > Arthropoda > Insecta > Lepidoptera > Lycaenidae > Phengaris > Phengaris alcon. The sequence goes on along the minus strand of JAYRCH010000646.1, from coordinate 856,931 downwards.
GTTTCCAATGTCTTCATATAGATTCTTTAATATTTTATCTACATTTATAAATTCGTATGTTCTCCGTGCATTTTTATCGGGATGTAATAATATAATCAATAATAAGACTACAAGTCCACTATATAAAAATCTCTTTTTATAACCATAACGCATGTCCAATAGTAACTTATTATTGCAAAAAATACAAGGAACTTCTTTTTAAGATTTTATAATGTTATTTAATAATTTGTAAAATAAAATAAAATTTTAAAAATCAATAAATTTTGGTTTATTACATTGACATCTGACAATTGACAATGAACTATGGAATTTGACAGCTGTCGCCGATTTTTTCTTCAATTAAGGTTTTCAAGACCTTACAGTTAAACACATGCCACGTGAATCCAATAATAGCAAGATATAGGTACCGCTTGAAAAATTATTGTTATTATAGATGAGGGTATTTGTAAAAAAGATGTGGAATTCATTAAAATACTTATCTATTTTCGCTTTGACTATACAGTATTTTTTTAAAGAATAGTGTGCTTATTATAATAAAGTGGCTTCTTGGAAAATGGAGGAATTAAAAGAAAATGAAACAGACAGTCAACTTGACCAGCAAGAGTTCACTGTTGAAGTGATACGTAAATGCGTCAGTAAATTTAACATTGACAATTCATGGGATCAAAATATCTGCACATTAGATAATAAAAATGCTTCAAACGACAAAACCCCACCTTATGAAGCTATAATGTTAATCGATGAAAGCCTACAGGAGAACAGCAACAGAAAAGATGTTTCAGTACAGACCGAGCCTAACGAACATTATAGAGATAGCAGAGACGATGTGTTTTATTCAATGAACGCTGATAACCAACTAGATGGCTATATAACTGACAATTTAGAATATTCGTTAGGTGGTAAACGCATACGACGCGATTCATTTGAAGATAAGAGCCAGGTTAGACCATGTAAAAAAGGAAAATGTATGACAAGTGTGAATGACTTATCTTTAGTTATACCAAGGGTGTCTTCGGAATCTGAAACTTCTTTTAAATCTATTAAAAGTAACTATTCTTTTAAAGTGAGGAAGAAAAGACGAAAGTCCGAGTCTAATCTTTTCAGAGACGTCTTCCAAAAGTCGAAGAAAACTGCGAACTTAACTAAATACGGCAATGAAAGTAATCCTGGTAAGTAAATCACTTTAATAAAATAACATTTCAATGGAAAGTTTCATTATAATTTTACACGCGCGACCGGTACACGTAGGTACAATAAGGTAGGTATGTCACGAAGACACCCGAGCTCCAGCAGATGCTGTTTAGTATTGCCTGATGATGATGATATTTAAAATTGCATCGATAACAATAATTAACAGCTAGGATAAGTATGTTTTGCATAATTTACATAATATTAAACAATAAGAAATTTAAAGTCATTCATTTTGATGAAAATAAAGCAATCATTAACTAGATTTTCCACATCTACACCTGACCCTTAAACGTAATATCACATATTTGTAATAGTCACAACAGTAAAGTAGATAGGTACGCGTAAAATTTTCAAAGTGATACTGTATCAACATTCTACAGGATGCAAAGTTAATATTACCTACTAACTGCCTGTCACACATTGTTCCGTCTTAACTATGAACTGGAATAAATAAATAACTACACCTACAACGTACACCAACATCTACACCTACAACATACACCAACCTTATCCTAGGAATATAACTATATTACGGCTTTATACCGTAACATAGTTATACGAAAGTTATTCATTACTATCTTACGGTCGTAATCTAGTTTAACTGACTAAAGTAATCTGGTTAAATAGTTATAAATCTACCATAGAATGAAATAAAAAAATATATTGGTATTTATTTTTATTACAAAAACAACTTTTTGTAACCTGCAATTAGTTTCAATATTTTTAGCAATAATAAAAATGATCGTATTTTCTATTTAAGCATTTACAATACATTAATTATGTTATTAATTATGAAAAAACTTGGTACTTTTAAAATACTTCAAACTAATCAACTTTTGAGACAATCTGATAAAATCCCATATTTCTCAGTATTTTTTAATTTTTGCTCTGACAAGACACGAAATCATGACATCAAGAATTACATAGTACCCACAGTATGCTTCTGACAGGCGCACATTTTAGTAGAACACTGTGTATTAGATTTTTTACAGGAAAATTTTAAATAACTTTGGCCACCAAAAGGCGATAATTTTTGGTATATTTCTCTCAGCGACAACTCCTCATTTGGTATCATTCAAAGTACCTAATGTTTGTTAGCTGTATTGCATTTCTGGGTAACCAAACCTTGAGGATACCAATTACCGAAGTTCCAATTTTATGACTTTCATTTTGCTTTTCTAAAAGTGTTCCTAATACATTTTTTTGATCCAATGGTACACGATCAGAATTGAAGATCCAACGTCAATGTCAGGAAATTTGTTTGACGAGTGTTTTTTCATTTATTGAGCGGCTTTTTTAAGTTAAGTTTAAGTTGCCGAGAACTTAAAAAAAGCCGCTCTTCTTTCTTTCTTTGGTCCTGAATGTTTTTCGCTTTTGCATAAATAACATAATAGCTGCGATCCGTAACCTTCATCACATGACGTTTTTTCACAAATTACGTGAACATTCCGTGTACATGAGTAACATGAATGTGCTTCTGTACATTAATTGCCGCAAACTACACATAAAAATAAAATTTGTTCCTCCAATTGTAAACTTCTGAGTTCTGCAGGCGCTGCCACTGCTAATGAACACGACGGTTGTTGCAAGTTAATAGACTCAACCGGCAAGACACGGTCGCAGGTTTCTATAGGCGCTGACACTGCTGATGAACACGATGGGTGCTGCAAGCTTACACAGTCAACAGGCAAGTCGCGGTCGCAGGTTTCTATAGGCGCTGACACTGCTGATGAACACGATGGGTGCTGCAAGCTTACACAGTCAACAGGCAAGTCGCGGTCACAGTTTTTTGCAGGCGCTGCCGATGAACACCACACTTGTTGCTTACAGACTCAACAGGTAATTCGTCATTATCTGCAGGTGTTGCCGATGAACAAGATGATTGTTAGCTTAATATCTTCTCGAGATCTTCTTCAGTTCTTAGTTTACTAAGCAAATCAGCAGGTAACTGTGACAACAAACCAATCTGAGGATCCACTCTTAAAACTTAAAAGAGCTTTGTATGGTGTTCTTTTTATAGTTCGATGAAAAGAGCAGTTTTTTTGGCACTGTACAAAGCGTATTTCAATCGACCAATTAGTAGAATTATTATCATGTAGCCAAGCCTGTAACATGTTTTCCACATCTTGGTTCGCTCGCTCCACAGATCCCTGACTGCTTTCTATTTCTAAAATTCTTTTACCAATAGAAAGCCACATTATTTGTGAGTCATAGACTATAATATATTAACCCGAAAAAGGATCGGATTTGCAAAAAAAAAAAGCGAACGAAATCGTTTTTTAGAAACGATGAGATATGAACTCAATACAGTTCTAAAGAAATTTTAGTTTGATAGTGCCTGCAAAAAATATAAATAGCATTTGCCCGCGGCTTCGCCCGCGTGAAATTGATTAAACGATATCTTTATAATAATTTTAAACTTTCATCCCCTATTTTACTTTCTTAGGGGTTGAACTTATTATTTTCCGAACTCAATTCATACGAAATTTTATGCGAATATGTCTAAGGAATAAAAAATTTCGTACAAACTTTTATTCCCTATTTTACCACCTTGGGGTTGAATTTTGAGAAATCCTTCCTTAGTGGATACTTTCGTCAAATGAGAAATATAGCACACTTTTTGAAAGGTTAAAGAGATAAGACTGAGACTATATGATCCGGAATCCGGAAGGCCGGAGAAAATTCAGAACGCTAAAATTAGAACTCTGCATGAATATAATAGAGCTGGAAATCGAACACACAAGTGTTGAGTCAAATATCAATGTCATATATTATGACAGTTTAACACTCAACACTTTGATTTTCAGCTTATTAGCGCAGAGTTCGGTTATCAATGCTCTGAATTCTCTGCTCTACTCAATTTTCATTATTTTGAAGTCTGTACCAGCCCAAACAATATCCAGATAAAACAATATTTTATAGAACTCACATTTAAGTTGCCTGGTACCTACCGACTTCAAAATTATGAAGATTGAGTAGATAAATAGTTAAATTCTAGCCGAATTTAAAAGGGGAATTATTTGGAAAATAAGATTTATTTCATACTTTTTTTGCATTTTTCCTTTGGAAGTCGGTTTAATTTTTTCTTTAAAATATTTTTTCCCTTTTAGTCACATTTATTATATTTTTAATAACAAATTTTAAGAAAGTTTAAAAGAAGCGTTTGCATGTAAATTCGCTGCTAGCTTCGCGCCGATTTAGACGAAAAGCTATATAAACGGATACAATATGATTTAATATTCCTTATCTAGGAGATTATATCTAGGGGATATATATATTTTACTCTCTATACCTACTATAGTTTAAAGTAGTACTCTACTTTATAGTGCTATTATTATATTGCAGGTATATTTGCTATAGAAGTTTTTTGCCACGAACGCGGGCAAAGCTGCGGGCATAAGCTAGTTACCTAATATTTTTCATTTAACACTAGATGTGGCGGGTCAGGTTGTCTGTAAATAAGTGACGTAGGGATGTCACGCGCATTTCTACAAAACAATTTCGATGTTTTACATTTTCCAGAATGACTCTCAACTGCTGCGACGAGGCGACATTTTTTATTTCACAGCTGATTATTTTGAAATTAAGTGCAATCAGCACTAACTAGTACTTAATTGGAACCAAAATTAGAATAAAGAATTGCATTTCTGGTTTTTGGTCTAAATTTTGTTTAGTTATACCTACTATGTATCATGATGGTGACACACGCCAACAACACGCTGTAAGAGAACCTGTATGAGACGATTGTATGACATCATATTAATATAAAATATTCAGTAACGGTCGATATGACACAAATTAATACGTCTGGCGGCATTTAACTACTGATGTTTTATGATTTTGTTATTAATAATATCGATACGTCATACGTAGTAATATTTGGAGTTTTAAAATGATACACTTTTAACTGATACTGGGCTATTATGGAATTGTTTGGTGAAGCTGTGTCTGTAATTGCAGGCAGTCCTAGGACAAGTCGTCGAAACAATCGTACGAAAGTTGGGCGACTAATGGAAATTTGCACATGGATTGGAAAAAAGGTAAATACAATCTATTTCTTGGTTGTTACACCGTCGCGTCCACATACGGTTTTGCTATTAGGACCAGCATTCAGTAATCTGATATTTGATCCCCTGATAGTAGGTTTAAGTGATTTATATCTGCGCCCATTGGCAGCCGTTGAGTACAACTGTATTACAAGTGCCTATAAAAGCACCACAATACGGCTTTGGTTTCCACTTTCCAGTAACCAGAATTCGGTTGTTAATAATGGAGCTGCTTTTGTTTTACAGGGATATCAATCCCTCACAGGTTTATATAGTGATATCCTGCGAGAACCAATACATCACTATGAAACAGAAGATAACAATAAAAAGAAAGAAGAAAGCAATAAGAACGAATTGGAAGAAATTAAAACAGAAATGAAAAAGTTTTTCGAAGAAGTAAACTTGAAACATTCGCGTTTGGTGAACGAAAATGAAATTTTGCAAAACGAAATTAAAAAAATGGAATCAAAAATTGAGAATTTGGAAATAAAACTAAGGTACATGTATCATAAGAATTCATATTTTTTTAGTTTTGGGCCCCGCCCATTGACAAGTTGGTGGTTCTACCACAGTAGGTACACCTAGTTGGTACTTTGTAATACGCCAAAATAATACTTTTAGGTATAATAAATATAATATTATTATGAATACCTAGAATATATACCGGTACATTTGCGAACACCAAGCTTCGTGCATTTTGTGACACCTGTAATGTAAACACTCCATATTATTTTATTTGAAAAAATAACGTTTTTTAATATAATTTTCAAAAACCTTTTTTATTTTATTTTCAGCCAGCACCAGTTTCAGCCAAAGCCACAGTGCGCGCCGCCACCGCCGCCGCCGCCACTGCCACCTCCGCCTCCGCCCCCGCTGCCTCAGACAGCGAGGCCGCTCACGCGCGCGCACACGCTGCCCCGAACTGGTTCTGCGCCACAATGTACTAGCGCCCGACTCACCATCACTCCGGAGGATATCGCTAACGTAAAATTGAGGAAAACAAAGGTGATCATTATAACCTAAATCCTTTACTAATAAAAATAATATTTAAACCATTAATTATTCAGTGTCCTCGTCCATTACTGTCGTGACTTTTCCAACGAATCAGACAGAGAAAGGCACATTTAATTCCTAATCAGTTGTGTTAGTAAGGGATAGATGTTTAAACGAGAGTTGAAGGGCTTGGGAACTGCTAGGATAAAAAGGCTCGCCTTATACTTATAGATTACTTTAATGTTACAAGTACTGATAAGGGAAAAGAAGTCTCAGATGGAGTATCTGCTGAGAATTCCCCTTGATTTCATCAAACATACCATCAGCTCGTTTGAAGGATTATCGACTAGATAGGCTATTCTGATATAAGTAAGTAATACGGCTATACAATTTTCAGGACAATCCTGTTCGACCAAAACCGGCGCACAAAGAGAAACAACCTTTTATAATATCGCAGCACTTGCTAGAAGCGACGAGGGCCAAACTAGGCCGTAACAGGCCGGTCGCTGCGTCTACACCAAAACAGCAGCTGTCCGAATTAGAGAAGTTAGTGCTGTTTTTAACCCCCGACGAAAACAGAGGGGTGTTATGAGTTTGACGTGTGTCTCTGTGTGTGATTGAGTGTCTGTCCGTGGCACCGTAGCTCCTTTTTTATCCCATTTAGTTTCCTAAATAATTAGGAATTCCTTCATTTCCGCAACATGGCAAGGTATTCTATAAGTCATTGTCAGTGGTCAGGCTTTAAGAAATATATTTTTTCAGGTGCCTACTGCAAGAGACGTCAGTAACGACGTTATATCGTCGACGCGTGACGCGCGGCTCGTGTCGCAGCGCGGAGGAGTTGCGCGCGCGACCGTATCCAGCTGCCAGGACGTGTCGCTCGCCATGCTCCCCCAAGTCGCCGCGTTCCACTTCCCTGTCGCGAGTACCTAGTTCCCCACTCAAATTCCCTTTAGTATTGCCTCCGTAATTGAATAGTTTATTCGTTTTATTTTTTTAAATGACATGACCAAAATGATGTTAAAGGGGCCACTGCTGGCGGCACTAAGATTAAATCCGGCCCTGTAGGTACAAATCTGCAAACACGGCAAAATCAACACGATTTTAGAATTATGATATTTTAATGCGTAGTTGGTAAATATACATTGAGGTTTAGATTATATTTTATACATAATATTACAATGTACTTTGACTGTTTATTGCTCAAGTATTTTATAATTTTGAAAAGAGTAATGAGCTAGTTAATATATTCTAAGTATATTAACTAGCTCATTAGTCTTTTCAAAAACAGACCCTAGGGTCTGTTTCACAATCTTCTTATAAGTGTCGGATAGCTTATGTATACGGAAGTTCTGTCACTGCTTAATAAACATCGAACAACAGAGATAAAACATGCAATTAAGCTATGTCTTATTATTAGATTGTGAAACAGATCCTTAAACTTTTACAATTTGCAAATTGTGTGTTAACGTTTTCTGTGTATCGTATGCATTTACAATTTATTCATTAAACTACAATCTATATAATATACTTATTGATTTAATTTTTAATATTAAAACTGTTTTTTAATATTTTTTAGGTTATAGAATACGCTACACTTACGGAACGATGACACGGAGATATAACTTCACGTCCTACTTACCATGGAGTTGGTTTAATGCTCTAAGACTGGATGGCCATGTCATAATATTTCTTTTACCTTATCTAAATCCTATAATACTATACTTTATTAAAGTCTCGGCTCCTAGTAACATTTCCATTGCTGGGGCTCAAGTCTCTCCTCAATGCAAGGAAAACAACATAACATAATATTATGTAGTTTATAGTTCCACTACGCTAGGCTACGTACTTACGGTTGATTTTATGTACTAAACGTAATAATGTTTGTCATATCTGGCGAGGTCAGGCTCAGAATAATGACTATAGGCACCATTATCTGAGAGATCACGATCCTTCTACCATAAAACACAGGTCATTTGAATTTGCAAACTAGCTGACAATTATGTCATCCATTTCTAACGCCCAATCGCCTCATATGCAAAATTTAGGTACCTACATTGGTAGAAGTAGGCCAATGAACTCCAGTGCCATGTCTCACAGCTATAGGAATAGTACTATCATTCTACTGAATGGACTTACTTGACTGTGACTGGTATGTATGGTGACTTCGATTAGACTTTTCGTTTTCATTGAAAATAAAGTGCCTTTATCACGGTCCAGCCTGCAAATCCAGCACTGGCCGTCATTAGTGTCAATCATTTATAATTTTTGCCTTCAAGTCCACGATCTTGGATTTGCAGGCTCGATGGTGAGTACGGCGCTTTAAAATACTCTGATTCATAAAACACCGAAGACAAGGCCGAAGTATTGCTATGGAGCTTGGCCTGTCCATTTGAGCTGCGTTCCAGTAGCACAGTCAAAACGAAATTTTCATTATTTTCATTCACATTCTCGTTTCTTTCGGACGGACCACTATGATCATTCGTAACTGTTTTCAAACTTTTTCCACACGCTACTGTCATCTGTCAAAACTGTTTTAAACGCTAAGAATAATCACGCCATTTTGCATATTTTTACCCAGCTACTTAGATTTAAATTAGCAATTTTTGGGATACATAGTTACATAGTTGTTGTTGTTAATTTAAAATAGAAATATAATACAATAAAGCTACATTCTTAATGTCGTATGGGAATCGTCGTTTATCATACATCGTCTGTCACTTTCATAGTAAAACGAATATTGCCAATAGACATTACGAAGTTAGTTGTACTGTACATAAATATAGTAGGTACATCTACAGTTTAATGTCCCTCGGCAATCATCATTTTTCTATCGAAGTGACAGACGATGATTTAAAGATGAGTCCCGTAAGACATTAAGCACATTTATTTTATCGAGGTAAAATTCCATGAACATGGACTATGATTGACATACACGAGAAATATCAAAATTGTACACCAGCTGTCAGTTGTTCAATTATTCACAAAAAAGGCTAAAAACGAAATTTTCCAAATTTTCAATGATTTCGTTATTTCGCTAAAAAAACGCCATTTTGTAGTAAAAAATATCGTAGCGTTTTGGGCAAAAATAGCGTTTACTGGAATACACTAAAAAAAGACAAAGATTAAAAAAATTAGGAGTTTTGCCGGGGAATTCACTAGGCGACATTGTGGTTTTTGTATTTTCTTCATAATTTTTTGTTATTTCGGTTCTTAACGTGTAATATTTTTAGAATATTATCCATTAAATATTCTTTAACGTGCACAAGTGTGGGCAAGTGGTACAACTTCAAAAAACGTGTTATTTTGTGTTCCCTCCAAAACTCCCTATAAACTTTCAGTAAAGCTTTTACCATTTCACTGAATCGACTGACTTGACTCATTGACTGCACTGATTGACTAGACTTTAGAATTGACGATTTAGGAATACGGTGCTGAAAATTGATAGGAAAATTCAATTTCCCGGCTTTTTAACTTGACACTGGCAAATGATTTTAAGTCGACGCCTATGTGGCGTCATAATATAAATTAAAAATAAAATGTGTTAACTGTCAAAACTGAAATCTATTGTCAAAGTCAAATTTGATACTATGAACTCGAAATATTTTCAGGTTTCAAGGCAAAAACAGTACTAAAACGATAATAAAATTAATATTCCATTTAATGTATTCGAGAGTAAAACTGATCCGTGGTCTTAAGATTGTTTTTATAAAATTCTACGAATTCAAACATGGACTTTAGCTCACTGAATCCATACACTTCGAATGCACTTAACTTTGCTGCTAGAAATAACGACGCCAAAACCGTTGAAAGATTACTAAAGAAAATAAATCCAAACTGTATAGACAACAGAGGCTGGACCTGTCTTCACGAAGCAGCTGCGAACGACAGTTATGAGAGCGTGTTATTAATTCTAAAGCACAGAGGTACTAGACCTTTGGCAGAGACTCATGAAGGCCACACTGCTCTTTATCTTGCCTGTAGATATAAAAGCTCCTTGAAAACAATAGAAGCTCTACTAGAGAGTGAATCTGATATTGCCAACTATGGCAGTACTGAAGGGCTTACACCCTTGCACATGGTGTGTTCACAAGGGAGACTAGACGTTATACAGATGTTAATAGATTATGGAGCCATGGTTAATGTCCAAGACTTTGATGGTGATACCCCTCTGCATGATGCAGTATCCAATTCCCAACATGAAGCTGTTAGCTTATTATTGCATGCTGGTGCAGATCCAGAAATTAAAAATGAAAAAGAATATACCCCATTGCACCTGGCTTGCTACAATGGTTGTTTACAGACTATACATAACTTATTTCCATATGTAGATAATATAAATCAAGTGGTTAGTAGTGGAGACAGTCCCCTCATTTTAGCAATACAAGGATGTAACTGTGAAATTGTAAATTTTTTATTAGAGAATGGTGCAGATCCGCATGTAAAGAATATTCATAATGAAACACCACTAACAGTGTCTTTAAACATAGGGCATAGTGATATATTCAAATTGATACTATCGGTAACATATATAGACAAAATAGAACCAAATATTGTGCTCTATGCCTGTAAGCCTCACTACTTTAAGTTTGAAATATTAGAGAGCCTTCTAATGCATGATTTGGGACCAGAGTTCTTTGATTTCTATGAACAGTTCCATGTGACATTGGAAAAGATTGGCGAATACAGGCCTACATATTTAACAAATGCACCTTTAAACTCCTTACTTAATATTGGTGAATATATATTTAACCAATCACCAGATAAGTTTATAGAATTTTTTTATTTATTTTTAATGAGAGGACTGAGTGTTAATGCCATAAATGATTGTGAATGTCCTCCAATAGTTTATATTCATTACTGCATGCACAGCAGATTCTTTCAAGAGGTGAGTAATTAAGTACTATGTTTAGTTTACAGAATTCAAATTTTTAAAATGAATTCTGTAAACTGAATGTCTATAAGTCTTTAGTATTACAAAAAAGGGAATATAGATTTTTTTTTTACTTTTCAGGTATTCTCACTACTCATAGAAAACGGTTGCAATGTGGATTACTCTAGTGCACCAGAGAAACACAACAGAGAAGGCTATATGCCAGACGCATTTTTAGCGTCTCTAACATCAGATCCGACTACCGCAACTCTGATGATGCCTTATAGCCTTTATTGTGACCCAGAATATTTCTTGAAATTTGCATGTCAATATGGTGTTTTAGTTAGAATACCAGATAATGTAAGTTCGTAAATTTGACTTCCAAAAGTTTTTATTTATTTAAAAGGCCTACTTAATTAAGTTTTGTATTCATTGTTTCTTGATAGTAAATTGATAATAAAAGTACTTTTACTGTATAAATAAATGTGAAAATAACATTTCAAAATTTTTATTTCAGGTTCAAGAACAAATTATCTCTATGATTGGTGTCAATCCTGAAGAAGTAAAAGCAGATATGTTGGGTAACACAGTGTTGCCGCTACAACATTTGTGTAGGCAGAAAATTAGATCCATCATAAGAAGTCATACAAAAGATTGGTCTACACAATCATTTTTAAGTAGTCTCAATCAAATTGTTATACCTCAAATATTAAAAGATTATATACAATATGCAAACAAATAGAGTAGGCTAGTTGAATAGCTAGGTAGACTAGTTGAATATGACATTTAAATAAATTAAATTTCATTGTTGTTGATTACACACAACTTATATCTAAAAGAAAAGTTAGTTCACGCGATTAAAAAGTAAAGGCCAACAAAATATATTAGAAAAATATATAGAGATTAATGCAATACGATTCTGGCTATAAATAATATACAGCAGACTATTGCAATGACGTCACACCACTGTTATCGCTTTCTTTCGTATTGCAAGTTAAAATTGTTTGTCTTAAAATATAAAGAAATGGGGCTTAGATTATTTCCACGATATATACCATCGATTCAACGGTGATAATAAAAATTGTTTAACAACTAGTCAATAAATATTATTATTCTTAATAAGTACAAGTGATATTTTAAACAGCTTTATGTGGTTAGGACAAATACCTAATATTTATGTTTTCAATGTCATTAAGTAACAATAATGTTATGTTTCAAAGCTTGCTATGATTAATGAAGGTCTAGAATTTAAAATTAAGAAAACTAAAAAGTACACATGCGAGCACGCTTCTGAAGTGTGTAGATTATAGCCAATTTCTTCTATGATTAAGTTGAGAAGCTTATAAATATTCTTTGAAATCACCTTAACAATGATTGCGGATTTTGCTCAAAGTGAAGACAATCAAACGCAAGTTAAAAATGCAGGATGTCTTCAAAGCCAAAATAGATATTCAAGGAGCGTAAATCAGAGTTCGATTCTCTATATGTAGGTATAACATGTGACCTTAAATTTTCCTATAAAATATTTAATTTTATTCACAACCGCGCGGAAGGCGCGTGACCTTCAAAGCCGGCGCGTTCTAACTTGTACGGCAGTACGAGGGTGTCTATGCGTTGTTTGAGTTGTCAGGAAATGTTAATCATGTTATTTTTCTGTAAATTACGCACATTTTTAGTTGTGTATAATGGTATTACTCACTTAATAATATTGTAGCCTAATGTTGGGTAACAGGTTAAATATTTAATTCGGATAAAAATACGCCCTGTATAATGTATATAACATTTGCTTCTTTTATTTCATAAATATTTTGCTTAAAAATAATATAACAAAAATATATGAAGAATACAAAAAATATAATAGGTACATAGTATATAATAGCAATTTGGATTGTTTTGACTTGTTTAATTTGATTTGAAGTTAGCTCCATTTGCCATAAAGTCTTCGATCTCAGCCACACTAAAAGAAACAAATAAAAGGTTATGTAAATTTAAGTTGTATGTTATGGTAATTAGGGCATTTTTATAAACGCTGCTTGTTAAAAACATGTCACTTTCTACCTGTATTGCGCGGGCTAAAAACCATGCAGTTCATCAGCTTCATATATTTATTGTAAACCTTATCGTCACTCTAAATAGGGCACACACATGGCAATGCCTAAGCCCTCGTTCGCACGACCGCATTTTTATCGTGCGATAAAAAAGTTTTCAAATAGAACAGTGCTGATGATAAGAATTAATGGACTAATAGAATGGAGTTGAAGGTCGAACAAATGGCAGCGCTTTAAAAACGAGACGCTCGTGTGAACAGATAGCTGGAAATACATTTATTATATGTATTTGAACGCTCTTGCGAACGAGTTCTAAATGTCAATGTACAAGCTTCTTTTTATTATCGTCTATGCTTTAGTAATTAGCATTTACTTACGTCCTAGGCACGAAGGTCAGATTCTCAACGCCATCCTCCGTGATAAGCACATCATCTTCAATACGCACTCCGCCAAATTCTCTGAACCGATCCACCATGTCCCAATTGAAAAAATCCTTTTGCTTCGGATCGTTCTTCGCGTTATCAAGAAGCTGTAGACATAATATAAAACATATTAAATAATAAATAAATGGTTTATTTTATATATAAATATGAATCATAAAATGGGGACTCGATGGAAATTGTTATGATCACAAAAAAACGGCTTTAATAATGTTAACGATAGCACAAATCGCGTCGCGTGAGTCCCGGAAGCCTAGTGAAAATTTTGGATTTACAAAAGTCGGTATTACGGTACATCGTGTATTATGCACGGGATGTGACCTAGACGTAAAACCAGCTTACCCGGGGTATGAAGTAGCAGCCCGGCTCCACCGTGAGCAGCATATGCGGGGAAAGCGCGCGAGCCGTACGAAGGCGCGACAGTGGGCCGGCGCGGCGCGGCGGGCAGTGCGGCAGGTACCCGCCCACGTCGTGCACGTCCAGACCCAGCAGGTGACCAAGGCCGTGAGGTTGGAGAACTCCATTCACGCCATTCTGAGAAAATATGAAGTACATGAGGATGTATGTATGTTATACTTTAACGCGTCAACTGTCAAAGGCTTAAGGAATCGAGGCAGCAATATGTATTTGAAGTGGAGTACTCAAGCGTCTGGACCTATATATGATACACCATTCAGAAGGTTTTACATGAATTCCGTTATACATTCCGTTCTTCCGTAATACAAAGTAAATGGATTCCGAGGTCAAATCTTCAGACATGTGGCCGTTCAAGTATTACGTAAGCACTATGGGGAGGGGGATCTTTGTTTTGCTTATTATGGATGACATGGGGGGTAGGGGAGTCTAGATGATGATTACGTCATCGGTAGTTATTTACTTTTTTACACGAATGGCAACCCTCACATTGAAAACGAAACGCATTTTCGGGGATTCTCGCAAATAATGCATACGTTTAGGCACTCGCTTTAGAACCAATCAGGGGAATTACCGCGCGCTATTCACTTGTCTAAATTTCCTCTGTCAGTGTATTGTTTCGTTTGGATACTATAGCGAGTAGACGTATTGCAAGCATAGCAAAGCAAGTTAACATTTGTGTTACCGTTGATTACATTAGCCAAAGTTTAACGTTTAAATAAGATGTCGTTTCAAATAGACAAATCCAAGTTATACCAAAAATTGTTAGAAAGTTTTAAAAAATCTCATACAAATACGAAAGTACAAAATGTACAAAAGTTAGTTATCGAAGTGTGGCGAAATTATAAATTACAAGCAAAGTCCGACAAGGAACTAAATATTATTGCATCTAAGAGAATTGAAGAAGAATTACAAGCGGCGACTAAGAATAAATCCAATCTACTACATTTTTTTTTCCAAGGTGAATGACGAAATCATTTTAGGTACCTATGTGTACTAGAAATATTAGAAATCGCCCAAAAAGTTTATCTTTACATTTTGTAACAATAATTTAGACGTTTTATGATTAGAAAATATTATCCTATCTCAAAGTATAGAGGTAATATTAATGATTAAACGAACTTACCTGTACGTGAAGTTCTATCATAATTATACGAAGTATTTCGTCCGAAGAGATTAGTAATGTTATTTATTAAAAACACCATGTAACTAGTATTGCGTAAGTGATACCACTTCAGCACTATAGTTGAAAGCTGGCAACACAAAGAAAAAACATTATCCCTACCACACCAAACTCTTCTCTACCGAGACCCTTGAGCCGGCTTCATTTAGTTGAGATAAAAAATAAAAAATAATAGTGATATTTCTTGTAGAGCACATTTTAGGGTTGTATTGGGTGGGCGGGTATTACTAATCTCTTCGGACGAAATACTTCGTATAATTATGATAGAACTTCACGTACAGGTAAGTTCGTTTAATCATTAATTATACTCGTATTTCGTCCTCGAGATTAGTAATATTATTTATTAAAAACACTGTGTAAGCTAGGAACTTACACATGCGACTATGAGCTGAGGGAAGTAGGTATATAGGTGGTTAATGTGAGGGCTGGAGAAATCTGGGACTGACCTTATTGTTGAGCTGGTGGTTCTGGATCTGGGCGGAGGTTTCTTCTCACTACACTACACAGCTGTTGAGCGGATTATCGATAGATTTATCGCGGTTTGCCGGCGAATTTGGCATTATATTAACGAGCACAAATAAATATGCGCACACGCGTTCGCGTTCACTAGGTTTCGGGATGAGCTGAAAATGCATCCAGCGCGGGAGGGGTTCTAATTGCAAGTGTACGTCACTCTCTGACAGCGCCCCTGAGTCGGTCGGCCATACTTCACGTAGTGATGTCCTTTGTGTTTATTCTAAACGTCGCGCTAGTGTTGGCGCGAACATCCTGGGGGGCCCGCACAGGCGGCGAGCTGAGCCCCATCTTGAGCAGAATCCAGTGGGAGCCGGGCAATCTTGCCGACAGGCCACCGCAGCTGGCCTTGAGTGGTGTCCAAGTCCACAACTCTGATGACTCCAACCTTCCCAGGTAGCAGACGTGAGATTCTTCCCATCTTCCATTGTAGAGGAGGCAAATTGTCCTCCTTGAGCAGAACCAGTTCTCCAATTTTGGGTGGAGAGGAAGAGGAAAGCCATTTGGAGCGGATTTGAAGGGTATGGAGGTAGGACTTGGTCCAAAGGTTCCAAAAGCGCTGAGAGAGTGATTGAATGAGCTGAAAGCGTTTGAGCGGAGATATTACTCTTTCATCTAGAGTTAGCTCGGGGGGAGCTGTGAGCGGACAGCCAATGAGAAAGTGGCCAGCAGTAAGGGGCTGATAGTCCGTGGGATCGGACGAAAGTAGACTGATGGGCCGAGAGTTTAACACAGCTTCGATTCTAGTGAGCAGAGTTAAGAATTCCTCGAAAGTGAGGTGTTGCTCACCGATAACACGGTATAGAAGTAGCTTTGTGGATTTAACATTAATCTCATGGATACCTCCCATCCATGGGGCTTTAGGCGGATTGAGTAACCAAGTTATATTTTGAGTTGAGAGTTTATGAGAAATGGCGTCGTTATTGTCATTGAGAAATTGTTGTACCTCTAGTAGATGATTCCTAGCTCCTACATAATTTGTGCCACAATCCGAACGTATCAATACCGGAAGTCCGCGACGTGAGCAGAACCTTTGTAATGTTGCAATAAACGCTTCGGCAGTGAGCGATGAGACTGGTTCTAAGTGAACCGCCTTTGTAGTGAGGCAAACAAATATGCAAAAATATCCCTTAATTAACTTAGCATTACGTAATTGACTTGATTTGAGCAGAAACGGTCCGGCGAAATCTGTTGATACGTGACTAAATACGGGCTGAGGTATGACTCTATCAGCTGGCAGGTCAGCCATGATAGGTACTTCGGGCTGAGCGCGGCAACGGAAACATCTTATGCATTTAAACGTTCTGTGCCTTATAATGCGGCGGGCAGATAATATCCAAAATTGCTGACGTAAAATAGCATGTAGCGTGTCCGTGCCAGGGTGGCAGTGTATGCGATGATAGTCATCTATTATGAGGTCTACGAGCGGAATAGAACTAGGCAAAATGTATGGGTCTTGAGCATCGTATGTGAGTTCCGAACGAGTGAGTCTACCTCCTACTCTGAGGAGACCGTCCTGCGTAAAAGGCGACAGACGTTGTAGTCGTACTGTGCAGATTCTATCGGTTTGCAGGCGGTGAATATCTTCTGCGAATGCATTTTGCTGTACAGAGCGGATCCAGAAAAGTAATGCTTCTCTACGTTCACTTACAGTTAGAGGGCCTAGTTGTCGCGAGTTTGAATTTAGTTTACAGTTACGAATGAATCGCCTCATGTAGGCAGTGACACCAGTTAGTTTTTCTAAAGAGCTGAAGCGAGTGAGCAGATCACTATCGACACCGGGTATCGAGAAATTGCATGGTACGTATTTTGGTTTGAGCCCTGGCAAGTCTTGTCGAGTATGAGCTGAAGGCATCTTGGGCCAGGTATCCTCTGGCAATTTGAGCCAAGGAGGAGACCACCATAAATCATGAGCGGAGAGAGCTTGAGCTGATAATCCTCTGCTTGCACAGTCAGCAGGATTTAATTGGGAAGGTACATGACGCCACTTAAGTGTGAGTGAATTTGAGTTAATTTTTGTTACTCTATTTGATTCAAATGTTTGTAAACGATGGGGCGGAGTTTTTATCCATGCAAGCACTATGGTACTATCTGACCAACAAATGTGATGTGTAATTGTGAGATGAGCAGACAATTGTTGGGAGACACGCAACATGAGCTGAGATAATAGAGTTGCAGCAGACAACTCTAATTTGGGGATTGTGAGTTTATTTTTAATCGGTGCGACTTTAGATTTAGCAATTATGAGGTGAACGTTAACAGATCCGTTGTGAGCTGATTCTTGTAAATATATCACTGCAGCAAAACCGCTTTCCGAAGCATCTGCGAATCCGTGAAGTGAGTATGTTGATTTGAATTTGTGTGGAGCGATATGTCTGGGAAAATGTATATCTGAGATGTGCGGAAGATCATGATAGATGCGCTGCCAATCATCTGTAATATTATTTGGAGTGGGATCGTCCCAGTCCAATTTAGTTAACCATAACCTTTGAAGAAGTATTTTTGCGCGGAATATGACGGGTGTAACCCAACCGTTTGGGTCATAGAGAGAAGCTACTGTGCTAAGAATTGAACGTTTTGTAATGTAGGTAACTGGTGGTAATGAGATGTGATATGTAAATTCATCAGACTGGGGAATCCATCTAATACCCAAAACCTTAATTGATGGAGACTCTGCGCTGATGTCAAAGTCTTTAGGCATTTCGCATTGATCGTCTGGAAATCTTTGCAAGAGCTGAGGTGTGTTTGATGTCCATTTACTAAGTTTAAATCCACCGAGTGATAACAAATCAATGAGCTGAGTTTGGAGTGCTGATGCTTCTTCTATGGTGTCATGGCCGCAAAGTACATCATCCACGAAAACAAATTTACGCAAAATTTCGGCAGCCTGAGGATAGCGATGACCTTCATCTTCAGCTAATTGTAATAATGTGCGGATAGCATGATATGGACTTGAGCGCAATCCGTATGTAACAGTGTTGAGTGCATATGTGAGCAGAGGTCGATCTGGAGACGATCGCCAGAGTATGAGCTGATAGTGTCTTTGGTCTGGTCTTAAGAGAATATTTCTAAACATCATTTTTATGTCAGTGCTGAATACTATACGATGTGCGCGGAATGATATAATAATATCTACAATGTCTCGTCGAAGTGCTGGACCTGTGTGCAGGCAATCGTTTAAACTGACTCCATTGGATGACTTACAACTGCCATCAAATACTGTGCGGAGTTTGTCAGTACCTGATTTGAACACGCCATGATGAGGAATATAATAATGAGGTTTATGAGTAAATGTAGACGGATGACACGGTGTCATGTGTCCTAAGTTTATGTATTCGTTCATGAATTCTATATATTTTTCTCGCAGTGTGTGATCGGATTGCAACCGTTTTTCTAGATTGAGAAATCTACGTAGAGCAATAGCATGAGTACTACCTAATACGGGTGCATCTGATAAGAAGGAAAGAGTCACCATGTAACGGCCTGAATCGTCACGAATGGTGGTTGAGCTGAATATGTGTTCACATTGCTCGTGTAGCGGGTTTGAATGAGCAGAACGAGGCTGGGGTTCTTCCGACTCCCAGAATCTTTCCAGGCTTTTGCAAATATCATGAGTAGAATGAGCAGAATGTGTAGAGTGAGCCGACTGAGTATAATGAGTATGAGTAACATGAGCAGAGCCAACTTGAGCTACAGGTGAATCGCATGAGTGCTCAACGAGTCCTATGAGTGCAAAATCAAAAATCGTGCCGAAGGATGGGCTTCCCCGGGCCCAAAGCAATCTTAGTACCATCCAAAACGTGACCCAAAACGTCTGAGCCTAAAATGAGATCAATGGGCGCAGGAGTATGATAAGCTTGATCCGCCAATGGAATGAGCTGATGAGCTGAGTCTTGTACAACATCTGGTATTTTTTGCAAAGGTAAATAACCTGTAACGTCTTTGAGAATATGAGCGGTAGTAGTAATAGATGGCGTGTCACGGTGTGTGGGCCTAAATGTTATTGTGACCCAACCTTTAGAATTTTGTATGTGCTGATCACCTACACCTGTAATTTTTAATGAACATTGTTTTGGTTGCAAATTAAGATTTCTAGTCATGCGCTGAGTTATGAGCGTTATCATGCTACCACAGTCCAATAAAGCCCGAGCTTTGTGATATTCTCCGCATTTATCAGATATATTTAAAACGACTGTGGGAAGTAACACTGGAGTTTTTAATGGGTTTTCTATGTGCTGAGTTGAATTTACTTGGGCTGATTCTACAGAATATTGGGCTGAACTAGATTTAGATATTTTATGAGCTGAATGTGATGCAGGTGTACTATTGTACTATGAGCTGAATGACATTTCAAATTATTGGGTTGATCTTCTAATTCTATGTGCTCCGTGATTGTAGGTAGTCATTGTTTTTTGTTTTGAGATTGATGAGTTGTAGACGGTGCATGATCAGACGATTGGTTGGGGTCTGATGATGATGATTGATGTGCACGCGTATGTTGTGTGTAGGCCGTGTAGGTATGTGGCTTGTCTTGAGCACGCCGGCGGGGCTGTGCACGTAAATGAGGAGGAACCAAATGCGCTCAAGACACCGGAGAATTTGGAGTTCCGTGACGATGAAGCGAGGTGTGGTGATTTGCACTTCCACACTCTTTGCATGAGTTTGTCGAACGACATTCATTTTCAAAATGCGGACCTAGACATTTACGACATCTGTCGTTGGCTTCTATGAAATCCCAACGACCTTGAGTGGGCTGATGATTATATTTTGGACACGCGATAAGTTTGTGTTCTGTATTCCTACAATAGGGGCAGTAGAATCGCTTGTGTTTATCTGTATTCCGGGCTGAGTACTCGCGCCGCTCTGTTCGGGGGGAGGGGGGCCAGTAGCGTTGAGGGTAATGAGGAACTGGGCTGACGTGATAGCTACTTAAAGTGTGAGCCGATGGCGAGCGCTGAGTATTACGAGGATACGCGGGACTAATTGGTCTAAAGCGTGGACTGCGCGGAGAGTTTGCGGGGGGTGTGTGTTGACGAGAGTGCCCAGTTTGTGGTGAGTAGGTAACACCGCGCGTTGCATTAGAATATTCGGTTTCGATACAGCGCGCGTGCTTCTCTAAAAAAGAAATCAAATCACCTAAGGTGGGCAGAGTGTCCGAGATGCCGTATCTTCTTTCGAACAGGGTGCGGAGCTCGCCTCGTAATTTTCTAACTACAATAGACACAAATACGTAATTACTATCCATAGGTAAACGCAGATTATTTAATGCGCTTTGTGCGGAGATGAGCGGAGTTAAAAACGTCGCGCGTATGCTTGATCGAATATGAATATTAGGTAGGCCGAGTATTATATCAACAAACCCATCTATCAGAACACGGCGGTTTTCATACCTACGTGTGAGAATATCGAGCGCGACGCTGTAATTATCATTTGTGATTTTTAAATGCGCAATCATGCTGAGCGCCTCCCCCGATAGGCAAGGCAAAAGATAGTGCAGCTTAACTGCATCTGTAAGTGACGTCATGTCGTCTGTAAGACTCCTAAAAATCGTAATAAACGATGGCCAGTCCTCAACGCGTGAGCTGAATTTTGGTAGTTCAATTTTGGGCAGAACGGCAGAAGTGAGCTGACTTAGACTCTGAAGTAGAACTTATATTTTCAGCTGCAGTTAAAATATCATAATATTCGGATAGCGCGTTTTCGTAACCAGCTGTATAAAACTTTTCAATTTCTTCTGTAACACTGCCGTCGTCTAAAATTTCGCAGTATAAATTTTCTAATTTTTGTTTCAAATTTTGTAGGTCTTTAAAACGCGCATTAAACTCCGTTTTGTTAGACTTTGAGTCACCTTTGTGTAATGCCAATGCGATCTCTCTGAGCCGACTAATAGATTTTATAGTTTGCCTAAATATGGCCGCTTGCGATTTTGTAGGCATGTTTAAAAATATATGCGTGTAACTAAGTTAAATATTTAAAAGTAATGAGCGGAAAATACGCGCGCAATTAATTAAAACGCAGAAAATAGATTTTAATAATGTGCCGACAATGTATACAATTTTATCATAAAATGTGTACGAGTTAATTAACAAATGAGCTGACCGATCGCCTGATGCTAATATAGTATTAGTGTATGTTTGATGAGCGGAGATTAATGCGTTAGAAGTCGTCTGTAATATTATATTAATGTCCTGAAGTTTGAATATAAACAAATCTTAACGGGCGCGTTAGAAACAAAATAACGTAATGAAAACAATGCAAGTAGGTATGAGCAGTTTCAATCTCAATAGTGTGCCGACTTATTCAAAACAGCTGTAACGTAACACCTATAATATATTTGTATAAACACAGAACGTCGATAAGAATTCTTATTTAAAACAGCTGTAACGTAACACCTAATAATATTTTTGTATAGACACAGAACGTAGATAAGATATGAATTCAATGTGAAGGTCACTATTTATTCTATGAAGAATACCTAATTGAGAATGAATGTAACAGCTGTTGTTCGCACGGGCGCCGTGTAGGTACCTATTACCTACAGAATGCACACAAATCAAGTTTTCTGTATCGAAGCGAGCCGACGATGTTAGTATGAGCACTTGAGATGTTATGCAACCCGTAACTATTAAAATAATGCTAAGTTAATTAATATTGTGTTTTAAAATTTGAGAATATGAAGATATAAACGTTATATATAGATAAAATAATTCAAACTTAGTAATGCAACGACGATTTACAATTCTGTTATGAGCCGAACGTAATTCACAATACGCACTAGTTATTACTTATTTTATATGCGAATCAAACATTAAAATATTTTGTAAGTAATTAAGAGCTGAGAAAATTATATGAGATATTATTGGCACAAATTATGTATTAGGTACGTTAGGGAAGTTCTGGAATGTTCGAGTTCTTTGTTCGACAATAAGCCGACAACCTACCTACTATTTTTTTTTTTTTTTTTTTTGGGTTTTTCCTATGAATTTATGGGCCGAAATATGCACAAAATAATTTAAATAATTAACATATAGGTTAATATCAAAGTACAGAATAGGGGTTTAATGTTAAATGTGCCGAATTGATAATGGGAATGGACTGTAACTTGGTTTTAAAATGGCGGGGCGGCCTGGCCAGAATTAATTGGACAAAATATAAATAATCGAGCTGATTTTATGTGCAGAATTGGGCGGAGTGGAACTGTAGGTGCTGGTTCTAATCAGGCCCAACGCCGGTAATAGGGAGAAGGGCTCCACGAAGGCTCGATGGACCAAGAAATGTGTAAGCTAGGAACTTACACATGCGACTATGAGCTGAGGGAAGTAGGTATATAGGTTAATGTGAGGGCTGGAGAAATCTGGGACTGACCTTATTGTTGAGCTGGTGGTTCTGGATCTGGGCGGAGGTTTCTTCTCACTACACTACACAGCTGTTGAGCGGATTATCGATAGATTTATCGCGGTTCGCCGGCGAATTTGGTATTATATTAACGAGCACAAATAAATATGCGCACACGCGTTCGCGTTCACTAGGTTTCGGGATGAGCTGAAAATGCATCCAGCGGGGGAGGGGTTCTAATTGCAAGTGTACGTCACTCTCTGACAGCGCCCCTGAGTCGGTCGGCCATACTTCACGTAGTGATGTCCTTTGTGTTTATTCTAAACGTCGCGCTAGTGTTGGCGCGAACAAACACCATGTAGATGTTTAGAGTAAGAAATATCACGCAAAACAGAAATAAAACCTTTATAACAAAACTTTTATAATTCATACAAAAGACTTACAATAATTATTGGTTGTTTATAATCATCTTAAATCATTATAACGAACATATATTCTTAGCAAGAGCTAGATTATCATTTTCAATTATTGGTCTGTCATAGTATTTAGCAAAGGTAGTGGAATTGCCGCTCCATCCCGCAGTCTGCCTTATAGTATCGAGGCTAACGCCTAACTTTTTTGCCATTGAGGTGGAAGCATGGCGTGTGCTATGGGATGAGAAGACGGATACGTCAATTCCACTATCCTTGAGAGTTGATTTTATCTAACGGCTAATTGTTTGGCTGGATACACTTTTATAAGGTTTGCGAGTACTAATAAACAGTTCTTTGGACTTTCGTAATTCTTTCGTTTTTTCGATATATGCTATGAGAGTATTAGCAGGACAAATTTCGGGGCGTTCATTAAAAAATGGCAAATATAGAATTGGTTGCTTTGTACCTATTCAAGATGACTTAATAAAATCAGATATTTTAATAATTACTTGATTGCTAGAAATAACAATTTCATCTATTTTTATTTTAGAAATAGTTTGTACTCTGTGAGTGGTTACGAGAGCTAGTAATGTGACACACTTTTTTGAAATTTTATCAGTAGATAAATTTTTATTAGGAAACCATGAAGCTAAATGATTAATCACTACACTTCCCATGTATAGCTGTAACGTGGCAACGGTGGTCTTAGTTTATATACACCTTTACAGAATCTAGAAATACTATCATCGGCTGATAGGTTTGGGATAATTAATGACAAAGCGGACCTATAACTTAATAGTTCCATATTGCCCACCATCATTGAAAATTTCCGCAAGGAATTTTAATATGATAGGAATAGATAGTTGATAAACGTTAACAGAGTTGATAATACAAAAAACATACCATTTCTTAAAACAAATATCATATTGTTTGAGTGTATTGTCCGACAGGGAAGCAATCATTATCTCTATTGAAGATTGTGGGATACCTCTCTGCAGTATCGCCTTCCTGATAAAATCCCTGCAACCAGGGTAAGGTGGCTGTGAATGTTTCTGGAATTAGGTATAATAAAATTATTAGAATCTATTTTTACTAATTCTGAGGTCAATAGTTGTGTAAACATGGGGTACCAGGGTTGTGTAGGCCAATCTGGTACTACTACAATCCCTTTTGCCTTATCTGTAACAATTTTTCTTAAAACTTTTAGAACAATTGCTACAGGGGGAAATGCGTAAAATCGAAATTTGGACCAGTCCAAGGTAAAGGCGTCAATAGCAAAGGCATCTGGATCTATATGCCAAGAAACAAACTTGTCACATTTTTTGTTTATTCTAGTAGCAAATAAATCAATCTGCGGGTATAATGAAAGGGTTTTTATCAAAGTCCTATAACTATCTACCGATAGCTCCCATTCTACGTCTGGATGGATTCGCCTAGATTCTTTATCAGCTATAGTATTTTCAGAAGATTTTATATAAGAAGCGAAAACAATTATTTTTCTAATTTCGCACCACTGCCATATATCTTTAGCGACCCTAGCGAGGTGAGGGTATTGTATACCGCCCATACGGTTTATATAGCTGACCGCAATGGTATTATCAATACGCAACAATATCTGACAGTTACTGTAATCCTTGGAAAATATTTTAAGGGCATAAAGAGCAGCTAAAAGTTCGAGATGATTAATATGTAGCTTATGTTCACTATTAGACCATCGACCACATGCCGTTTGGTTATTGCAACATCCGCCCCATCCCGTTGTTGAGGCGTCAGAGAATATTTCTAAGCAATATTTGTCATCTTTAATTTTATGAGAAGAGTGATCGATAGTATTAATCCACCAATTTATGTCCGGCAATAATGAATTTGGCAAGGACATATATTTGTCGTAATCATCATCATTCTTTAGGTTGAGGTACTTACATCTTTCCAGTTCCTTTGTATATAACCAGCCATATTCTATTGCCGGACATGCAGAAACTAACAAGCCTATAAGTTTAGCTAACGTTCTCATTTTAAAACGATTTAAATTTTTTAATTTTATAAGTTCAGATTTAATATGAACTCTTTTTTCTATAGGTAAACTTAACGTCCATTTACTAGTATCAATTATTCATCAAATATCTTTTACCTAAGTATTTTACCGATTGTGATGGCTGTATCACACTTTTCTCTTTATTTATAATAAAACCTAAATTCCTTAATAATTTTTGAGTAACTTCTACATTTTTGACACATTCGTCATATGTACCCCCAACTAAAATCAAATCGTCTAGATACATAGATGATAACAAGCCATGTGAACGTAATAATTTTAGAACCGGTTTCATTATTTTAGTAAAAATATACGGAGCTGTACATAAGCCAAACGGTAAAACATTAAATTCGTATAATTTGTATCCAACAAAAAATCTAAGATATTTTCGTGAATCTGAGTGTATATTAATAAAAAAATAAGCGTCTTTTAAATCAAGCGTTGCTAAATAACAATTTTTCGATACCAGATTTAAAACTGTACGGATATCCTGCAACTTAAAATTATTCAATTTTTTTTAATTTAAAATAAATCTCATTTTTCCGTTTGGTTTAGGTATTAAAAATACACGGGATACATATTGTTCTTGACAAGGTTCACAACGAGAAACAGCGCCTATTAATATTAAACTATCAACGGCTTCTTGTAATTCTGTTGTAACAGAATTTGAAAATTCGTGTAAATGTGCTACGCTATTTTGCTGAACGGGTTTGTTAAATTTAATTTTATAGCCTTTTATCCAGGACAATACGGAAAGATCCGGTGTAATAAGAGTCCATTGTTTATAAAAATGAGCTAATCTACCCGCGTAACGAACCTCGTCTACTGGCGGCGGCTCTGTTTGGAGTGCCGCGAGTAGGTTTGAGCAGCGTGTCTCGCGGGTGCAGGAGCCCTCGAAGTAGCAGGCTGTTGTTGGCGCGGCGCTTGGCCCGTCGGCTGCCTGCGAGCCGAGGTCCTCGCCTTCCAGTTTAAATTCTTGTTTACTGGCGCAGGTTTTACTTGTTTTTGCTGTTCGGCCTTTAAGTCGGAGCTAGATTTTGAAACTGCTTTTGCAGTTTTTAACGTTTCTGCTAAATTGTCGCCAAAAAGGTAACCATCAATCTTCGTAGAAGCCAGATGGTCTTTTAATTCTTTTTTGACGTAGTTTAAGGCTAGATTTCGCCTAGCTATCGATTGTGAGTGTTGAATATCGCATAATAGTCGACCAAGGTCCATTAAATCTCGCATGAAGTTATTATTATCTTGCTTACTGATTAGTTGATTGGATATAATAGATCCTAGCGAAGATATAGCTGCCGCCAACTGATTTTGTCTGTATTCGATGGCCTTGTCACGTTTGACCACTGAATCCGAAAGTGCCGCTTTAATTTCCGCATTAAGTCGTGGCGCAGCAATATTTATGCAATTACTTGGAACCATGTCCTTTTCAATTAATTTTTTACGATTCTCTTTGTCTAAACCGGATACACAAACGTGTGTAAATCTAGATGCTATCTCTTTATGTATTTCCGGTCCGTAGGTAACAGTAGCGGACGGATCTTCCCCCAAAATCTCTATAAACTCGTTTTTTGATCTACCTTCCTCGGAAGCTAGATCCACGGAAACGAGTGGCAAATTTGTGGATGTTCCAGGACACACTTGTTCCGGAAGTACATTCTCAATAGGAAGAGAATCATTAATTTCCTTTTGTAAATTACCATCCATTTCTGGAATACATGGAAAAACGTTTTAGTAAAAAAAACGTTTTAGTATAAATTCTACATCTATATAGCCCATGCGGCTATTCTGATGCAAAAAAACTATCCATTAAAGTGTTTAGGGAACAAAGGCAATAACCGTTAACCCACAACATCTATATAGTCCTGGTGACTATTCTGACGCAAGATATCGGTTAAAAATAAGTAGGTATTATATTTTTTAAATAACTTACCGTTATAAGCTTCAGGTGCGTTCTCGATCGAAGATATCGATGAACTTGAGGGGCTACTTGAAGAACTTTTTAACTATGAAATCTAAATTGTTATCGGCACTTTTCCTTTTAGACATTTTTTAATTAAATTTTATTAAATTTTTAAATTTTAAGTAATTTTAGATAATTTAGTTAATTTCTTATATTTTTTAATTTTATACTGAATGCGAAACCCAATGAGATGCGAAGTGGTTGAGCACTAAATTGCGAATGAAGCCGGCTCAAGGGTCTCGGTAGAGAAGAGTTTGGTGTGGTAGGGATAATGTTTTTTCTTTGTATTGCCAGCTTTCAACTATAGTGCTGAAGTGGTATCACTTACGCAATACTACATGGTGTTTTTAATAAATAACATTACTAATCTCGAGGACGAAATACGAGTATAATTCATTGGCTCGATGGCATTCAATGGCTCGATGAGAACGACTTGGACATTCCAAAATCAGATGAAAGTGAGCAGAGTCACAATACTGAATGAAATGAATGAATGAAATATTCTTTATTGTGCACACAACATAAACAAAATAAAAAAAAAAAATATATAAAACAAAAGAGGTAAACACAATGGCGGCCTTATTACTAGGTAGCAATCTCTTCCAGGCAACCTTGGGTATAGGAAATAATAGAAAAGAATTTGGCGTGCATGAGCAGTTAAAAAGAACACAATAAAATAATTTATACATGCATTTAAACAATATATATATATACATACACATACAATATACATACATACATATATATATATATATATATATATATATATATATATATATATATATATATATATATAAATTTCTATTATGAAATAAGTACGTACATACATAAATAAATACATAATATATATTACACGGATACAGAAATAATTTTAATTAAACTTTATAGTCTTAAGACAGAAAACAATAAACGATAATAAAAACAAAAAAAAAGAAAAAAAAAAAACAAAAGAATTATTGATTTAGCTGACTACAAATAGTCAAATAATGCATCTTAACCATAGTTTTAAAGCCATTTAACGTTTTAGCAAGTTTGATATGTTTTGGTAACGAATTTCACAGCTTTACCCCAGTAACAGCAAACGAGGAGGCATAATATTTAGTTTTATGCATGGGTAATTCTAGTTGAAAATTGGATGCAGAACGTAATTCTACTGAGCAGCAATCCAAGCAATCCAATGTCATCGAAAACTTAGAATCATGGATTCATGGACTGAAGACTGTTAATTTGAATTTAATGTGTACCAAAAATTTAAAATAAGTTTGTTATGTTCGTAAGATTATAATATTTTTGTCCCTTACTCTATGTTGAATACTGTATCAGTAAAATCTAATCTCTATCCTAAACCTATTTTCTTATTTTTAGAATTATAATTATAACATTATAATTATAATATTAAAAAAATACATTTATAATTGAAAAATGTTTACTTAAGCATGGGGGGAGGGGTAAGAGCTTTGCTTACTTTCAGTCTGACAAGGGGGATTGGGGGTAAATAATTGTAATAAAGCTGCTTACGTAATATTTGAACGGCCCCCATGCCACTAGTAGCACCAAGATAGTTTATACTCCAGATAGCTACCGCTGTATCAGTCGTATCAATTAAATGAGACCCCCGGCAAATTTTTACTTATAACTCGGGCAGGGGCCCCAAAACTATTTTTGATATGCCTCCTTAAGCTCGCTACGCTACTAGCCATTAGTCACTACATAGTATAAAACAAAGTCGCTTTTTCTGTCTGTCCCTATGTATGCTTAGTTCTTTAAAACTAGGCAACGGATTTTGATGCGGGATTTTTTAATAGATAGAATGATTCAAGAGGAAGGTTTATACCTAGGTAACACTGAAAATGTTTAGAAAATGAAATACGGCTTAATGTAGAAAGTTGCCAATACTTTTATTGTTTTTCGAAGTAATCTCTGTTCCTCTCTACACATCGTCGCATTCGATGGAACCACTGAGAAAAGCAGTGGGCCCATTCTACCTTAGGGGTCTCTTCTATGGCATTTTCGTACGCTTTCACCGCATCTTCAGGGCTCGTAAAGCGAATACCTCGAATTTTATCTTTAGTTCTTGGGAATAAATGAAAGTCGCAGGGCGCCAGGTCAGGACTGTATGGCGGATAACTCATTATCTCGACACCTGCCATAGTCAAATATTCAACAGTCCGTTTTGCGGAGTGCGCTGAAGCATTGTCGTGGTGAAGGAGGATCCTGTTTCGAGGGCGCTGCTGTCGAATTTTTTCCAAGACAACAGGCAAACAGCGATTGACATACCAGTCTGCAGTAACTGTCCTTCCATCTTCTAGCACAACTGTCGCGAAATGACCTTTCCGACCAAAGAATGAGGCAATCATCTTTTTTCCTTGACTTCTTCCTTTCTTTACCTTAGTTGGCCGATCCTCGAAAGGAAACACCCACCGAGCTGATTGTCTTTTGGTTTCGGGTTCGTAGCAATATATCCAGCTTTCATCACCTGTGACGATGTCAAATACAGCATTTGAGTCACCGCCGTTGAACTTATCTAACATTTGGCGACACCAGTCCATGCGAAGGTGTTTCTGGTCGTCGGTTAAAGTATGGGGAATCCATCTGGTACAAAGCTTCCTGACGCCTAAATGTTCGTGTAATATTTTTTGCACTTGACTCATACCAATCCCTAGGCTTGCCCGTATCTGCTGATAGGTCACTCTCTTATCTTCCTCAATCATGCGTCGCACAGCACTGATATTATCTTCAGTAGTCGCTGTTAAAGGACGTCCCTCACGCGAATCATCATTAAAATTGCTACGTCCACGCTTAAACTCGTTAAATCAATTATTGTAAATAGTGGCACGAGATGGGGCTTCATTAAGAAATGCTAATCGCAGCCTATCATAGCTTTGTTGTTGAGTAAGCCCACAACGAAAGTCATAATAAATCATTGACTGAAAATTTTCTCGTGCTAGGTTCATTTTCACGTGTAACAAGAGTTTTAGATTTGCCGCCAATTCACAAAAACAAATGACAAATGAATGCAATATACTACATTAGGTTACCAACGAGTTCTAAAATTGAAATTCAAAAAAAGTTTTCATTAGCAACGTTTCTAACTGGCCAGTTCTAAACATTTTCAGTGTTACCCACGTATGTATATAACATGCATACTATGGCGGACCAATTAGCGCCACAATTCTGAATCGCGCTATCGAAGTTATCTAAGATCAGCACTATACAGGTGTGGCGTAATTAATGGATAATCCTTCACCTGCAGCTGGAGAATATCATAACGTATCAGAAAAATACAATTCATGTTTAGTAAAAGTATCATGGTTTTTTAGTTATCGGCCATTTTTTTTAAATTAAAAATGACACCCCGAAACACAAACATGACCACCCCGAGCTCTAATGCAGGCCCTGCACCTTCTAATAAACGATTGTTTTATTCGTTGCGCGTGGCCTGCCTCCTTAATTTCTCGAGCAGCGGCAAATATTCTTTCGCGTAAATCTTCCACTGATGTGACTGGTTTTTTGTACACCTTCTCCTTTATACAACCCTAATAAAAAAAATCCAGAGGGTTAAGGTCTGGTGATCTTGGAGGCCAAAGAAAATATCCCAAACGGCCAATCCATCTTTGGGGGAATGTCGCGTCTAAATATTCGCGAACGTTACGGGCATAATGTGCAAGACAGCCATCGTGCTGCAGCCACATGTCCCTTCTATTCTCCAAGGTCACGTCCTCCAAAAGTCCAGGGAGATCATTTTGTAAAAAATTTAGATATCTCTCGGCGGTTAACGTGTCTGGCAGCTCGAACGGGCCGATGACTTCACCATTAAGGATACCAGACCACAGATTTATTTTAAATTGGTACTGGGATGTATCTTCTCTAACTAAATGTGGGTTATTCAGCTGCCAACTGTGCAAATTATGCATATTAAAATTGCCGTCTTTTTTACAAGATTTGTCACTCCATAGTATTTTGTCAAAAAAATTTGGTTCGTTTCTTATTTTTCGTAACATTATTTGACAAAATGCTAATCTTAAAGGGTAGTCCCTTGGCAGAAGACTTTGTACACGTTTATAATGAAAGGGATGAAGCTTCTCGCGTTTTAAAATCCTGTTTATAGTTCTTGTTGATATTCCTATACGGCTTGATATTTTTCGCACGGAGGTGGTTGGATCAGCTTCAACCTCAGCAAGGACTATGTCGTCATCATGTTGGCGTGGCCTCCCGCCGCTAGTACCACCGACACCAGTTCCAGGAATTCTGCCTTCCTTGTACGCATTATGCACTCTTGGAAATACCCGGTAATCAGGATGACGGGCATTAGGAAACCTTGCTCAATAGAGTTCTGCGGCTTGACTTGCATTACCACCACACTGACCGTAAATAAAATGCATTTCTGCATATTCCGCGGGTGTGTATACAAATCGAGGCATTGCACTCGATGCGCGGTATGTCCAGGTTAAAAGTCCAAATCACTAGCAATAAACACGTCCGGGGTTAGAGCACAAGATCAATATTTGTATCACGGGATTACCAAGTCCATGTCACTGAGCAAAATCAAGTCCGAGGTCACCGCACTTTATCAATAATAATAAATTCTTTCTTACTAACAAAACGTAGCACACTGACTCTAGCAACCCTCTAAAACTAGTATCACTACGACAAACAATTATGTTAGTCTTCTGTGTGTCTCTTTCACCCATTGCATGAAAGAGTGGGACAACTTTTCCGTCGTCGGAGCAGGTAATAAAACAGGTACAAAAAGTTGGGTCTGGGTCTTTCGGTGGGAATTTTTCTACGAGTTGAATAGCTTTGCTTTGTCCTTATTATAAAATGTATAATGTGATAGTGAAAAAGATATTATAAATATAAAAAAAGAAATAATTAAAACATTTTCTGAGACGTATGTTTTTAGGAAAATAGGCCTTCATAAAAGTCATTAGGTAATCACTTTGAAATCTAAGGGTTAAATACCATGTGTTATACCTTTTTACAATCTCAATTAAATATTCTTATTATTTGTAAGCTGTTCAGTCAAGTCCCCATACATTTTTTTTATGATATGTGCGATCAAACACAAAGAAAAAAAGATTTGAAAGAAAAAAACTTATTTTCGGTAGCATTTGTAAAAATAAAATAGGCAACAGCACAAAAATGACATGATACATTTGATAATACAACTATTCAAGTATAATAAATAAAAACCTGATAGAGATAATTCATGTTTTTGCGACTGTGACAACAAAATTAGTGAGC
The DNA here is from genome assembly GCA_037179445.1 of Phengaris alcon alcon. Classification (NCBI taxonomy): domain Eukaryota; kingdom Metazoa; phylum Arthropoda; class Insecta; order Lepidoptera; family Lycaenidae; genus Phengaris; species Phengaris alcon. Next base: position 824,243 of record JAYRCH010000646.1, on the reverse strand, counting down.
AAGGGTAAAATTTTCATAATTTTTAAAAAATGGCCGATAATTAAAAAACTATGATACTTTTACTAAACATGAATTGTATTTTTCTGATCCGTTATGATATTCTCCAGCTGCAGGTGAAGGATTATCCATTAATTACGCCACACCCTGTATATACGATATCTGAAATTCATATAAGTGGGCTTCGGCCTGACTGAGCATAGCACCTTGCTCGGTCGGAGATCTCCCTTTGGGGCATCCACTCTTCCTACATCGGTGACCCTCGACAGAACACGCCTCCTTCTGGACATCATCATCATCACCCCCACCCCTCCGCACCACGCCAGCCAGACTCAGCCTATCGGGTACCTCAACCACCAGCCTCAACGCACCGCGGCCTAGTCGAATCCTCATCGGCTTCAACGGACACTACACGGACCGGTCAGCAAGCAGAGCACGAAGCATCTCTCCTGGTCAGCACACGTATCTACAACGATCAGTTAGCAAGCAGAGTACGAAGCACCTCTCCTGATCAGCACGAAGCTACAACGATCAGTTAGCAAGCAGAGCACGAAGCACCTCTCCTGGTCAGCACGTAACATCAGCCCAGCACGGCACCACAGTTCCGACTCACTGGGACTCTCCACTGGCGACACAAGCGTAAGACGCATCGAAGATTTCGACCTCTGGTCTTTGGGGGGGAGTGATGTGGCGGACCAATTAGCGCCACAATCCTGAATCGCGCTATCGAAGTTTTCTAAAATCAGCACTATTCATATAAGTGGGCTTCGGCCTGACCGAGCATAGCACCTCGCTCGGTCGGAGATCTCCCTTTGGGGCTTGCCACCATATTCCCACAATATTATAGTAGAGAAACACTGATAATTTTAAAGGTTTCTAATGTCGTAAATAAACACTTTTAGGCGCTTACATTGCAAACGCTGGCTGAACCCTACGAGATAGTTCAAAATAATGTACTACAGTTTTGTACACCTTAAAAAGGTCTACAAAAAAGTCGATGGTATATGTCTATCTCTTTTTGATAGCCCACAATAACCATTTTTTATCCTTTAATTTTTACAAGAAATAATGGCTTATTTACGAGGCGATTTTAAGCAATACAGCCTAAATCTTTATCCAATTAAGTACCTTAAACACATTGTGCATTTAATATAGATCAATATGGTTCTTTACAGCATGACATTTAAATAAATATTTTCGAAGATATTACAGACTTAAAATGCAGGGACATAGTATAATGCGCGGCGCTACCGGCCTCCCAAGTTATTTGCTAAAGAAGATTTTTCTCCAAGAACACTATTCCACGTATGCGATGCCGCGGTCAAAAGCTGGTATTAAAGATATAAAGATGTGCAAGATCTTACCTCAATCATACTTTCCACGTCGCCTTTCAACAGTCCTCCAGTTTTGAGATGTTCGAGCATGGCGCGATTTGCCGTCAAGTGCATGTCCGGCCAAAGAACTCCCGGCTTCGCCTCTCTATAATTTTATGATTATATTTTTTTATATCTAAAAATATTTTTAACAAGACATTTTTTATGAACCAATTTATTACCATTTCTTTTTGTTGGCCGGAAATTTAGACACTGGGCCCAAATTGAATAGTCTCCGGTTGGTTGATGCAGGCTAGGCTCACTGGCGCCATCTAGGCTTATTGTAATGAGTATTAAAAGTAAAAAAACCAATCACCTTAAGACAGCGTCCCTCCCAGCTAGCACGGCTTCGTAAATGAGTTTCTGATCTTCTGTGAATTTTCCGTTGGTGGGAAACGAGCAGGTTATGTCCGCGGCATAGCCTGCATAGTTGCCGCCCATGTCGAACAGACTGCAAAAACACCATGGTGTCTTACACTTCAATTTTTTTTTGAATTGGGCTCCTTTTCTACTCTTTTAGAGGTTATGTTAACGCGCTAAACTAAAGAGAATAATTTATGTAAACACTAATTTTTGTCAAAGTGAAAATAATTATAAAATCAATCAACAAAAATAACACGTGTCATTCGAGACTATTAAGCAATTTTACTTGGTTGGATAATAACACACATGAATTGTCAATCATAGGTATGGTGCCTTTTTTAGTAAATTTGATAGATTTATTATTCAAATGACAAAGCAACAAGTGTTTTTCAATTTGATCCAAAGGTTGCAAACCCGTCAATGTCGGTTTACAAATTACATTTTTCATTTTGTCTCTTGAATTGACTATAGTATTACAATACTTATATCTGTTGACAGTATCTATTATTTTAACAGCCTCCGTGGTCTAGTGGTTAGAGCTTGGCTCTCGATCAGAGGTCGTGGGTGCGATTCCCGCATTGGAACAAAATAATATGTTGTTTCCAAGTTTGGTTAGGACAATGCAGGCTGATCACCTGATTGCCTGACAAGATGATCCATGCGTCGGGTGGACATGTAAAAAGTCGGACCTGCGCCTGATCTCTCGCCAGTCGTGTCGGTTATCCGTCCGACTGGGTTATGAGAGGGTTTCAATGTTGCGTTGATTCAGATGATGCAGACTGGTCATTATCATTACGCGGGAAAAAAAACGATTAAATTTCCTTTAAAATGGCTCGGGCTGGGAGACAGACCCAAATGTTTGCATTCCATGAGCCCGAGTTAAGGTGGGACCACACTACGCGGCAGCGGAGCGACGCAACACGGAGTTCCGCTGCCGCCTAGTCACGCCTAGTGCCACGCCGCGTCACCTTTAGACGCTAAATTATAAGACGACCAAATGAAATTACTTGTTAAATAAAGTTTCGAATGCCACTTAAGAACACACAACGACAGAAGTTCTTTGGGTACAAAAATTATCGCTTCTCATGGTGTATGTGATACAGTGTCTCCAAGTATATGTGAAAACCCTCACTTATTGAGGAATTCTACTACAACTCACCAGAACTCACCATCCCTCAGCTGCTTGCTATTTGGCGCAGCCGCATGACCGTAGTGCAGCGTGGCGGCGTTATGCCCCGAGCCACATATACAGGTGTAGGAGACGTGGCGACACCCACCCACGCGGTAACAGTGGTCCAGGAACACCGCCTCGCACTGGTACTCCATGAGGCCAGGACGAGTGTATAGCATCACCTGGAAGATTCCATTACGTTCGATTGTTCGAAAATGGTGGCAATTTCGGAATCGAAAACATTTTAAAAGCATTAAGCATCTTAATAGTATTGATAAATTGCTTGTTATTATTTATCAAAAACACGAGCCTGACCTTTTACAAAAATGTATATGATTTTTATACCGTTTTAGTAAAAACCGGGTATAACAGGTACAAGAAATAGCGTAGGAACTTACTTTACTATTTTTATTTTTGCTAACTTGGTTAAAATTTGTGTAACAACATCGCACTACTAATTTTAAATAATTATTTACTAATTTATACATTAAATATAGGAACCCAGTATAGGAATAATGCTAATAAAAGCCCTTCAATCGCAATATCTCCATAAAAAATTCTGAATGTTGTGGGTAACTACATAAAACCGTTACTACGCGGCAGCGGAACAACACGCCGCAGCCATTGCGGTATTACTAGTGCTGCCTAGTGCGGTCTTACCTTTAAGGTTGTCATAGGGTTCTAACAAAAACTCAGGATTTCGCCCATAAGGGATGAATTCCTTTTTTAATATTGACATACATCACAATTATTTACATGCCATATATCAGGGCAATTTGTTTAGTAATTTAAGCCGTGGATTGTTAAATCAGCTAGTATCAATTGTTTTCGTAAATATGATTATTATTAATAATATTTTACCTGTTTATGTGCATCGGATGACACTTTGCATACATATCGCATGACCTCTATTTCTTCAGGAGTTTTGATAACGCGACTGAAATTATTTACACGACAATAGTCTTAGAACTTTGTGTTATTTAGATGGTTTGAAGTCAAAAGTAAGAAATTTGGTTATTGTGATAATCTATTACAATTTTACAATTAATTTATTAACACTCACAGCTCCGCAATAATAGGAAATAGTATATCATTGTCCACATTGAATCTGAAAAAATTGCATATTTAAAGTATTCTATAATTTCATTTACATACCTCCAATAGTTGTTTATTATCTTACTCATTGATTCCTTCAAAAACAGCCTCTTTTGCCGTCAATCCACTGTCTGTGTTTGGTCCGCTCTAAATATATAAGGTTTTTATTTTAATTTCATACAACCTAATTTTGCCTTATTATTATATACTTACTACTAATTTACACTATTTTAAATAAAATACTTACTAGTGTAAGCAATGTGTCTGGCTTCAAGGCAGTGAGAACCTCTTGTAGCTGTAAGAAATAAGTAAAAAGGATTAACAACAGTTTAGCTACATAATAAATATTGCACAGGAAAAGTAATGTTTATTATGAAAAGCAACATTTCTCCCAGTATTTTATAGTACTAACTAGATTTAGCGCGCCAGTTCGTCCGCGTGGATCCCCATTGCACTCCCGCGGGGTATGTTTTTCGAACTTTAACGTTTTCCTTTTTTTTAACGGATTCCTACGCTATAATTACTATTTCGGCACGCAAATTTTAACTCAATCCAAACAGTTGTTGATATTTCACTATACAAACTTTGGACCCCATTTCAACCATTTAGGGGATGAATTTAAAAAATACTATTAATAACACTAGTTTACACGGTACCTCAGCTAAAAGTCGTTATTATACTATTCATTTAGGTAGAATTATCCAGAAAAAATATTAAAAAAATCTGTCACGTCTGGTTTAAGAAATATTTTTAACTTAACTGAAATACATAATTTTGGTATTAATACTAAAAAATAATTAAAAGACTAATTTTTTAATTCTTTTTATAGTTATTTGAATCAGTTTTGTCTTATAATGGACCAACAGTAATGTTTTCATCCCAAAATCCTTGATGTCGTTCTTCAAAAACCTTTAAATCTTGGTGAAATAGCTCCCCTTGTTCGTCACTAATACTTCCTAAGTTTTCAGGGGAAAGGCTCAGATGCGACTGTAGAAAATGAATCTTTAACGACATGTTTATTCCCATCTTTTGAAATTTTTTCTATAAATCGGTAACAATTTCTTTGTAATTTTGATATTTTTTTATTTCCAAAAACAATTTCCACAACTATCTTGAATGACTTCCAAGCAGATTTTTCATTAACAGATATTGTTTATAATTGTACGCACCAGATACTGTTAATTGCTTTTATGTTCTCCTGTATCGGGTCTACTGGAAGAAATTCCAATTTTGGAATAAGTAGTACCTTTGTACTAAATTGTATCCTAGTTTTAAGATTTCATAATTTATTATTCTGTGTACATAAATTATTAAATAAATAAATAAATAAATAAAAGGCTTTCAAATTGAGAATCTTTCATAATTTCACGAATTTGAGGGTATACACCCACCCACCCACAAATCCGTAAAATCCGTCAGTTTTCCTTGTGTAATGTTTGGAAAGATTCACTGGAAGCATCACTGTTTTTGTCAAGCGCCTTCACAAAATTTTTCATGAGCCCTATTTTGATGTGCAAAGGGGGTAAAGTTTATTGGGATCTTATTGATTGGGAAATTATTGGGATCTACCAACAGCTTGTCTTGATTGATGTTGGTTTTGCCCGGAATATATTCATTTGTTGAATTTGTTGAAAAGGATTGTTGAATTTGTGTACAAAAGAAACAATCCTTTTGATGATTACTAGGTTCTCTTCATAGCATTGGTGAACCAAATGGAATGATGGGCTCTAGAATAGGGGTAGCCTGAATTTATATATTTTGATGGTTGGGATTTGTGTGGGGTACTTACCCCATCAGTTTGGTACCAATTTTAGGGTGAGTATTTTACTTTTTATAGCCATTTTGTGATTAAAATTCTAATTTTTTTTACATTTTTCACAAAAGTTACCTACTTACGTAAATCTGTTTTTATCACTAAAACTGTGTATAATAATGCTGGTATCTTATAATTATATATCAATTTCGTTTTGTGTAAATAATATAAAATAAACTAATTGTAAAAAACACGTCAACCTCAAAAAACCCGTCGTGAAATAACGTTTGTGTAGTTTTGGGTTAGGTTAGAACTTTTTTATCACGTTCAAAACGTCTTCGGAGTGGTAGCACGGCCTTACAAAAAACCAGGTGGTAAATAACGTTTGTGTAGTTTTGGGTTAGGGTAGAACTTTTTTATCACGTTCAAAACGTCTTCGGAGTTGGTAACACGGCCTCACAAAAGCCCGGCGTAAAATAACGTTTGTGTCGTTTTGGGTTAGATGAGAACTTTTTAATCACGTTCAAAACGTCTTCGGAGTGGTAACACGGCCTTACAAAAACCCGGTTTGAAATAACGTTTGTGTAGTTTAAGGTTAGGTTAGAACTTTTTAATTACTTTCAAACTTTGTAGTAGATGGGAGGAGTAACCCGTTCCTCCCTCAATATTGATTAAATATCTTCACTGAATACTAAAGAACTGCAGGAAAGTTGTCTGTAAAGGTACAATTTTGAGGTAAAAATTAGTAAAATTTCAAATGCACTTTTCTCAAGAACTATTATACATCTCCTCACCCTGGGAATGGTGGAGGGGGGTTAGGTGATCCTTCCCTCTATCCCTTCCCTACCCCCTATTTAGGCTACCCCTATTCTAAAGTCACCCCAAATGGAAGGTAAACGTTTTCTCCTGATGACCACTGGAGTAAGACGATTCTATAGCTTTTGCAAAACACATGAGGCACCCACTTTTTATCTTGATTTGCAACAGGAAATCTAAAATAATGACGATATTCACTTTTTAACGAATCTACAATGGGTCTTCTCTTTTTTGAAAATATATACTATCCACAAACATAAAAACGATTAGAATTTTGTTTACACTTTTTACTCGACATTTTAAATCAATCCGAAACAAGATATTTGTTGTTTGAAGCGAACAAATAAACAATAAAATGTTGTCACCACATTAAGTAGTTAAAAAAAAACATTTGACTACAGGAAGAAATTGTGTCGTGATAAAATATTTCTGCTAACACTTTTAGGTTTAAGGAAGATAGATTAACATATTTATATAATATACATTTATTTTGGGGTATAAAAAAAAGTTCAATTTTGTAAACAAGTGTAATATTTAGTGTTTTTTAAATTCATCCCCTAAAGGGGATTACATACTCATAAATCAAGACAGGTTTTAAATATTTTCATGCAAACTTTCAACCCTTATTTTACACCCTCAGAGGGTTAATTCTAATAAAACCGGAAATATATATTTAATTAAATGCATTTAAGAGCATTAATCTCAATTTTCATCGAAATTTGTTCAGATTTAAAGATTTTACATACAAATTTTCAACCTCTACTTCATCTCTTTAAGGGTAGAATTTTTCAAAATCCCTTCTTAGTGTGTGTCTACATTGTAAATCAAAACTACTGTCCAAATTTCACGTTTCTACTATTAGCGGTTACAGCTGTGCAAGCAATCTATACATCAGTCAGTGGGGACATCTCCTTTTATATATTAAAATATAGACAAAGGCCGAACAAATGATAAGTAATCATAATGAAAGTGACAACAAGATAATTTCAAGGTTAGATATCTAATGATAATACCATTTTGTAAAGGACTTAAAAAACATGTGGGTAGGTAAGAACATTAAGTCAAAACTTGATTTTTAATTATTGCTATTGCCAACATCTGTTATGAAGCAGAAAAATTTTTTTTTGTTAAAAAAAAATTGATTAGCTAGATAAATGGACATGTTATAAGCATTGAACAAAGATTTTAAAACTCAAGATAGGCTTTAATGTACATTTGACAGAACAAATCTTCATACAGTAAAATGTTACGCCATCTTGGTTTTCACCATACTTCAAATGTCAGCCATCTTGTTTTCACCATACTTCAAATATCAAAATGGCCCCAAAATCTCAAAAATGGGGCCATTCAATTGAAGACACTTTTTGCCTCAACATGCCTCGTCTATAATATATATGTCTATGGTATTGAAGCTTATAATGGTGTTTTCAGTGGTGCCATTTGGTAACACAACACCCCACCAAAGTAAAAATAACAGCAATACTTTTAGATTGCAACTAAAACAATTTATTCTTACCTGATCAACATAGTGTACTTCATCTACTCCATAGATATTTTTAAATTCCAAGCAACTGAGTAGCTTGCCCATCCACACTTCATACTCTTCCGGTAGCTGGGGTACAAATAGATATGATTTTTTTGTTTTAACATCCAAACCAAAGTAACAGCCCGGTTCTCTCACTCCACAGACCCAGGTGAAATAAGCTTCCTAAAATTTTAACAAGTAACAATGTTGAGTATTTGGCTATTATGATCGGTTTCTGTGGTTTTTTGTCAGTAGATACAATAGCACTTTTGATTAGTATCAGGCTTCAGAGCCAAACACTCAAATGCTCTTTAAATTAAGGGGCACTCAAAAGTTACTAATGTTATGACTGTCTGTGATTCAGTAGGTAGTAATATACCTAATGCCCGCTACACACTAAAACAATAAAACTGCACAATTAAGAGTTGAGGTCAAGGATTTCAGGAGACATAGGTTGCCTACACAATGGACAGATCAATTATTTCCTTTCTGGCCCGTTACCCCAAGAGGCAAGCTAAATATACAACTTTATGGATCTGTCCCTTGTGTAGGGAACAATAACTGAACCTATGAGCCTGGCATCAATACCCAAGTGTTAAGAGCCTCGGGAAAAAAATTGATAAAAAAAACTGCACAGTTCAGTCACAGTAGATATAATATTATACAGTACTACATCTTCATACTAGACCACCCGAATCAGTGCACCCACACATACTAAATATCTCTACTGTGACTGAACTGTGTAGTTTTATTGTTGTGGTCTTTAGCAGCATTTCTTTAATAACATTTGATAATTTTGCTAAAATATAAAAATTACCTGTCTAAAAACATAATGTATGTCAGTATCATAGTGACTTATCTCATCACCTCCTTGCAAGACGACAATTTGTCCCGGTGTGAGTTGTTCTGCTAGTCTTTCTCTATTCTTAGCAAACAGAGATAGTGGCACTTCTAATGTGCCAGGACCCATACACCATGCTGTAGCCATTTTGTTACAACAACTGTGGGTCTTATCTGCTGATGAATATTAAATATTATGTTATCAGTACAATTATATGATTACAAAACATCACACCCAAGATAATAACAATCACAAATATATCTGATTATAGAGTTATGTAAATAAGTTTACTAGAATAGTCTGTACCACAAATGTAATAAAAAAAGAATTTTATCGCAATTCTCTTTACTAATTGTCCTGTAACTTGGAAGTGTCAATTCACACCGAAACGAAACTATCTTTTTGTGTAGTAGATAAAGTTAAATTTTGAATAGTTATTAGTATATAACGTCGCTTTAATATATCTTTATTTATTTACCGTACCTATGTCCATAGATGATAAACACTACTACTGAAACCTATGTCGAAGTAAACGTATGTAGCGACGTATTAGACAGTAGCAATCGACAATACCGGCTATAACTTTTAAAATTGTGGATCTATAAACCTAAAGAAATGAAAAGATTTGCGTACTTACGAATGTACTATTTATTTCTGCTTTTCGAGGTAAAAATTTATGCACTCTTTATTGTATTGAAAACATAGATGATAAGTACTACTACTGAAACTACGATTAAGGATACGAAAAAGATACGAAAAACTAAATTTTACGATTTTTACGATTGAAAACTACAGAAACTGATATATTTTTAAAATATTTGATGCGAAATTGCAACGAAATTACACTAGGAAATAATCATAGATATATAAGTACTACTCATAGATGATAAGTACTACTACTGAAATAGATATTTCACTTCCCCTGTTTGACGGTTCAAAAACGAAGGTTTGATGTAGCTCCTAGCGCCATCTGGTTAAGATGCAGTTGCACTACATAGCTATATATATACACGTTATACTACTTATACTCTGTTTAGATACAATTTAATTTAAACGTAAGCGAATACTTATAAAGCTACTTATTCAAATGTCACTTATTTTCCGTGTAATAAAGAAATACACACAATGATTACGTTTAGATTAAATGGGGTCTGAACTGAGTTTACAACTTTACATTCTTAACACTATTGAATAAATGATATGCAATAAAATAAATTAATCCGTAAATCTTTTTGTGTTATTATTAAATAAAGATCGCATTTTACTGCTGTGAATTAAAAGAAAACCATAAGTTAAACATGAGAACATCATTACAATCAATAAAGATTTAAGTTTTGTAGTAAATATTTCAATTTTATATAATTTTTGAATACACTCCAAGTTTTAAACTATCTTTAATTCATAAACATACTAAAACCATGCGACCAATGTCGAATTCCTGTAACATGTGACTAGGAATTTATATAAAGAGTTGATAATATATTTAATATTGAATAAATCTTGCCACATATAATTTCATATAAAATTATCACCAATTATTAATATATACAACGTGTTCCTTTTGATTTCCCATATTTAACTTAAGATAAATATTAGGGCTATATTATGAAAACATTCAATGTTTACCATTAAATCTAAATCGAATTATGTATCAATATTTGGAGCACCACATAATATCATCACCATTATACTTAATAATTTAAGATATCTATTATTATCTTTAAAACTATGCGTTTTAGAACCCTATGGTAAATGAAGAATCACACCATATACAAAGAACATTAGTTTGACAAAAGGAAGAAGAATTCCGTTTTATTTCTCTATCTAAAATAAAAATCAATACAATAATTTTACGGCCTAACCAGAAAAATAAAAACCTGCTCTCAGCGTGCTTCATTTTTTATTGCAGGAAAATTGATTGAATTTATTGGCTAAATCTCGAACTTTCCATATTTCATATACATACTAAAATCATGCAACAAATGTCAGTGGCGTGCACAGGATTATGACACTGGGTATGGTATAGTACTCGGTCACAAAAACTTTTTCGTTTATAGATTTTTAGCATAGCTACAGCCAAGCGACGGATCTCTAAGTCGAAACCATGCCAACAGAGCAAGTCTTAGATGTACTACTATTCATGTACATCTTCTACGGCAACGCAGACAAAACAGCGATCGATCGGCGCGGCGTATAAAATTCTAATAAGTAAAATAATAAGCATATAATAAGCATATTTTAAAATTTTATAACTACTCACCAGTCAGCTTCAATTTTCACATATTAAAGGTTCCGGTTATTTGAGATTACTATATCCCGATGTAAATTACTGAATAATATGCAAGGAAAACAATATAATTTAATCTTGTGTACACAACCACACAGCCAGTTATACGTTTCATAACTTTTAACATGAAATTTTTGAGTTACATTATTTTTTTGCTGGTTTAATTGTTGTAACTCGGGTACACACCTACCTTTAGACAGAATTTGAATCTTTTCACTGAATGACAATTGTGAGAACTTGTTATTTTTAATTTTTAATAAACACACATTTTCAAAACCTCACAGTCAAATAACATTTAAAAAAAATCGACTAACTCACTAGTAAAAGCAAATCACTACAATTATTATAGAAACTCAGTAATAAACTGTTAAATGTACACACTTTCAAATGTTAAAATGAAAAATCTTTTAAGAAAACTATAAATAAACTGGAGCGATTAAATTGTAAACAATGCTTATCACATGAAATATGCAATATGGCCCCCGCGAAACACAAAACGTTTCTTCTATTTAAACAAATAAAACCTTACTAAACAAAAATGCTTAATGTATACGTGATTTATTAGATTTCCGACTATTCTTTTTACTCGGATTATAGGCAATGAATAATTTCCGACAAGCCAGTTCGGCGGTTTTCGGAAGCGATCGGATAGCCGAACCGAAGCCGACAGCCATCGCCTGCCGCTGGAGTTTCCGCTTATAAATAATCATGTCGATATTAATGGGTGTGTGCGTTTGCGAAGTATGAAAATTTAATTTTTAATAAGGCGTTTTTAAGTTATTATATTTTTTTAATTTATTTATTTACTATTAATTAGTTATTAAAGTCATCTAAAACGTACGAACGTTTTATTAAAATATCTGTGAATGACAAGTAAAGCACTGCATTTCTGCCTATATGGAGCGCACGCCCCTGACAAATGTCACATTCATGTAAGACACTATACAAAAATATACTGAGGAACGAAAAATTTTATGTTAATATTTTACTACTATAAAACAAAAAATATAATGTGACCAGGCATTTATTTTAGGAGTTAACGATATATTTATTATTAAATAAATCCTGCCAGATATAATTTAATATAAAATTATCACCAATAATTATTATACAAAGTGTTTATTTTGATTTCCCATAAGTTTCGAGTTGGTAACTTAATTGTTATTTTAAGCTGACATTTTATACACCTAATATAATTTAATCCTAAATACTTTTATTTTAATTGACAATCGACATTAGCAGCGTTTTACCCTGAAATAAAACGCTTATTAAATACTTACCATATTCAAAGCTTATTTTACTGAGAGGCATTTCCGCTTCCTGTGCCTATTTCCGTTTCCGTTCTTACTTTTGGCGGGATTTGGAAGGGTAACCTTTCCACATTCTCGTCTTTTTAAGTATCCCTACCACCAACAGCAAGCTGCCTCGATTTTGGAGGCAGATTTCAGCTTCATCGAGCTTCAGTAAAATAACAATGCAGGAGTTAATCATAAGCTTTGAATAAGGTAAGTATTTAATAAGCGTTTTATTTCAGGGTAAAACGCTGCTATTAAATAGCTTGACTTATTCAAATCTTATTTTACTGAGAGTTGTTTGTTATCGCCTGGTTGCTGGTTAAGAAACGCCAAATGTGAGTGTAAATGTGGTGATAACAGAATGTGCTTTAAAAACAGGATACTTAAGTGCATGTGCTATAAAAGAAAATAAAAATGGTGAAGAAATAAAATCCGCAAGTATGATTTTAACGTATTTTATTTCACTACTAATTAATTTACAATAATCAATTGTTCACATACATAAGAATAAATGTGATATATTTATGACAAATAATAAGTAACTATAATTGACCATAACATTAGATAAGCATAGATGAATTATTACTACTGAGAACTGTAATTCAGTAGTAGTACTTATCATCTATGACTGTATGAAAAACGGCGGGAAACTCGAACGGTCTTGTTTTTTCTCAAGTCTTAAATTTATTTTCTTATAAATAGTTCAGTGCGGGTGTATAGTATATATTTTTAATTATTTAGCTTCAGTTTTCCAATTATTTTGTTTTTTCTCTAATTATAGGTAAGTGTTATTAATTTATACCTCTAACAATGAATCAGCCTCCGGATCCGGGAGGCGGGAACTTTTTATGCACAGTTCCGCTGCCTAGTAATTTTGTTACTGTAGAATAAGATGATTCCAGAATGGACACGGATCAATCAACCAAAAAGACACTAAAAAGATCTCGTCTTCATAAGATTTGTAAGCATTGGAACAAAAAAGTAAGGAAAAACGCGGGAAACCAGAAGGTTGGTTGCCAATGCTGCTCAGGGTCTGATAAATCTGAAGAGAACGGGGAAGTTGCCTCGTCTTCGATACCACACACGCAAAGCGCCTACAAAACATTCTATAGAATTAGAACATTCTATAGGTAGAAATTTGTACAATGAGAATGACGTGTCACCTTACTTGGTTCACGTCCAAAAAATTACCAAAAATGACAATGACGGAACTATGTTGCACCACATTACTTTTGGTTATTTTCTCATAAAAACCATATTTACAATATTAATAACGGCAGCTTAAAAAAGATAGGGCGCAATAGACTTTCCGTTTCATTTATTAATTATACAGATGCAAACTTATTTACTTATAAATAATAGTTTACTTACTGAGAACAACTATGAAGCATTTATACCACAGTCAATGTTGTACGAATAGGAATTGTGAGGGGTGTACCTATTGAGTGGTCACCTGAAGAAATAATAAAAAATATTTCTTCTATTGCTTGTGGAAAAGTTGTAAAGGTCAGACGTTTAAATTATAAAACGATTGTAGAGGGTTCTCACTTCTCCTGTCTGGAAACTGACACAATAAGTAGTTGTGTACTTTGATGGCAGGATTCTACCGAAAAGAATCTTTATTTGTTATAATTCCTTACTAGTTGACCTTTACATCTTTCCCACCATACAAATGTTGTCGGTATGGACATACAAAATTACAGTGCAGATCAAAACCTAGGTGTATCAAGTGTGGCCAGGAGCATTTAATGGAATCTTGTGTTGTTGATGAACGTGAATATTACTGTTGTTTGTGTCCTGGCCATCATATGGCAAATGACAAAGTATGCCCGGAATTTAACAGACAGAAGTCTATAAAATTACACATGGCCGAACATTGTGTCTCATATGCGAAGGCTAATAAAGAAATTCCACATATAAGTCATACTCACAAACATTATCAATTCCTAAAGTTCATTTGCCTACAAACGTTGAAAGTATACCTTCTGCTAATAGATCATACAAAAAACTGTAATGTCTAGACCTCGTGCACCTTATAAGCCAAGTAAAGGATACGATAAAATTGCTCACAACAATATATTAAAAGAGTTTTCTTTTAATGAAATTACAACACCAGTAAATGAACGTCTAAGAACGAATTTTCCACTACATATGATTACATTACAGATGTTATATCATTATTACAAACTTGTTCACAAAATAATAATAGTTATGATACAATGGAACGCTAGAAGTGTAATTAATAAAAAAGTGACAAATTTTATTTGTTAAATAATTATAAACATTTTTTATTTTCCTTTTTTGAAACTTGGCTTAGGCCAAGTAATACTTTTAGATTTAAAAATTATAATACCATCAGAGAAGATAGATTAGATGGTTATGGAGGTGCTTTTCTTCTTGAGAAAAACTACCCTTTTAGTTTAATTAATATTTCTGTACATAGTACTGAACTTTGAACTTTCTGAACTTTCTACTTTAGCAATAAGTGTAAATAATATTTGTTTTGTTTCTGTGTATATTTCCCATATTTCTATTAACATTTTAAATGAAATAAGTAACATTTTAGCATCTCTTCCAAAACCTTTAATTATCACAGGTGATTTTAACTGTCATCATCAGTTATGGGGTACTTCCATAACCAATATTTATGGTAATAAGCTGTGAAGTATTCTTAACCAAAATAATTTGTATATAATAAATTCTGGTGAACCTACAAGGCGTACTAGTCCTTCAGAGGGCAAAAGTGTGGTTGACCTAACTATTAATTGTTCTCCATAGTTTGTATCGCAATTATCATCTTCAGTTCTAACCTCCACTTTTGGAAGCGATCACTTCCCTGTAATTACTTCCTCCCCTTTTAATAATGCTCATGTTCCTAAACATAAAAACAGATTGTTTCCTATATATAACCTTATTAATCTCACTGATGAATCTTGGTAACAATTTAGTAATAAAGTTGACTCAAAACTGTCACAGAAAATGTCTGGTAGATGGTAGAGGCTTCATAGATGTTCTTGTTTTCACGTCGAAAGTCTTGATTGTTAGTGCTAACGAAAGTCTCCCAGTTAAAAATGAAACATCTTCCATTCCAAGCCCGCCATGGTGGGATAAAGACTGTACTGGAGCTATAAAAAAGAGAAAACAGGCTGAAAAAATTTATTGTAACAATATGTCTCTAGAAAACTATTGGTCTTTAAAAAATATTATAAATAGTACCAAATTACTTTTCAAAAGGAAAAAATTCCAAAAGTTGGCGAAAATTTTGCTCATCATTATCACCTAACACGAGGAGTGTTCTGATGTATGGAAAAGTATAAAAAGATTTAAGTCAGCATATAATACCACCCATTATGTATCACTTCCCAGTAGTATAGCTAATGATTTTCTAGACAAACTTGCTCCTCCAACAGTAAATTTTAATACCAACCTCTTAAATGAAGATAGTACAAATGAATATTAAGAATTTTCGGAATTAAATTCTCCTTTCTCTTTATCAGAATTAAAAAATGTTTTGTCATATGTATCAGATTCTTATCCTGGACCTGATGGTGTTTATTATTCATTCATTTCTCACCTAAATGATAACATTCTATTAATTTATCCAAAAAATAATAAACTTTATTTTTGTCAAATTATTATTCCTATCCTAAAACCAAACAAGGATCCTTCCCTCCCATCTTCATATCGTCCAATAGCTTTTTCATCAGTCCTTTTAAAAATAATTGAGCACCTAGTTAAAATCGCCTAGAATAGTTCATTGAAAGTGTCTTCTTTCTTCGTCCCAATACGGTTTCCGGCGAAATAAAAGTACATATGACAATTTAAGCCTTTTTACCACAGACATAAGATTAGCTTTTTTTGTAAATAAATTTGTTTTTTCCGCCTTTCTTGATTTGTCGAATGCTTATGATAATGTCAATATAGCAATACTTAGACAAAAATTAATAAAACTAAAGATTCCCAAAAAAATTATTTATTTTATAATTAATATGCTGTCGGATAGATCTATAATTTTTTATAATGATTTCCAAAAATATATAAGTATCCTATCCAAAGGTATGCTACAGGGTTCAGTTTTGAGCCCTTTATTGTATGATTTGTATACCTGTGATTTAGAATTGTCCATTTATGAGGGTGTTGGTGATTTGCAGTATGCGGATGACTTACTTTTATACATTATAGAAAATAATATTGATTTTGCATCAGCAAAATTAACAAAATCTTTGTTCTATCTTAAGCGATGTCTAGACAACCGTGACCTGGATTTATCTCCAGCTATATTTTACTTAAAAATGATAGATAATGCTTTGATACGTAGTATTATAGAATATGGCACATTCCTGCTAGCGCCCGGGTGTAAGTCGGGATTTAAAGCAAAATAAGTATAATAATAATATAATAATAATAATAAATAAATCAAATAAAATTCAAAGTAAATGCCTTAGGATTATTTGCGGGGCCATGAAATCTAGCCCGATTAACGCTTTACAGGTTGGATGCTGTGAGTTGTGACTTGTGACCCACCTCTACATTTGCGTCGTCAGTATCTATCAGATAAATATCTCTTCCGATGCCTGCAACTGCAACTTAATGATCATCCAATTTTTGCAAAGCTTCAACAACTTGCTTATTTTGTTTCTAACAATTCGTAATGATTACATAAACAAAATCCGTGTTTAATTATAAGTTACTTTAAATTTAAATCGCTTTCTGCTCCTATACATAACTCTTGTAAATTACCAATTTTTTCTTCCTCATATGAGGCACTTACTACTACTTCAAATATTGTTAGGATTGGTATAAAAAAAATTCATTGAGGGGCCGTAATTCTAAATTCAATAGAATTGTTGAAACAAGATTTAGGGACTATCATTATGTTTTCACAGATGCGTCAAAACATGAAATTAATGGCCATGTCGGGGTAGGCATTTTTCACTCTCAATATCATATAGTACAAAAAATCAAACTTCCTTCTGAATGTACTGTATTCTCTGGGGAGTTTTTAGATATTTTAAAAGCTCTAGAATATATACCACTAGCAAAACTTAAAAAGTCCATTGTCTTTACAGATTCACTAAGTGCTATTCAAACCCTTATCAAAAATCCATTTAAAATTAAGTAACAGCATCCTGCTATATTTGGTATTAGGCAGTTACTAACAGAATGTATCAAGAAAGATTATTTAATAACATTTACTTGGATCCCTAGCCACTGTGGAATTGTTGGAAATGTTAGAGCTGATTCTCTTGCCAATGATGCGTTAACATGTGGAGATTTAGTTCCTCTCTTCTTCTTATAAAATTTACTATTTAGATTTATTAACTTTGCCCAAAAATTATTTAGACGCATCATGGAAATTGTCTTATGATCAAAGTTGTAGACAAAAAGGAGCGCATTACTATAGACTTCAGCCTGAAATTTTGGCAAAACCATGGTTTTGTAAGACGGATTTCAATAGAAAATGTTGTAGCATTATATCACGATTAAGGCTCGGCCACACATGTTCTCCAGACCATCTCGCTAGGTTTAATATCATTGACATCCCACTTGTGTGTGTGGTACTGAAATTGGGGATATCAGCCATCTGTTCTTTACTTGTCCACTTTACAACCGCACCTATTTCCTTCATTCATTGATAGAGAAAAAAAAAATGGGACTATATGCTCAGGAATCCGGGAGGCCGTAGAAAATTCTGTGCATTGAAAATATAACTCTACGCTAATACTATAGAGTTGAAAATAGAACACATGAGTGTCGAGTCAAATGTCAATGTCATATATGACAGCTCGACATTAGAAACTTCCATTTTCAACTCTATTGTATTAGCGCAGAGTTCTATTTTCAGTGCTCTAAATTTTCACCGGCATTCCGGATTCCGGAGCATATAGTCCCAGCCTTCGTGGATTTGCCACGGAAGGAAGGTTATCTTTGAGGAATCTGCCGATTACTATACATAATGTCATCTAAGAAGCTGGATAACTATTCATCTCTGACTGGTGGCGTAGCTAATGTTGCCAGTTAAGGAAAATTGCTTTCCGATCATAGCATAAATGGGAGATAAGGAAAAAATCTGACTAGCTAAAACAGTTGAACTACGACCAAATAATAATTGAAAAGATAGGAATAATATGAAATATGAACATAAAATTTAAAGTATTATGTTCATATTTCATATTATTCATATATTATCTTCAGCGATTTTGCTTCTCACACTCGCCGGCCAATGCCGCGGCACGCTTCGCTCGGCTCGTGCGATATGTTGTTGTACTTTGAACCTAATAGGCTACTTGACTCATATTTAATTTCATACATTGAAGGAGTATTTCTTTTAGTACTTGGCTTAAGTAAACGTATTCTAGCGATCTCTTAAATGTAAAACTTACGATTGATAAATAAAGTTGATTTAAAAATAAGTATTTTTGTTTTTTAATTTCAACTGATGAAAATACCTCGAATTAACTTCCGGCAAGGATGTGACGACACAAACCCACTAAACACATTGAAATTGATGAAACGGAACTTTTCTGTAAATGGTGCATTATCCATAACCACGATGCAGTTAAGTGACAAGTTAGGAAGATTTTTTACAAATTAAATTTTTCGCATTCATGTCATCATGACAGTCGCTCGATTTTGATTGTGATTTTAAACAATAGGAGTCCATTTGTGACAAATCCTGTTTTTCCGCCAGCGTGATCTATAATCCATCTTGCACCGGTTCTATCCGATGTCAAAACACCTGGTTTTTCATTCGATTGCCAACATTTTTGGAGGTAATTTGAGGCATGGATATATGTTTCGTCAAGATAGATAACAGGGCGCTTTTCATCCAAACGGTTTTTACGCATCCTTAAAATAAATTTAGCCCTCCAAGCTACAATATCTTAACGGTCCATTAAAATTTTACGTTTGGACTGGCACTTTTTAACCGACTTCCAAAAAAAGGAGGCGGTTATACTTTCAGCTGTATTATATATATTTTTTTGTATGTTCAACGATAACTCCGCCGGCTGTTGACTGATTTTCAAAATTCCTTTTTTCCGTGTAAAGGGAATTCCGACAACGAGAACGAGACAACAAGACAACGAGACCAACTTCGAAGTATACTTCGAAGTTGGTCTCGTTGTCACCAAAGCGGTGACCTGATGATGGCATCCATGAGTAATCGAGGGAACTCCTAGGAATTTATATGGACATATATAGTGATTTTGACTTTTTAGAAGTAACCCAAGCATATACTACTAAAAAGTAAGATTTTGCACCAAGGTATACCCTGGATCCAAAAGCACTGAACAGAACTCCTCAGTCTTTAAAGATACGCGTTTGGAAATTTCGACATTGTATAAAGAACTGAAGGCATATACCATTATGT
Organism: Phengaris alcon alcon; assembly: GCA_037179445.1. Taxonomy (NCBI): domain Eukaryota; kingdom Metazoa; phylum Arthropoda; class Insecta; order Lepidoptera; family Lycaenidae; genus Phengaris; species Phengaris alcon. The sequence goes on along the minus strand of JAYRCH010000646.1, from coordinate 804,355 downwards.
AACTTACAGTTATCATCATTATTATCTTATAATACAATACCTAATGGAAGCTTAGCGCGTGTTCAAATATACATCCGATCGTTTATTTTAAACTTTCTTAAAATAATAATTTAACAAATATCACTAAAAAGGGAAAAAATATTATTATTTTTAAACAGAATTAAACCAACCTCCAAAATAAAAATGCACAAAAAGTATGAAATAAAACTTGTTGAAAAAAATAAAATTAATTTTTTGTTTAAAAATAATAATTATATTTGTACCCCATGCTTCTCAAAATACGCCTTAAAGTTGTTTTGCTGTATTTGAAATCAATATCAGAGTTCAATGCGAGCCAAAGCTTATGAATGGTCGGAATTTCTTTTTTGACAACAAAATGAGTGTATCGTATGCCTTATAGCCCACTTATCAAAATCGTGTATTTCCAAAAAACTTTCTCGGTTTCTATTTTTTCCATGATTTTCCATATGAGTTACAATTTTTGAAGTCGACATTAAAAATATATTATTGATTTCAATAAATTTATAGACATGACATATCTGCTATAAAATACTAGATGTCGCTAGCAGTGGGCTTTTATTTATTTATATTAATAAACTTTTGGAATCCATTACAAAAAAACTACCTACTTAGTCTAAGAATAATTATTTTGTAAAATAAAACATGTATTTGGTTGAGTAAAGGTATGTAAATTAATTTTATATTGATAATAATCGTATCGTAGTAACATTAAGTAAATAGTTATTTTTTCAAAAAGGTTATTTACTATTTTTGTAAGAGAAAAAAAACATATATAATTTATATGTGCATAATATTATAAAAATAATAGACACAGCTTTATTTATTTAATTTATTTTCTTTTATCTAAATCACAAGATTGACAATAAATTAAACTATCTAAAATCACAAAATGCACTAAAACATGCACACATGTAATAATTACATCAATTTTTATACCTGATTTGGTACAATTGTACAATATTATTGATTCGCTAATGAGGAAAATTTATAGTAACATAGATTACTACATTATAATAATCATAATAATATTTATTAATATTATATTGCCTACAAATTGCATGGTCATGAGCAGAAAATTCCCAGGTTAAATAATAGGTATAGCCTGAGCTTACAATGATATTCTGTTTCACAATTACCGATTTCGTAGTTTGAACTAGCTAATCTAAATTAAAGTTAATGCGAGGAAATAATTGTGTGATACTTTTACTAACTCATTTAACTAAATAAATGAATTCTGGATATCCAAAATCTACTTAAACATCACGTAGATAGTTACTATTATATTTTTAAAAGTCATGTGTTTAACACATCATTAATAATAATTAACCTATTTAAATCGATGACTATTGAGCAGCTAAATAACCTAGAATACATTCAGAATCAATAATCGTTTTTTTTTGCATTACAATTATGTTTTTAAAAAGTGATTGTAATCATGTTGTAGCTGATTAAACATTTTTACTCAAATACCAACATATTAAAGCGCTAAGATAAACAAAATTTACATAACTGTTTTTAGTTGGAAATGTTTTGGTAGGTACGTAGTTTTGCTATGAATAAGTTTAACATAATTAAATAAAGAAATAGGAATAGTGGAAGTCATAACGTATAAATATACGTTGGTTACGTCATTCAGTACTTTGATCATTTAAGGTCACTATTTATGAAGAATAAATATTATGATTGTAAAGTACCGGCGGCCATTTTGGTTTGTTCTCGTGATTTGTGTCATGCGTGACACGTCATAGCTCGCCATCTCACTCTTGCGTACTTTCCGCATATAGCACCATTGTAACCCGACACGTTTCTTACACACAAACGATTTCACAACACAGTCCACACTTTCACAACTAAAATGTCTGTTAAATGAACAAAATAAATTTATGTGTCTACTGATATTTCATGACAGGATTGATTTTTTTCCTTTAATCTTCGGACAGCCTCTGCTACAAGGGCACGTTGTTCCAATAATTTTTCTACGAGATCAACTGGTTCTTGTTTTCTAATATAGTACGGTGCTGCTCTCGCTCGAGCTTGAAGGTGAAGCTTCTGCTTTAGACCAATAGTAATTTCTTCAATGGCAGGTAATCGACTTGAAGCTAGTGTCGTACGTCTTGTCGTAGCACCTTCTTGTCGACTTGAATTTCGGCTCTCATATCTGGAGGTTTCTTTCAACATAGCTTTAATTGCTATTTAGTCAACCAGAAATAACTTGTCTCACTGGCAGCGTCCAACTACGTTTGCTTATGCGGAATGAATGAGCGAGAGCGAGTGAGCAGAGTCTAGTGTCGACCCAGGCGCGGTAATGGAATTGCTGGCCTGAGCGGGTTGAGAGGGGGGCATATGACGTACACAGATGCGCAGTCGTGCCGGGCTGTATACAAACAATACGATGGACGACGTAAATAAACACAAGAGCGACCCGCCATGTCTGTGATGTGAACGCGAACGGTATTATTATCTATGTGTTAGTGTATAACTTGTCGGTTAATCTACTAAGAATGTCGAGTATTTATAGATTTTAGACCAATAAATTAGGAACAGAAAGTCGATGACATAAAATATTTCTCCTTAAAATACAAGCAAGGTTGACCCTGGTCAATTATTAAACCTTTTAAAAGCCTGGGCTACATGCAACAGATACATTATTGAATGAAATGCGGCGAGACGTATGACACATAATACTACCTGTGATACTACTAAACAAGTCAGGTTGAACATTGATATTAGGGATGAGAATTCGGTTAAAAATTGAAAAGCAAATCGCTCGATACACGTTGTTCACATTATTTTATTATACCTCTGAGTAGGTTTATAATATAGCAGTTCAACTAGCCCTGACTATAATTACCCTGAAATACTACACATTTTTAATTGCGTGGAAAAGTTCCTTATTGAAATCACTAATAGATGAAGAGGATACTTACATTTTTAGATTTTAGTAATTTTTCCACAATCCGCATTATTTGTTTTTAAGTGATGTAATATTGACCACGTTTTGATGATTGATTGGATTTGTATTGTTGATAGACAATATCAAAACACAAATACCGAAATATAGAAATGAAATTATTTTAGAGCAAGTATAGAAGTTATTTCTGGTAAATTACCACATGCTTTTTAAAAGATAGGAACAAATAGAGAATAACGTAAGTAAATTTTTGACAAGCTGCTTTGGACTCTAAAATTTAGGAATATAGTTCAAGTTTCCATAAATATTATTCATAAATGACTAACACTTTGTAAAAACACACTTGCTTGTGTTGGTGTGTGCTGTTTCGGTGAACCAAAACTAAAAACGGACAATGCCCTTTTAGTTTTTACAACAATTTCGCTGTCCCTTTGTTAAATAAAAGACCGATTCAGGTTTCACACATAAAAAGTACGCATTCTTTTAAAACTGTGTGAAATTTAATATAGGTATTTGAAAATTCAAATACCTATATTAAATTTAAAGTGCGTAAAAAAATGTTGTAAAAACTGAAAGTTCAAGATAGTTTGTAACTTCTTTCTAGACGATACGAATAAAACCAAACAATATGCAATTAACTACACCCTGCCAATCAGCATTTTTGTCACTGATGATTATGTAGGTACTCTTTGTATATTAGTTTCTATTAGGTTACACGTGACAAGCACATTCTAAGAATATTAAACAAAAACAACATTACTTGTTATACAACTTCTTGACTCAACTCCGTAGGTACTTATTAGCAATAACATAAGTGTCATTGACACGTCTGCGAGGCCCAATATTCAAATAAGTAGTAAAAACATAGTTAAGTAAAAACAACAAAGTTGAGAACGAGTTTTTAGTATATTATGTTATTAAATCATCATACAATAAACTTAATATCTACTTACTAATAATATAAATCTGGCGTAATCGTGTAAGCGCCATTAGGTGCATTACACACCTAACATCATAATAATGTAACTAATCACATTTTTCTATTATATCAGTAGTTACCTGGTTATTTATGAAAAATATGTGAACATCGAATTAAACATTCCTTTATTTGAAAGCGTAAACTTAACAACTTTATGAGCCTTATCTAATTTTATCTAGTTTGGATATTAGTTTGGATATATAAAAATGTAACCTATATCAATTTTACCTGGAGATCAAAAGTAACTAGTTAAAATGATTATATATAATCTCAAGTGCATAAGTATAAACAAATTATTGTATTTCACTTAACATGACACACATATATTTTGAAAAATTTCGGATAAAAACAATATAAAATCTGCAAAAAATGTTTAAATATACAGATATAATATTATGTATTTTCTTTATTATAATTTTGAGGGTGGCAATAATTTTTTACTACATATTAAGGACCACTAGAAAAATCCCTTTTTTATTGTAAAGCAGTTGTTAAGTTTTACCATGTTTTACATTATTAATAATATTAACTGAGAGAGACAAGGCAAATTATTTCATATACTCAATATACTATATAAATTGTTTTAATTGTTTCTACGTACATAATACATAAAATTATTAGTTAGAGTTACGTAGACCATACAATTAGGTTGCCTGGAAGAAACTACTAGTTGTATGCAGTAAGCTGCAAGACCGCATAATTGTACAGTTCTTAATTCCTATAGTACCTAAGTATTGTAACTATTGTTGTATGTTTTTATTGTAAGTCTGTAATTAAAGAGATTTGTATTCTATACTATGTATTTGGATCATGTTTTTGCTTAAAATTTATTTTAGGTTAGGTAGTTAATTAATAAATGTCTAACAAAACAAACATATAAAAACGATTTACAGTGATTAATTTCCTGAATTAAGTAAGTAACCTTGTAAAAAAATAATATCATCCACATTTATTTATATATTTTAACTTAGTTACTAACTTACTAACGGCAAGTTTTATAGTTTCTTAAAAATAGCAATATTGACATCTAGTGCTAAAAATTGTAACGATTGTTTACGCTACTCAACGCTAGATGTCTTCCTCTCGACAAATTTTGTCGATAATATTTTATTATTGAGATTATTGGAAACAACTTTATGAAAGTCAATTGTTTTAACATTTACATCATCAATTAATAAGTATACTCATTACTCAGCTGTAATAGGATGTCGGTGTAAGAACTGGCTGTAGGTGAATATAACACATAAAATTCAGCGTCAGCGTGGTGTCGTCAGTGTTGAGCGTTTAATAAACATATTACAATAAAAGCATTAAGAATGTATTATGAGATCGTATACTACGAGTATCGCATACCGACATAGCCACTGTAAAAGTAGGTATGGGCAACCATACAGGCTCTGTAAGTGAAATGTACCTAGTCTCCCTCCCTTAAGGATCAAGTGACCCTCTTCTCCAACCTCCAGTATATTATAATATATAATCGCAGTGCGCCTGTTGTTTCTAAATATATAATGTGTTACAGTGTTGTGGGTTTTGCCGCTAAAATATTTCACAATGAGATTAATGAGAACACTACAACGCCGACTTGTGAACATTACCGTCATAATAGAAATAAGGTCGACAAGTGGTACCGCAGTATAGGTACTGGTTTCATTTTCCATAAAGCTAAGAAGTTAGGGTATAAATTACAATATTATAGCTAATGTTTGTATATTATTTAATTCTTTGTCGCTTCCATAGCAATCCGATTCCTAAAATACGAATTAAATTCCCTTTTCTCAACTTTTCAGGAAGTTTAGTAGAGAAAACGGAACAAGACCCCAAATTTCATCAAATTCCGTTCAGTAGTTAAGAGCCCTATTACAAATCTGCACTCTGCGAGATTAGGTATTTGTAGCGTTCCCGACATTTCGCATTTTGTAGTAATTTTGCAGTTGTATTTATCGTTTTTATTGAAGTAGGTTATTAAATTCATGATTTAAAATTATAAAATCTTTATTCCTCATGAAGTAACAATTGTTCTGATATAAATTTTGCCTAATAATATTATCGTAGATAGGAGTAATTCACAGTTAACTTAAAGCGATTTTCGAAGTTTTCTTAGCTTAGAATAAGAATTTTTCTATATTACATCAGAGATATTTCAAAATTCTAGGACCGCTATACGATTATATAGATATATACAACTATATGACTATATAGGACATTCTCATTTTATTATTTCATTTGCTTAGAACAGTTGTTCAATCCAGGAGCCCAAAAAAGTGCCTTCGTGCATTTTGTGAAAACCTTTCTCTGCAATTTTGGGTTTAATTAAAAAGTTAAGCAAAATTTACATTGCAGGGCCGCTACGAACTAGGCCAATAGCTATTCTGCACTATTCAATATGTCAAAATTGTTAATGTATCTTTGTTTCTTAGATCAAGAACGCCACAATTGGCCATTTTACGCAAAAATCACAAAAATCAATATGTAATATGCCACTTAATTATTGCGTGAAAGAGTAGCAAACATCCATACTTTCATACTTACAGCTACACTTGCAATGAATTGTGAAACGTGTATCTTTAAGTAAGTAACTATTACCTCACACCGAGACGAGACGAGAAAGATGAACTTCACTTTTCTCGTCTCGTCTCGGTGTGAGCTGACTCTAAAAGCTTTAAAGTTGGAGTTGGAAAATGACTCGTAAAGTGAGGTAAACCGAATATTTCGAATGTCTATTGATTTACGTAAAAGTTACATCACAATAGTTAGAGTCAAAATGAGGTTAATCCAAGGACAGTTACCATAATATCAACATAACAGAGTACATAGATCATGTAACTATCAAAATATAGTGAGTAGGTAAGTATTACCAAGTGTTAGTGTGTCAGTAAGTAGATAAGTGTTTTAGGGCCTGTCTGCATGCATAGTGAGTACCTATCGATAAGGATAGATACCCAATAGATTACCTTGGGATTGTTATGTGATTGTTGGGACTTGCTGGATAAGGCGTCGCCACGACATTTCGATCTCTCATGGGACTTGTCTCAAGCTCTCTTCTATCTATAGATATCGTATCTAGTTTGTATAACTACATATGATAAAGCGGATTAGTGAATGGGTTGGATATTATGGATATTGTACAACACCCCACGTTACGTAGTAGCAATAGTGTCGAAAGAAAGTGAGCGCGCGGCGTCATCGGTCATCCTACTCAGTATTGTAGAGAGCGCCGCTCGCACCGCTTTGCCGTATCGCGGAGTTGTCCATATTTCGTAATTCCGCGCAACTATGTTTCGTATAATTTAACCACCAAATATACCTGAACATTAAAATGGATCTCATTAGTGAATCAAGCAATGGCAGAGTGCTCACAGCGAGGCATATCATTGGAAAGGCCGCTGTTGAAGAAAATGCTATCAACGCAACTTTTATATGCAACAGTCATGACATCCAACCGGATTTTTTTGCCTACTTAGCAGGTAAAGGCACGGATTTTATACGGTAAAAGTAGCTTTAGGATTACATAATTTTTGAAGCAATTGATCGAAACAAGAAGAATAAGTTTTATTTTAGAAATAGATGCATAATGCCTTATGTCTAGGTGGTACGGCACATTTCGTCCTTTCTATTATTGTTAAATTAAAATGTATGCTGGTCAGAGAAGCTAAGCAAAGTGCTAAGGCTAAGAATTTAAAGTAAAAATTATTTATTTGTTTATGAGATGTAAATGAATCTTGGCAATTAAGTATTCCAATTATTCATAATACTTATTGCTCATGAATCCGAAATTAAGATTAACCAGCGTTAGATACCTACTTACCCTCTATATTGAAGAGAAAGAATTAATTTAATAATTAAATAGTTGATAATAGTCATTTATCTTGTTTACCTAAGCTCTAGATATTGGTTACTTTTATAGTCACATAGGTACTTAATTAGCAACCCACAGTAGGTAGTAATAATGGTATTCTCAAAATTACAAATTTTAGGTTTCTACACTCTGCCTACGTTTAAAAAAAAAATGCATTGCGTATTTCTGCACTATACCTGAGTAATCTACAGACTACAACACGTTATTAGTCTAGTCTTAAATGCAGTAACATAAGTATAAACCTAGTGTATTATATTCTCTTTGCTAAGTAGGTACATACCTAATATAAGAATTATAAGTTTTGTTAATTAATTATAATTATTAGTATTACTTTGTGGCTTGAACTTACATATTTTATTAATACCTCGTATTATTCGTTTAGTACCTATAGATTTTTTGTTTTGTTGTTTAAGAAAAATTTACGATGGTATTAATTATTAATGAACATAATGTAACTTTCTACTTAATAAGTTTTAAGTAGATTTTCCATATTTTACGTTATTGAGCATTGTAACCCGCAGGTTATCTATCTTTTGGATATCTATATAATGTAAATGTTATGATGCTTAACATGATACCGTGTCATTTATAAATACTTTTAAGACAATAAAACTGAGTTGTTTTCAATAATTGAACAGTAAGGTCTACAAAAAAGTAAAATCAATTAAGTATTCATTGATCCGTAAGATAAAAATTACCTCTTTATTTAAACCTATAAACTGTAATAATTATTATTATGCTTTTGGAAATAGTTAAATATCCTAATATTGCATTCTTTTGGTCCTTCGAGTCGCACCTGAACGTGCGATTTAGGTGAACACTAAATATGTAGAGATTTACATAAAATATTACTATTATAATAGACATTTTATATAGTAATTACGTAGTCTAAATATCAAAAGACAATAGTCCAAGGCTGCCCATCCTTTTTTTTCATGGCACCGAATGCTGATCTCTGAATCGATACATCTTATAATTAGATGTATCACGCTAGGCGTGCATACAAGCCGGCTTCCCTTATGAATATTACTTTATATCTATAAATTTTTAAATACGGAATTGGTTCGTTATGTAGCGCAATTTTTTGGGTGCAAAATATTGTTTTAGTTTAGTACCGTATTTAAAACATAATATGTTATGTTATAATTATAATATACAAAAGGGAAGCCGGCTTGTATGCACGCCTTGGTCTCAGTGAGACTGTCATATCAAACTGTCATACTATACAAATAAATAAAATTAAAGTGTCTGTTTGTAATTTCAAATGCACAGCATTAGTTCAGAGTTCTATTTTCAGTGCTCTGAATTTTCCCCGGCCTTACGGTTTCCGGACAATATAGTTCAAGCTTGATACGGTCGATTTTCGGTCAATTATCGTCTTGTAGCAAAAACCTTGCGGCTTTAGTCACCCTTGTAAATTCCGCATTAGGCTCCCTGGAGTTCTGTGTCCGCAATTGAGAATACCTGCAACAGACAATGATGTTCCTTGACGTTTCTCGTCAAAAATACACAATTTAAAAATGAAATTATTATTATATCTATTTCCCCTTACTAATAAAAATATTTACACAACGGATAAGCAATACAATGTATTGTCCTTGTCTGCCAAGCGACTTTTTTCCACGTATCAGACAAAGACAAAACATTGTATAACTTATCCACTGTTTAAATATTTTTAAAATCTATAATATCTTTACAGTTTATTTGGGAAAATGACGCAAAAATGATTTGCTAAAACCGTAACAATAATATTATAAAACAGTAGAGTGTAGACCAGTAATTCCCAAAGTGGTCCAGGTTGACCCCCAGGGGTCCACGGAGACTCAAAGGGGGTCTAAGTTGGACGTGACAAAAAATGGGGGTCTACAATCGTAAGCAGGGGTGCATGAAAATTAATTTGTTTTCGATAGTGAAGAACTAAAATGTTGGCTTGTTATTTTAAATAATATGATACCTAAATTAAACAATCTTAATAAGATAATAATTTATAAATAAATTGAGAAAAAATGGATAGTTCCGAAGTGGGAGTCGAACCCATACCATGTCGGTATCGCGCCGAGTGCTCTACCAGTTGAGCTATCCGGCCCTATGCCACTTTCCTTTATCAATTTAATTTATAACTTATTGAGCCACACCGTCCATCATACGGTAATACAACAACACAAACAATAATATGATACCTAAATTAAACCTTCTCTAAAATATAGGCAGATAATATTTTAAGAAGCTCAGCGACTGTTACTTGTAAAAACTTGCATATTCCAAATTCAGTACAACGCGTCGAGACTTGTTGCCGCGCCGGCCGCCGCCGCCGTCCCGGCCGCAATGCGTGTTCAAACGTGCAAATTAATACGACTTGTGGTGTATGTACTTGCAATCTTGTATGAACGTGTTTAATTCTTCACCAATATAAATACGAATGTCAAGGATAAACGTTACTCATTTGTTTCCGAAATTTCATAAAGAAAAGTGAATCGATATTAGTGATTACCAGGGTCGGTAAAGTAAGTACCTACCTGCCTATTTGTATACCTACCTACCTGCCTATATAATATAATATCGCGTGCCTAATGCTAAAAGGGCGCATTTTTCAACATTTTGTATTAAAACTTGAATTTTTTTATTTATTATTTACAGGTAGGTTTGATACGTTGTTTTGTTAATTGATACGAAACATGACCTAATCTAAGAAGAAGTGTCGTCAGTACAGTGTTGAATATTTAAAATTTGGTTTTCTTCCATCACAGGCAGATAAACGATTGCCCACATGTCTTTTATGCAACAAAGTTTTGAGCAATGACTCTATGAAACCATCAAAGCTGGAAGACCACCTAAGAAGGTGTCATCCTGATAAAATAGGTAAAGATGTAAAATATTTTCAAACATTAAAGGAAAAATATGAAAAGAGACCCACCGTGCACAGTATGTTCGCTTCAACGTCTGAAAACAACGATGATGGCTTGCGGACATCTTACAATATCTCATTACTTATAGGAAAACCGCACACCATTGGAGAACAGTTAATTTTACCTGCTGTTGAAGAGGTTTTAAAAACTGTTCTGCACAAATCTTCATTTGACATACTCAAAAGAATTCCTTGAGTAACAACACTGTACAAAGACGTATTGATGAATTTTTTTAAAGAAAAATATTTTTTTCTTTAAAATATTTTATTAAATTGAGAAATTTTTAAAGAAAAACCGATTCCATTTACAAACGTTATTTCGGTGGCAACAGATGGAGCTCCTGCCATGGTCGGGCGATATCGTGGGTTTATAGGCCATCTTAAAAGAATTATACCAGAGGTAACAGCAATTCACTGTGTTATCCACCGACAACATCTAGTAGCGTTGAGTTATAGATTGCACCAAATACCAATCGCTTCAATTTGTGATTAATGCAGTTAACAAAATTAGAAACAATGCATTGAATACGCGCTTATTTGCACAATTGTGCGATGAAAATGACGAAAACTTCCAACGATTGCTGTTACATACCGAAGTACGCTGGTTGTCGAAAGGTGCATGTTTATCAAGATTTTATTCACTTTTTGAATCAGTTTTAGAATTTCTGGAAAGTAAAGATCCTGATTTAAAAAAAACAATCAATTTTTAAAGCAGACATCGCGTATTTGACAGATTTGTTAAAAATATTTAATGACCTCAACTGACAATTACAAGGGGACAGCCTTAATTTAATAAAAACAAAGAGTGTAATTTCAGCTTTTATTGGTAAATTGAAATTTATGAAGGAAAATATTGGTCGGCGCGAATTTTCACAGTTTTCAAACTTATCGCAGGTAAAATGCATTGATGAAGATATTCAGACATACGTTCAACATTTGATTGCCCTGTATGATGATTTTAAAATCAGATTTGAAGACATTCTGTCGATGGAAATACCACCATGGATCATAAATCAATTTGATGAAACGGAAGTGGAGAATGTAATATTACAAGAGGAGCTACTTGAGCTTAGCACTAATGAGGAGCTGAAAGTGACATTTAAAAGAGGGTATCAAAAATTTTGGCTGCAGGCAGAAATACCTGAAAAATATCCTGGACTGTGGGGAATCGCGCAAAAGCTTCTGATAGCGTTTCCCTCGTCACTTCTCATCGAAAAAAGTTTTAGTGCCGTTACAAACTTATTAACAAATAATCAAAAGTTAAAAACTACAACCTGACTACGAAAATTATATAACCTGTTATATTATGTTACCCGGGCTATTAAGAATCTTTTGACACCTCATTCACTAAGATGGGATCAGTAGTATATGCAATGCGGTGTAACAAACATACATACATACATAGACTGCCAAAATCGTTTCGTTTTGGCTTCGCCGTAGTCGGGTAAAAAGAAACAGATTGAATATCACAGAACGGGGAGATTTGCAGTTATTACTTACTAAACTCAAGCCAAATATTGATAATTTGCTGCCAATCCATCAAGTACATCCATCTCATTATTTTTTTTTTTTTTGTAATTACCATTGTAGAAGTTACATTACGTTATAAATAAGTGTTCAATTTTGATTATATTACGACTGTTAAAACAATAATAATTACTAGTGTAATAATTTATATATTTGAATACCTATATAATATATATACCTACAACACAAGGATATATACTATATTTCTTTTTACCACTCCGAATGGGTCGTTTTCTAAATAACATTTGTGAGAATTGATCAGACTCAGCATAAGCATAATCCAATCCAACCAGGATTGGATTATGCTGAGTGACTGTAGATTTCAAAAAAGTAAAGTTGGAGTCACTTTTTCGATTGGCCAACTTTACTTTTTTGACATCCACTCACAACACAATGAATTAAAATTTAATTGAAAATTTGTTTAGTCTACCTACTTTATTATCAAATAATTAACCCTATCACGCAATCAATTCTAACCTTTTTTTTTCGAAAACTGTTAATTCGTCGTTGAAACTCAGCCACAACGCAAGTTTCCATAGATAGATAGATCTAAATTTCACTTTTTTTCGAGATTTAGAAATTGGTAGTAATGTAGTTGCAGGGGGTCCACAGGATCCAGCAAAATTTTAAAAGTGGTCTATGAAACAAAAGAGTGTGGAAATCTGGAAGTCTGGAGTCAGGAATCACTGGTGTAGACTATGTCACTGTTTTGGCGCGCATACCTAATGCTTAGAGCAAAACAGCTTATTTTAAAATAATGCCGTATAGGAAATAGCGTTTGTGGACTTTAGTTAAATAGAAGCTTGACAAGAAAGCTATTCTTACAGATTTGACAAGCCTAGTATAATAGTAGTTTGTAGTTACACACCGAATTCGCAATTCGGAATTCTAAAAAAGTACTCACACTGTGTTGGTTAATATTGGTTAAAACTTAAACAAATATTAGTCAAAATGTCGGCCAAGGTGTTGTTATGTAGCGTTAAATCATAATTTAAATTGTGCACGTAATATCATGTATGTTAGTCACTTTGCAGTTGAGACCAATCTAGTGATATAGGAGCAGAAACATGTATGTAAAACTAGTTTTAACAACAGGGCAACACTCAATATCTACATATATCACTATATTTATTTACTCTGTGCCTGTGTTTGTCCTATCATAATTTGCAGGATCTCCCGATAAACCGAATTTTATAAGCCAAGCCAAAGGCTACAAAAAGTTCTCCAATACAATATGGCAAATAATACAATATTTTCTCTCGGACTATTTTAATAATAATATAATAAACGTTAAGTTTGGCTCATAATATAGTAAGTACTTATACTTTAAACGAGATAATCTTGTATATATATATTTAATCGGTTACTCGAAAACGGCTGCAAGTATAAAATTTGTGGGAATTGATTGGTTGGATTGGATTGTGCTGAGTGACTGTAGATTTCAAAAAAGTAAAGTTGGATGGGGTCACTTTTTCTATTGGCCAACTTTACTTTTTTGACATCCACTCACAACACAATGAATTAAAATTTAATTGAAAATTTGTTTAGTCTACCTACTTTATAATCAAATAATTAACCCTATCAAGCAATCAATTCTAACCTTTTTTTTTCGAAAACTGTTAATTCGTCGTTGAAACTCTGCCACAACGCAAGTTTCCATAGATAGATAGATCTAATCTTCACTTTTTTTTCGAGATTTAGAAATTGGTAGTAATGTAGATGCAGGGGGTCCACAGGATCCAGCAAAATTTTGAAAGTGGTCTATTAGTCTTACATGCAATTTAGTATGCAGGAAGTTTTGGAGGAGATCCCTGGGAAACTGCGCATTTTTAAGCTATATAGTTTTTTCTTTTGTCGTGCAACAATATAATATACATAATGTACTTATATTAATGTTAATACGTGAGGCAAAAACTTTCAGTACAGTTTTACGGGAACTGTGCAACCGGAGGAGTATGAAATTTGGGCGGTAAATTAAAGATTACGCGGAGAAAGAGGCGCAGAATATAATATTTCTTTAAATAATGCTTAGAAAAACATAATAAACATAACAATAACGTACACTACCCCACATTTTTTACACACTAGGTACCGTGCATTTGATAAATACCTCAGAATAATGACTATAGCATCTGAGATAGATACATTTTTGTGGCACGTTGACGTTTTTTCAATTTGTCACAACATTTACATTTTTTTTTTACCTAAGAGGTAAAATTTACTACTAGAGATTGAACTTAAAAATTATATGAATATTTATGGGCGAATATCGACCACAGGGCGACCTCTAGTACTTATAATAATAGTAGGCACATAATTAAATGCCTAGTATAGCACAATTATCAGCTATCAAGGTCTTTCCGACTTAATTCTTGCACACTACAACACAAGTCTATGTCCTAATACACACCAGACAATTAGACACACTCGACAAGTAAGCACAGTTATATAGGTAATTATTACTGGCGCGAGATTGCCTTTGATTTTTTCCATAATTTTGTTGAAGTAGGTCTAGGTTATATTAAATACAATATTATCGTAGTTGCTTAGGTATTTACTTCTCTTGTCTCTATATTTTTGCACATCCTAGTGTTTGATTTAAGCTTTAAAATATTACTCACAAAATATTGTATGATAGGGCAAGATAGTCTATAGTTTTTGCCTATGGCTAAATATTGTGTCAACAAAAATAAAACAGTGCCATAAAAAAGTTTGCAACTATCTTTTAACCGTAAGGAAAAATATTGCTCCACTTGCACTGCACCAACTAACCTAAGTGGGTATTACTGAAGCAGCTGAAGATTCTTTTTTATGCAACGAAGGCTTTGTCTGCAAAAATAGTGTCATTGACGTTTTAAATTTTTGTAATTGGCGTGTAATTGGCACAAACCCTAGCATAGGATCTAGAAATAGCATTCAATGGTAATGTAGATATTGTCTTAACTGAATTAACCCGGTCCTTGACCAATTAACGAGTTGTCTCACGACATTAATTAACTAATTTCCACCTATTATAGGAATTAAAATCTTGGCAGAACAACTTGGCAATGTTTTATCTTAAATCTGAACCACATAATATCCGAATATATATAATAGTATCCAGTAGACACTTAGAAAACAAACCAAAGTCTAACTCGCAACATAATAATTATGTCCGTTATCATTCATAATATACAATAGTTTTTTTAAAGTAGGTTAGTACTTATTAAATTCATCCTTTATAATCAAATAAAAATACTTTATTATAATGATAGGTTCATTCGTATATATATATTGTGCTGAGAATGTTATAATTTTGGCTTCAAACATTATTAGCATTCCTGAAATTCACTGGTTCTAAATTGACTATGATTTTTTTATGAAATAAGCACGTCAAAAATTCAGACGGCTCGCCTGTAAGCGATTAGGTACCGACCTATTGTTTTATAATCTGAGGTACCGACGCGACGCGACGCTTAAAAACACTAAAACCAGAAAAGTTACAAGCCACACTTGTCTTGTACCTAACTGTCTGTCAGCCAGTCTCTTTAATCCGATTTTCTCAAACAATTGTCCTGGACACTGATTGGGGGAACTAGAGTGGCCTATAATATACTCCGCTGAAAAATAAAACTAATGTATGTGTATTATCCCTTTGGGCACTAGTTTTCAGTGTGTCGAAGCAACGCACGCCAGCTTTATATACTTTTTTCTGATATTTATTTATAGATACTGGCAAACGACAGATGAACCGGGGATATTTGCAAACTTTTAACTTGGCAACTCTATAAGATCCTCCAAAGTCAATTTGACAAATTAAAACTTGTCAAAAGTGGTTTTTGCTTGAAAAAGTAAATAACTTTTATTTGGCTCTTTTAAGTTGGCGGGGGGAAATTGTTTTTTTTTTTTTTTGGCTATTTCAATTGTTATTTAACTGTTCTTCAATGTTTGATCAAAAATTTTTTTTGTTCACTTTTTTTTTTTTTTTAATTTTCAAAAATTGAATCTCAAGTTGGCGCCAACTATAGGTTTTTTCAATATTTTTTTTAATACTTTGAAACTATCTCTTATGTGTTCGTTCAAAAAAAACATCTGTTCGGCCTTAATTACCTTTCGTAGTGGCCTGAGTATTATTATTAATTATCCCACACCTAATTAATTCTTTCCGCGCATGCGCAGTAAGCTCAACACTTACTCTGTTTTCGTAGTGGCCTGAGTATTATTATTTAATTCTTTGTAGTTGGAATAGTCAGCTTGTTTGAGCACTTCTAAACCCTGTAATTCAATATGGAGTGATCTTGAAAAATTACTTCGTCCGCTGTGCATCATAATTTATAAATTAATATGGTACATGGAAAATTAACTAGGTCTGAAAGTAAAACTGTTAAATTAGTATAAAACAATCCTGGACTTTTAATTTTTTCAAAAAATTATTAAAATAAACAATACTTAACAAATCGGAGCGTAAACACCGGTAAACACGTAAACACCAGCTACACACATATGCGTATGTTATTGATTACTTGTACTAAAGGCTCTAAGTGATATCCTTTGTAGATTAGCGGGAGATTGAATCAGCTTTCAATAATAACAATTATGTAAATTTTGTACACGTTCGCGTCTAAGGTTTAAAAAATATAAGATCTCGATAAACCTTTAATTAATTCAAAAGTTAGTTGGTTTAATTATTTAGTAACCTAAGAAAAAAATCAAATTTGATATCAATTAATTGATATTCTTTATATATATATATTTACGTTTCAATATAAAACTAAGATTCAATTTAACGTAATTGGGTCTTATGAGAGAGAGGTCATGTAAACAAACTTTTTTAATTGTCCTTTAATCACAAGTCTTGTGGTGGACAAGTTTTATGGCGAATATTACTGCGCATGCGCGGAAAGAATTAATTAGGTGTGGGATAAAAAAAGTTTATAATTAAATTAAAAGGTAATTAAGGCCGAACAGATGTTTTTTTTGAACGAACACATAAGAGATAGTTTCAAAGTATTAAATAAAAAAAATTGAAAAAATCTATAGTTGGCGCAAACTTGAGATTCAATTTTTGAAAATTAAAAAAATAAATAAATAAAAGCGAACAAAAAAAATTTTTGATCAAACATTGAAGAACAGTTAAAGAACAATTGAAATAGCCAAAAAAATTAATAAAAATCAATTTTTCCCCCGCCAACTTAAGAGAGCCCTTTTATTTTACTATCAAGTAACTCATGAGGTTATTTGACATTTTTTATAGGGATTAGATTGTTGCCACCCTTGATTTTTTAAAAATTTGCCGTCATTTCTCAGATTCAACTTTCGTTTGCCAGACTCTATTATACAATTATTTTCCTCAGGTCTCCAGCCATACGCGTGGGTGATATGGACTTGCGGCAGTCTGTCAGTTCTGGCGATCTGCGTCACGTATGTCATAACACTGCGAGCGGCGCTGCGGATATGGCGCGACAGCGTGCTGAGCGTGTCCCTCGTTCTATCTGTTTATCCTGTAAGTATCATAGCTAACTTTTAATATTAAAAATCGTAAAACATCGGTTCCTAAACCATCCTACTACTATTATAAATGTGAAAGGATGAGGATTTGAGAGGATGGATGAATGGATGCTTGTGACTCTTTAAGCCAAAAACTACTCAACGGATTTTAATGAAATTTGGTAGGGTAATAGTTTAAGCTCTGGATACAAAAATTACAGTGTTCCTGTGGGATAGTGTATTTACACGGGCGGAGCCACACTCACACTCCTAAACTATATCAACCCATTGGACTCTGATTATCGCACCCGTGCAAACAACAAATACACACCTTTGCGTTTCAATAAACTACAAGTATCATCACACATTCGTTACCACGAACTCATTTAGTGTTACGGAATACACGAGTGGGTTTGTTTGGATTTAGGTTTGAATTCCAAACGGCGAGTTGCACAAACCGACATTAATGGTTGCAACATGTCCGCCGTACAACAGCGGAAAATGAAAACATTTAAGTCCTATTGCCTTCTTCAAGATTAAATATAAGGTTAATGCGCTTGGTCTGTAAAAAATCTTTTTTTTCGTACGGTCAGTAAATAACGTTCGAAATGTAAGACGTTGGGCGTTTATGACCCGCTGTTTAAAAAAGTGTCGACCACAAACCAAAATACTATCAGATTGTACAATTTTCATTCATATTTCATTTCCTGTATTTATTCTAATTTAGATCCATGGAGAAGTGGAGATAATCAATGTGTTGTTAATCATATTTTATATAAATATTCGTTGAAATGAGTTAAAACTTGAGTTAAACAAAAATAGGCTTGCAGCCCAATTTTGTCTGTGGTCGCCGTAGCAAATTTTGCCATAGAAAATGCTCAGGGTCCTTTAAAAACTTAAGCAAAAAATTACCAAATATGATATTTGACTCAGATAGTTATTTCGAAAAGAATGAGCCTCGTTTCCAAATAGTTGACCCTACGTCGCTGCGACGGCTCGTAAGTCGTAGCATAGTATAGCGACTCCCGTAGCGTAGGGTTTTAAGCACGGGTTTTGAGGATTTCTGCGGATGAACGTACCCGTAATATTTATGAAGTTAGTATGTACTGTCCAGTGTCCAGGAATATGTTTGCACTATTTCTGAAATATTTATTTTATCAATATCATTTGTTTTTTTTTTACTTTTGCAATACCGAGTGACAGGACGGTCAATAATGAGAAAAGTTTTCCTTACGCCTATTAGGTAATTTGATAAGTATTAACTATCAAGTTACGTAATAGACACCTTATTTTATAATCATTTTATGATAATGTTTACATCGCTTGTTTACGAACCAAAAGAGGCTTGTTTTTGTAAACTAGAGGTCGGCTAGTGGTTGAAATTTAACCATAATTTATATTTTAATTTTTAAGTCTTAACTTTTTGTGCCTCACAGATACGCAATAAAAAATATGTATCCATGTACTTTAATATTGGATTATACTATAATATGTACTTTAATAATAAATTATACTTTATGGAATGCGAAAGAAAGATTGACAAGTGTGGCAAACAAACACCTAGTGCATGGAGAATAGAAGTAAGGAGTACCATCTCTATAAGGCAGAAAAGCTAAAAAGTGTCCGACAAAAGTAATTAAATAATAGTTCCAAAACTGGCCATAATGGCGCTAAAGTGGCAAGGGTGTGTGCTATGAAGTTAGAATTTTTGATGACTATGACTAGTTTTTAGTAGTTAATTAAGTAAATCATGAATATTCTAATTACTCGTGTAGTCGAAAATATTTTTATATATAAAACCGAAGAAGATCCCAAGATTTAATTATCCGTTTAAATTTTGCCGCTTTACACCCTTGCGTCTGTAGCGCCCCCTATTTAACGCTATTTTACGGACACTTTTCATGTATGGAGATGGTACTCCTTACTTCTATTCTCCATGACCTAGTGTGTAACTTTATTTTTTTCACCGTACCCTTGTTTTTTCATAAAACCTACTCTTAAGGCAGAGTCTCCGCCAACACACTCTGACATTGGCGATTCACTAAGGAGCCATTTTTTAAAAGAAGAAGAATAACTTTATTTTTATTAATTTTATGTGTTTCTAAGTATGATGTCGGAGTTTTGCTGGGGAGTTCAATGGGTGACGTTGTGAATTTTGTATTTCATCATAAATATGTGTTATTTCGGTTCATAATGTGTAATATTGTTAGAATATTAACCATTAAATATAACGAATATTTAATGGTTAATATTCTACCAATATTACAACGTGCACAAGTGTGGGCAAGTGGTACAACTTCTAAAAACGTGCTATTTTGTGTTCCGCCAAAACTCCCTAGGAACTTTCAGTCAAGCTTCTACCACTTTACTGAATCGACTGACACGACTCATGGACTGTACTGACTATTTATTTGGACTTTGACTAGACTTTAGACTTGACGATTTAGGAATACGGTGTTGAAAATTGAAACGAAAGTTCTATTTCCCGCCTTTTTAACTAGACACTGGCAAATGGTTATAAGCCAATGCCATATATAAATAAATAAAAAAAAGTAATAGGTCCATACATATGAAATTGGCGTTTTGTCGTACTGGCCACTTTGATCTCAAATATATCTTCTTTGGTTGGGAATTTCAATTTCAAATGTATACCGCTATTTACTCATGCATTTGTTTTTCGAAAACCGTCATTCATTTGTTTTTCCTCTTTTGTTTTTTTCTTTACGTCACTCTGTTTACAAAATGGAAAACTTGAAATATCGTATTATTTTCGAGTACGAGTTCCACCGTGGCACCAGTGCTGCAGAAACGGCTCGAAGGATTAATGATGTGTATGGCGGCGGTGTCGCAAAAGAAAACACAGTGCGTTTTCGGTTCCAACTTTTTCGTTCTGGAAATTTCGACCTGCAGACCAAACCCCGTGGACGGCCGGAGACCAAAGTTGATAATGAAGAATTGAAGGCTATTGTGGAAGCGGATCCATCGCAAACCACGTCCGAGTTAGCTGCAGGCTGCGGTGTTAGTGATAAAACTGTTTTAATCCACTTGAAGCAAATTGGGATGGTGAAAAAGCTTGAAAGGTGGGTACCTCATGAATTGAGTGCATCAAACCGACAAACGCGCGTCGTCTGCTGCGTTACATTACTCAACCGGCACAATAATGAAGGGATTTTAAATCGAATCATTTACCTGTGATGAAAAGTGGATCCTGTACGATAATCGGAAACGCTCATCGCAATGGCTGAACCCTGGCGAACCAGCCAAAGCCTGCCCCATGCGAAAATTGAATCAAAAAGTTACTTGTGAGCGTTTTGGTGGACTAGTGCCGGTGTCATTCACTACAGCTTTCATAAATATGGCCAGACGATTACGGCAGATGTCTATTGCCAGCAACTGCAAATCATGATGGAAAAGCTAGCTGCTAAACAACCGAGGTTGGTCATTCGCTCTAGGCCACTGCTGCTTCAGAACAACGCTAGACCACACACTACACAACAGACGGCTACCAAATTAGAGGAGCTTCAATTGGAATGTCAAAGACATCCACCGTACTCCCCGGACCTCGCTCCAACAGATTACCATTTAATTCGAAATTTGGATAACTTCTTGCAAGGGAAAAATTCAACTCCGATGGGGCAGTCCAAAGCGCCTTCAAAGATTTTATTGATTCCTGTCCGAATGATTTTTTTAGTAAAGGAATCAATGAACTACCTATGAGATGGCAAAAGTGCATAGGTATATACTTTGATTAAACAAATATATTATGTTTAAAAAAAATCGGCTTTATGTTTTCTCCTTTACAAAACGCCAATTTCATATGTAATGACCTAATATTATTTAAAAACATATTAGCTTTCTGCTCACCTTCCTCTACATAAACTTTTAACTGTGCCATACTTCTCCGTTCGCACAATTCTCGTAAAGCTGCACTTAAAGCTTTTGCTTCGCGTAATAATATATAAAAATGATATGTAAGTATATATGCCACTCACGATGGTTTAAACTTTATTAATTATATTTTTTTTATATTCACAGAGTCGTAATTATAATAAAAAGGTTATTATTTATGTTATGAACTATGCATAATAAGTAATTACGTTCACAATACACAATATGACATGTATAAAATGTTTAATAGGCTCTTTAATGTAGCCAATGATGTTAAACTACATATTAAAATTAATTCGACCTTAATGCAGACCTACTCAACAAACTCGACCGGCTTCTTAATAATTGTATAAGAAGAAGTACGACCACAGCTCCTCCTTCCGCTCTAAGCTTCATTGGCTGCCAATACGACAACGTCGTTCTCTACGGGCTCTGTATACACTCTATTCCCTTCTTCACTCCCCCTCTGCTCCTCACTACCTAACTCCTAATTTTAAATATCTGTGCAGTAGCCATGATAGAAATCTTCGTTCTACAAATAATTTGCTCCTTCTTTGTCCTTCTCATAGCTCCTCCCTTGTCCATTCAACCTTCCATATTCAGTCCATCCTCCTTTGGAAATCACTACCCCAAGAAGTTAGGCTGTCTGAGACAAAAAATGTATTCAAACGCAAAGTTCGTGAACTATACTTAAAATCATTGGCAGACTAGAAATATACTAGAATAAATAAGTAAATTATTTAGATATCTAATTATGTTATATATTATTATGTTTACATATTTAAAATATTAGGTAGGTTTATTTTAAATAAAGAATTATATTAGTATTTATATGGTAGTATTTATTATTATTATATATTTTATATATACTCAAAATGTCTAAATCTGTTTTCTTTTTAATACTATGAATCTACCTCACACTGTCTCTGCATAAACCATAGGTTGGCTGATGGAAAATGCCATAAGGCATTATGCCCGCCTCTGTACCTTATTGTGTGCGTAAAGTATAATAAAAAAAAAACTTAATTTCCATGACCACTTAAGTTTTTAATTTTGTATAATTTAAAATTTAGTAAAGGACAAAACATAGACATAAAACTATTTAATGGTTACAAGGTACAAATTGTGCATAATTACTTTGCGAAAAACTCGTGGGAATGAGTTAGCGATGCACAAATCGCATGTCGCCATGATCGGTGGCTTCTAAAGCCTTTGATACACGTATTACCTAGTAAAAGTTTAACGCATTTTGTCAGGTAATAAAGAGGTATTTGTAGGTGTGAAGTAACCTGTTACCAACGAGGTTAGGAGAAAATGCAACTTTTCATCAATGTTGTATATAAGAAATAGTAATTATATTATATTTCAATATTTCGATATATTTGATTACTTAGCTACATATTATATTCTATTAACAGGTAATAAGTCTTGTAATGTCGTCTGTGTATCACGCTCTTATTCTATATCGATGATTGACCAATCACCCCCATTTCACATCAATTACTTAGCTAAAGGTGGAAAAATAGAAAAACAGGTGTGACATGGAGTGTAGCAAAACATTCCAAATTTGAAATCAATAATAATTAACTAGCTGTCCGACGGGGAGTTCAATGGGTGACGTTGTGGAATTCGTAATTCTTCATAAATTTTTGTTATTTCGGTTCTTAATGTGTAATATTGGTAGAATATTAACCATTAAATATTCGTTATCGTGCACAAGTGTGGGCAAGTGGTACAACTTCTAAAAACGTGCTTTTTTGTGTTTCCCGCCAAAACTCCCTAAGAACTTTCATTAAAGCTTCTACCACTTTACTGAATCGACTGACATGACTCATGGACTGTACTGACTATATATTTGGACTTTGACTAGACTTTAGACTTGACGATATAGAAATATGGTGTTGAAAATTTAAACGAAAGTTCTATGTCCCGCCTTTTTAACTAGACACTGGCAAATGGTTATAAGCCGATGCCATATATAAATAATAATAACAAAATTGCTGTCCGACATACGCACTTATGTCACTGTCACAAATTGGTCCAGACGTTCGCGAGTTTTAGCGAGACATTGGAAATGCAATCCAATTTGAAATATAAGATTAATAAATAATTAAAACTATTGGCTAAAAAAACTTACAACCATATCTACTAAGAAAGGCTTTCCTTGAAATTATATTACAAAAGATGCGTATCAAATCTTAATGCACTTATTTTCTAATAATACTCCTTTTTTCCGAAAAAGTACAGTGTTCCTGTGGGATACTGTATTTACGCAGGCGGAGCCGCGGGAAAAAGCTAGTTTGAACATATTAAATATATAACAGTCTACTGCAGGCCCATGTTCACTTCATTAAACCTTACGTGAAAGTTACATAACCATTGAGTAATCTCTCTACAGTGATCTGGTATCGCTACCTTTAACCGGATTTCCGTAGTACCTACCAGTTTTTCTTTAGAAAACGGCAAAATGAGGTTTTGATTTTTTGCCTCTAAATTAATAAAAAAAATATATTTAAAAAAATATAATATAAACCGACTTCCAAAATAAAGGAAATGATAATATTCTTCAAAATCACTTAAAAGTATAAATAATTCTTGTTGTCGAAGTACCTAGTTCGTTCCCTTTTTAAATTCTGCTAAAATTTAACTATTTCTCTACTCTATCTTATTATTTTTGATCTCCTAAAGTGGTGGATCGATATAGGGGTCTGCATACAAAATAGTTTATTTGCGAGGATGGATGGATTGATGGATGTTAGGCTGACTCTTTCATGCAAAAATTACTGAACGGATTTAACTAAAATTTGGTACGGTAGTAGTTTAAGCTCTGGATTAAAACATAGGCTACATTTCATCCCGAAATTTTTAATTACAGTGTTCCCGTGGGATAATGAAATATTCTTTATTGTGCACACAACATAAAAAAAATATATATAAAAGAAAAGAGGTCAAAAATAACAATATACACAGGTAACACAATGGCGGCCTTATTACTAGGTAGCAATCTCTTCCAGGCAACCGTTAAAAAGAACACTATAAAATACAAAAAAATTAATACATGCGTTTATGCGTTGAAACAATATATATATACATACACGTATACATACATATATACAATGGATACTATCGGATACGACGGATCCACAGACAAAAGCTAGTAGTTTATGATTGTGATTGAGTAGCTTTTCCCGCGGCTCCGCCCGCGAAAATATATAGTATAGGGTCGGAGTATCCCACGGGAATACTGTACTTTATCGAAATAAAAAGTAGTCTTATGTTTCAAGCAAGAGCCTAAATTACTACCAAACCAAATTTCATCGAAATTCATTCAGTAGTTTTTTCGTGAAAGAGTAACAAACATCCATCCATACATCCATCCTCACAAACTTTCACATTTATAATAGTAGTAGGATTATACACTACTCTGACTGATGTAATTTGATATGACGATAGATTCATAAATTCGGTTAGTAGCGCCTTTGTAGAGCATCATCTCAGCTGTCAGCACTCCCAATATACTGTTTGTCGCTGCTATTAAAGTTTGTGAGCCCTTTTTGATTAGCGCGCGTAGTATAAGCACAGAGTAGAATATATATATTTATATACTTAAGTAAAGAGAAACAGCTTTCATAGAACGACCAAAATAATCCAAGTTTGAAAATTTTGACGTTGAATTCAAAGGCCCACAATTTGTCCACACAATCGTGGCACAGCGTAAGCATGTAGTAGGTAGTGCAAACAAAACGAAAGCTGTTTATCTGTTCTATTTATTATGTAAGCTATCTAGCTGTTTATCTGTTCGCCTTTCTCTAATCTGTGGCATGAGTATGACCACCGTAAAAATGGTTTCTTTATATGGAAGAATAGAAAAAATTACAGATTGATTATAATAAAGAAATATGGTCGTCATGTCGTTGTCGGTGGTCGTTTTTTTTCTTTCAAATGAAAATCTCTTCATCCCACACAAGCGCCGTATATTTTGCCAGGATGAAAAACCTATGTCATCCTCCAAGGATTTTGAAACTAATATGGAATTATTTTATATTTTCAGATAGTAGCCGCCCTTGCCCTGTTAGTAACGATACTCCCCCGGACACGGATCCTCTGCGAGGCGTTCTCCCAGCAGGTAGTGATGGTGGCTCTGTACCACTTCTTCAATCTGGTGATAGCGGAGTGCGGTGGGGTTAACCAGTTGATAGTGTAAGTAGATTTTTTATCCTACTAATATTATAACTGCTGAACGAGTTTTAATAAAACTTCACAGCTATAACAATAACTTATACATCATGTAAAACCCAATTGAACACGGGCAAAAGCTAATCCTTTCATATTTTTAAGACTACTCAGGATATGAAGAGTCAATAATAATGTAGCTCCCACACCGATTTCGGTCTTGGTGGCTTACGTTGAAACCTGTCCAGTTGAGCACGAGTTATTTTATAGTGCCAAAGTGTGTGCGCACTACACAAGAGCACTCTCTATTCCTTAACTCTCGTTACCCAGTGGGATGACCGACGCGACTAGAGAGAGAGGCGCAGGACCGACTTTTTACATGCCCATCCGACGCATGGATAATCTTTCCTGGCAGACAATCAGGTGATCAGTCTGCATTGTCCTAACCAGACACGAAAACATCAGGAACCGAGCCCACGACCTCCAAAGTCGTGAGCTAAACTACTGAACCACGGAGGCGTTAAAGGCAATATATATAATTCTACTGTACGTGTGTATGTCACTGAACTCCTCCTAAACGGCTGGACCGATTTGAATGAATTTTATTGTATGCGTTTGGGTGGCACCCTGGATGGTTTAGATTCACAAATCAGCCCGGCAGGACAACGTCTGTCGGGTCCGCTCGTATTATATAAAAGTAGTCAGAATCCAAAAGCAGAGCTCGTAGCTTTCTCTACATTATTTAGAGTTTTCCATAAACTTTACTTACTTTATAATTTTTATGTTGCTGATTTAAATGAAGTAAATGTATGGATTGAAGATTTTACTACAACATTCGGAACGTCTAAAAATCAATATATTTGGTATCTGGCCGAGTCAGCCAGTCAGATTTAGTATGCAAAACTTTCGTGCTCTGCCTAGTTTTGTTGCTTTGGAAAAAAATAGTATATATATGAGTTTATGTTAGTGATGAAAAGGCACAGGGTATAATCTACATTTTTACGTAGTATCGCTGTCGAATGTAACTGTTATATGTAACTCAATATGAATTTTAGAATAATTGGTACATTTAAATTGATAACGATAAATATAAAGGAGCGTGTTTTCGGCTGTAACACTCATCGAACATTTACCCCCTTATAGAAAAATATTTACACAACGGATACACAATCCATGTTGCCGTCTTTGTCTGATACGTTGGAAAAGCCTCTCAACAGAGTGAGATAGAAATATGGATAAGCGTATATCCGTGGTGTAAATATTTTTATGAATTATGGGGATTTCCGTTCTTTAGACTCTTAATCAGTCGGCAGATAGCTTCGCAATCGATCTGGATATCTCATCGCCTAACATTTTTAGAAATACTCTTTCTAAGAACTGGTATACAAAAACCGATCATGGTTTTTTAATTTATTTTTGTTACTGTCTAACCTAACCAATGCGAAAACCAATGTAATTGTGTAATCTCTTTAGCAAGTTATATTGGCACTTAATTTTCCGTTTTGTTTTCCTGTTAAATAAAATAAATAAAGTATTTTACAACTCTTTACGAAACCATCGTTTTCAGCCGGTCTGCTGGTGCTCAGTTGGAGACCCGGACTTTCCCGTGTTGCTGCTGGCCTTGCTGCATACTGCCCCGGCCGCAAGTTCATAAGTCAGTTTATTAACTAGTTAGTAGTTATTCTAAATAATATTTACTATGTCCTAGGATAATTGGAGAATTAGTATCTTTGCGAATATCCTAGGATTATTGCAAAGAGTCGGATTATTTGATTCTGAGATAAAATTTTGTTAAAAGTTTAGCCGAATTTGAATGGGGAATTATTTAGAAAGTGTATACCAATTTTTTGTGCATTTTTACTTTGGAACTCGGTTTTAATTTATTATTTAAAAATCATTATTAGAAATTCGTCTCGTAAAAGGATGAAGTATATATAGTAAAATATCTAAAGTTTATATAGTAAAATATCACTGGGTGGATTGCGTTAAATTATTCTCTACCTAATAGCCGGGTATCTATAATGCTATGGTTATTAATCTTAGGTCGGCTTATATTTTTTGTTTAAACATAATTATTGTGTATGAAGGCTTTTGCGGTGTTAATACACTTGAGGCACAAAACTTGCAATCACTTTTTTGAGCATTACATTGGGTTTGTGTTTGAAACTTATATGAAAGAATAATGCAAACCTTGAAGAAGGGAGCGTATTTCCTCCTAAAAGGCCGGAAACGCACTTGCGACTCCTCTGATGTTGCGGGTGTCCATGGGCGACGGTAATCGCTTTCCATCAGGTGAGCCGTTTATTCGTATGCCCCCTGATTTTATATAAAAAATGATCTAGATTATAGAATTACATGAATACGATGCATATATACGAATACCTAGGTGATAATATGCTTTGGAGTATGATTACAGTGCTATTTTAATCATTGCTCTATTAAACACGGTACGATATAATTAATGGCAAAATCAATTAGAGGCACCCTTTTATTAGCTTTTGATGGACGTTTAAGATATCACCTTCGCCCTAATAAATGTTTACAACGCTTTTACATTGATGAAAAAGCGAGTCGTTGAGTCATTGCGTTCATTAAATTAGAATAAACATAGGGGATTCAAGTTTACTTTTCTCTTGTACACATTTTACTTACTTATATATTTATAAATAATATTTTATAAATATTTATTTTCAGAAAATTGATGAATTGAAAAAGATAAGAATTAATACTGAGGCCCGAAACGTAAAGGATGTTGCGGATTTTAGGGCCCGTGAACGCTCTTGCAACTCCTTTGGCGTTGCGGGTGTCAATGAGCGGCGATAATCGCTTTCGTTCCGTCTGCTCTTTCCCTGGTCCATTTCTTAGAAAATAATATTAATAAATGTAGGTAAGAGCTCAAGCTTACAATCCGGCCAATATTATGTGAAATGTCCAAGTTCATATAGGTCAAAGGTCAAGCTAGTCACTGTACCTACGTAATAACTCGCAAGCCTTCGCTTTAAGTTTACCTTTCTAAACATAACACCTGTAATCTGGACTTACGTTATTATTTTACGAGTACCTTATTAGAATGTAGAGACTTCATAGAGTCGATTTAAAATATTTGAATTAATAGGAAGAATCAGCAAGACCGTAGCAGTAGCGAAAGCTGCCTGTTCCACCAGCCAGAACCAGCCTGGCTGTAAATCAGTACTTGTGTACTGATTTACAGCCAGGTTGGTGGGTACTGTAAATCACTACAAACGCAGAACTTATTTTAATACATATCTTAAAAGATTTTGTATTTCTGACAAAAAAATTGTCGTTACTGTATCTCAATTAAACGTGAAGCCGGTGTGAATCGTGTTATATGCACACGTCGCTACTGATCCGTAGCAATTATTCTATCAAGATAAATTTTGAATTCACAGTAGGCTGGCTAAAACACTAAATAGCGATAAGTATATTTAAAACAATTCAAATTTATATTGCAAAACACGCTTTTTTGTAACGATTTTATCTCACAGTAGAGAGTTCTGGAGAAAAATTATATTATAGTTAATTACATAAAAGGTTCACATTTAAATGTTGTAACTACATTTTCTAACTATATTAAGAAAATAATTCATTAATGAGTATTTCTATTTTGTCTTACAGGAAAAGTCTGACATGGATGAGATACTTGGTCCTGCAAGTTCCAATTATACAAGGAATATTGTTCTTCATAGTCTTAGTACTGCGAGCAGAAGGAATGGTAAGACTATAATATTAAGTAATATTATAGTGATTAGTAACTGGCTATGTTTTGAATCAATAGTTAAAAACTTTAACCTGACTATGCAAGTGACACAGCCTATGTACCACTTATACACGAGTATCGTCGTTATTATTATTAATACCTCTATCATTAAAATCGGATCAGTGGCTTAGGCGCTAAGATGGAACAAACATACATACATACATAGACTGCCAAAATCATATTGTGTTTATGTTAGCAAAAATGTTACCTTAGTAACATGATGTTAGCTTAAACATTAACCCACTTACTAATAAAACTATTTACACAACGGACAACTCAAACAACGTTGCTGTCTTTGTCTGATACGTTGGAAACGTCACATGATAGAAAAAGATAGCAACGTTGTTTAAGTTATCCGTTGTGTAAATATTTTTATTTGTAAGGGGGTAAATCTACAAACATTATTGATCCCTATTTCTGACCCCAAGGTCAAGTTTAAGGACTTCGTTGAATGACAATTTATAAGGTGTAAAACTCTTAGTTATTCTTACCGGAACTAACGAATACAACGAATACAATATTGTGATTTGCCTCTATTTCTAAATCAAATATACTTCGTTAACTAGCAATTAAAGGCGAAATTAGTAAGTCTTACCGGAAGAAACGAATTTTCTTAATTTCCCCATTTATTTATTTTTAAGCTCTACTGTATTGATACTTTTTTTGACCTTAAGTCAAGCCTAAGAAATTTCGTGGATTAACCTGAAGAGTTTTGAGTAATTATTATTAACCGGAACATGAAAGTGGGTCGAGGTTTCGATAGGTCACAGGGGAAACAATCACTTTCACTTGTTTTGCAATACCTACCTAAGTACTCAAGATATTAAATGACTCGGTGTTTTTTGGGCTAAAAAACTCGTTGGCTATTATAGTGTAAACTGGTATTTGGAACGTAGGCTGTCATTTAACATAAAAATTGAGGACAATAGTTTTTTTACATAGGTAGTCAGGAATCTGCTCAAAAAATCTGGAGGAATAATGAAGGACGAAAGAAATTACTATAGATTACCTGCGCCCTTATCCTTAACCACTGTTTGTTTTTGACTATTTTAATCGTTGTTAGATCTATCTTTATTACGTAATTACCCGACTGTCAGGAAGGGTTATGTTTTTCGCGCGTATCTTGTATGTATGTATGTATGTAAATTCCTTTATTCCCACGTATCTTCCAAACGGCTGGATGGATTTCGACAAGGTATCAGGTAGGTATAAGGTATCATTAGATTTGTCTCAATAACCCAAGTGTCTTTAGATAGCTTTTTTTTTTTTAAATGACAAAATGGCGGATTTTGGCGCCAAATTGTAAGTAGTTCAAATATTTTTTTTAACCAAACTTATCGACATTGATATCAAAATAAAGGAAATTAAATGGAGATTTCAAAAATATACATATGTCATGTATTTAAAGTTAATCAGGTATAATTACAATCATTTTAATGGAATCTATCGAATAAATTTGTAATCAATGGATTCAAATAGTCGTATTACCTTTAAATATATTAAAATGTTGGACACTATTGTGCATTTTTGTTATACCCGGTATAGTTAATCATATTTTGTATTTACGACGGTCACCAAAGCAGTTTTAAATTTTTTATTCCGCTACTCACTGCTCAATGACGCAGAGACCAGCTGGAAGTAGGAGAACTGCCTCAAGCTGTATTTCTAGAGTTTGATGATTCTAGTATAACTGGAAATTTACCAGGCATTGGTGTTCGTATAGAGCCGTGCACTACTGAATTTGATACTTTTCGTGGTAAAGGAAAGATCGAGCGACGTATGCTTCCATTAATTTTGAGCTGGGCGGTAACAGTTCATAAATTGCAGGGCACAACTTTAGACCGAGCTGTTGTTGATTTAAGCAGTAATATTTTCGCGAAAATATTACTATTACTGCTTAAATCAACTTTGGCTTGGCTTTGAGCAAAGTCAGATCACTTTCAGGTCTAGCGGTTAGTTCGCTATGATCGTAGATCCTAGAAAATTGCTACATCAACCACACGACCAAAACTATCTTGAGGAATTGAACCGCTTACGTCAATTATAATTTTCATTTTTATTTTGTTTCACACGCTATAATAATAATAAATTTTGTCCAATTTACAAAAGTCACAAGTAAAACACACTCTAGTTCATAGAAATGTGCCGGACAGAACACTAAAAAGTCTAAAATAAAATAAATAATTAGAAAAATAAAAAAACCCGACTGTAAAAAAACCTAATAAACTTAAGATACCTAACGCACTAAAAAGACTGAAACAAGACTGTGAAATCACAGTACTAAAACCTAATTCCACCTCTATTTTAGTTTAACAGATTATATATCGTACGAAAAAAACATTTACAAATTATATATCGTACGAAAATAAATGGGTCCCACTTGCTAACAAACACCATGACAATTATTTCACTTCACATAATCTTCAACCCATAGTGTAATCTGTTAAACTAAAATTGAGGTTGAATTAGGTTTTAGTACTGTGATTTCACAGTCTTGTTTCAGTCTTTTTAGTGCGTTAGGTATCTTGGGTATATTATGTTTTTTACAGTCGGGTTTTTTTTTATTTTTCTAATAATTTTTTACTATTTACTATTTTACAGGAATTATACTCAAACAGTTTGGTATACATCCAGCCGTTTGTAGCTGCCTCCATTTTGTCAGGCGTTTGGGGCATAATAATGAGTTTGAAGGCCGCAGAGGGAGTCGGTTTGAATCCTCGGCCGAGGTTTCTGGTACTACAACTAGTACTGATCATAGTGAAAGTACAGTCAGGCATCGCCAAGTCGCTACCTGCAATGATCTCTATGCCTTGTGTAATGGCTCTCAATCCGTCAGTCTTTGTAAGCTGTGAGTATATTTAGCTATGTTTATTATTACATAAAATCGTAATTATATACATAACAATATATTGGTTACTTAGCAAAAGGTTCTTAAAGTTTTAACGACATACGTTGTCTGGGATTTGCAAGGTCCTTAGTAACCAAGGACTACCAGGTTGGTTTGAGCTCTGAGCAATAACCATAGCTTTGGTTAGAGTTTTAAAATTGTCAACAAAAACCTTTGTAAATTGCAACCCTGTAACGCAACTAAAGTGGACAGTGGGTCTATTGCATAGAGTTGTAGGACCCAGTTAGTAAGCATATCGCGTGAAAGAGCCTTCACGTATTGCAAAGGTCGTAAACTGGCCTCCGGCCTTTTTGGCCTCAAATTTTTGTTGTGAATCGTCTAATTTGCGGGTCGTCGAGGGTGTCTAACTTCTATAGTAGTAATATAATATCCTCTATTTTGGTTACAGTGGTACAAAATATAATCACAATTTTCGAGATGCTGTTACTGTCGCTATGTGCGTGGAGACTGTACAAAGTGCCACGAAGCAAAACTGTCGAGAAAATGAACCAAATCGTCGTAGCGGTGTTGGACGATAGTGTCAGTTCTACGGAGAAAGATATAGCAGATCATAAAAGCGAGGAACGTTGATTGTGATATCCAAAATGTTGGAAAAAGAACTCATGCGCACTTTTAAAAATAATTGAAAGAGATCTAAAAATTTGAAACCTCGTACACTACGTTTGACAGATATGTTATAATTTCGAGGCTAGAAATTACGATCAATATCATAATTAAGTAAATGTGACATCAGTAACTGATATTTTATGCCATACTTACTTAGAATGGAACAAAAATATTGACACTGATTCTATGTTATTCTTTATTTTTTTTTGCCTATTATAATTTTACTCGCAGGTAATAATTAATGTTACCGTTTTGTACATTGCAGTATCTACATTTATGATACATTTTATAGATCTGATCTATTTTTAATTAGGTTTATTATAGTTTAAAGAGGCTGACAGGTATTAAAATATTTTGACGTGACAACGTCTTATAATTCGATGGAGCCGGCTGCACGCACGAAAAAACACGACTCATGCGGCGTTACCTCACTCTGAGGCGTTACATTTAAGGCTTGAAGTGCAAGCGAGAGCGCGGAACGAGCGACAAAGAGGCACAATCGGCCTCCGCGTTCGGCAGCGTTCGACATCTGTCTCTCTCCTACTTGAGTGAGCGATCCATCAGTATTTTCTTATGACGTTGACACGTTCAACTATCATCAGTAAACCGACTTTACAGACAACCGATTTTCTAGATTTAAAGAACGATTATAATATTATTATATTACGAACGAAATATTAATATAATATTATAATAATCAAGAAACCGCAACTGAGATCATTCAACGGTCAACAGACTGAATTCACTTATTCACCGACAAAACGATACTGCGATTCAGAAATATGTAAGACCAGTATAGTGACATATATCGAATGAATAAGTAACAAAAATGTTTCTCTCATCTGCAATAACATTAACGGATGAACCGATTAACCGATTTTATTTATAAGGACAAGAATAAGAAAATCAAATACTTATTTTTATTATGTAACTTATGATAATTATTTTGAATAGTACACGAGTCTTAGATAAGATTAATAATAATTAATTATTATTATAATTACTCACGGACCACAAATGGATATTGGATATATCATTATTCAATATCCATGCTCTCTTTAGGGATATTATGTATGTAATTACGAACGAAACAATGTAAATAAGTGTTCTAAGGTTGTTAAGTTCAATTGTTTTAGACATTATACATAAATACTTATAAAATATCGCCTAAAATATTTTAAGATAATTGTACGAGTACATTTGTGATTGAAATTTTAATTGATATTCGTCTCGATTTTACCAAGGCTTTAATTGTCAACACACGCATCCCAATTTTTTAAAAAATTGTTAGAATACTTAAGTCTTGATGTGATTTAAATTTTGCTATCGTAAATGATAGGTTTAAGGTGGTTTTAAATAAATGCACTTTAAAAATAAAAATAAAATATAATATTTTTGAATTATTCCTTGCAATACTCACTCCAATTTTTTTTAACCTACCTATTTTATAGTCTACTGTCTAGATATTCAAAAAGTGTAAAATAATGAACAACGCAGATTATAATGTACAATTGTACACCTTTTATTATTTAAAACAGTGTTTTGTATATCGGATAATATTGTGCATGAAATACAATAATAATTTGTTCAAATAAATAGATAAATACGCAAAGATGCCTAAAGCCAGATACATAGAAAATAGAGATAATATGTACGAAAAAACTGCACAATCGCACTTACTAGTAATTATTCCTCTTGTGTACCATCATCGGTCTTTTGTGATATGTCTTCTGTATCATCAGACGGTGTACCAGATCGCGAATTGTCAGAAGAATAAATATTCTGCAGCTCTTCGAGTTTGTAATGTATTTTTACGCCTTTCGTGGCTGTTTTGTTGACTTTATTGACCAGCGATTTCGTTTGTTCCTCCAATCGTTTAAGTCGAATGTCGCGAGCTGCAAATCGAGCTTCATGGTCGAGTTCACTGGATGTCGACGGTTCATTGTCTACGTCGGCCGTGTCGTGTTTAGTTTCGTCTTCTTTTTCTGGACAAACGTTTTCCAGATTCGAAGGCAAGTCTTCTACAATTTCTTGTTCTTGTTTACGTTCCGATTTGAGTGTGTCCAATCTAGAAATCAATGTGTCACCCGTGTGTAGTGTAGCAGTCAAATCAGATACAACAATAGAACATCCTTCATCCAAATTTTGCAATCTCTTGTCCTTTTCGTGTAGTTTCTCTTCTTGTCGTCGCACATTCTTTAACATCAACTTAAAATCAACTTTCACAATGGGCTGATCTGTGCCTGGATCTATGCATGATTTACTCGTTGAGGGTTCGGAGATATTCAAAAGTAAAACTTCTTTCGAAGTAGAGGGATCACATTTTTTTGTCTCTTTTTCATGACCCGTATTATTTTTATGTTCTTTATCTTTTACGCTCTGGCCTGGTGTTCCCTCTTTGGATGTCATAAGATATTCTGCATTTAGACGTTCTCTATTATGTAAAGAGTTAAGAGTATCTAATCTCGCAAGCATAGATTCTTCTGCTTCTAATGTAGATGTTAAATCTGAAATAACTACAGAAGTGGAATGCTCCAAATTTTGTAGTCTTTCATCTTTCAATAGTAATCTTTTATCTTGTTGCTTAACACTTTCCAAAATTGCATTAAAGTCGACTACAACTGTAGGTGCTAAGCTAGCACATCTTTCGATCTGTGATGTGCCAGCTTTAGCAACTGTAACATCTGAAGCTGCAGAATTAGTTTGTCTTGGATCATTCATTGATAAACCGCCATTGGGAGACTCTATAACTGCAAGAGTACTTTGAGAAATTTCTGAGCTACCGTGAGACTCAGTCACTTCATTTGAAGACATTGGAGTAACTGAACTTTCGCTGTCAACACATTGTTTCTGCAGTCTAGTCTCGTGTAAACTTAAATCGTGAGAAATATCAGGACATTCCATTTCATCTTCTTGTGTGTCAAGAGAAACATCAGCGACGTCTAACATATCACCAACCGGATCGTCTCTTTCTGCTGCCAGATTTATATCAGTGCTTGAATCAATGACAGTCTCAAAAGATTTTTTAAATTTTTTCTTGTATTTAAGCTTTGTTCCTTTGATATATTCGCTTTCGTCGTTTGATTCAGATGACTCATCTGATGGCCTTTCATCGCTATAACCACTTTCTGCAGAATTATTAAAAGACATTGAGTCTAGTTTTCTACTCGAAAATTCCATGCGTAGTTTTTTCCAGTCCTTTTCAGATTGTGTGTTCTTTTCCCGAGCTTGTTCCCATTTTTCCCTGCAATATTCTAATTCTTCTTTAAGTTCATTCAATAGTTTCCTTTTTTGTTGTAATTCGTATTTTAAGATTTTTTCGTGTGTATGTAATTGTTGATGATGTCTTCTAAGCCTTCCTACAACATGCCATGTTTTACTTAGCTCATTTGTAACAGAGCATAGACGCTTCTCTTGTTCTTGTAAGCGTGACTCCAGGTGAGTATTCAATTGCTTCATACGATTAACTTCTTTTATAAGAGCCAACTTTTCAAGAATTAAATCCTGTAAACAAAATATGTAATTTTATTATTTGCGAACTTGTATTTGGAAACTATTGATATTTTTTAAACAAAATGATTTATTATTTGTTTCAAAGAAAAGGTTTGTGATTTGGCAGCGTATCAAATCAGACTGTGAATTTTTAACTTTAATGGACTTTTTAATACTCTTATTTACTATTTGCGACGAATGGTGAATCATCATAAAAATTATGTGCATTTTATGAATCAGACCTACCTTCAATCTAATATAGGTCTGACTAACACTGGGCACTAGGACTGTTCCAGATTTCGTCTGAACTGGTTTGTAACAGGTAGTAACTTTCTCAGAAGAATTAATTTCAGCTTCACTCTGATGACTAAGTAGTTCCATTAGGACGCGCCAGACTTTTGGTAAATTTTGAACAATTTCTTCAGCCTTTCCAACTGAAGCTTCTTTGTCTGCAAGTGTTAAAAAAATATTCTGTTCATTTTAAATCGTAATTTTAACTAGCAATAAGAAAATTCAACGCTACTAATAAAATTTAAAATAACAAAACTATTCTTGCCTGCAGATGCATTTCCTGTGTCATAATTTGAGTTATTATCTTGACATTTCTCTGTATACCCCGCATCATTATCTTCGATTTGACCTACTAATTCTAAGAGCATTTTCGGTAAGGCTGATGAACCTTCTGAACCATTTTCTTGTTCTACCATGTGAGTCAAAATACCATGATTTTCCTCAAGACGAGTAACAAGCTTATCCAAATCTTTTTTTGACTTGTAACCTAGTAAAACTTGTGAGAAAAGCTGAAAATAAAATTAACAATACTTTATTGTTTTAAAATAAATTGAACTAACAAACAAATACAATTTTACGGAGATTTAAATATTTTATAGCCAGCTTTTAAAATCTTGATTGCAGCTTTTACCTTATTTACAACTGTCATTTCACTTTGTAGCCCACGACACTCCTCTTTGAAAGTTGCTATTGAACTATTTTTGTCGTTTACTGTATCTTCCAGTACGTTAACTTTATTTTCAAGCTCTTGAACTTTGTTGCTTAGATCTTCATTCCTTAAATATTTAATATATGTATTATGTATAGTAATTTATAAAAATGTGACCAAATGTCTATTGTAGGTATTTTGTCACCGCCATAACTTGCATTAAGTGGACCCGCAGGAAGTTTTTCGACTTACTGAAAATCAACTTACTTTGAAACTTCAGCCTGAAGTAGTCCTTTCTGTTCCTCTAAATCTCTAACCAGGGCTTGTTTTGTTACTTCTGCCAACCTCGCTCGCTCTTCATATAGCCCACGTAGTGTTCTTATGTTGTTTAGCTGTCGTTCATACTCCTGTCTCAGATCTGTGGAGAGCATGCTTGCTTCTCTGTCTGCTAGCGATTGTTCTATCTCGTTTAATTTGTTTTTGAGCTGAAAGTATTCATTAATACTTATATAATATAAATAGTAAAGTAGGTGTGTATAGGATTGTTAGAATTATAATCTTGTTTATAATTGTATTGCACACAATGGCAATTTGCATTGGCAAATTTTTAAATACCTATTGTTTGTTTATGAATTTTTTATCTGGTTGCTAAGAAATCAACCTGTGTATATGACGTGACAAGTGCTATAAGACGTGTTACACCCAGTTACTTCTCAAATACGACTAATAGGTAACTATCTAATATACTAATATTCTATTATAAAGAGGAAATATATGTTTGTTTGCAATGAATAGGGTCCTAAACTACTGGACCGACTTTTATGAAATTTGTCACAGATATAGAATAGACCACAGGAAAGGACATAGGCTACGTTTAATCGCGACGGTACAGTTCCCCCGAGATTTGGATTTTCTCGCACAAAATCGCGGGCAACACCTAGTAGGTAAGTATTTATCTACGACATAAACACGCCTCAGGTACTGGGTACAGGTGCTGGGTACTACTCATCACTAATAGAAATGAATACCCAGAAGGCCTAGTTAAAATTATCTACGACTTTTTCCGAAAGTAACAAGTTATAAATCATCACTTCTTTCGCAAGTTTCAACACCCTTGGCAAAGGTGTTCTATAAATAGTTAAGTGACACCACACCTTCCACCTTATGTGACGAAACGGAAGAGTTTCTACTTCATTTTCTTCGAAATGCAACTACCTATATATCTTATATAATAAGAAATTGGTAGTAGCTTTTACCAATTTCATACTACACATAATATGACGCTATACCTATATATCTTATATAATAAGAATTGGTAGTAGCTTTTACCAATTTCATACTACACATAATATGACGCTGAGAATTGCCTAATCAATTTGTCAACGCATCAACTTGGCCTGGCGGCTGGCAATGAGTGGCTCTGACGTTTGCTCAGTCATGTAGGTCCCTGACCGACCAACTTATTTGCACTTGCATGTGGTCGTTGGCTTGTAAACACTTTTCAATGGAAAATCAATCACTAGTTGTCTATTACTCCACGGTTTGGGCGGTGAAAATTAGACCACACTTCAGGAAGTAGCTACTAAAGAAGTACCTACTGAGCTAATTTTGTTTTAAAATGTAGGGCTAAAGAGTTACTTGTTTGTAACAGAGATATAAAATCCTTTGATTAGTTTTGTCATTATACAGAGTTTTAAATCGCTAATGGAAAGCATTATAGTATAGTCATTGGTCATGCAAAAAATACGTAAGGACGGCATAAAGGATTTTCTTTATTTTTTATTACTAAGATTTAATTACTATGATTATCTAGGTACGTACATGGAATAATATTAATTCCAATGTGTATTACTTATATCACATATTCATAATGATTTCAGTCTGGATAATGACGATTTTTTGTTTGGCTAACATAGCTTACATTATTCTTAAACCTACCGCTAAAATCTGAATACTATATTGATGTTCAAATACTTAAAACCCATTTATTAAAATCGAAGCTAAGTTAATTCGTAAAAATAAATCCTTAATATCGAAATGTAGACAACTTAAAAGTATTATATATTATACTATAAAGTATACTATATACTATAAAGTATAGTACTTAGTAGTTAAATTTTTCTGAACACGTTATAGAGCGTTATAATTATATGACATTGTCGACAAACACCACAGCTTTAAAAAATTGTGAGTACTAATACAAGGTAATATACTCGTAATAAAGCTTACCTCTAATAACTGATTTTCACGTAGGTTAATCATTGTTTTAGTTACTGCTATAACTTCTTTTAGTGCATTTATTTGTTTCATAGACTCTGTATTCTGAGCACTTAGTGAGGCTATGTCAGAATTAGCTTCTTGAAGAGCCTTATTGGAATTTGCTAAATCAGACCTTAGTCTGTTATTATTTGTTTTAAGCACATCTACTTCTTCGTTCATTTTTTCAATTATTTGTAAGAACTCCTCGTATTCTGTAGAGGCACGGCATGTTCTTGGTATTTCGATATTATTCGCCTGTAGCAACTCCTGAAGAATTCTATTTTGCTTCAATAACTCTAACTTTGATTTTCTTTCTTCATTCAGAGCTTCTTCCAAATTATTTTTCTCAGCTCTATGTCGGTCCAGAATGTGTCGTCTCTGTTCGCGCTTAATATCTAGCTGCTTCTTAAATTCATTCAGCTGTTCTTCTTTCCTTTTATTACGAGCATCTTGATAGTCTTCCACGGAATCATAGAAATTATCATTTTCATCATCGCGTGGACTGGTGTCTTCCATTTCACTTTCACCGAGCGTGTTCACGTTTAGAGTTAAACTGTTCTCGACGGACGGACCACTAAATACGTTTCCCATTTTGGAATAATTTTGTAAACAACTCACTACGTATAAAATGTGGGCAAGTACCAATACTGTGCTAAGACAAAGAACTGAAGTGAATTTCGATCGGCGTCACGGTGGAATCGGGATCCCGAAATAGACGCCCAGTCAGGTCCAGACATGTGGCGACGTTAAAAGTATGCGCAACGTACTGACTTTATGATATTCAGTGGTTCCTGATTCTTTTTTTTATTTTAATGCTATTATTAAAATATACTATAAATGTCATTCGTATTCATATATTAATACAACATTTTGTCGTTTTTTGTCTGTAAAAATATGCTCAAAGATGTGGAGAATGCAGATTTTAATTGTAATTGTCTAATACTTGACTGATCCATTCATCAGAGGGCAGGAACACAAGCATTTAAGATGTTTTAATACGAAGGCACATAGTGAAACGATTGCAGTAATGAGCAACAACAGTAGTAAGTATCAGGTTTTGCAGTTTACTTACGAAATCAGATTTTTCCAGATTACACAATGAAACATCTTGAAAAATATGATTTCGTAAGCCGTCGACGAATCATTTTTCTGAAGCGCCTAGCATAGGGCGGGTGGCGCTAGAAAAACAGGCGTACCACAACTTATCTATCTTGATCCAGGAAGTATAAGACTGCGGTTAATTCTGATGATTAACTAATTACTAATCTGGAAGTTTCAGGTTTCAATTAAAAACAAGTCTGAAATGTTTCATTCTATTTTAATTTTTCAAACCTTTAACTTACGATGACCTAATTTCTTAGGTGCTATTGCGAATAACGTAAAGTACGTTACGTAGGTACTTGTGAAGGATATCTGCGTTTGGTAAGTTGGTGGTAAGTATGTACCAGCTAGGAAGCCTATACTAAACTAAATAAAATATAGACATGAAATATGATTTTTTAAATACTGAGTAAAGTTTTTTAATAATGGCATTACCGTAGGCCATACAGGGTGTATGTCGTCAATCTGTCGGCCAATCAGTATTCCTACTTATTATACACATCCGATCTTCCAAGCACCCAGAAAGCACTGACAGGCACATATGCGGATGACACTGCAATTCTCACAGTAGATCAAATCGCCCATGGTGCATCAGCAAAATTGCAAAGAAACCTAGCAGAAATATTAAAGTGGTCACAAGATCGAGGATAAAAGCCAACGGGAATAAATCAATTCATGTCACTTTCACCTTGAGACAAGAAACCTGCCCAGAAGTGGAATTTAACCGATTACAAATACCACAATCTAATGGCGTCTGTATCTGTGAATATACCTGGACAGACGACTAACATAGAGAAGACACATATGGAACGAAAGAAAAGCTCTTGACCAGCAGCTAAGGAAACTTTACTGGCTTATGGGGCGTAAGTTACAACTTATATCTAGAAAATAAACTCTTACCCCCTTACTAATAATTAAGTTTAAGTTTTAAGTTAATTACTTAAAAATAATTTACGCAATGGATAAAGGCGTGACTCCTGCTCAGGTTTTTTCGAAACATTAAACGGAAAAAATGAAACAAAAACATTTTTTTTTATACACAAGCTGTCTCCAGCTATAGAAAATGTTTTTCATTAAAACAAAACATTTTGTGTAGACAAGATCATGAGTTCCAATGAGGAAGACGTAAGCACTCGCAGTTTTAGCGATTGCAGATGCAGAATCTAGGAGAAAACACAGGGGATCTAAAAAGGCCACTTTAGATGTTTTATATATTTTTTTCAATTCATATTAATTTTATGCATTTCTATTGAAAACTGTCAAAATTGATGTTTTCTAATAATATGATGAAATCAGATGAATCATGTAGCCATTTTACCATAAAATCACCATCTTAACTCATTGGTGCGCATGACAATAATTATTGATGAAAATCAAACCAGACATTTAAAAGACTAAAGAGACTAGAGATCTTGTGGGGCTAGAGCGTGGCTAGCCCCCCACAAGATCTTCTGTAATCAAAGTTCTGTAAACATAGAAGTGGTTTAATTGGGTTTAATGCAAAGACATGGACGTATCAATGGATACAAGATGGATACGTACCATACATACTTACCTGCAATGAGAAATTCATAATGACTGTCAGTTCAATGTCGACGAGACAGATTGCTATTTGCTAGCAATAATAATTATAGAGATATTATAGTTCCATAGACCGTAGTAGCCTTGAAACTGTATAGTTTCGCTCTGTCCACCTGTCTGTCTGTCCGCCATTTTAACCTCTGTAATCTATATCTTCTATACATATATTAAAATCGTAACTGGTCACTGTCAGTACATGGAATATATATTAGGTCATTACATATGAAATTGGCGTTTTTGGCGAAAAGGAGGAACATAAAGTCGATTTTTTTAAACATAATATATTTATTTAATCAAAGTATATAGGGGAAGATTGGCACCATTCGTACACGGGGAAGCTTCATACAGTCACTACACCGCCTGTTAGAACGACGTATTTATTACGGCTTTGCGTGTGTGAGTAGGCTCGCGCGGCCGTCAGTTGTCAACGAAGTTAACCGCCAGTGCGGCCATTGCGAGCAAAGCGAGAGGACGTAATGTGTTTTTGCACGCTCAAAGTAAATATTTTGTCGATGTTTCCTGGTGTTTCGTGGTTAAGTGAAGTGAAAATTCTATTGGATTATTGCTAATTGGTAAGTAACTACGATTACGTTAATGATAAAGTGTGTTTTTTGTTATTATTTATACATGATTTGTGTGTGGATAAAAATCTTTTATTTTTGACCTTCGGGGCAG
Organism: Phengaris alcon alcon; assembly: GCA_037179445.1. NCBI lineage: Eukaryota > Metazoa > Arthropoda > Insecta > Lepidoptera > Lycaenidae > Phengaris > Phengaris alcon. Next base: position 761,286 of record JAYRCH010000646.1, on the reverse strand, counting down.
ATTCGTACGCCTACTTGATGGGTACGAATTACGAATGTGCCCCGTAACTGTACGAATGTACCCACATGTATATTGTATTAACAGTTTTTTTTTATTTCAGAAAATACGCAAAAATGGTGCGGAATTACAAGAAAAAAGAGACTAGGTCTACATTAATAAATGAAGAAAATATGTCCTCGGCAATAAAAGATGTTTTGGAAGGGAAAATATCTTACAGAAAAGCAGCGGATAAATATAACATTAAGGCCTCAACTTTGGAGAGTCGAGTAAAGAAAATAACAGATAAACATGATGATGCTGGCACGAGCCGCACGTATCAGTCTAAGTTCACCAGTTATCAAGTATTTTCTAAAGAGCAAGAGTCCCAATTAAACGAATATATAGCAAAAAGCTCAAAAATGCATTACGGGCTCACAATATTACAAGTCAGGAAGCTGGCATATGACTATGCTAAAGTTCTGAAATGTACATATCCGCCAAAATGGGATGAAACTAGATTGGCTGGTATAGACTGGAGCCATGGATTTCGGAAGAGAAATAGTAGTTTAAGTTTAAGAAAACCCGAAAACACGAGTGCTGCTAGATCTTTTGCTTTCAATAAAACTGTCGTATATGAGTTTTACGATAATTTGAAAACTGTGTATGAAAGATATAAGTTTTCTGCAGATCGTATATTTAATTTTGACGAGTCTGGCATATCGACAGTTTTAGATACTCCAAAAGTGCTAGCTGCAAAGGCTCAAAAATAGGTCGGGCAAATAGTATCTGCAGAAAGAGGTGAATTAGTCACATTTGGCGGCATTATCTCAGCAAGCGGAAATACAATTCCGCCAATTTTTGTATTTCCACGAGTACATTATAAAGACCACTTTATGGAAGGAGCTCCTGAAGGTAGTATTGGGGCTACAAATAGAACTGGCTGGATCAACTCTGAAATATTTCTAGACGTATTGAAACACATAAAGAAACATACGCTGAGTACAAAAGAAAATCCAATTTTATTACTATGTGACAATCATGAGAGTCACATAAGTTTAGCAGCAATTAACTACGCACGAGATAATGGCATAATTTATCTGTCGTTTCCACCACACACGACTCACAGGCTTCAACCCCTAGATGTTGGAGTGTTTGGGCCTTTTAAATCAAAATTGAAAACAGCGTTTAATGATTGGCACGTGACAAATCCAGGAAAAACTATCAGTATTTACAATATCCCAAAAATAGCTAAGATAGCATACTTTGAAGCGTTCACCGCTAAGAACATCACAAGTTCATTCAGTTCACCAGGCATATGGCCATTTAATAAATTGGCTTTCAGTGATGAAGATTTTGCACCAATTGAGGTATATAGGTCCAGCAACGCAAACATTGACTGTCAAGAAAATTCCAATACAACTAATAGTCAACCAATGCAAGAACCTGATAATAATGCTAACGACACATCTGGAACTTTGGCTTGTAGTGAAGATTTACTTCGAAATGATCACATAGATTCAGCATCTTCTTCTCAGGCACATCCACTCGTAATTGAAACAACTGATCTCGATTCTGCATCTGGAATTGATGCGATACAGATCACTCCTCCTAGAGTACTTGAAGCTCGGTATCAGACTTCTGACTCGCACGAAAAATCAAGTCCTATTACACCAGCAATGATTCGGCCGTATCCTACAGCAGATAAAAAGAAAATCACGACAAAAGGAAGGCAACCAGGAAAGTCCAGAATTTACACCGATACGCCGGAAAAAAATAGGTTGGAGGATTTGCAGAATGCGATACAATTAAAGAAAATAGAACAAGAAAGAAAAGCGAAAGCGAGAGAATTGAAACGCTCTTTGAAATTTGTCACACAATCTAAGCCAAAAAAATCAAAAAAGAAAAAAGAAAGCAGTGATTCGGAATCTGAAAATTCTGACGTTAGTTTACAGGAAAGTTCGACATCAGTAGTAGATTATTCTGATGACTGTGAATATGAATATGTCGATGCTACCGTGAGACCCGAAAAAATTAATGACAACAGTTTTGTCTTGATCAAATTTGCAAAAAAGAAATCGATTGTCTACTACGTAGCTAAAGTTATAAGCCATTATTCTCAAACAGAATTTAATTGCGGACACCCATAGCGTTGACATTTCTGATATCACATTGGTTCTTCCTAACCCGAAATCTCCAGGAGCTTCTACGGCTAGGACCTCTAAATTATTCACATTTCCCATTGATTTCACACAATACAATGTGCAATAATTAATTATTATTAAGACTAAGTTAATCTTCTTACACCAAATAACTAGAATATTGATCTCTTATTGACTGATTCGGATTAAAAATTAGTATAGTCTACACCATGTTGTGTATTTTCTTTATTATTTATTTATTTTTCTAAGAAATGAATATGTTTTGTTGATAAAAACTTTTCTTATTTAGTTTATTACATCGTTGCTATTCTTAATGCCAATTAATACGAGTTTTGATTATTACTTTGCTATTTTATTTAACCTGTACCTACCTACCAACCTACCGTCCGAATGTTCCCCCATCTATGTACGAATGTACCCCTATAGTGGGGTAGATTCGGACATTTGACAGCTTTTACTAAAATGCATTTTATTCATTTATTTTAAGAAATAATGACTCTATACATTTTTATTAGGAAGCTGAAAGTATGTAATTAGTTATAATAACCGATTAAGCAATTTATCTTTGATATTAGAATTTTTAAAAATCAAAGTCTAAAAAGTGTACGAATGATGCCAAACTTACCATTACCATACCATTGCTATCTATGCACTTTTGCCATCTCATAGGTAGTTCTTTGATTCGTTTACTAAAAACACCATTCAAACAGGAATCAATAAAACCTTTAAAGGCGCTTTGGACTGACCCATCGGAGTTGAATTTTTTCCTTGCAAGAAGTTATTCAAATTTCGAAAAAAATGGTAATCTGTTGAAGCAAGATCCGGGGAGTACGGTGGATGTATTAGACATTCCAATTGAAGCTCCTATAATTTGGTAGCCGTCTGTTGTGCAGTGTGTGGTCTAGCGTTGTACTGAAGCAGCAGTGGCCTAGAGCGAATGAGCAACCTCTGTTGTTTAGCAGCTAGCTTTTCCATCATGATTTGCAGTTGCTGGCAATAGACATCTGCCGTAATAGTCTGGCAAGATTTAAGAAAGCTGTAGTGAACGACACCGGCACTAGTCCACCAATTAACGCTCACAAGTAACTTCTTTTAGTCGATTTTCGCTTGGGGCAGGCTTTGGCTGGTTCGCCAGGGTCCAGCCATTGCGATGAGCGTTTCCGATTATCGTACAAGATTTAATTTTCATCACAGGTAATGATTCGATTTAAAATCCCTTCATTATTGTGCCGGTTGAGTAATGTAACGCAGCAGTCGACCCGCAGTTGCGGGTGTGCTGCACTCAATTTATGAGGTACCCACCTTTCAAGCTTTTTCACCTTCCAAATTTGCTTCAAGTGGATTAAAACAGCTTTATCACTTACACCGCAGCCTGCAGCTAACTCGGACGTGGTTTGCAATGGGTCCGCTTCCACAATAACCTTCAATTCTTCATTATCAACTTTAGTTACCTTGTACTATTATCTATTCTGTACTTTAGTCTCCAGTCGTCCACGGGGCTTGTTCTGCAGGTCGAAATTTCCAGAACGAAAACGTTGGAACCAAAAACGTACTGTATTTTCTTTTGTGACACCGCCGCCATACACATCATTAATCCTTCGAGCCGTTTCTGCAGCACTGATGCCACGGTGGAACTCGTACTCGAAAATAATAAGATATTTCAAGTTTTCCATTTTGTAAACTGGCTGGCTGTGTTTGGAATTTTGTAACTTTGTAAAACAGGCTTTTATTGTATTAATAACTTCCTTCAAATGCATTAATAATAATAAATATAACTAAAATGGGGTTTATTATTTTTAAACAAAAAATGAAAACCGGCTTCCACAGTAAAAATGCAAAAAGTATGAAATAAAACTTCTGTTCCAAATAATTTTCCTTTTGAATTCGACTAAAATTGTAACTATTTCCCTACTCAATCTTCATATTTTTGAAGTCGGTACTATATGATGTCTACAAAAAAGTCTGTGATGGCATAGATATGTCTATCTTTTAAGGATACTATACCCATTCTAATTTTAACAAAATGATCACAATTAATGTGGTATTTTCAGAAGCTATTTAGACGGATACAATATTACCTCAACCTTATATAGGAGATACAAAAAAATTCAAAAGTACGTGTGAAAATTTATTATAAGTAGGTATATATTTTTACTCTGTGCTATTATATTATACTATATAGCACTATGTATATTTGCTAAAGAAGTTTTTTTGCCACGAACACTCCCACGCGGGCGAAGCTGCGGTCAAAATTGTGAATATAAATGGATGAAATTTAGTAGTTGCTGTCTTTAATTTATTACATCTATGATAGTTATAGACTTTGTATAGATCTCGGTTTTGGCCTCATAAAATAATATAATTTCATATTTTTCAGTGGCGTGCACAGGATTATGACACTGGGTATGCGGCGAAGTACTCGGTCACAAAAACTTTTTCGTTTATAAATTTTTTGCATAGCTACAGCCAAGCGACGGATCTCTAAGTCGAAACCATGCCAACAGAGCAAGTCTTAGATGTACTACTATTCATGTACATCTTCTACGGCAACCCAGACAAAACAGCTATAGATCGTCGCGGCGGAAGAAATTCTAATAAGTAAAATAATAAGCATATTTTAAAATATTATAACTACTCACCAGTCAGTCAGCTTCAATTTTCACATATTCAAGGTTCCGGTTACTTGAGATTACTATATCCCGATGTAAATTACTAAATAATATTCAAGGAAAACAATATAATTTAATCGTGTGTACACAACCACACAGCCAGTTATACGTTTCATAACTTTTAACATAAAATTTTCGAGTTACATTACTTTTTTGCTGGTTTAATTGTTGTACTCGTAACTCGGGTACACACCTACCATTAGACAGAATTTGAATCTTTTCACTGAATGACAATTGTGAAAACTTGTTATTTTTAATTTTTAATAAACACACATTTTCAAAACCTCACAGTCAAATAACATTTAAAAAAATCGACTAACTCACTAGTAAAAGCAAATCACTACAATTATTATAGAAACTCAGTAATAAACTGTTAAATGTACACACTTTCAAATGTTAAAATGAAAAATCTTTTAAGAAAACTATAAATAAACTGGAGCGATTAAATTGTAAACAATGCTTATCACATGAAATATGCAATATGGCCCCCGCGAAACACAAAACGTTTCTTCTATTTAAAACAAATAAAACCTTACTAAACAAAAATGCATTATGTGCATACGTGATTTATTAGATTTCCGACTATTCTTTTTAATCGGATTATAGGCAACGAATAATTTCCGACAAGCCAGTTCGGCGGTTTTCGGAAGCGTTCGGATAGCCGAGAGCCATCGCCTGCCGCGGGAGTTTCTGTTATATAATTATGTCGATATTCATGGGTGTGTGCGTTTGCAAAGTATGAAAATTACACATACATGCGATGATTTGTCCTGAACAAAGCAACCGCATGAGTTGCTATTTATAAAATATTAGGCGTTTTTAAGTTATTATATATATATTTTTTTATTTACTATTAATTAAAGTAACCTAAAACGTACGAACGTTTTATTAAAATATCTGTGAATGACAAGTAAAGCACTGCATTTCTGCCTACAAGGAGCGCACGCCCCTGATATTTTTGGGGTGGCTCTCCATACAATATGTGAAGTAGGAGTGAAAAAATTTTTTTCATTCTCCCCAATCGTATGCGGTGTCGATGAATAGGTATTTTTATTTTTTAAAGGCAAGGATTCATACATTACTTTTTTACAAAGTCTTAAGTCGACTATTTTCGAGAAATCGGCCTCCCTGGTAATTCTAAACTATGAAGGTGGGACCGCAGTAGTAGTTACTACGCGGGAGCGGACTAGTAGTGACCGGACGCAGCTCGTCGCGTCGCGGCAGCGGAAATAAGGTGGGTGGACCATGGAAGGCCACTCTAACGAGTAAACTCTTTTTATTCGTTTATTTACTGGATAAATAACAGAAAAAAATGAAGTAATACTTTGTTTTATTGTGTACCATATATATTTTGACGTGATAACGTCTTATAAATTGATGGAGCCGGCTGCACGCACGAAAAAACATGACTCATGCGTTACCAAGTACTGTTACTTGTTACCGCGCCTTAGGCATGTGAGCGGTGGGACGCAGAGGCTTGATGTTATTACTCAGTTCGGCGCCGGACTTCACGGCGGCAACACGCCTTCCTAAGGCGCGGCCAATTAGTTCCGCGCGCACTATAAACATGACGTTATCACGTTCAACTATCGTCAGTAAACCGACTTTACAGACAACTGTTTTTTTTTTAACCCAGCTTTAAGCACCATTTATTAAACTTAAGTTTTATTAATCTCTGCCAAATGGCCTTGCAAGGAACAGGGCTCCAAACAAGGACACTATTTTGAATCAATCGTTCAATTATAAAATAAAGTTGTACCTAACCATTAATATATCCGATTCTAATAAAACTACATAATATGCTCTTTAATTTAAACAACACATTAAACGCTTAATATATTTTCATCATCTACAAAAAACTTAACGAATATTACTTGAACACTATTAAACATAGAAAATATTAATAATGAGTATTATTTTGATATCAAATAACTTGCTAATGAGTTTTATAATGCAATTAAAAACTTTTTTCACCTAAAATGGCCGTACTGAGGTCCGTTCTTTGTAAGGCCAAAATGTTCCTAAGCTAACCCTAACCTAGCCTAACTCTTATAAAACAAAGAAATATTAATACATAGTTTTTAACTACTTACTACTTTAATACTTTAACGGTATTATACTTAACTAAAAACAGCTAAGTCTTTACATGTTCATGATTTATATATGTTCCTTGTAAGGCCCATGCAAGGCCAACCAGTAAAATTTTTGACTGGCCTTATAAAGAACTACTGGCTTTCCTAGCAACACTAGCAATATTTTAACTTAAATCGAGGAATTTTTTTTATTTTTTCTTTCGTACCTACCTACCATAAAAAAACCCTTGTATGACAAATCACAGTAAAAAATATGAGAGAATAATAGGTTGTTTAACTAAAACCAAACGTTTTGCTTTGCGCGCGAATAACAATTGTAACGTCGACGACCGAAGTCTACGAAATGTGAGATGGGATCGCACTGCCAAAATAGCGGTGCGAGCGTCTTGCCGTCGCGTCTGTGACCTTGAGTTTGATGGATCTTTATGTAATAGATGGAATATCCTTACATGTCAATAACTACGACTTTTTAATAGTAATTGGCCTTCAAAGGAGCGTGGCCTTCCATGGTCCACCTACCTTAGAAACTTCTATGTTTCCATGACCTTTAGAGATATAATCTTTTAAGTTTCCATGCTGAGATGCATGATCATGCTAGAAACTCTTTATGAAAATTATTTTGAGCGAAATCAGGCAATAGCTTTTGAAGTAGGTACCTAAGTACTCTAAAGAAAACCTATTGGCCCGTTGATAGTTACGGAATACTTCTTAGGATGGGACTATATGCTTCGGAATCCGGAACCCTGAAAATTCAGAGCACAGAAAATAGAGCTCTGCGCTATTAAAATAGAGTTGAAAATCGAACACATAAGTGTCAAGTCAAAATATGTCAATGTCATATTACATTTGACAGCTCGATACCTGACACTTCGATTTTCAACTCTATTGTATTGGCGCAAAGTTCTACTTTCAATGCTTATGGATTTTCTACGGTCTTCCGGATTCCGGTGCATATAGTCCCAGTTAAGACATAATATCCTGACATGGTCTTGGTTAAGTTATATTTTGTAAGAAGATTGTGAAATTTTATTTGAATAGGTACCTACCTAACCTATTTATAGGAAAATAAAAATAACGCATAGGTAGTTTTTTTTCTGCTCACCAGCAGACTCAATTTATTGATTGATATTTGTATTAGGCAACATTTTTTGTAATGTCAAACAAGATAAGAGAAAATGGAAAAAGCGATAGTGGTTGATTCGCGTTTCTAAATATTTTTGAGGTTTTCCGACTAAATATTTATGCAAATAAATATTTTCTACGTGTATAAATGCTTTCCTAATATTTGTCCACGTTAAAAAGCTGTTAAATCTCTGTAACCGTAATCGAAGTAAATATAAGAGAATTGTCCCGATTGATTTTTTATTTATTTTTAACAGTCGCTTTATTGATAATATTAGCTATTTAAAATCACTTTGTGCGTGACGTGGCTGTGTTGAAATACAAATTGGACACAATATAATAATGTGAAATTGGAATAATTTGTTGTGATGGATGAAAGCAATAAGAACTCCCCTTGTGAGGTAAAACTGCTACATTGTATTTGTAGATTAATATATTTAATACTGATTTTACAATATCAATATTGGTAGATCATAAAAAAGTTTTCTAATCTTCTATAATTTTGTTCATAGTATTAATAGTTCTTCTATAGTAGTCCTTTTTACTGATAGAATAAAGCCATCAAAACCCTTACTAATACTTTCTTTATTTTTACAACTGCTTCAAGGGGAGGTATACATTCATTTTGATTAAGAAAATAAATGAATAAAATATAGATGGCATTATGTAAGAAATTTGATCAGTTTATTCAAAAAAACTTAAAGAGCTAGTATACATAATGATATAGTTTATGTAGTTAGTCTTTTCTATATTATTGAATTAGACTTGTAAGTGCACTATGCTTCTTTTATTTATGTTGCCAATCTGTTTGATTTTTAGAAGTTAGTGGTTTATTCTTTATTTGTTTGTTTTTTCTGGTTAACAGTAATATAATACAAGCTCATTGCTAGAATTCAATATTAAAGAAAACTTTGTAATACTAAAAGCGTTTTCGGGTATAACTTTGTAATACTGTTGTATATTCTAGCAATGATTCATTTAAATATTTTAATATATTTTTGCTTTATAGATAGATTTATACTATTCATTTTATTAGGATTTCAGAAATGGTGAGGATACTCAGGTATTTAACGAAATAGAACATTTGAGGCAACACTTAGAAGAACGTGATGCACATGTTATAGCTCTCGAGACAGAGTTCCTTAAATGTACTTCCCGGGCCAATGATTTAGAAGAACAAGTAGGTCATTGGAGAGAGAAGTACGAAAGGTGAGAACTGCTTACATAGTTTATAATACATATGAACAGATCTATAATGTATTTGCAGTAAGAAAGCAGTGAATCATGCATATTTAAATAGTATATAGTACCTAGTTAACCAAAAAAGAGCTATGTGGCCTAGTGGGTAGACCTTTGGATTCACACTCGAGAGAGTGAAGGTTCGATTCCTAGGTTGTGGCGTTGTACCAATGAGACTTTTTCAGACCTCAAGTACACTATACTGACACTGTATGGTGAAGGAAAACATAGTGAGGAAACCAGCACATAGTTGGCCTCAGACGTATTGACCAGTCATTCCTCTGGACTAGGCTGACTATGTTGTGAGAATGCTGTATAAACTTGGGCAACCATACAACATTTACTAACCACCAGTCCCAGGCAGTACAGTATTTCAAGAGTGGGTACTTCCGACGGAGAATACTCTATAATCTGTCTGCCCGGAGAATACTGTCTGTAATAATCCAATAAAGGGTGAAAAGGCCTAAGTTAACCAAGTTTTGTTTGGAGTTCTGATAAATAAAAAAAGAAATACCTGGGTAACCGAACTTTGCGCAGAGCTCTAGTAGAACCCACCACATTCAGAATTTCCAAACAACGCAAAAATTAACCAAACTGCCAATCGGACTGACATTATTAGTGTCGAAATTATTATTATATTGTTGCACGACGAAAGAAATAACATATATTACTTAAAAATGCGCAATTTTCCACGGATAAAACCCCCAAATCTCTCTGCATACTAAATTTCATGTAAATACTTGCAGCCGATTCTGAGACTACGATTATATAATATGTACAAGATTGTCTCCTTTAAAGGATAAAAAGAATCACAAAAATATTTATCTGGACTGGGATTCTAACCACCACATTCCGTTTTTTTTAACAAAGCAAAAATTATACATACACTGACCAAACTGCCAATCAGACTTACATAATAGAGTCGAAATTATACATACATATACCAAACTGCCAATGAGACTGACATAATATAGTCGAAATTATTGAATACTGTTGCATCTTTAGTTTTTAAGTTTATTGTATGGGTATTAGACTTTAAATTTTGTTCATAGTAAATTATTTTTTTAAGATAAATTATAATTTAATTTCAGACTATATGATTCTCACAAGAGGGTCCAGAAACTCAACCAAGTACTTGAAGATAAGCTGTTACAAATGGTTGATAAGATGAAGGGTGAAAAAAGTCAGCTCACTAAAGACATTGCAACACTGTCAGTACGACTAGCAGAATCTAAACATAACTATAGTATGCTACAGAAGGAAAATGTATGTTTTTTTAAAATGTATTACTTATTTTCTTAAATGCCATTTATGATAATAATGAATAGTGAAATTCTTTTTGTTTTCAGGAGAGGTATAAGAATGATATGAACTTAGCAATACAATTACTGCAATGCAAACCAGACAACTTTGTTTCACAAAAACTTGACAATGTAAGTTTTGTATTTTTCATATACCAACATCTCCTCTCATCAGAGGATTAATTGCTATATATTAATATACTTGCTGTTATACCGAACAGACATTGTTCTGTCTTAACTATGAACTGGATATTGGAGTAAACAACATACTACCTACATACACCTACAGCTTCTACACCAACAACCTACACCTACAAACTACATATTAATACCTTCGACTACAACCTACACCGACGCCCTACCCTACAACCTACAGGCTACAGGTGAAGTGTGAGTGTTATCAACCACTGATGGTTTGAAGATTATTATAGTACTAATATCGCTATTAAACAATGGGGTTAGTGTTAGAACATTGAGGGTGATATGTATTTTTAATGCCAAACCATAAGATAATAAAAATGACATAACCAAGAGTATGTCAGAACATATCTAAGGAGGGTTCCTATCAACTATCTCGTTAACTATCAACGCGCAATAGGTTTTTTCAAATTACTTCAAAAGTTTCTGTCCGATTTCGTTCAAAGTAATTTTCTTAAAGAGTTTTTTGCATGATCTACCAGCATGGAAACTTACAAGATTCTATCTACAATAGTTTAGAAATGCTGGGGGGGGGGGGGGAGGGGACCAACTTACACACCACTTTGGAGGCCGATAACTCGAAAATGGGCAATTTTATAAAAAAGTCATGTATGAAACCTATATTATTTTATGATACCAAAATCGAGATCTATACACAATCTATAACTACTATACCAAATTTTATCCATTTATATTCATAATTACAGAAGCTAGGAAGCTAGAAGCGCGGACAGACAGACGGACGGATGGACAGAGCGAAACCCTTATAGGGTTCCTTATGTATTACAGAACCCTAAAAACGAGCGAGCCTTACAGTAGTCGCATATATGATGTGTAACATTTTATGAAAATGTTAAAAAAAACAATGCTTAGTTCGATTTTCTAAGATAAAAAAAATACGGAAACTTTTCCATTATGCAGTGACAGAAATCAACGTTAAAATTTAAAAAAAGCTATAAAAACTGAAATATTTTATTCGAATCTGACAGCCAACTCTACCACCACGCGATGATTTATCAAATTAATACTTCGCGCATGCGCTTCTGCGACTTCCTGTTACACACTTCCGTCCCATTTCACGAAATTGCAAGAAAGCCAGAGGAAAGATGTTACACATCAAAAATTACAAAAAAATAATTTCGGAGCGGGTGTTAAGAGTGAAATTCTCTTATGGGTATTGAGACTAGTTTACAATCTATTCTTTACCTACCGAATACACCTGAAAAATTTCATTAAAACCGGTCAAGCTATTTCGGAGGACTTCTGCCACAAACAGTGTGACACGAGAATTTAATAAATAAGATTTTATTTATTTCAGCTTCCTGTTGACACTCAAGCAAGAGTTTCTCAATATGTAATGTCCAAAACACCAAAAGCTACCAGCTCGAATCAATCCAAGAATGGAAATGATCTTGACACTTTTGATGCAAGTGAGTACGAGTTTAATATTTCTGCTTCACTTATGTCCAAAATCCTCGAAGATAGCATTCAAGATTCTGTAACAAAACATTGTGATACATGCACTTGTTCGAAATCTCAGAGTAAGCCATTTTGTTACAACGAAAGCTATTACACTGTTGCAACACAAACACATATGACTGGCGAATTCCAAGCTCCTTTATGCTCTCATTGCAATATTGAAATAAAATCTATGAACTCTATCCTTAGCATCAGAAGTGATTCTCCTCATAGAATAACACTGGTTAGTGAAAAAACTATAAATAAAGGTCTATACATACTACCACATGATGAAACTCCTAAAGTAAACAATAATATTGATCATAAAATCAATGATATCATGACACCTAATGATGTTCTTAATGAATTATTAAAACCGGAAGAAAAGATTAGATTTGATTTGAATGGTCCAAAAGAAACTGTTTTAAAAATTAATGAAGATATTAATGTTAAGAAAGTCGTAGTGCCCCCGCCTATATCTTTGGAACCATCGGTACATCACAAACTTTGTGATCGAACAAGAAATTCGATTTCCAGTAAGAAAAGTAGCATTAAAAGTGCACCTAATCATGACTTGCACGTCAAAGAACTTCCTAACGATAAAGATATAAAACCAGAAGCTCAGTACTTATTGCCAGACGCTAATAAATCCATAAGAAAGGGTTCACTCGGTTCATTGGGAGCTCCCAGTCGCACATCTTCTATAGCTAAGTCGACTGTAAGCACTCATAAATCTAATACGCAAGTTGGTCCCGGGCCAAGATTTTGTCACTTACGTATGCAGGCCGGCTCCAAAAATATTCTTTTAGATAATGCCGAACCAGATGTGCCACCTGTACTTTACAGACGTCAGAGCAAGTGCCATGAAAACACTATATTTAAAGATCTTACCGACGGACTAGACAACTTTATTGACTTAGATAGAAATGACGACAGTAAGAATGAGAATAACAATGATAATGTTGTTGTCGAAAGTACATTGATCGACGTACATGTAGATAGTAACAATAAGGAAGTTAGTTCCGAAGTCAAAAATGGTACTATTAACCCAATTTTACTAAATGTGTCTTCGTCGCCTCTGCAGCCATTGAAAACGCACAATTTCCTCAATAACACTGAATGTAATAATAACACACCAGTTGGAAATCCAGAAAACGTATCTGAAATTGATACTCTACTGAGTGACTTAAGAGCACCTCCAAAAACAATGCCAGACAGTAATGAAACAAATGAATTATCTAAGCCAGCTGAGATTTCAAATCCAAACGATAACCAAGAAATAAAACTATTTAACTTTGATCGATACGAGCAAAGCAAAGTAGATAGTCAATTTACTAGACCGCTGAAAAAGATAGACATGTCGAAACTACATTCCATTGAAAACACAAAAATATCCAAAGATTGTCCACCTTTAGGTGAAATTGAAAAGAACGTTTTGCCAAAGCCGTCCACTGCAAATATTGTTAACGTGTATCCTAATTTGACTCAGACGCATTTAAAAGTGAACGAATCTAAGAAAGTATTTACGAATGATCAAAGTACAAGTTCCCTGTCTAGCGATGATAGCGCAGCGATGCTTCAGAAGCAACAATTACTTAGAGTTGCTGAATGGGTCGAGAAAAATCTAGAACAGAATAACATAAATGATCCATTGGAAGAAGAAAGTTCGTATTCAACTCGCATAGCAAGGAGAGAAAGCAAAATAAATAGACTAACTGAAACACTGAATGAGCTAGCTCTAAACATGCCACATCCAGTCAGCAAATTCTCGAAATCTTACTCCAGAGGCGCTCGCACAAATTGGGTCAACAATCTATCGCAGGATATGTTCAAACCGAATTCGAAAATCGTAACGAACGTCGTAAAAGAAACCATATTTCCCGTAGAAAGTGATGAGAAAACGGTCACTGAAGTAAATAATAAATATACTTCACCGCATAGCGTCACTGAGAGCGATATTGCGAAAGACATACGCGAAGTTTTGAGCACTCAGAAGGGTGATAAAAGAATATCGCCGGAAGATTTGGCGCGGATGGAATATAACGTGAAGAAGTTTCTCCTGAGCGGACCCTACTGGGCCAACTCCAGCTCGTCCGCCAGGAGTCGCCGCACAAGCAGCAAGACTGAGACTGATGTATAAATTCCAAATTTGGAACGACATTCCATATTTTTATATTTGTATGTGTCTCAAGTAGCCGTTACAGAAGAGCGAATTTGTCTCGGTGATATCGTTTTTAAAATTTTGCATAATTGATAGTGCTGGTAACCAATCTACTACATAATACAATACTAAGTACTGGTTTCAAATATCAACTGGTTTCAACAAATTGGTTCGAGAAAATAAGTTTGTTTGCCTGTGGGCTTAGATAAAGAAAATCTCAATAGTTACGAATTTTTAATTTAGGCACATTCCAATACTAATACGAATTCGCTGTTCTGTAATTATATGTGACGATAGGTGTAATGCCGTTGTCGGTTCGGTGTTAGATATTATCTTGTGTATGAGCTACTAGTCTGTACGAGCATTAGTGTTTCCAGATGTGTATAAAGTCGGCGTTATATTTAGTTCAAATGTTTGAACATTTGACACTGTCCAAACTATACCCAGTTCTGTTTCTGTCCAACACACATGTTGGGAGGAATTGAAAGAGGGATAGCTATAATTAACGGTAAGATAATGTTTAAATATTTAAATACATCTAGCGTCGGCCTAGCTAGCAGTTGTGAATGTTTGAATTAAGTGTCCAAAAACATTCTTTCCATCTGTCATGTCAGTCATGAATATTAGCTATCGTTCCTACATTTCTTTATGGCTTGCCTTAATAACCAAAGCTTTACAGGGCTTTACGAAATCTTAAGTTAATATAAATCTGCAGATATTTACAAATTATTTCTAAAGTTAGCCCACCATGCTGATCAAATCTAGCTATTTATATCACCTAATTCTAAGTATCGATCGATTCGTTTTCTTAGAATATATTAAGTGATAAGGCTGCCATTAATGTAATTAAAAAGTGTAGCATAGATTAAAATTGACGCAGTATTATACGACGTAAAGTAGGTATGTCTATATTATGTGATACATCGAGGTTAAATTCACGTATGTACAAAATTATCTAGCACAAAGCTTCGTTCGTCTATTGATCCTATAATATATTTTGTATGAATTTTTTATGATCCGATCTAGTGCTTAAAATGTTTTAAACCATATTTACTTCTGATAGAATTCCATATTGAAAATATAAAGGTTTAAAGACTTGCAAAGAAGTATAACTCATTTGACACAGCAAGAAAAGGGACCTTTGGAAGAAAAATCGCAAATAAACTTGGTCGAACGCGGCCTCTATCGAAGTTAGCTTTGCCAAGATATTGTCTTGATTTACTACAAACCTCCGTCCTTTGTGCTAAATAGGTTGCCAAAATATACAAAATTAGTTCGACTTTCAAGTACCTGACCGACTATTCTTGTAAATTGAATGTGATTTTACGTAATACAACAACAGTTTTATTGGGTTTATAAAATGTATAATTAATGACTTGAGGACACGTATGTCAAGATCACGCGCACACTAAATTGTTTAGGATTTATATTGCGACGGAATTTTCTATATTTAAATAGAAAAATCTAGAATAAAACAACTATGAAATTAGGTTCTTTAGTATGTATTACGTACCCAACGCGGGAAAGGAGGATTATGTCTTGGATGTTTCGTTTAATTTTAAGCATCACATCGGATCATTACAAATGCTTAAAGTTATATACAGAGTAAAATATTAAGAATTGGCTTACACTTCTCTGTACTCATATATAATGATATAACGATTCCGTCGACTTAAAACAAATATGACATGCTTCTGCTATCACCAAAAATGTGTATCTAAATATTTTATTACAGTATTTAATTAGTGTCTTGTGAGGAGTTATTTGTCTGTAACTGCTAGAATGGAGTATATTTTTTAATCTGAATAGTAACGTTTGCTTTTAGAATAAAGATTTGCCACACTAGTAATAAATATTGAGCACAATTACAGTATTTACATTATTTCTGTGAAGCGTAGTTAATTTTTATACGTGTCTTGACTTCGGTCGGGCCTTATGCCGATTTTAGTTTTTTTTCTATGTTTTATTAAGTTTATTTGTGTTTTGTAACAAAGTGTACATTCCACGACATACTGTGGATTTAAGATTTTTAAATTAAAATGCAAAATTAATACAGACAAGGGCGGAAATGCACTTACGATCTAAACGGTAATGGGTCAATATTAAATAATATGATTCACGTGTTTATTATATTGAGTGGGTATAATTTGTATTTCGTTATATTATTTAATATCTTGATGTGATCCCAATTCCCAACGATTCAAATGCCATAAGTTATGATGTGCATATTATCATGTTGAATGTTTATTTTTTTAGGTTACTATAGTTCGTTTTAGTTTATTTTAAAAAATCTTTTGTTTACAGATTGTTATTTCGAGAAAGATCTAGTGTAAACATTTTAATTTAACATTTAACAAACATTTTACATTTGTAACAAAATTTTAACAATTTCTTGGAAAATAAAAAGTGGACAAAAATCTCCCTATGTATTTGGTTTAAACTAAAAACCTTACTGATTTATTTGAATTTATAGATAGGATAAAATAATTTTAATTGATAATGTGACTTCATGATACGGATGCTACAAAAATATCAAATACCTTACAGAAAATTAGTCCAGAAACCAAAATTTTACCACAACCACGGAAGTTTCGCGAACAGTGTACGTACGTGAGATTGTGCATTTTTGATATTATTTTAAGAATTGTTTTTCGTACAAAGAAAACTAGATCTGCTTGTTAAAATTTATTTTGTCTCTATCCGCTAAGGCTGGTCCCTCGTAAGCTTCAGCGATTGTAAACGTGTTTTATTTATTAAACATTTAAAAATTAATCTGGGTTTTTGTTACTATCTGGTAAACCACTTTAATCTAATGTAAGAAAAAAATTATACACAGACTAATGACAGACTGTAAATGTAAATGTAAGTCTGAGATTACAACCTACATTTACCACTTTTCAAAAAGATTTATTCAACAGAAATTCTGCAAACAAGATTTCTGCAAACTGCATATCATCATTTTATTAAGACGTGAAGCAAAAATTTTAAGTAGTTGACAGTTTTAAGAGTGAAATTTGGGATATTAAAGTTTATGCTGAGGAAGGCGTGCGAAATGCTTAAATAATACACGAATTAAAAAACACATGAAATTAATGAAAATATCAGCAACACACACTTCATTTTTGTACAAATTACAGTAGGTTTGACACAATTGTCAATGAGTGTCAATCTTTCTTTCACATTCCTTATACAACATTTACATATTTTTATTGCATATTTAAGAGGAAAAAGAAAGCTAATTAAGTTGAAACTTTAAAATTAAAACAAGAACATGGAATTATGGTCGAATTTCGGCCACAGGGCGACCTCATGTAATTATTATTCTTTAAACAATTATTGCTGTTTAGGTACATACTAATGACGTAGGTTAATTACGTACCCAATAAGTGAGTAACTATGAACCGCAATGTTTCCAATATTTTCTCTGAACATCCACAATTATTTCAAAGTCAAAATTAACCAAATCGGTCCAGCTGATCTCGAGTTTTAGCGAGACATTGGAATTGCAATCCTTTTTATATATAATATTCAATCACGAGATTCAACAGCGAAAGTTAACAATACATACATTAGAAAGCCAATTACAGAATCTATCGCTTGAAGTTACCTTATAGGTAATTAGAATTCGTTAACTCGTAAATTGACATATCTTTTTCAAAGCTTTTTGAAATATAAAAATCGAACAATTAGCAAACCAAAAAGCTTATTTAAAATTTGTTCGATAAGCAACTGGTCAGTAGGCGTGAAATAGGTAATTCTATAACAAGGAGGAAGAAGGGCTTATCTCTTACAACACTAAAGTTTTTCAAAATCATACGTCCATTGTGTGTTGCCCTTGGCCGATGTATTGTTTGAACATCTTCCAACTTGTACAATTTTACCTTGGATATGTGGTAGCTGATAGTTTTTGTCTATTGACTGTAATTGTAGGTTCATTTACATGAATACACTGAGTAAACTACTGTTTAACCTTAGGACTGTGGTCAATAGGCATGTTGCCTAAAATGTTTTTTTTCGTCTATTCGATGTTAGACAACATGTTAATAAACATTCTAGAATCCATTTGCGTATATCTTAAAAAATAACGAAAAAACAAAGAAATTAAATTTACAATAAGAAAGAGAGCGATATATCGGCCTGTTCATTGCCATCGTATCACGAGTTGCTACCGCCATACATTTGTTATTAAAAAATGTATGGCGGTAGCAACTTGTGACGTAACAAATAGTTTTGCGAGAAAGAGATCGACAATATTTTTTATTTGCTTTCGTCTTTAATCGCGTCAACCTGAATACCTATTTGTTTTAGATTTATGTTTCTCTATTCAACAATTTTAAAACTTAATTTATAAAAATGTGTTATTCCTCACTAGGCAACATCCTTATTTTATTGCGATCATCAAACTTGAGTCTTTTTATCGGTGTTCAGAATATGATTTATACAGTATTCGCCGACCGAAAGAAAGCTTTAAATAATGTGCCTGAGATAAGCGGTTTAAATGTTGTAGCTTGCTAATGTAGGAATGAATGACTCGTCAATACGCCTGGGGGCTACCCGGCCTACTATATTCAGATTCCCTGATTTCCTCACATTTTCCATCAATATGTAAGCGATTATAAGCATAAACAACAATATAAAGTAAACAATGAAGATATATAAATGGATAGTCGCGAGCAAAACAATTAAACCTAGATGGATAACTAGATAGTTTAATTTCACCTAGTCGACTCGGAAAGTGGTTCAAGCGTCCCTGCACTAAATGCACTTTTCTCACTCATTATGTTTATCGTTGTCGCTACCGCAAATTAGTGGTTAAGATCCTCCATTAGATTCCTCATTGTTGGGAAAAATCTGAAACACATTATAAGCCGTGCGTGCAACTGTGGCGTAGCGGTAAGTTCACATTTCGGCGCGGCGCGGCTGTGCCGCATGCCGTGAGAATTCGCTGACATAATGCACTAACGACCTCAACCTTCGAATTCACGTGCCACAATTCTGGAGCAAAGCCACAAAGCTGTCTCGCTTAAAATGCGAACATTTTAGATGATTAATGTTGTCATTGTACGTGCGAATTTCTCGACTTTTAACCCAATATCATGCTGTCTCAAAGGATTATACGAAAGTATGTACAAAACGCAAGGCGCGTTTTGTAAGCTCACCTTCCTTGCTCCAGTCGATGACCTTATTACCTGATAGAAAATGAAGCAGTCAAGATGCCACAAAGTCGTTACACAGGAACGCCATTAGGAAGCCCCATATGGCGCGTGTCGCACTCCTAGGAAAAGGTGTTGCGAATCGCACGAATGCTGCTTACCATGGAGAATTCCTGACGTAGGTAATTTACGCCACTCCTATTTCCTACGCTTAGACCTAAGGAATAATGTTAAATGTAGATATAAAACCTTCCCCTCGATGTTATTTTAATTTTAAATGTTTCAGTATCATATTATAGAAAAGGAGCGTGCTCAAATCATGCTACCGTCAAATTCTATTTAATTTAATTAAAAATTAATTAAATTATAATTTTAAATTATAATAATTAATTATTATAATTTTAAATTTAAAATTTAATAATTAAAATATGTCCGTCCCAGGATGGGTCGTCTTGGGGATCATGTTGGACTTCCGGCGGCATATATACCAACTAAACCCACCTGCGGATTGCCCTCAGCCGCTATGAAGGTTCGTGTCCCGGATCTGTCTAACACAGGACAACACCACCGGGGGGGTGGGTTCCCAACCTCTCCCGGAGCCCCGTTAGACAGGAACTTGGAGGTTGAAAATAGTTTACATTGTAAAAATCATGTATCAAACCTCAACTTTCGACGATACCCGAGACGAGGGTAGAATAAAAAAATCATCCCCACTTCTGACTTCACATGTCGGTATGGGGCAGGTCCCCTAAAATACAAAATTAGTACATGTATACCATTCTTTTAATTGGAAGCCTGCTTGCAATTATTTGAAAATAAGCGATATTTTCCTCGAGCCCATTAAATTATGAACACTGCAAACACGAAATTCAAACAGTAAAGTGCGCCAGTTTTCAACCTGATTTATAAACAATTATCCATCGTAGTTATAAAGCGTCTTTTTCCGTGAGTTGCAGTTGTGCAATAGAACGCTTAACTAGCTCGCATCAAAACTTACAATTACAAGCTCTTTTTCACGATTAGTTCCGACCCAAGTCGAGGCTCAACAGTTGTTTATGATCATTCTATGATTAACTATGATCGTTTGCTTTTTAGTGCGCATGAGAACGATTTGCACATGCGCAATTTAACAGTAGAACGTGTTAGTTTGACAATTTGTTTCATTTGACACAATTGTAAGTCTTTGACTAGAGACTTAAGTTCACAATTGCGCATGTGCAAATCGTGCTCATGCACATAAAAAAGCAAATGAACACGACTAACGTGTTATTAAAATACTAAAAAGCAATAAGAAGACTTTTTTAGTTAGATCATTGTAGCCAAAGTAGGAAATTTTTATTTCTATAAGATTAGTCTCTACATTTGCGGTTTATTGATACTTCAATGGTTTGAAATTATTGTTTCAACATTTAAGAATGAAATAAAAATTAGACTAATAAAAGTCTTTTTATCGCTTTAGATACAACTCGTAGCGATAAAAAACTTTTGATGAAAGTAGAGGCGATAGAGTCATATATATTTGATAATGGTCCGAAATTGTCATCAAAAGGGCAATCCTGAAAAACGCCGGGTATACCTAGAAGTTATGAGCAAGATTATTCTCGCTAATAACTTCTATATCCGGCGTATTTCAGGGTTGCCCCTTTGGTGTCATCAAATATGATTTAAAGTGAACCCATTGATAAACATTTCATTGCTGTCGACGCTGGGTTTTTTTACTATGAATTTTGGACCATACCCTTTAGGCTCCAAAAAGGATAGTTTTGCGATAGATTATTCTCGCTAATAACTTCTATATCCGGCGTATTTCAGGGTTGCCCCTTTGGTGTCATCAAATATGATTTAAAGTGAACCCATTGATAAACATTTCATTGCTGTCGACGCTGGGTTTTTTTACTATGAATTTTGGACCATACCCTTTAGGCTCCAAAAAGGATAGTTTTGCGACTATAGCTATGGTTAACTGTAAACATGACAATTTTAATGTCATTAAAACAATTCACACCAATGTTGTTGTTTTATGAATTTTAGAATCAATAAACAAATATTCAATCAATAAATTATCTCAATGAAGAACCGTGTCCTGCAATTTGCCCAAGTTTTTTATGAGGGGTATATTTTTATAATATTTATTGTTCTTATTATGGCTATGTATAATTTTAATAATATTAGAGCACATTGCATATAAACAAAATGAAATTAATTCCAATTTCCAACTAATTATAATATAATTATAAGCAATGAGTCTATATTACTGTGTACCTACTTAGAAGAATACTTTAGGTCTGTTTGGTAAAACGGGAAGTGAATAAAAAGTACACAAAAACACTTTCGTAAATGGGCATTGTATTAATTTAACAACTGTCTATCGATATAGTATGTAAGACCATCGACCATGTTTAGACACTTTGGACTTTAGAGGTAGTATTTACTATTTAGGGCCCAGTTAGACGAAGCGCGAAACCTCAAGGGGGAGCACGGTCTGTTTTAGTCACAGCAAATTGAGCTTTATCAACTAGGCCACAACGTACAACCTAATGGCAATCACCCAACGGTTAGGTTAGGTTAATCTGTACGATGTGGCCTACTCGATAAATCTCAATTTCCTACGGCCGCGTTGTGATACTTGTGGTCATACGCGCCCTTATACCAAAATGAAAAATCACACTGTGTGCCTTTTTTTTATAAAATGCACTCATTTAAATCTTCCCTGTTGACTCTTATTGTGCTAGGTACTGTATATGCTTTATTTCAGGGTTCATTCCATTCAGATCTTACTGACAAGTTTCAAAAAAAGACTATAACTAGAATTTGCCATGTCATTCCAAAATCTAACCGAAGAGGAAACTTTGCGGAGGAAATGCGGGTGCCTTCGCACCAGCGACATGTTGAAGGAGGCGCTGGCTTGCTTCCCATCCCCTCCTCCGCCCAGCCCTACTGTTGCAGTTGATGACTTTGTTGTGCCCGCTGACACGGTAAGTCGTAAGTAAGTTTATTCGTGATAAGCTTTCGGAATAAAAAGTAGCTATGTTAATACATAGCTACTACTACTACTATACCAAATTTCAGTCCGTTCAGTAGTTTTTACGTGAAAGAGTAACAACATCTATCCATCCATCCATCCACTTAGGCTTAGATACTATGATTAGTTAATGTAAACACCGCTTATGCGTCATTGGTCAATTTGGATATTTTTTACATAATATTACTGTCTTTTTAACGCGAATAGACTATAAGTGCAGAGTGAACACTCGGGCAATATTCGAAACAGTGCCGGGTTAAGCCAGCACGGGGCCCGTAGAAAATTCTGCCGCAGAAAAATTCAGGCCCCCGAGCGAAAAGCGAGCGTGCAAATTTATTTTCTATTTTACTACCTGAACTAAACTTTACACCCTGAAATACTATGTATGTTATAAAATACAAATAATTCAATAGCCTAAAACCGACCGTCGGCACTAAATAATATAATATGTTCTTTATGTTAAACGCGAGCGAGCAAAATTTTTTTCCTATTTTCCAGATTAAAATGTGTTCAACTTTAAAACCAGAAATACTTTGATCTTCGGAAAAATTCAATAAAATAAACAGATTAAGACGGAATATCAGGCTAAATAATAGAATATGTTGTTTGTGTTACAAGTGATCGAGCGAGCAAATTTTCTTTCTACTTGACCAATTATAATTATTTAAATTTTAAACCCTGAAAGAGTGCACTTGGGAAAAAACAATCAAATCAATAGCCTAAAACAGAACGTCAGTTTTAATTAATAATATAATATAATGATTATGATAAAAAGCGAGCGAGCGGAGCGAGCGCGACAATTTTTTTTATATTTGACCAATTAAAATCTATTTAAACTTTAAACCCTGAAAGACTACACTTGGCAAAATACAATCAAATCAATAGCTTAAAACAAAACGTTATTACTAAGTAATAAATAACATATTGATTATGTAAAAAGCGAGCAACTTTTTTTTCTTATTTTACTGGTTTAAAGAACGCTGTAAAGAACGTAATGTAATTTCTAGTTTTACTGTTTTGTATTTTTTTATCGACATTTTAAACAGTTTTTCTGCCTAAACGTCTTTACTTATGCAGTACATATAATGACCGAAATGTCCGTAACAGATTTTACCAAAACTTATTTGTACACAGGATTATAGAAAGTTTTAATATTCTATTGTTCACGATCTATAACTTCGAGAAATATCTTTAAGTTGAGAATTAATTCTTATGTTTTCATTATAAGAAAAACCTTGTGACGTTACTTTTGGATTTTCCATTATTATTTTTTTAAATCGGTGGTTTGGTGCGAGGCCTTCTTGGAGGCTTACCTGTGGCAGCCAGCCAGGCCGTGGGCGGTCGCACCGCCTCTGCTAATATGGAACTTTAAATAGCTAGTTAGATACTATTTTTTGTAGTCATAACTATTTTCAGTTCTATTGGGTTAATACGAGGGCTGCACTAAAAGTATCGGGAATGGAATATTTCCACTGTTCCTGTCATATTAAAATCTTTTTAATTTAAAACTCCTTGGTTTTAAAAATCGAATACCGTTTATTTATTTAAAAAATGATTCTCGGTCTTGTCACAAGGTCTTGTCAAACTTGTTTAGTCGTTGAGAAAATGGAATTGACTCGAGAAAATTCTAGAGCGATGATTTATTATGACTTTCGAAGTGGTTTAACACAAAAACAGTGTGTTGACCGGATGATTTCTGCATTTGGTGATGAAGCCCCATCCAAAACCACAATTTATCGCTGGTTTGCTGAATTTCAACGTGGACGTGTCAAGCTCAGTGATGATCCCCGTCAAGGTCGTCCAAAAACTGCAGTCACCCAAGAAAACGTTGATGCTGTGCGTAAGCTGATTGAGGAAGATCGACATGTGCCATACCGCAAAATTCAGGCAACTTTAGACATTGGCATGAGTCAAATACAAATAATCTTGCATGAACAATTAGGTGTAAAAAAGTTGTTTTCCCGATGGATACCACATTTGCTCTGTGAAGAGCAAAAAGCGGCTCGCGTTACTTGGTGCGTCAGAACTCGCGAAAGATTCCACGCAGGATCCTCAAATGCTGTATACAACATCGTATCAGGTGACGAATCCTGGATATACGCGTACGAACCCGAAACAAAAAACCAGTCACGAGTTTGGGTGTTCGAAAATAAGTTAAAGCCAACAAAAATTGTTCGTTCACGGAGTGTTGCAGAAAAAATGGTGGCCACGTTTGTCTCCAAAACCGGCCATGTTGCGACTAGGGACAAAGAACGGTTAATGCAGAATGGTATGCTAACATTTGTTTGCCACAGATCGTTTCTGAACTCCGTAAAGAGAACTACAGCCGCCGCATCATCCTCCATCACGACAATGCGAGTTCTCACACCGCGCACAGAACAAAAGAGTTTTTAGAGAAAGAAATCATAGAATTATTAGACCATCCGCCGTACAGCCCCGACCTAAGCCCTAATGATTTCTATACTTTCCCTAAAATAAAGAATAAATTACGTGGTCAGAGATTTTCATCACCTGAAGAAGCTCTGGACGCCTACAAAACGGCCATTTTGGAGACCCCAAATTCCGAATGGAATGGTTGCTTCAATGATTGGTTCCATCGTATGGAAAAATGTGTCAAATTTCGCGGAGAATACTTCGAAAAGCAATAAATACATTTTTAAATAGTAATGTTGTGTCACTTCCTTGATTCCCGAAATTTTGCCGCCCTCGTACAATAGAGCTGAAAATCAAACTTACCTACAAGCGTCAAGATTTTTAATTGCTGTCGTGTGTTCAATTTTCATAATTATTGTATTAGGCATTAGCGCGGAGTTCTATTTTTATGTTATTACTATGTATGAAAATTATTTTTTACGCCTCCGCAGTCGATGCGGCTGGAGTCCGGATAGACGTTGGAGCGCGGGGCCCCCAAAACGCGGGGCTCGTAGCTCTTGCTGCCTCCGCCTATATGGTTAATCCGGTACTGATTCGGAATACTGTGACGAATTCAGTGTCTATGTATATTGATGCAGTAAAAAATCTTTTGACATGAGATCTACCTTCTTACGCTTGAGTGGTGATAATAATAATACAGCAACAATTGAAATATTCTCCTTTATTGGCACATATGAGAGAGATGCTGACGTCTACACTATATATAGCCTTTTGGCTAACTGAAATAAACTAACTAGATAAGCTGTGGTTGTGACATCTGTCAATATGACATTGATGGTTGTACTTCATAATACTGTTATGTTATGCAACATACCTGTGCAATCCATCCAGCTTTGTGCGTGGACTAAGTGAAATTTTCCCCATTGGAGAAAAAAGAGATTTACCTAGTTAAAAAATAATTTTCTCAAAAATGTCTATAATTAATTTTAGAAATACGCTTGTATATCCGTATACTGCGCTCAGGAGAACAAACCACACCTTGTTAGAGAGTCAGCCGCGGTCGAACCCTTGAAGGAACACAAGAACGTAGACGACAGTACAGAGGTATTTCCTTTTATTATTTTATGAGCAAATGAGAAGACGGATTGCCTGATGGGAAGCGACTACCTTTGCCCATGGACACATTACAATATAGTATCTAGGAGTTACGTTTAGCCGTATTAGGTATACGTTATTTAACGATTTTCAATAGTCTCACTCCGGGCCGATGTATTTGTGCCGAAGCATGACTTTAAAACATGTTTTATTTAACTATATTTTTTATAAAACCTATAACCCGACTACGTAAATTATAATATAGTCTGTGTTACCCGGGCTATTATAGCGAATCTAGTGACACTGAATTTATTAAATCGGATCAGTAGTTTATGCGCTACGGTGAAACAAACATACACAAGTATATACATACATACAAAGTCTGTCAAAATCATTACCCTTCCTTTTGGATACGCCGTTGTTTGGCGTTGCCGGTAAATAGAAGCGGGTTTCTAGGATAGCTATATTACATACCTACTTAGAAAATAAGATTATCTGGGCACAGTCGTGACTTCTATCAACTTATCAGGCGGTTCCTAGAGGACATAATGGAGACATAATACAACTTACATTACGTCATGCCTCTAACATAATATTGTGTTTACTTTTTAACGACTTTTCCCACTCACGTGCGATCGATCGTTACGATCAGTGATCATTTATAGACTGAGATCTCAGTGTCACTTTACTTTCATTGTTACTGATAAAATATATCAAATTGTAGTATTAGTGCGCACAATGTCTGTATGCATATCCGCTGGTTTGTGCGGTGGGCCAAATCTTTAGTACAGGGGGTCAAAAGTATGAAAAAGTACGACTAATCTCTTCAATGTTTTGTGAGCCGTTTTCACTGCTACACACTTTATTTAAATATACCTAGAAGATTTAGAGCACAAATTCTCTAACAGTCTCACTCTCTAATAACCAGCGGATCTAAAATGCTATGTTTTAAGAACGTTGTTACAGCTTGGCAAATAAGTCCTGGTGGCGTTGATAGATGGAACTAAAAACTGTTTCAACTGTATCTTCATAAAGCCATTAAAGATTGACATGACATTTATACATTATAATAAAATATAATAAGCTCTCACTGTCGACAGGACTTTTTTGGCAAGCTCCTATACCTACTATTGGTTTCATTGATACAGATCGTAACGTAATGATCGATCGATGTGAGTGGGGCCCTTTAAACATGCACCCGTTTCGAAATTGACAAAACGACTTGTTAAACTGTTACTTGCTAACCAGTGGTATAATGGTACAAGTATACGAGGCGTTTCCATTTCTTTATTATTATTTTTATTATTATTTAATTTCTTTAAATTGTCTAATCACTCAGCCCAGCAATTTGAACTAGCTTTGTGCGTAAAAATTGATAGCTCTATCAAATAGCGCGAAAGCTTTCTAAAATCGACAAATATAGGTAATGAAATAGAACACAAACACACTTAGTACTTACTCGTAGGTACTAAGTATTAGAATTGAAAATAAAATATTGCTACTAATAATACACAAAAGATTGTACTAACAAGCTTAGAACTATTATAAGAACTCTACATTACGCGTAGCCATGCACTTAATTTTTTTTACAAGCCTCAACATAAAAAAAAAAATATTGCTAACATAAAAGAAGGGCAATTCAACAATTATATAAGCTACAGAGTACACTGTGCAGTCATAAAGTATTTTGTGTATCCGACCCGATACCGATCTCTTTGGGTTAAGGTCACCCGCACACATCCGTAAGACATAACGAATTAGCTGGTATTGGACATAATCATTAGAACACAACAGTTGGAAATAAAGAAATTGGCTAATAATAACTAACTTAAAAGTAGTTGCAATGTCTAGGCTCTCAGGGCTTGTTAGGTAGATAGGTAATACTTGTCGATTCGTATCGCCTACGCCCAGTATAGAGTTTCGTAGTTTACTCTATACTCGTTACTAGAGTCTACCCGTAACAACCAAACAACCAAACAAATAAACTTACATTCACATTTATACTATTATTAAGCTTAAGAATAGTAGGTGAGGATAATGCTTCACTAGGTAGTATTTAATTTTTTTAATACTATGTTACAAATTATTATGTGTTCATACTCATTTTTAGGGTTCCGTATCAATAGAAAAAACGAAACTCTTATAAGATCACTTTGTTGTCCGTTGGTCTGTCTGTCTGTCAATATAGTTATTATAATCAGGCGTTACTTTGCGTAAAATCCATAGCATACAATTAAATTAACATTATATCTAGTAATATCCCGCGAAAAAAAAAACACTTGAGTCTTGACAGGTTGTCTGTCAAGACTCAAGACCATTTATTCGGTAACGCGTGGAGATATCGAGTTGAAATTAAAACCGTATACTCAGGTCTACGGTACCTTGAAGCTGTGAAAAAAAGCCGTGTGATGTCGTGGGACACCGGATAGGAACCAAGTTCCTTATTATAAAAATATTAATTTTAAGTTTTATTCGAGGTATAAAGAAAATAATAAAGACTATACATAAAAATCTTACGTTATGGACGTTTTTTCCCGGCTAGGGTACCCCTCCGCATCGCCCCATAAGGAACTACGTGCCACAAAATACTTCTAATTTAACGTAAAAATAAAAGATATTGCTGTTTTGCCACAAAACACATATTTCGACACTCTCAAGGGAATAAAAATTCATGGGGTACTTCCCGTTCACCTAGAACTATAAAATTTGGCTAGTAGCATCGTATATAAATACTACTAAAACAATGAAAAATCCGAAATTTGCACATTTTAACTGAATTATAAAAAATAGGGGATCTAAATTCTAAGAGGGGTTATCTAAATTCTAAGATTCTAGTTCAAATGGTGTATGATATGAAAGGTCTTGATGTGAGCAATCCAATACTTATTTTATTTATTTTTTAGGAGGTATAATTTTTTATTTTAAAAGAAAAATATCAAAAATAATAGCCTCTTCAAACAAACTTTCATCACCCATTGCACACTACTAGACCAAAACTGCGAGACTTGATTCCTGAACTATTTATGATGTTCATTTCTATTTGCATTTTACACATTTTACATTCGTTGAATGCTATTAGGTCAAAAAATTATACCTAGCACATATTATTTTATGTTATACTTATCTATCACTAAACTATATATTATTTGCTAGTTATTCTGTTTTTCAGACACCGTACAGCATATGGACGCTTCTCGTGGAACTGTTCCGTATGCTGCAAGTGTCTATGGTGGCCACGGCCTTGGTCGCGTACTACCTGGTGTATTTCTACGTGCAGCTACTGTATATGACGTTCCGAAGTGTCATATACTTCCGTAATGTTGATGGGTCAGCAAATATGCATCTGTAGACTGTAGCCCGAGCAGGAACAATGAGGGTTTTTAAATTCGTGACATCTGACAGCTTTTTGACACGACCAGGACTGTCGGGCTTCCAAGCGCCGCCTGGTGACAGAAAGAGAATCGAAAATTCTTATTGGCCGTTTTTGATACCACTTACGCCACCAGATGACGCTTTGTGAGAGCGGCAGAAAAAATATCAAAAACCCTCATTGACAAATACGTTTTCGTAACGTTATCGAATGTCAATTGTATGGGCGCTGTCATAATTTTCATACAATTCTCTTTCGATAAAGTTACGAATACGTAGTTGTCAATTGTTCCTGCTGACCCCACTGATTGATTTCATTACCCTATACTCGTAATAAAAGGGGCAAGCTTGCTTACTCAAGTCTTTGTGGAGATAATAGAGAAATCATTAGCATCGTTATTCGGTAGTTCAAAGAAAAATATATTACATAGATTACATAGATGTAAGATATCTAATATTCATTATTTTATTTATTTATTAAGGTCAGACCATATCCTTTTATGACTTATTCAATGTCAAACAGTAAAGGCATTTTATTATTTTAAAATAATATGTGTGAAAAAATATAATTTAAGTACCTACCTAGTTATCATATGATTTATTCTTCATGACCTCAACATTAATGAAACTTTTTCCGCAGCCCAATGAAATTAACAATAGGAGTGATAACGGCTACGTCGCTTTTGGTCGCATTCAACATGTTTTTGAAGATCGAAAGACTATTTTGCTACCATTGACTACTGAAAGGTACCTAATAAATTTTTCTGCAGTTTTTTTTTTCTTCAAGATCTAAAAATGTATTTCAGGGAAGCTTTTTGTTTTTAAAGTATTTATGTAAAAGAAAAAACTATAGGTACGTTGGGTGGTTAGCTGTAAATTTCACCCGTAAAGATAGGTATAGTGAGAGACATAAATAACGTATTAAAAGAGCTTTTCATTTTCAGTGTCAAGTGACTGTGACAGAGTGACGTGACGTGGTTTATTTTGTTCAATTTTATCGTCAAGAACTAACGAAATTTCTTCGAGGATACTTCATATTTAAAATTAATTGTAACAGTAGGTACATAAAGAATATGGATTTTTAATGTATCTATTTTTTTATTTTACCCTATTCCTTAGTTTTTCGTCACGGTTACTGAAAATTGTGCCCTTAAAAGTTTTCGTTTTTGGAAAAAATATTGGGCTCATTCAGTTGAAACAAAAGATTCAAACAAACAATAATTGTTTCCGATTTAGAAGTTAGGCTCAATTCTTTAATCAGAAAGGGCTGATTATTTCACTTAAAGAGGGTTCTGTATCAGAAAGTAACTACAGAAGTAATTTAATACTTTATTAGTTGCTAAGATTTTTCTAACAGGTTATTTTATATTATATTAAGCAATTAAAATTTTTATTAGTTAAAAATAATTTCTAAAAATATATTTCCTAAGCAGATGATAACATGAGTTTGTACTTTATTCTTTACAAACGGTTATAGATACAACAGTAAGAAATGCCTGAAATGGAAATTGTTGTCGATTTTATTATCCACAAGTTTTATAATAAATTCAAATGACGTAGTGTCCATAGAAATCGAGATAAATTACCGAATTTCCGACCATTGAATTAAATATCTTGAATCGCGGACTCGAGATTGTGCCTATTAAAAGACTTTTTCCTTTCCTTAGAATGTCTATTTAACAAAGGCTTTTACCAATTTACATATTCGTTTCCATTCCGAGGTTTACCGTCCACCTTTTTTGGCCTTATTTGACTGTAATACCGAGATCTCATAAATCTACATGGAGGCCTAACCTCCTAAATATCATTCAGATTTTTGCTCCGAATTACTCTGTGTTTGCCTGAGGAACTCCAAACTCATTTGCCGGTTGATTTGAAGACAGACCGAGTGTGGCAGACTATCTATTAAGGCTGCGCCGGCGCTCCGGAGGCTGCGCTCACTCCTCAGTCAGCCTCTGTGTGCTACGGGTTGAGATTCGTACGCGAATGTTCGCGCGGTCGCCGAGCGTATTTTGTTCTGTGTAGTGTCGTGTTCTTTACTTCAAAATGTTCAGTTTAGGGTGAGTTTAAAAAGAATTACATAATTTTTATTATGTTTTGAATACTATTATGGGGGTATTATATTGCTAGCTATTAAAATATTAAATGAAAGTCAATAGTCATAAGTTATTAAAATATGAATTTGTAACATCTATGGTATCCACTTGACTTTACCGTGGATTTTCACCTTATATAATTAAGATTTTAGAGAAGAATTTGCAAGACCTGCAAGTAGCTATTGTACATACATTTCTCTATCGCAATGAAGGTAAAATGCGAATTCTTCGTAAATTATTTCAGTCATCATTATATATCCATTTTATAATCTGGATACAACATATTTAATAGGATGAGTAAAAACAAAATTAAAAAATTTAAGTAACCCCCGAATTAAATAATACATATACAACACACAATCTGGTGCAATATTTGCTTCTGAAAGACAACTTTTTCAATGAGTCTTCAAAGAGCAAAAATGGATCATTCCGTGCCCCGTACATACACGAGCTATTTCGCAGAATCGGTTGTGTTATGTGTACGATAGGTGCGAATAATGTTTACGGCAAGCGAATGTCGCAGTACCTAGTCCCTCGGCTTATCAATAACTTAACTCTTGAGGTGCAAACTTCTCTAAAACCAAATAATATTAAAAATAAATTAAAAAAAAACACTTTGCTGAGACACATTATAATAATTTAATAGCTTAGCTCCCTCCTGCATTATTACTTTGTTAAAAATACTATTTTACTTATGTTTGTTGTAATAGACTACTACGTGACGTCACAGCTAGGTACGACTTTAGTATGGAGCGTTTTCACGAGACTTGCGAAACTTTGTTTACAAATCGCTGTACCTTCAAAATATTAGAAAAGTCAATATTTTAAAAATAATACCTGTATTTTCAAAATGTAGACTTCATGTACTGTTTCTTCTGAGAAGTTACTCATATTTAAGAGTAGGTACTATTCATTAATGCAATAAATAAAATGTCAGCCTATTAGCCTATTATAATTATATTCTCTCATTGTGGACTTTAATTCACAATGATTGTTTCTTGAGAAAAAGGAGAGCTGTCGCTTCTAAATGAATAAGTAGATAATATTTAAGGAGCTTCTTTTTAAAACTTGACTATTCCTTCGTACTTTTGATGATACAGATTTTTTTTGGTAACATACAAATTTACACTCCGTGAAAATAAAACTGGGCCAAAACTTGATAATTACACCAGAAAAAAAAGATTAAAATTCATGATTTTGGTCAAAAATAGGTTATTCCATAAAGAAATCGAAAAAAAGTTAATTATTCAACTACACACACCGGCATATTTAGCGGAACATAAAATAAAGGTTTGTTATCAGTATCATATAAGGTTGCTGGCTGGTTTATACGTCATTTAATTTAAAAAGAAATATTTTCACATTAAGAAAACAACTGAACATCACATTTTATGCAATTGTTTTAATTTTATTCAAATACACCTGATCTGGAGCGAACTTCCAGTATTTCTTCCTTCTGAGTTTGATTTAAAATTTCATTGAAATACTGTTTTTTGTTAGTGTTTTTTTAATCGCGTATCTTTTTGGAGTTGAGGACTGAATTATGCCTGACTTAGCCCCAACGGAGATTGCCAGGGCACTCGAAATGCGAAGAAATTGTCAAACCTACAGAGTGATATCCAGAGATCTTCGTCGACCAGTTTCAACGTTCCATCGCAGTATCCAACGGTTCAGGGAGACCAGTACTTATGTGAGAAGAGCAGGACAAGGCAGAAAAAGACGCACTTTGAGTAGGGATGATCGTTTCATTCGGCTTCGTGTACGTAGGAACCCCCGTTTTACGGCCGTCCAAGCCCGACATGAGTTAGAAGCAGTGCGGGGTGTAACCGTAAGTGAGCGTACGGTACGAAGAAGATTCGAAGAAGCTGGTTTGGGTTCATTTGTGCCCGCCAAGGCTCCAAGGCTCGAGGTAAATCATCGTAGAAACAGGTTAACTTTTGCTCAGGAACATCGACTTTGGAACGCGGACCAATGGAGTAAGATATTGTTTAGTGATGAGTGCAGAATTCTCTTAAATCAAATTGACGGCAGGCAAAGAATATACAGACGCAAAGGAGAATGATACATTCAGACAAATTTTGAAACTACAGTTGCATAAGGTGGTGGATCAATAATGGTTTGGGCGGGCATTTGTTTAGGAGCTCGCACAGACTTGGTAGTGATTGACAGAGAGAGTCTGACTGCAGACCGCTATATCAGAGAAGTTTTAGAAGAAAATGTCGTACCGTTTGCCCCATATATCGGTGACGATTTTGTTTTTATGCAGGATAATGCTCGGCCGCATATCGCTCGGGTAACTCAAGCTTATCTTAATGATATGAATATCACTGTTATGGAGTGACCGGCGAGATCACCGGATATGAACCCAATAGAGCACGTTTGGGACTTGCTGAAAAGAAAAGTTAAGTCCAGAATTCCAGCTCCTGCCAACGTGGGTGAACTGCGAATCGCCGTAGTTGAGGAATGGCGGAGACTATCCCAGGAGATCATCGATAACATCATTCTCAGTATGCCTAGACGGGTAGAAACTTTAATAAGAGCACGTGGAGGAAATACGCGATATTAATCACCATTTTTCTAATTTAATTAATTGTTATTTTAATATTTATTTTCACTTTTCCCGGTTACATAAAAAGTTCAAAAATGTACCATTTTTCACAAATAGCCTTTACTCGCAAAATCTGTTCTTAATGTGATCTCATTTTAAGTAAAACAAATGAAACTTTAAATAACAAAAGAAGTGTAGTAAGTTGATTTTAAAATAAAACCATATTTTTTTAATTATGGACCTTTTTTTTGTGTTCCGCTAAATATGCCGGTGTGTTTATATTCTCAGATTGTGAAAAAAACACAAAAAGTGGAATAGTAAGGTTTTGAAAAGAAGTTTTATCTGATGTAAGCATTGATAGGAAACATGATAAGAATAAAATTGGTGGGCAATTTCAATAGCACATCTCTAAAGGCAGTTGCATAATGCATTTAGAATCCGTATAGCGATATGTACCTATCATGGTGGTAGGACACGGGCCGGGCGTGGGTCTTTGCGCTTGCAAGAGGTTTTCAGTCTAAAAGCAACTATTTTGAAAGAGTTTACCTAAACCAAATTTCCATGTGAGTATCGATTAATTTAACATCATGAGCAACTATATGGTAGATTTTACAAATATTTGTAACGACGCAATAGACGGATATATTTTTTGACATTCGCTATAGTACTATGAAGCTAGGTATATTCTTAACAAGAGTGGGTATCATCGTTTTGGTTTAATAATGATAAAAAAAATTCCCCTTTACTTCCCCTTAGCTTGCAGGTGAAAACTACTTTCTGAACTTTACCGCACATTTTGTCAATAATTTACTAAAATTTTTATCACAAAATGGAGTCAAACTATTCCTAACTAATAAATTTACAAAGTTTAAATGGAATATGACAGTATACCTATTAATTTGTAAAACTTAAATGTGTAATAATTATCCTACTAATATTATAAATGTGAAAGTTTGTGAGGATGGACGGATGGATGTTTGTTACTCTTTTACGCAAAAACTACTAAACGGATTTCGATCAAATTTGATATGGTAGTAGTTTAGTTGGTTTTATATTTAAAAAAAAAAAACATTTTTTTCAAGGAGCAACTGTGTTCCCAGGTTTATATGTGGCAGAGACTTAAGAACTTTATTATGATTATTGAAGCATCTCAAATGTTTGTACTAGTTCTGTGACCCCGCTTCGCTTGATCGGAACAAATGAACATTCGCATCCAAACATTTTCCTTGCTTTGAATCTTAGAATTGTGCTATGAAATTCAATTTTATTGTAATATTACTTTCGGAATGTGATGTGAGATATTGGTGTACAGATAAACCATGTAGCTCTGGCAATATCTGGCAATGGCCCTCGGCAATCTTCGTTTTTAGGGATCCGTACCCAAAGTTGAAACAGTAAAAACCTATTACTAAGACGACTCCTCCTGTCCGTCTGTCTGTCACCAGGCTGTATCTCATAAGCCGCGATAGTTAGACAGTTAAAATTTTCACAGATGGTGTATTTCTGTTGCCGCCATAACAACGAATACTAAACACAGAATAAAATAGATATTTAAAAAGGGGCTCCCATACAACAGATGTGATTTTTTTGACGTTTTGTACGGAACCCTACCTTCGCGAGTCCGACTCGCACTCGGCCGGTTTTTCTATGGAAATGACAGACGATGTATATAAGCAACTTCTTCAAAAGTTGATGTCCCATAGTACGATTCCCTCGATGTGGCCATTTAGGTCCGTATAAGACCTCAGTACCAACATTGTGGACTTATTAAACGTTACTTAGTTGTAATTATAAATGTAACAAATAATCAGATTTTGGAACGGGTGTTGGTGTAATTACGTACGTGCAGGTGTAAAGCGCCCGTTGTGTCGCCAGGCGTGGTGTAACGGTGCCGCGGTGTCGTCACGCTCGTGCACGTGCACATGTCACAGTAAACACGACCCTTGGACGAGGAAATTTGGTGGGATCGTAGGATATTCGTGGGACGAGTGGATGGCGAAAGAAGTGGTCAGGGTCACAGTAAATAGGCCGGTGTCTCTGCGTGGTTAAACTTCTTTGGCAACTTTATGATTATTTTATAATAATACCAGCATTTGCCCGCGGCTCCGCCCGCGTAAATACAGTATCCCACGGGAACACTGTTCTTTTTGCGTGAAAGATTACCTAATAGACATCCATCCATCCATCCTCACAAACATATATATAAAGTAGTAGTGGGATTCGCCGGTGTGAGCGCATATTGTGTGTACGTATACTACACTAGTGGGGAAAGCTTAAAATTGATAAATTTTTTTGTCCGCAAAAAGTTTAGAAGCAGATCATTTTCTAGAAGAAAAGTTTTACCTCGATTAAGGTGAATTGAGTCAAATACCTATTAAAGTTCAAAATTTATTCCGCGATTTGGCACCAGCTTATCACAGTTATAGAATATGATTATTATAATTATTTAATAATACGTAAATTGTGTAATAGTTAATAATTATTAGTAGCCTTGTCGGTGAATATAACAGAGGAAGACAATGAGGCCGCTCGTGAGATCTGAGGAAGAGCGCAGGGCCACTGACGAAGTACACCCAAATATTGTTATTGTACAATTCAGATTATTGATATTTTAATATAATTATTATTATGTAAAATATTAGCGTATTTACAAGAGTTAGTAAAAGTTATATGTAAAATATATCACGCGCTACGAAAAAATTCTCGTAGTCTTAAAAAGAGTTTAACGCGCATGATGTCTTACCATATTTTATATTAGGTAAGTACATACTTTATAATGAAATAAAAAAAAAATATCAGGCTGTTGCTTTACATATTATCATCGTCTTGTTGTGCATTTTACAAAATATAGATTCATTGTTAGTGTTTATGACTATACTCCGTAGCTGAATCTGAAAAGTCTGCTTAGGGAAAGTAACCCGAACCCAAAAAAATGTATTCTACAAACAAATTTATTCGAAACAAAAGCCTCAGGCTACTGGCTACGTGAACAAAGTCTCCCAGCATTCGGCAGCTGCATAACGGAGCGACCCGCACGCAGCAACTTGTGACTGATTGAAACGTAATTAAACCATCACGATCCGCCTTCATTGATTTCGCCTTACCGTTTTTGTAGATTGTTCCGTCGGTTCTTTTCATAGTTGAGTTCTTTTCGGCTAAAGAATTGAGGGTAGAGTCAGAGACAAATATCGACATACATAATGAAAAGTTAAAGACCTATACATAATATATATGCACTGACACCTCATTAATTATAATCGGATAAGTAGTTTAGACGATACAGTGGAACACCCTTCTTTTTGGCTTCGCCGTAGTCGGGTAAAAACTAATGACAATCACACGTTGGTAAGCCGTCGTGAACGGCTGGAACTAGTAGACCTTTGAAATTACTTAGCACACATTCCTGGTACTTTGTTATGGCGACGCGTCACTTTCTTCTCTCGCCGCGTTATCCAAAAGAAAAAATAACCTAACCAAGAGCATGTCAGGCCACGTCGAAGGAGGGTTCCGTAACTATAGGTATACGTGTAACAGGTTTTATTCAAATTACTTCAAAAGTTACTGTTCGATTTCGTTCAAAAAAATATTCCTGAAGACTTTTTAGCATAATCTATGAGCATGGAAAATTGCAAGTTTCTAAGTCTCAGTTTAGAAATGCCAGGGGGGGGGGACTTATAAATCACTTTGGAGGCCGATTACTCGAAAATTGTTAAATTTGTAAAAAAACCATGTATGAAACCTTGCCTTTATTTTAAAATACCTATTTAACGATACCTCACACGATGGGTGTAAGAATGAAAAAATATATTTTTCATCCCCACTTCACATGTATGGAGAGCCACCCCTAAAATATAAAATTATATGATGCCAAAACCGAGATCTATACACATTATATAACTATACCGAATTTCATCAATATATATTCATAATTACAGAAGCTAGAAGAGCGGACAGACAGACAGACAGACGGACGGAAAGAGCGAAACTATAAGGGTTTCTTGAATACAACGGAACCCTAAAAAGAGTTCGTAAATGGTTTATTTTAATTGTATTAAACACTTACGGAATGTGTCGCGGTGCTCTTTTCTTTTTGCCGACGTTTCTGCTACTTTCCAGCTGCAGCCGTGGTTACGGGAGGACGACGGGAAAAAGAAAAGTGAACTGCGACACAATCCGCAAGTGTTTAAAATAATGAAATATTCTTTATTGTGCACACAACATAAACAAAATAAAAATATATATATAAAACAAAAGAGGTAAAAAAATACAATTTACACAGGTAACATAATGGCGGCCTTATTACTAGGTAGCAATCTCTTCCAGGCAACCTTGGGTAGAAAAGAATTTGGCGTGCATGAGCAGTTAAAAAGAACACAATAAAATACAAAAATAAAATAATTTATACATGCATTTAAACAATATATATATATGTATGTATGTATATATAAATTTCTATTATTAAATAAGTACGTACATACATAAATAAATACATAATATATATTACACGGATACACAAATAATTTTAATTAAACTTTATAGTCTTAAGACAGAAAATAATAAACAATAATAAAAACAAAAGAAAAGAAGAAAAAAAACAAAAAAGAATTATTGATTTAGCTGACTACAAATAGTCAAATAATGCATCTTAACCATAGTTTTAAAGCCATTTAACGTTTTAGCAAGTTTGATATGTTTTGGTAACGAATTCCACAGCTTATAATGATTAATATTCGCGTAAACGTCAGAAATCAATATAGTTTACATTTTAATAAATTACATAAGTAGAAATGATAAAATATGATATAACTTTCTTGTTTTTAAAAATCTAACCAGATTCAATTTTCAATATCATGAGCATGAATCTATTTAATAATAACATCATGAGTCATCACGAATGACTGCTGATTTATAGAAATGTATCAATGTGGATGAAGTAATTAAATATTCGTTAAGGACACGCAGGCTGCGGTCGGCTGGCGGCAAATCGGTCAGCGGCCAGGCCATGAGAATTACAGCGGGCGGAGCTCCGACATGGCACATGGTAGACCGTAGCGAGTAGAGACTACAGGTAGATACAATCACTTTAGGAGGTACGAATAACGATCAAGATGCATTCCATAATTTCGATGACAAAGTTCGAATTCAAAATTGTATGGGGTTTGATATAAGTCATCGCTAAGTGACATGTCGCATGCCTTATGTCAAAACTATACATTTTTTTTAACTTTGCCGTCGAAATAATTGAATGCATCTCGACTAAAGGCCCTGTTTGGCTACCAAGTTTTTTAAAGACACGATTGAACATGTCATTTAACGCACGCTTATGTCAATTCCATAGATTTTTGATTTGCGAACATTTTGCAATTATCGAAGGCATCTTGGCTAGACCCCTAGGTGTCACAATCTTCTGAAATGTGTCGGATAGTTTAATTACATGTTGTGTCTCGAAAGCTCTATATAAAGTACACAAAACTTCCCAATAAGCTATCCGTCACTCATTAGATTGTGAAACAGGCCTTAAGAAAAATAATGTTATATTCCGCTTATTAAAGACGGGCCGGGACGAATGCCAACTGTATATGAGCAATTGACGTATCCTATATAGCCGTCATTTGTATCAGTCCCTCATAAATTTATCATTTTGTTTCCCACAGACATGCTACTTTGGATGGACTAACAATGATCCATCATTATCATCATAAAATCATCATAAAAAAAAAACAGTAGGCGATTTTAACACTAAAACAATCTTGCAAAAACCACCTCTTTGACCCCAAACTCCAAAAAACTATTATATGTACCTACGTGATCTAGATCCACAAACGCACGACTTCCTGTAAGGCGTGAGCTTTGTGTATGGAAAATTAGGATAATTTTTATGGTACCGCATAACACCGCATGATCTACCTAATCTATACATCTAAACATATAAACATTTATTTATTTAAAAAAATAAAATTTGTCTGTTTGTAATTTCAAATTAACAGCTTTGCACTAAATGCATATTTTATTCAATAATTTCGTTCTCCTACGTCAGCCTGATTGGCAGCTTGGTATGCGTAGCTACGTATAGTTTTTGCATTTTTTGGAAATTCGGAATGTGGTGGGTTCGAATCCCGGTAAGAAAAATATTTTGTGATTCTTATTATTTATTTTTCTTTTATATTTATTTTTAATTATTTTATCTTTTTCCTAAAACGCCGAGAAAAGCTCGGTGTCCCAGGTACTTATAGTTTATAATATGGCGCCTACACCAAAAAAACTATTCTTAAATTATTTGTCTGTCTGTCTGTTTGTACCGGTTAATCTCTGAAACGACCGGACTGATTTTGACCGGACTTTCACTAGCAGACAGCGGATGTTATAAGGAGTAGCTTAGGCTTAAATGCTCCTTCAAAATAGGGTTCTGTTTCATTAATAGTTCCACGCAAACGAAGTTGCGGGTACCAGTTAGTGGTGAAAATAAAATTATTTTGTAGGTTATTATAAATACGAATAATCCCTTGACACTGCGCAATTTGACTTAATTTTTTTTTCAGCTCTCTAGTCAATTAGAATTTTGTTTTACTGAAAGTTTTGATAGCCATTCATTACGTGTTCCTTGAGTTCCTTGTTAATTTAATCAACTCTACAACATGTCATTCTTCATAAGTTAGTCATAGTTCATAACCGATTTAACTTTTTCCCACCGTCAGTACAAATTTTTCAATAAATCAATGACCTTTCCTAAAGGCCTTTGCCCGCAACTTAATTATATGAACATTTTTCTATAATTCAATAATACCGATTGAAAATTGAATCTACTACCGATACAATTTACGGTAATTGATATTGGTTCCTGGCTCTCATTACCCTGCCGTGTCATTACCCTGCCGTGTCATTTGACCTGTTATTACGTTAGACAATACCGCGTGTCACGAGCGGATTTCATTTATATTTATTCCCATTTATCACGATTTACATTCGATATATTTTTTCTTCTTTTTTATTTCACTAGCCCATGCTAGCTGTGCCGTTAGACGGAATATGGCACAACGCTTTTGTTTTAGTGCGTTTACTTCTACAAATGTTAATGGTTTTGTCAGCATGATCGATCGCTATTACTCACCTTGGACATAGTCGTTTCATGGTTTGACGGACTCTGTGGCTGTCGGAGGTCGCGGGTTCGAAGCCCACCGAAGGAAAAAAAAGTTTTCAATGTTCCTGGGTCATGGATGTGTATTAAATATATGTATAATATATTAAAAATCTTAAAGATATGATGTATAGTATAAAAGTATTAAATATTCTTCCCGTTCTCTGGTCCCCGTAACACATGTTCTTCGGATACTTACCACGGGGCCAGATTGACGTGGTGTGAATATTGCTGTCTCGCTCATACCTTAGTAATTTATCGGTGCGACGTGCGATTTCGCGCCATGTGAAAACGCTCCCGGGACATTCCGTAGTTGTGAGTTATCACTTTGCCGTTGAAAGAGTAATAATTACTATTATAATTATTATACATAATATTATTAACGTTGCGAATTTTGTTTCAGATCAATATTCATATGCAGTTTGTTGTTTCTGAGTATATCCTGTGTAAGTATAGAGTCTACATTTTATTAGAATATTTTTACTATTGGTTAAATAATATTTATTTAAAGATCTTTAGCGATTCAAAACAGACAATTCGGTTTTATTAAATATATTTTCTTTTTCACGGTACGTAATTCAGCAAAAGGTACTTGTATGTAGCTATTTAATAAACTACTGCAGTGGTGTTTATAAATAAAAGTAAATTTTAAGTGCTAGCCCCAGAAGAGCAATTAAACTTTTAATAGATAATCTTGTTTCCAGAAATCCAACCTGCACAGTGCACAGGAGACATCGGCGGAATCCGCTGAGCTGTCCACGGACGTTATCGAAGCCCTGTCCTCCGAACACGAGGGCTCCGGGGAGGATATACCGGGCCCGAGTTTGTTATTAAAGGTGATCTATCT
Source organism: Phengaris alcon alcon (assembly GCA_037179445.1). Classification (NCBI taxonomy): domain Eukaryota; kingdom Metazoa; phylum Arthropoda; class Insecta; order Lepidoptera; family Lycaenidae; genus Phengaris; species Phengaris alcon. The sequence goes on along the minus strand of JAYRCH010000646.1, from coordinate 719,269 downwards.
ATCTATTCCAATAGTGAACATGAATTTAGTCTTTGACAAAACGGTATCCCAATAGGTAGACGAAAAATTTATTAATTAAGAATGAGAAAATCATGATATAAAGATTAGGGACATTTTCTTTGTTGCAAAGTGTTATTATCTATTCTTTCGTAAAATACATAGCTATCAAATACCAATGACACTACAAGTTACGAATTAATTTATTGATTTTTAACTATATTTTTAACTTTCAGAATCATACGAAAGAAGCACTGAAGTCAGATGGCAGCGAACAAGATCCGGTGAGTGAATGATTTTCGTAGTACCTAATCTATGAGACTCAGCCTCAGGTAGTAGGTGTATAGACAATTATTCATGGAGAGCACTGGCGTAGTTCATTTGATATCCCAGAGCTCGCCAGAGGGTTTTAGTAGGTGTATATACCCACATATTCCTGGCTCTTATCTCCAAGGGAGTCTGGATGATCTTATAAAGATTTTTCCCTTCGAAAAAGGTATATAGACAATGAATCCATTAAGTATTATAAATCAAAATTAGTTCGCAATAACCTAACCAAGAGCATTTCAGGATATGTCTAAGGAGGGTTCCGTAACTATCAACGCTCAATAGGTTTTCTTTATATTACTTCAAAAGATGTTGTCCGATTTCGATCAAAATAATTTTCCTAAAGAGTTTTTAGCATGATCTATCAGCATGGAACCTTACAAGTTTCTGTCTCCTATAGTTTACAAATGCCAGGGGGAGGCCAACTTATAAACCACTTTAGAGGCCGATTACTCGAAAATGGTCTTGTTTGTAAAAAGGCATGTATGAAACTTTGCCTTTATTTAAAAATATTTATTCGTCGATACCCCGTATGATGGGGTAGAATGAGAAAATCTTTTTTATTCCCATTTCACATGTATGAGAGCCTAATATAATTGTATGATACTTAAACCGAGATCTATTCACAGTCTATAATTATACCAAAGTTCATTCATTTATATTGATAATTACAGAAGTTAGAAGGGCGGATAGACAGACAAACAGACAGACGGATGGATAGAGCGAAACTGTAAGGGTTCCTTGTAGTACTACGGAACCCTAAAAATGAAACAGTGTCAGCGGGTCAGAGCAATCGTCGAGAAATTGTGACCATTTGGTGACTCGTGCTGCGGCCAGGTACGAATTATCTGCATTTTTCACTTCAAATGCTTCAGTGATTGTGATAATTTGATAATAATAGACAAGGGTTACATTAGTGAAATGATAAAAAATGGAATCCATTGTGGTCTTTCACATAATTGAGTGTTAAAAGAGTTCAGTGTTAAAGTGTTCATAATTTTGGTTACTAATTTTGGTAACTATTACATACTGTGGTTTTTTTTGGTTCCACTTGGTGGTCATCAAACTTAGTTGATTGTTTGGGGTTTCCAAAGCAATTTAATTGCGTGCTTCGAAATTACTGGCTGGTGGCTGTGTTTAAAGAGCCTTTAAATTATCGTCTATTCTATTTCACGGCAAATATATTAACCGACTTCCAAGAAGGAGGTTGTTCTGTTTGTTACGCGATCACTTCGCCGTTTGTGATTTTGAATAACCTATGCCGCCCGATATAAACGTTATTTATTGATTTATGCTGCATTTATGCGCACAAAAACTCGTCTATACTAATATTATAAAGAGAAAAGATTTGTTTGTTTGTTTGATTGCATTGAATAGGCTCCGAAATTACTGGACAAATTTTGAAGTCTATACCTATGTAGATGTAGAGTAGACCACGGGGAAGGACATAGGATACTTTTTATCGCAGCATAGTGTATGGTTTTTACGGGATCTAGTACTTTAAAGACTATAACGTAGTAGAACGTAGACAATAGAGTCAATGTTAAGCGCATTTCCCAATGTCCTTTCATACCTGAATGAAAGGCCGACTCTCGCAACACGCTCGTAGTACAATCGTGAAGGGCTTTCCATCAGATTATGTATCAGGCCATCTTGTAATTGCTCTTAATTAATATAGTTTTCGTGTGAAATAGCACATTATGATGATAATTTAGATTGCTTGATGGTTTTATTCGAGCAAAATATAGAACACTACCAGCCCAAAATACAAGTATAAATAACATTGTAACTCAGGTACAATAAAATATGTAAGTGTTTAAAAAACTTTACCCGTTTTGCACAACGTTTTTTTGAGGAAGTTCCTGATCTTCATCAGGAGTATTCAGCAAGTTGCCTATCAGGCATTAACCTTTTTGGCTTCCCTTTTGGTAAGATAAATTTATCTATGTCACGCCCGATCAGTTTGCTGAATGCGACGTTATCAAAATGCTCGTAGTCATGTTTCGTACATTAGAACAAATTGCGTGCTATTACGAGATTAGCAAGGATCGTGGGAATGTGCGTGCGTTGAGATCGCGAATACAGATAAAATCACAACTGACCTGTCTGTCACCTGAATAGTTTGTACCACATAAGGTTGTCCTACGCGTCCTACATAATCAGAGTGAGTCATAATATTGTCCTACGCGTTCTACATCGGTGCTAACGCCGGAGAAAATTCAGAACATTGAAAATAGAACTCTGAACTAATACAATAAGAGTTGAAAATCGAACACATGAGTGTCGAGTTGTCAGATTTGAAATTGGCATTTGACTTGACACTCGTTTATTCGATTTTCAGCTGTATTGTATTAGAGCAGAGTTATATTTTCAGTGCACTGAATTTTCCCGGGACCATCAGATTCCGGATTATATAGTCCCAGCCAAACCACGTTGTGCTATGCATTTGATATCCACATGAATATATTATGATAATATGATGATATTATGAATCCACATAATGTAAATTGTATCTATGTCTTATGAGAAATTGACTATGTTGTCCTACGCGTCTTATTCGCTACCATCTGTAGTTAATTCGCTTTAAGTTTGTAGTGTATCATCAATGCAAATGTCAAAATTGACCATTGACGCACATTCCGTGTTCATATTCACCAATTTAAGAATGCCATAATGAAGAAAGCCATTTTAATATTTGCACTGATGATTCACTGCAAACTACGCGAATGAACTAGGTATAGTTTTGTCGCACACTTGTTTGTCTTTCGTGACGTCACAGTGTTAAAAGTTTGTCTCTAAAATATGGTTGACCTACTCGTCCTACTTTATCAATGTTACCTCAAAAACTAGATGTTCCATGTTTTAAATAGTCTATGACTTATATAGTTATTATATAGTTCATTGCAGCTTTTGAAATGCAAATAGTGTCCGCGATACTTTTAAGTAGCTATAAGCTACTGTTCCTTGTTTAATTGTAAACCGTTTTTATAAATGGTACTCATATAAAAAAGTCACAACGTCGACAACTGATATAGAACCTAAAAAACAGGAAATAAAACCTATTATTTGTATTGCGAGGACTCTGAGGTAGGTACTCTTTCTACATTCAATATTAAAAATACCTACATTTAAATACGAATAAACGACTTTTAAACCCACAGGTCAGAACAATCTCTAAAGATACAGTTATATTAATTCGAATCCAATACTATGGGAGTGCATAAGCACAGCTCTGGCAGTGGTAACGCACAACTCATAATTTTATGCTGTCACGACGCCAATTGATTATGTATTATCAAAATTCTTATTTAAAAATCAATTTGTAAGAGCTAAGTGCCACTTGACAAGTAGTCTAGTGCCCCAATTTTTAAATTCGTGCAGTCGATCTACTTACTGTAAGTACGGCGTGCGAACAACTTACTTATAACTTACACGAACTCAACTGAAACAGTTCGATACTTGCTTGTCTTTTTTGTGCAAACCCTTGTCGTGACTGCTAAGTGGTGCATTAAAGTAATTGTGAGTTTGATTTAGCTGCAATTTTTGAATATTAAAATGGCGGCCGCATTATTGTCACTATTATTTTATATTTGCTGCTTGTAATAATTAGTAGTTGTTCATATTTTAGATGCTTATATATGTTGTAGATATCGTGTGATGACGCGGGAGCATCTTCTAATTAATATAATAATAATATATTAATAAGAAGTTATTAAGAAGTTAATTATAATAAATAATAAAAATAACACTTTACGCAATCAATCTGTAGATGATTTGAATAAACGTGTAATGCCCGCTCGAAACATTACGAAAAAATGTGCGAATCGGCGCGTGGCGTTAGGGGCTCCATACAGTTTTCCTTCAGTTCGGCCTGAACGGATGCAAAATCGTATCGTCTGTGTGCAATTTCGAGATCGCATCAGTCGGCCGTATGGACTGAAGCGATTCGTTCCAGTGTTGTCAACTCTGTTTTTGCGAAACTACTAAACTCGCTTTGTTTTCTACTAAAAACTATTAAAAGAGTACCGATAACTATAAAAAACCTATTAAACTTAGAAATCCCTATAAGTTTTTTAGGGATTTTGTGTTTACAAACATACATACATAACATTTTATGTATGTATGTTTGTATATAAATCGGTAGTTTTAGGCGACTTACGGATGCGTGCTTCTATGCGCTATTATGATAAGATGTCATAATAGCACATAGAAGCAGACCATTTTGTATATTATGATAATTGTCTAGCTATATTCTACAAAACCACTACCAACAACTAAATTCCTACTAATGAGGGAATAAAACACAAAATTTAGTAGTAAAACTACTAAGTTGGCAACATTAATTTTGACCTGTACGGATGGACTGAACGGCAATAAAATTGGACTCAACGGTAATAAAATTCGAGTGTAAAATAAAACCGGTCATGTGCGAGTCGGCAAGAGAGGTTCCGTACAAAACGGAAAAAATCACGTTTGTTGTATGTGAGCCTCAAATTTTTATTGTATTCTGTTTTTAGTACTTGTTGTTATAACGGCAATAGAAATACCTACACCATGCATGTGTGAAAATTTTAACTGTCGAGCTATCACGGTATAAGTAGGTTAAGATACAGCCTGGTGACAGACGGACGGACTAAGTCTCAGTAATAGGGTCCTGTTTTTACCCTTTGGGCACGGAACCCTAAAAATGGCACGTGATCTAAAGAAATTTACTAAAGTTCACTGAAGTATTTAAAACTTTAGAGCCACTATGGTTGATAAAATCTAAAGACTATTAGTATAAAACAAAGAGAAAAATATATGACATAATAATTCGGTTTCGTCGATAGCGTGATTACAATTGCAGCAAAATACAATTAATAAATAAAATAATAGCCTAAACTGACCAAGAGCATGTCACGACATGTCTAAGGAGGGTTCCGTAACTATCAACGCGCAATAGGTTTTCTTTGAATTACTACAAAAGTTATTGTCATAAAGTTATTACAGAAGCTAGGAGAGCGGCGGACAGACAGACAGACGGACGGGCAGAGTGAAATTAAAAGGGTTCCTTAAATATTACGGAACCCTAAAAACATGACCGTAGCTCGCGGCAATTTTAGATTAAAACACCTAGAAACCGGGTACGCGCATGAAAAGTGAAGCAAATCATACTGAGCCATATCGGCTCAGTTTGTTCGAACGACCCGTCAGTTGTCAAGGTCAAGCAAGGTTAGTGCATACATCTCCGACTATTAAAACATTATGACGGTTTGTGTCGTTATTGGGTGTCACAATACATCGGAAAAGAATTAAAAAAGCTTCGGACATAACATTTCATATGTAAGTATGAAATATTATGTCCGACAATTTGACTTGTATTAAGTCAAATATTTAAAACATTTTAAAATAAAATCATATTATGTCGCCATATTGCTGCCCTATTGTGAATTATGAAAGTGTTACTAGTAAAAATAAATTTATTTAAAAATTTTCATGGCTAACTAATAGTTGCAACTAAGACAAAGTTTTATATTATTTTATGATTTTTTTAACTATCAATTTAAAGTATTGCCAGTATTAAGATAATCCTTAATATTTTCCTTAATATCAGTTTAATATAAATTAAGTTCACAAATTGTGTTTAGATGGTTTAAAATGAAATATAAGTTATATTTTTACATCTCACCATATTAAGAAAAACAAATACAATAATTCCAATTTTAAGAGTACACACTCCACAACTTTAAAGTTTTGTTTGTGTGCGTGTCGGTATGTAATGCTGTCTGTTGTTTGCTTAACACTTTGTACGATGCGTTTGTTTGAAGACTATCTAGACGTTATTAATCTAAGGGCCGAGTTTCACAGGTTCTTTTTGAAAGCGCAAACCGTGCGGATTTTACAAAGCAAAAGTAACTTATTGTCCCAACTTAGGATACCAACTTTTTAGGGTTCCATAATACTCAACGAACCCTAATAGTTTCGCTGTCCGTCCGTCTGTCTGACCGCGCCTCTAGCTTCTTTAATTATGAATATAAATGGAAATTCGGTATAGTTAACTATATATAGATCTCAGTTTTGTAAATAATTAATAATAATTTTACATTTACGGGGTGGCTCTCCATATATGTGAAGTGGGGATGAAAAATATTTTTTCATTTTACCACATCGTGTGGGGTATCGTTAAATAGGTCTTTTAAAATAAAGGCAAAATTTCATACATGACTTTTTTACAAAGTCAACGATTTTCGAGTAATCTGCCTCCAAAGTGGTTTATAAGTTGGTCCCCACCTGGCATTTCTGGCGGTTTCACTATGAGACTTGGAAAATTGCAATTTTTATGCTGATAGATTATGCTAAATACTCTTTAGGAAAATTATTTTGAACGAAATCGGACAGTAACTTTTGAAGTAATTTGAAAAAAATCTATTACGCGTTTATAGTTACGGAACCCTCCTTAGACATGTCCTGACATGCTCTTAGTTAGGTTAGGTTAGGATAATGTAATAAGGTTCAAAAAGCGAATGAAGTGAGAAGTGAATATAATAATATATTGTACCTGCTGTAGTAGCTGTTGATAGTAATAAAGTATCTTACAGAGACTCGGCCGTCGTTTTGGTTTCTAAGGCTACAATTAATTATGACTCCATCTCATAATAATTATGATGTAGTTAATGATTTACAAGCTGTAGGAAGTTGTAACACGTGCGACGCCGCAGGAAGGACGTAGTTAGGTTATCTCAGGGCTATCTGCCGTTCCGCAACAATCTTCAAATTTACAGCCCGACTAACATTTTGTAATTGTTTTCATTATGTACTGACGTGCAATTAAGTTCATTTTTGGTTAATATTTGATATGATTAATAATATAATTAACAAATGCATTAGGTTGGTACCTAATTATTGTCTAATTATTAACTTCAGGGGTAGGTCTTTCGTTTTAACGATAACTACACACTAAACATAGACTAAAAGCTATGCCACTTGTTGATTCTAAAAAATATACTTACGAATAGTATAGACTATAGACTAATTATAGGCATTAGGTGCTACCCTATAAATGTTTCCTATGCTTGATTTACACGGGTGACTAAAGCGGCACGGCGGAAATCGACCGTTATTGCAATTTAGTCACTTGCGACCTACGTTCGATTTACTATTTACTGACTGAGCTATGGTTTTCGATTAAGTTAGCGTTAGTTACGCGGTATTAGCGCGTTTAAAGAAGTTTGGTGAAATAGGGGTTTAGTAAGTTCCGATTTCACCAAACGTACCGGACAGTCAGATCAAAACTCAGCGTTAAACTTCGTTTTAATACGTTGGCGAAATTGGGGCCTATAGTCACCCGTGTAAGCCAAAGCCCCACTTTAGCGTCTGTCAAAGACTTTCTCTCTACTTCGGGCAGAGTATGCTTTTGCTGAGTGTTACAGATGCTTACCAATAGTGTGTGCTACCGCTTTATTGTTTGTGTACATTATACCATAGTTTTAGGGTCCCAAAGGGTTAAAACGGTATCCTATTACTAAAATTCCGCTGTCTGGCCGTCTGTCTGTCACCAGGCTTTATCTCATATACCATGATAGTTAGACAGTTGAAATATTCACAGATGATGTATTTCTATTAAAACAGAATACAATAAACATTTAAGTGGGGCTTCCATACATCAAACGTGTGTTTTTTGCCGTTTAGTACGGAACCCGTCGAGCGCAAGTCCGACTCGCACTAGGTCGGCTTTTTACCTTATTGTAATTATTGTAGGTGGTGATCGTATCGGAGAAGAACAGCTACATCCCTGTCAGCATCAAACCCCGCTCCCCAGTGGACAGCTGGCGCGAGCCGCCCGCCTGGGAGCGCGAGTACCGCCGCCAGCGGACCAACGGCAGCAGGGTCCAGTGTGAGTACATCATCATCATCATCAGCCCGGCTCCCCCGTGGACGACTGGCGCGAGCCCCCGACCTGGGAGCGCGAGTACCGCCACCAGCGGACCAACGGCAGCAGGGTCCAGTGCGAGTACATCATCATCATCATCAGCCCGGCTCCCCCGTGGACGACTGGCGCGAGCCCCCGACCTGGGAGCGCGAGTACCGCTGCCAGCGGACCAACGGCAGCAGGGTCAGGCAGTGTGAGTACATCAGCCTCGCTCCCCTGCAGGACCTAAATTTGTGTCTAATTTTACTGGGCAAAAATATTGCAAGAGCCTCTCAAATATATCGAAATAAGTTGTAAAACTTATTTCTATATATTATATAACCATTTTTGATGAGTCAGCGACTGATGAAATAGATTATAGAAGATAATAATATGAAGAATATAATATAAGTCCACTTGATAATATTATGTGCAATATTTTCAACAGATATAGAAGCGGAATGTCAAGATGACTTCATGAAGATTAGAGTTGGCTTCAACGGCTCGTTCAGTGGGCTGGTTTACTCGGCAGGTATTAATAATCTTATACTTTAAACTAGACAATCTTGTATATATATATAATTGGTTTCTCAAAAACGGCTGCAAGTATTACCATAAAATTTAGTACGCAGGAAGTTTTAGGGGAGAAAAATCGATAAAGCTAGGTCTTATCCCTGGAAAGCTACGCATTTTAAGCTATATGTTTTTTCTTTTGTCGTGCAACAATATATCAATAATTTCGACTCTATTATGTCAGTTCGATTGGCAGTTTGGTATGGACATGTATAGTTTTTGCTTTGTTTTTCGAAAATAATTTTAAAATAAAAAATAAAATAAAAATAATTTTTCATAATGTGGTGGATTCGAATCCCGGTCAGATTAATATTTATGTGGTTCTTTTTTTAATTATTTATCAGAACTCCAAGCAAAGCTCGGTTATCGAGGTCTAATGAATTATATTAAAGAAAATTATTAGATACGGTCGTCTTTCATTCATCCATGTCGTGTCAATAAATAATAACAAGTTACCAACTCGAATGGTTTAAAATTCCTTGCCAATCAATGTCTATTAGCTCTGCTATTAAATAAAGAAGTCCTACTCGTCCGTCGCCTTTTACAACCATTATTTATTTGTTAATCTGCGTTAAACTATCGAATGGTATTTATGGTAAAGTGGTATTTACTTACCTGCCACTATGTCGAATCCGACAACCTTGTTGCCTAGATTCGTCGAGTTAAGCCAGAAACATTTTTTCACTTTCCAATTGACATTAACGTGAGGTGACGTACTTTTTGTTTTCCTTTTGTCTTTTTAGTGGAAGCTCAAGTGAAATCTGGCCTAAACTGCCTTACTTTTTACGAGATAAAACGTTTTCGATTTCTGTCAATGTTTTACTTGTTTTAAACTTTTTTTAACATTATTTTAAATTTTTACATTTAAACATTCTTCCTAAAGTATCTTTATGTGATTCATTTATTTAAAAAATAAGTGAATAAAAGAAAATTAATACTTATAACTTATAAGGTACTCAAATAAATACAACGCCTATGTTAACTTAACGAAGCTAGTAAGTAGGTTGATTGTTTTCTTTAAAGCACTAAGCTTCTATTCAGGGTGTCAGAAGACCGCTTCCATTAACTTTGGGATATGATTATACTACCTTTTCTCATTACAAAAAGTTATTTTTTTTATCCTTTTTTCCTTTTTTTCATAAATTTCATTTTCTTATTTCTTGTTTTACATTTTATACGTTTTAATCATAAGAAGAAGCTGTCTAGAAGTAGATTTTTTAGTAAAATCTAAAATTTTATTATTTTTACTTCATTACGCAATGTAATTTACTTCATTACGCTCGCCAGCCAATGACCCGTCAGCTGACACACCGGGCAAACCGCCGCGCCGTGCTTCTACCTAAGTACACGCGTTCAGCGATGTTTAATGCATGCAGATTGCAGTAACTTACAACCGTACACACACAAAAATTATTTGAAATTATGAAATCCAAACATCCGTCATGTTTGGATTTCATAATTTCAAATAATTTTGGCGGAACCTTGATGACTATCCCACGGAACCCACTTTGGGAATCCCTGCTCTACACCGCCTGCAGTGTGGTTCGTAACTCACGCACGAAATGTTGCTTGACAAATAACGAACCCTGTGTACAGTGCAACTAAATTCTTAAAGTCCAATGGCAATCATCGCTTTTCTATCGAAATTACAGACGGTGTGTGAAAAACGATAATAACCAAAAGATGTAATGTGGTTGAACTGTAGGTAACAATGAAACTAAGTAGGTGTATAAAAGGGTGCTATAGTATAAAGGGTGCTATAGTATATAGTAAAAGGGGTAGGTGTATAGAAGTCGCATTAGTAAATTATTATTAATGATAAAATTATTAAGTAAATAAGTTACGTATGTAAGTACACCGATCATAATAAGTAAATCTGTGGCTAATAGCTATTTACTTACGTGAAATTAGTATTGAGTACTGAATGACTGCTAGTAGGTACTAAGTCTACTCTTAGTACTAAGTTCACGGAATCCATCGACCATCAGGTGACTGCGACAAGGTGTCGCGTTAAAAGTTAAAAGTTAAAGTTGTTAGAAAGTATTTTTGTTGCATTTTGAAAATTGTTGGTAGCACCATAAGTCATTACACGTATCACTTAAAATGTAACAACAAAACACTACGTTTTTAAACAGGACCTAATAGTGAAACTATCAGACGACAACCTTTTACCACGAGAGAAAAACCGCAACTAAATTCGACAATCTATTTTAAAACAAAATAGTTCTTTTATCGACTTTCGGCAAAATTCAAAAGATGCCGACGTTTAATTATTCTTTGAAAAATAACATTTTCTACTTTCGGCATAATTCTAAACAATTTGCCGACAACAAGTGCACGTGCCAATGTACGGTCAGACCGTGAGTAATTATTTAAACTTAAGCAGTTGACTTTCAATGGTTTTGGAAAAGTCTATCGAATTTATTGCATGCTTTTTTTTGTTAGTCCTCCCGAGGGCCGTGACCACGTTTGCTGTAAAGTAGCCGATATGTCGAGATGACAAATGAAAATAAACCGCGAAAAAAATCAGTAACTCTTTCTCAATGTCCGTCTTACCTACTCCTAAACGAAATTTTCCGAAAGGCATTAATAATGTAGTTTTACTGCAAACATAATATTTGTGTAAACATTACATTCAATATTAAAGGAGAATCATCTTGTACTATGTCAGTAGGTACGTTAAATGTTGTCGCTAATTATTGTGTTGTAGGCCGTACCCACAATGCGGCGATGGCGGCGGGGTGCGTGGCCTGGGGTGGGTTGTAGCTACTAGCTGGCACGGGCGCGGGCAGCGGGGCGGCGCGCGCGGCTATTTTCGCGGCAAATATCAAAAGCGTGCAGCTGACTACCTAGGCTAAGTGATGTGACCTATGAAAATTGAAACATTTACTTGTACGTTATACATTACATAACGTAGTCGATATGAAATTAGTTAATTGTTTGATATGTTTTTTTTCCTTTGTGTTTGTAATAAATAAGTTACTGTTTTTATATCAAGGCAGCTGAGTTTTTATGATTTATTACCGGCAAACGAGCAAACAGATCCGGCTGCCGGTACCTGACACATGTGCGTTGCTGATCTTTTACGCGCCTTGAGCCTCTAGTAGTTTTTTAAATAACTTCATACAAATCAATGCGTATGCAAATAAAAAGTAATTTATCGATATGAAAAACTATCGATACAAATGTATGGGATTGGGGACACATGCCTATGTTTTTTACATAAAATTATTTTCTCATTTTTGGCTAGCCAACTGGGCTGTAAACCCGTGTTTTCGTGTGATGGTCTTTGTTTTAATTTTCGTTTGTTAATTTTGACTTTCGTTTGTTTTATAACTGTTTTATTTGTAATTAGTATTAACTGTTTTGTTTGTTTTGACTTGTTTTTCGTGTTTGTGACTTGTTATTTTTTATCCCAAAATGTCTTCGCCACACGCGTATACCACGCGTGAATATGGTATGATGATAATGTACTTAGGAGAAGCATTTGAGAATGTCGCAGAGGCATTGAGGATTTACCGGAGGAGCACCTGGACGTAATATTTACGTTTTACGAGTAGCAGATTTTAGACGGTGCGCCGGGATCCTCGTCCTGGAGTCCGCAGTGCGGCTAAAATGCTTAGACGTCGGCACGGTAGGCCACTTGCTACTTGCTGTTCGATTTAACTGTGTATGTACCTCATCTCATTTTATTTTCATTTATTTTTCTTAATCATAACAAAAAATTTAAAGTAATTAAAAGTTAACTTAACAAAAGTTAATAAATAGGTACTTGAATTTTATAAGAACTTTAAATAAGTTTGTTAATAATCTATGCAATTTTCGTGGCTTATTTACTACATATGGTACAGCTGCTAGAAAACGATCAGCAAATTTTCTCTATTCGCATATTCGCACTGTGCGGGCGCGTACGTTGTACATTGCGTGTTGAAAATTTTTACTTTTACAAAAACAATCGATTAAAAGTGTAGCGGGCTTCGACCTCTTGATTGTAAGTCCTGATGTGTGTCTGAGTGGTGATGATAATAATACAGCAACAATGATTATATTCTCCTTTATTGGTGCTTAACACTGATTACGTATTACATTTAATATGAGGTATATGCCTAACATAGCAATATACCTACGTCTACACTATTTATAGCCTTTTGGCCAACTGAAATAAACAAACTAAATAGGCTTTACTTCATGACATCTGTCAATGTCAAAAATGACATTGACACTTACTTTTGTCAATATGCAACAAAAAGCAAATGACTAGTACCAATGGAACTATCTCATGGCCTAATATAAGCCCACGAAGTTATCAGGACTGGTCTGTATACACCCTGTATAACAATGATTGTTCAAATAATTATTAAGTATCAGTGGCGAAGGCTGGTTCTCCTTCATAGGGAAGCTCGAGCCTGTATAATAAGTAGGTAGTGATTTGGATGTAGTCTTCAAAAGGCAAGTGAAGCCGATATGAATGATTATTTACATTTACATGTTAATTATTTACATGTTTTCAAGAGCTTTTCATGTATTTACATGTAGTAAATAGGTTAGAAAAACCTCTCACGTTCAATTTTATATTTTGCGTGTTTTTCCGCCCTGGGGGTAGGGATTTTTGTCCCCGACAGTACAGTTAGTACAGTCCCGGAGGAGTTACAAGTGTAACTTTGGCATTGCGAGGGTCCATTGGCGGCGGTAATCGCTTACCATCAGAAGGTCAATTCGGCTAATTAAATCCTGCAATAATACAGTTACAATCCAGCTACATGCTACATGACTGCTCCAGAACTGCAAAATCATATCTCATAATCTCATAAACGTCAAATCAACGTCAAACACGTTTTGATTTGTCCAAACACCAAAACTTAGTTTATGATATCAAGACGATTCATTTATAATTCAATAAAAGTAAAATGAAAGTGTAAATTAACTACGAGATTTGGGGTTCAGGTGATCCGTTGCTCGTTGCCTGGTCCATTATATAAAAAAAATACTAACTATAACTAATCTAGATTATTTTACAGGCTACTCGTACGACCCGGACTGCATGTACATAAACGGCTCGGGCCGGGACTACTACGAGTTCTACATCCAGCTCAACAGGTGCGGCACGCTGGGTCGGAACAGCCAGCACGATGATACCAGGAAGCATCCTACCGTAAGTGCTGGGCGTTGACCTTCATGCTCCTGATCCTCTTTGTACTATAAACTAGATGTATCTCGCAAATTCGTACGTGCAAAAGTGAATCTCGTGGGAACCTTAAATTTTTCCATGATCAAAGGTACCTAGGTAGCGATAAGGTTCAAATTTCAAAAGTAGTGCACAAGATTTGTCTTCGACTGTACATTTGCTACACCTCTTCACATCATACCAATTCTACGTTTTTCTCCGTCAGTTATTTCAAGCTTCTGAATTTTTTAATTCACGCTATTATTTCCAGAAAAATCTAATGTGGAACACGATCACGGTGCAGTACAACCCCCTGATCGAGGAGGAGCTGGACGAGCACTTCAAGGTCACGTGCGAGTACGGCTACGACTTCTGGAAGACCGTCACCTTTCCCTTTCTCGACGTCGAGTGAGTTTTTTTTTCTTTAAAATAGATTGGTATAATGGTGCATCCACAAAGGTTTTACATTTTTTGGAATGCAACACGATTTTAAACATAGTACAAATTGTCGTAGGTAGTCATTATGTGGGCACTAGTCAAAAGATTTATGATGGACCAATTAGCGCCACAAATCTGAATCGCGCTATCGAAGTTTTGACAGTTCGACGCTATATATTAAACGACATATGAAGTGCTTACAAATGGGGCTTCGGCCACAGATTAATAAATAGTCACGCCTCCGTGGTCTAGTGGTTAGAGCTTGGCTCTCGACTCGGAGGTCGTGGGTTCGATTCCCGCATTGGAACAACAAAAAATGCTGTTTCCATGTTTGGTTAGGACAATGCAGGCTGATCACCTGATTGTCTGACAAGATAGATGATCCATGCGTAGGATGGGCATGTAAAAAGTCGGACCTGCACCTGATCTCTCGCCAGTCGTGTCGGTTATCCGTCCCACTGGGTTTCGAGATTAAAGGAAGAGAGAGTTTCAATGAAACCGGCCACCGTCACCGAAATCGGTGTGGGGGAGTTATTGTTATTTTATTATAATAAATACTCGTAGTTACTAGGTAACAGTGCTTCGGCCTGACTGAGCATGCCGCCGCTCGATCGGAGATCTCCCTTTACTACTGCCACTATTCCCACAGATTCTTGGAGGTACCTAAAACAATTTGATATGAGTATTATGATGTGATCTACTCTACTTTCTTCTAAGCCTATAAATATCTGTGCTACAATGTAAATGATAAAGCTGAAAGTGCATAGGTCAATAACAAAAAATCTGTGTTGGAACTAATCGTGGTGAAATTGCAAGGTTGATTAGAACTTTAAGCTAGGAATATGGTGTTGATTTTCCTCACAAAAAAAAAATATTGTAAAAGTTAAAACAGACAAACAATTGCAGGCATTTTTATAATTCTTTAAATTTCTTATTTAAAACATCTTAAAAATTAATAAGAAGGTATTTTATGGGTTGTATATCACTGCAACAACAACAAGTGATAAACTTTTACCACGCTACAGTGTAGAAATACCTACAAGCAATTATTTTTTTCAAAATGTACCTAATAAAAGCCTGGTAGAATTTTCAGAAGGGCTTGTAACATACAATACGGCGTAACAATAAGTACGGCGTCATCAGCCGCTGGAAGAGAACCTACAGGATACCCCACGACCGGCTGACGGACAGCGGACTCCTCCAAATATATATAAAGACTACAAATGTTTAAAGGTCTTAATTTGTTGTAGGGTAGCAACGGGAAATCCAGTGGTGTTCACACTACAACCGCCGGAGTGCTACATGGAGATCCGGTCCGGGTACGGCGCGACCGGCGCCCGGGTGACCGGTCCGGTTCGAGTCGGAGATCCGCTCACGCTGCTCATATACATGCGGAGCTCGTACGGTGAGTACTGTACACGGTAGTAGTCGTATACGGTATAATTTTACGGACATATACAATCCCGAGGCCCGAGCCGGTGAAATATATGCTGTAATCGTAAAGTATCCCCCTCACTACTGCCAGATAGTATTGAGACTGCAAACGGATCCATTTTAATCTTTTGAAGGCCTACCGTAAATACCATATAATTATTGTAATAACAGCTACTGCTACCCATAACTGTAGCATGTAAGTTATGGCCAATAAAACTCATCGAATACGTTATAATAGCTAAGAATAATAGTCGATCAGATTTGATCAACCTGATCGACTCTTATACGGTTTAGTTTTTACTTAAACGCTTGCGCATAACTTTAAATGCCATGGAGTCTCTCGCCGAGAAGCTGCTTAAAACGTAAATGTGGTTAGTCTCTCGTCTTTTTCTCGCTTTCGTGTAGGGTTCTCACGAAAGAGACGATTGGCGAGCCTTCTCGCCGTGAGTCTATATGCTGCTTTCATACGATTTATCGGCAATATCTAAATGAGTCTTTTTAACGGATACTTCGAATTCATTCGTAAATTTCAAAAATGGTTCTATGCCAAGGGTGTAACTGTGCATTGCGTGTTCAATTGTAATTGCAAGTTCAGTGATCTACCGATGATCGAATTCTATATGAATGTCATTGACACATGAACTGGGTCAGAATATTTACGTAAAGATGGTAGAGACATTTAAACGTTCAAGTTCTCTAGAGCGTTAACGCGGTATGGGCAATTGACTGCGCGTTTTATATTCCAAACGTTTTACAACTTATATAAGACGTTTTAACAAGTAACCGGTATTTTAGGGCAAAGTAATTACTTATTTAATAGTGGTTTAGGTAGCCAGCAAAGGATTTATTAACCTGAACTATTTATTGCAACGTTCCTTTCAATCTGATTTGAGTAAAACTGTAAAACTGTAAAAAATACATCGGATATGAAAATTGTAACTTATTTTTTGTAGATACCCATTATTAATATAATTATCTTTATAGGGATATCTGCTTTTAGAAGTTTATAAAATTTACCTACAAATAATAATTTCAGATGGATTCGATATAGTGGTGAACGACTGTTTCGCGCACAACGGAGCCGCCAAGAGGATAAAACTTATCGACGAATTTGGGTACGTAAACATTAAAAAGTCTGTTTTTGGTCACTATATTTTGATTTTAACATACCCATACAAAATTAGGCAAATTTTGTCGGTATCACAATAACTGGGATCTCTATTACCTACAGATCTCTATTTCTCAATTACCTACAGAAGTAGGTAAGTACACGGTCAACTTTCCTTCTCTATATTAACTTGAGATTGCATTATTTGTTAAAAGTAATTCTCATCTCTATCCACGATTATCAGATAATTTAATAAGAAACAGACGTCATGGTGATAAACTATGCGTACATACTTGTAGAAAAGAATTAATGACAAATAATATTTTCTGTATGGGCCCTAAAATTTATAACAAAATACTAAAACATGTTAGAGACCTCAATATTTTTCATTTTAAAACTACATAAAAAAAATGTTGGTTCTATTACTCTATAAATGACTTTTAATAAGATGACCATTAATTTTTATTACTTTGAATTTAGATTAATTTAATTTGACTGATTTACAATGTTGACAATCTAATATTAGGTCTTTTACCTATGAAATTGCCGATTTGTATGAAAAAATTTAAACGAATTTTTTTCACGTATTTTTAAACAAAAAATATCATTTATCGAAGTAATCACGCATGAAATTAATGCATCTTTGCCAACGCAGTGGCAGTTTATTGATGCCTTCTTAAAGAAATTAGCTGGACGGGAGGCAACAAATTCTTCAAAGGCATTTTGTACTGCCTCTCGGGTATTGAATTTTTTTCCCGCCAAGAAGTTATCCAAATTCTGGAAAAAGTAGTAGTCTGTAGGCGCAAGGTCTGGTGAGTAGGGCGGATGACGGAGAGCTTCCAACCCCAGTTCTTGCAACTTGGAGACCGTCTGCTGTGCAGTATGAGGTCGCGCGTTGTCGTGCAGGAGCAGCGGAGACGAGCGATTGACCCATGCTGGTTGGAGATGTGCCAGCTTCCCCATCATTGTGTTCAGTTCTTCACAGTACACATCTGCAGTAATGCTCACCCCGTTTGGTAAGAAGCTGTGATGAATCACACCGGCGCTAGACCACCAAACAGTGACCATCACTTTTCTAGGGGTAAGTTTTCGTTTAGGCCTTAGGGCTTTGTTTAGGTGCTGAACCAGGATCCAACCAACTTGCTGAGCGCTTGCGGTTATCAAACAGAATCCATTTTTCATCGCAGGTAACAATGCGGTTCAAAATTTCTTCATTTGTGTGTCTGTTGAGCAGTGCAAGGCACGTCTCGACGCGTACTTCGCGCTGGCGATCATTGAGTTCGTGGGGCACCCATTTGTCAAGCTTTTTTACCTTGCCAGTTTGACGCAAATGGACCAATATTGTTTTGACGCTAACGTTGAAAGCTGCGGCTAATTCAGCCGTAGATTGTGTATCATTAGCTTCCACAATCGCCTTTAATTCGTCATTGTCGACCAAAGTCTTCGGACGACCGCGAGGTTCATTTTTCAGGTCGAAATTTCCAGAACGAAGCGAGCAAACCAATAACAGGTGGTGCGTTGGTTTGTAATGTTAGCTCCGTAAACGTCGTTGATGTTGCGTGCCGCTTGTGCCGCGTTGCTGCCACGACGGTACTCATATTCTATAATTACTCGAATTTTTAACGTATCCATGATAAAGAAAAAGATTGAAATGCGATGAAAATGTAACACTAATCAATAAACAAATGACTACTTTTGGAAAAATAATTCCATGTTTTTAAAATAAAATTAATTTAAATTGGAATTCTTAGCCAAACAAAAATTATTTTGATTTGAAATGGCCAGTACTGCAGAACGGCAATTTCATACCTATTATCTATTATATTATAATACTTGTACAATACAGTTTGACTCGATTTATATTTTATAAAAATATTTTGACATGTTTCTATTTAACAATTTAATATTATGGACTTTTAGTGAATTAATGCTAAATGTAGGTACTTCATAGTTAATTTATTTATAAATTTACAATATTATTAATTGTAGTTAAATGTAACCAGTGATGTATGCCTAGCCTAACTGTGAAATTATAAATCTTAAACTACTAAAACTTGCATGCCTTAAGCAGAATATAATATGTTCTAAAAGTTTACTAAATTAAGCTAAGACCAATTTTGTTACCATATTCTAGCAAATAAAGATTATGATTACTTTCAAATAGTATTTGTTTGCTTATGAAAAGATAATATTATTATTTAAGATGCCGATCTTAAATAAATGACATCTTTGCAGATGTCCCGTGGACGACAAGCTGATCTCGCGGTTCCGCGGCTCGTGGTCGGAGGCGGGCGTGTTTGAGACGCAGGTGTACGCATACATGAAGACGTTCCGCTTCACCGGCTCGCCCGCGCTCTACATCGAGTGCGACGTGCGCATGTGCCATGGCCGCTGCCCGGTGAGTACTACAGCAGTGACGAGCCGAGCTCGTGATTCCGCGGCCCGTGGTCGGCGGGTGTACCTAGTCATAGTGATCACGACATCAAAACTTTGGCTCATCGATTTGTTAAGGCTAGTCAACTTTAATAAGTAGCCATAGACCAGACAATGATTTACTGCGTTATTTTCGTATTCATCGATGTATTACCTAGTAGGTAAGTAAGATACCTAATCTTACTACTCAGTAGACAGTAGGTAGTCCTCTAGCTCCTTTTGTTCATTTCGCGACTGGGTCAGTAGTTTTTTACAAATCCCGGTCCTCAATGTTTGTACAAGTGATAATTGTCCAATGAATGGTAAACTCGTAAGATATTATCAGATCTTCTCACGGGCAACAATGGCTTTTGAAAAATACTGCCTAAAGCTTGACAATTAGCGAGTCATTGGAGGTTACAAGTGTGCGATAGCCCTAAGGCTATCGCACACTTGTAACATTTTCTTCCTTTTTAACATTTTTTCATAATGGAGGTAACTTTTTTTAGTCAAGTTTCGCTTGGAGCAGGCTTTGGCTGGTTCGCCAGGGTTCAACCATTGCGATAAGCGTTTCCGATTATCGTACAGGATCCGCTTTTTATCACACATTCGATTTAAAATCCCTTCATTATTGTGCCGGTTGAGTAATGTAACGCAGCAGTCGACGCGCGTTTGTCGGCTTGCTGCACTCAATTCATGAGGTATCCACCTTTCAAGCTTTTTCCCCTTCCTTCCTTACCTTCCCAATTTGCTTCAAGTGGATTAAAACAGTTTTATCACTAACACCGCAGCTTGCAGCTGACTCGGACGTGGTTTGCGATGGATCCGCTTCATTATCAACTTTGGTCTACGGCCGTCAACGGGGCTTGTTCTGCACGTCTTTCGAAATTTCCAGAACGAAAACGTTGGAACCAAAAACGCACTGTGTTTTCTTTTGCGACACCGCCGCCATACACATTATTAATCCTTCGAGCCGTTTCTGCAGCACTGGTGCCACGGTGGAACTCGTACTCAAAAATAATACGATATTTCAAGTTTTCCATTTTGTAAACAGAGTGACGCAAAGAAAAAACTAAAAGAGGAAAAAACAAATGAATTACGGTTTTCGAAACACAAATGCATCAGGTATAGGTATAGAGGTATAAATTTGAAATTGGAATTCCTAACCAAAGAAGATATATTTGAGATCAAAGTGGCCAGTACGACAAAACGCTAATTTCATATGTAAGGACCTAATATATAAGTAATATTCTAAAGTACGAATTCTTTAAAACAGCCGCCATTTTAAAAATAGCCGCTATTTTAACATCCAACTGTCAACAGTCGCAGCCGTGCCACTGGCGCAACATGAAGAGCGTGCGGCGGCGGTCGGCGCGTGACGTCATCACTGACGTCACGCCGCGCCTGTCCGAGAACATTTCGCTGTTCCAGTCGCTGCGCGTGCTGCAGGAGGGAGAGGAGGAGGAGATGTCACGTGCAGGTGAGAGCACATAAGAGTCTTCTTTTGGCTGATGGTTTAGCTGACAAACGCTACTGAGGGAACTTAGTATAGTTACACATCAGCGGATCATTACAGTTATGGTCGTAATATACTACGCCCCGAACGCGGCGTAACTTTCGACAGATGTGTAGGTTAAGTCGTAGGTTATGAGTGAGTAGGTTATGGGCCGTGGGGCATGACTTATGAGTTTGAAACTCGTAGCCCACTTGGAAAGTACTGCGAGCGAATTCAACCAATCGTACGGCGTTACGTTCCGCGATCGCTAGACTAAGACTTGGATATATTATATCGTCTAAGGATCCGATGTCATTGAAAACTTGAGAAACGCGTCGGCGAAGGTCGCGGATTCGAATCCCGCCGAAGGGACAATTTTTTTTCTGTATCTGGGTCTTGGCTATGTATTAAATGTATGTATAGTATAATAAAAATCCTTATAATATTTTAAATGTGAATGTTTGTGTGGATAGATGGATCGATGTATGGATGGATCTTTGTTACTCTTTCACGCAAAAACTACTGAACGGATTTCGATCAAATTTGGTATGGTAGTAGTTTAGGCTCTGGATTAAAACATAGGCTACTTTTTATCCCGAAAAAGTACAGTGTTCCTTTGGTATCAATATACCACATTATATCATATTTACGCGGGCGGAGCCGCGTTCAACAGGTAGTATTAAATATGTGTACCTATAGTATAAAATTATGAAATATATTTCAGTTGTCTGGTACCTGTGATACAAGTTCTTCGGACACTTAGGACAGGACCAGATTTACGTGGTGTGGTAGCGTCCATAGATAAAAGAAACATATTGTTACACACCTTAGTGACTTATTTTTTTTTAAATTTCAGGAGCACTGGAAGGGCAGACGTGTATGAAGACAACAGCGTTATCCGCAATGTTGGCGTCGGGCGGCGTGCTGGTGGCGGCGCTGCTCGGCGCGCTGCTGGCGGCGGCGCGGCGCTGGCGGCACGCGGTCCCTGCGCCGCATGCGTACGTGCCGCACAAGGGCCGCATCAGATAGGCTAGTTCCAGTGTCGCGCTGACCACTCGCTAGGAGCCGGCGCAGACAACGCTTCCTAGAAAAGACGCTTCATATATTACGGCTTAGGAGAGAAATATATACCTACATGAAAGGACCACTAAAGTCGTCAAAATGAAATAGGATTGTGTACTTTGGTTGTTATTTTGGTTATAATGTAATACGACATACGATTTACGAATAACGACTTTATTGCAATGTAGTGACTCTTGTCGTGATCTTAAATTGATAGCAAAAAAAATGATATTTGTATACGGAAAGCTTCAACAAAAACCACGAACACCTAGAAACATTTGGCATGTGAATAACTATTAGACATCTCTTTCTTGCCTATCATCTGTCTTAAGGAGAATAAGGAACGATATGTCTCCTCCTCCTGCTAATAGTCTAGTATCTATGCTATTTATAGTTATTAATCTGAGCACTGCGGCCTGTCGGTACTGATGCGGACGGTCAGCGAGCGGTCAGCGTGACTCTAAAATCAGCCTTAGACATACATGTGTGACGTCAGCGCCGCCGCCATTTCGGCGTGCTCAAAAGCATTAGAAACTATGTGGAAACTTTAATTTCAATGTTCTTTTCAATCTCTGTGCGCATGTATGCAATAGGGGTCAATCAGAATAAATGCAGGCAGTTAAATTTAATATCTTCTTGAACTATTACAGACCAGCAACCAGGTTGGCAATTTAGAAATACAGTCAAAACCCTTTGTAACGACATATAATGACGAACAGGGTATTACGACGAAATTTTTGTCAGTCATGGTACAGTATAAACATTTTAATATAGGTTTTAACGACTATTGGCTATTACGGCTATAGTATATCGGTCCCTTCAATGTTGTTATAACAGGTTTTTACTGTATAATTATTATCTTTTTAAAACCTATAAATGAATCAACCGAGCGCCGATTTGATGCTCAATTATTTATTATTATTTCATATTGATACTATCCTCCTGGTTTCTACTTTCTTCTAGTAACAGAAGTAGTTGCATTTTGTGATTGTTTAGTACAATTTTACAGTTAAACATTTGTCGTCAAAGATTACGACTTATTGGTGAGATTCGTATCAGTATTTACTGTTATGAAATGAATCTTACAATTATAACATGAACTTTTAATTTTTAAGGAAAACTAAATGTAAAATTCGAATAAGTGTAAGAAACACGGGGACAAATTGTGAGGATTTGTATTTTTGTGTAAAATGTACCTCCTCCACTTTGCCCTGTATTATTAAGCCATGTGATACTGTAGGACAACACATAGCTAATACTTTCGTACTCTCGTAACTTACACTCGATTGTTTTTGTGTATTACTGTAAAATATTATCCCCCTTATAGTAAAAATATTCACACCACGAATCCATGTCTTTGTCTATTAAGTGGCTTTTCCGACGTATCAGACAAATACTAGCAACATGGATTAGCGTACATCCGTGGTGTAAATATTTTTATTAAAAATGGGTTATAAATATAGTATTTTATAACAAATGATAATAGTAATGAAAAATGATAATAGTAGATAATTATAAATAATACTTAATAGTTATTTAAAAAAGAAATTGGAAGTATGAAGTCGACTATTGATTTCACTGAAGCCACTGAGCTTAAAATTAAATAGTTTTGTTTGTCATAATTAAAGAGTATGAAAGTATTTGGTATTAGCAATCGAATTTTATTTATTGAGTAGATTTGTCATAGCTAGATATAAGCTAGATAAGCTAGTATAGGTTGTAAATAATAATTTAATATTTTTGTACAATACAAAATAAATATTAAATATTTATACAAACGTATTTAAATCTTAAATAACAATACTTTTAATAAATACTTCCTCAAACGTTTAATAAATAGTTAAATGATGATTTGAATGACATTAATGGACACTTTTAAAATTACATCTGTAAATTACAAAATAGTTTTGTAAATTGATTTATTTTAAATTTACTTCATTACAAATGTCAATAAATAATAAAAAGATTTAAGAAACGTAAAAATATATTCACACATTCACAATCAAAAACAATACTAAATAAATAATATTTACAAACTATAAAAGTAGGTAAGTACTAAAAAAAAAAGGTCCAAGTACAAGTAGACGTAGAGCCCGTCCCGGGACGGGCTCTTGTATGGGACGCTACTTGCGTCGATACACTTGCTCCGTCCCATGTCCAGGGCACCTCGATTTCTGCAGGTGCGGCCGCCAATCAGGCGGAACACCTCAAACGGCGCAAATATGAGAACCTTAGTGGGGATCTCATATTTGAACCGTTTGGGGTTGAAACCCTAGGTACATGGGGTCTGGGTGCGCACAAACTTTTCAGAGAAATCTCCAAAAAACTCATTGAGGCCACCCGAGACCCCAGAGCTGGCACCTACCTGGCCCAGAGAATAAGTATCGCAATCCAGCGAGGAAACTCTTTGAGCCTTCTAGGTACTCTGCCTGGTGGGGACGACCTAGGAGATTTCTTTGTTTTGTAGCTTTTTAAGTTTTGGAGTAGTTAAAACAATACTTAGTTAGATTTTCAAAATCAATATAAAAAGCAAAGCAATACTGTAAGTAAACTTATTGAGTAAATTAAATATAATTTTAAACAAATAACAATAAAAGCATTTTTGATTTGTTTTTCGATATGTATTTTAACAATTTTAAGTCCAAATTAATATTAAATTCCATTATAGAAAAAAAAACAGTAAATACAAAAATAGCATTCATAGCCAACTTTGTGATTTGAAGTATTTTGTACATTCTTTGTACATAAATAAATTGATAACTCTATAACAAATAAATCTTTGGATTGTATCCTCTATTTGTTGACGGGTAGTTTGTCTATGACCTGCGTCAGGTAGTCTATGGCATCGTCCAGTATTTGTACTTCACATTGTTTTAGCAGTTTCACGTTTTTCCTGAAAAGAAAATAATCATTGTATTGCCGTTTTCGGTCCTAGGAAAACTATCACTTTAAAAAAAATTGCTGAGGCCTTAGAACTTATAAACACCTTTATCGTTTATATTATGTTACATAATATAAGACATTATGATGATCATTCACGAGTTTTGTAGAATAAACATTTTTTAGAAATGTACAAAACTGCCGACTAGTAACTAAGGCTGGGATGCGGAAAGGCCGGAGAAAATTCAGAGCATTAAAAAAACTTTGGAGTCTGGACTAATACAAGAGAGTTGAAAATCGAACACATGAGTGTTAAAATGTCAGATTTGACATTGACATTTTACTTAACACTCGTGTGTTCCATTTTCAACTTATTAGTATTAGTCCAGTTCTATTTTTAATGCCCTGAATTTTCTCCGGCCTTCGGATTCGGGGTCAAGTAGTCCCAGCCTTAGATGGTCGATCACTGTCGCTCGTCTGTAAGAACCCTTACATGTGTAATCAGCATATTATGTATTTATCAGTGGCGAAGGGTCTAAAGAACTCCATTCTTATCGGCTTCCCTTTCAGATTACCTCATGAAGACCTCCGGCCAAAACTAGTATCTGGAAAACAATACTATCTTATACAAGTCACGTCGGACAAGCGATAGCGCGATGTATACCGACTCAAGCGACATCTATGCGCTGCAGCGTTGCAATTTTGACACGAATATTAAAATCACAGATCTCTTTAAAAGCCGAATATCTCGTTAGAAATAAAGTTGAAATTTAAACTTGTTTTTAATATCCGACTGGCCAACTAAAGAAAAATATTATTAAAATGATTTGTCCGATGACAGTTCGAAGTAATTAAGGGCTATTTATCTGTGACATTAACCCGCTATTTTGTGAGGAATGAGGAGCCGTTAGTAGATAATATTTTTTATACGGGCAATTGGCCCACCAAACTTACCCACCACTGCAACTCCTGTGTAGCCAGGATCGACAGTGGTAACCAACCGCAAAAACCCTTTGATATGACCTCAGGGGTGCCCGGGGGACATGCTAAATCTGTCTTGGAACCCGCAACGAAATTAATCATAAGATTGTAGGAGGAGTAGGAAGTATTCCAGTTTCCCTCCCCAAGCAAAGCGGGAGACAGCAAAAATTGTGATGACAAAAAGTCAGAATTAAAGGGAAGCACCACGGGAATAACATGTTTTTTTTTTATGACTACAAGACAGAATGTAATTAAATGTTTTAATTTATAATATGACAATTGATTACACTGCATTTATAATGACAAAAAAGTGTTGCATTGTTTCCAATAGTACTTATGACAAAAACGTTTGAAAGCTCGGAAGTTCTTCGCGCAGCCCACGAGATCTTCATAGTACACAACCCTAGAAACACAATGGACGCTGTTCAACATTTCGATTCTTTCGTCATACCAGAGATCACACTCCCAGAGTATGTGATGAGCAGTTTGTTCATAAGGGCTACCTTCGGCCGAACACTCGCATAGCGGAGACGAGACTAATGTAAATCCAAATAGTTTCGCTTTGAAGTAGTAGATAATATCACGTGCATCATGAGACGAATGAATTTTTAAAAGTAGCGCGGCGGTACCTCAGCCGGCGCGTCCTTGGATGAAAATCATGTTATTACGACTTATTACGTTAATAATAATTATTGTTCAACTATAATTTTTGAAATTATATGATATATATTGAGCAGTGAGAAGTGATAAATATAATTCGTCTTAAAGTTTAAACTAAAACGTGTTTATGTACTTATATGTGAATATTGTATGTGAGACTATTTAGTACTTGTGTTGTGTTTATTGTTGGTGATAAATCTCCCGTCTAGCAACTAGCTAGGGCTTCCCTCTGAAGTAAAACCACCCTTCGCCACTGGTATTTATTAATATATTTATACGTGAAACAAAAAAATCAGTACAGTTTTAAAAGAATTGTGCGAACGGAGGAATATGATATTTGGCACAGTTAAAGTTGTGGAGGAAGGAGTGCAGAAAGCTAATTTTTTTTACAATGCTTAGAAATACATACAATTAATAAAAATAACAACACATACTCTATCAGATTATTAACACACACTACCGTTGATAGATACAATTTTATTACACATTGACGTTTGTCAATCTGTCACAATATTTACAAATAATATTCTTTTCTATCTAAGAACCAAAATAACCGTAAAGTTCAAATTAGAAACGAAATGAATAATAGTGGGCGAATTTCGAGCACAGGGAGGCCTCTAGTATTAATTATTAAGCCAAAACAAAGGCCGGTAACTCACCTATGTTCGGATAACCCCTCATT
Source organism: Phengaris alcon alcon (assembly GCA_037179445.1). Lineage (NCBI taxonomy): Eukaryota > Metazoa > Arthropoda > Insecta > Lepidoptera > Lycaenidae > Phengaris > Phengaris alcon. The sequence continues at coordinate 692,168 of JAYRCH010000646.1, read as the reverse complement.
GACAATATCGTCCATCTTGTATGAGCGTCGAATGAGCGCGCAGCGCGTGAGCAGGTAGTTGTACGCGCGCCGGTCGCCCTCCGCGTCTACCGCCTTATTGCCTTCGCCAGGGGACACTAGTTCCCATACTAGACCGTCGTTGGAATGAATCTTCTTAAGCTCCTCTGGAAATATAGTTAGCACAATGGTAATAATGTTAAATAAATGAAATAATTCTACTCCTACATGCCTATTTGTTATAGACAAGGCATGTCGAGTCAAGTGTCAAGTGTCACAACAAAAAGTGTCCACACATAAACTTCTCTGCTTGTGGGGTTGTTTGTGAGGTTTGACATTTGTCATCTTGACATTTTGACATTTGCTTTCTGCAGTTTATTCAGTCTATATTCAATTGGCAAAGCAAAATTGGCAATTCAAGATGGCGTAACTTTTTCTTGTATGAAGATTCTTTCCGTCAAATGTAAGTCATAGCCCATCCTTAGTTTTGAAATCATTGATCCTACCACTGTATAAATGTAAAAGTTTGTGAGAATGGATTGGAGTTGCTTGTTCACGCAAAAACTACTGTATTACTGTAGATTAAGCTCTAGAGTAAAAAAAATATTCCGAAAAAGTACAGTGTTCCCGTGGGATACTGTATTTACGCGGGCGGTGCCGCGGGCAAAAGCTAGTTTACTCATAATTAACTTTATGAAGGCATAGTAAATAAATACTTTGTGAGTAGTAGTATTTTAGATTAGTAGTGTTTGCTATCTCAATTGTGGTGAATTTCTTATACTCAATAAAGTTCTTTTTGGGTACTTTATTTAGCAGTATATTTTGAAAGTAATTTCACGTTGAAAGAATATCGAGATATTTATGCTGGGGTAAAAAGTACTGTGCAGAATGTAGCCTACTGTATCTTGTGTCGCTTGTCGGTAAGGTTAGGTTGTCCTGACACCAAATTACGTAGCCAACGTAATATAGGCTTATAATATCAACTCTTTGGAAGAGGCCACAACACTACGCGACGAGGCATCGCACAAACAATAATGCGACGTCGATTTGTATGTTGTAGCCTCGCCCTTTGACTGCCAGACACGTGCGGTATCGGTTACTGTGAGTGTTTAAAGCCTTTAACCTTTTTTAACCGACTTCCAAAAAAGGAGGCGGTTATACGTTCGGCTGTATTTTTTTTTACCACTATAATGTACCTATTAGGCAAAGGAAAAATGTAGTTATGATTTCTTACCTTCCTTCGTAGTAAAGATTCTTATAAACGCCAAGAGCTCCGCACTAATCGGGCTCGGCAATCTGTACAGATCGTAGGTCAACACTTGGTTGTCCGAGGTCTTGTCGTCTTTACCATTCGAAGTGTTCTTGTCTTGAACTTGCCCCAGTTTTTTGAGAAGACCGAGTCTTTTAAATCTTAGCGGGTCTTTCGAACTGATGCCCAACGCTAAGGAAAGACTGTCGTACTTGTTGTTCGGATATACGAATCTGAAAATAAGAATTTATAGTATTAGTTCTTAGTTATAAACAACTTAAGAACTTTGAAGGTAGGTTACATAGAACGTAAATATCATACGAATTGGAATGTTTCTACGTTAGACACGACAAATTAATACAACAATAAATTTTAAAAAAGGCTTGAATGAATGCCAAAATTTTTCTAATTCAATGGAGAACATGCATAGAGTTTTTATTGGCTTTTTGAAAAGTGGTACATAATAAGCCAGGGTATATATATATATATATATATATATATATATATATACCCTATTAACTTAAATACCTACTGCGTTTATGTATATCATTGTTTTAGCAAAAAATATCACAAATAACATAATGATTTGAACAGTATTTTTTGATTTTCAATCATAACAAGAAAAAAACATGGGATTTTAGTCCTGTAACTTTTTAATTTAGCAACTGATTACTGTACTTTTTGCATTTTTCTGTTCATATTTATGTTGTCTATCGGAAAATATAAGAATCTTGCTGATTTAAAACGAATGCGTATTTATACATCTTTTGGGAATCTCTTTTGTTTCCTAAGTATTTTACTCACTCACGTTTGTGATTATTAAATAAGTTCATTCAAACATTTATTAGTATCTACTACGACATTATTATATTTTATTAGGATTTTAAGTTCGATTAGATAATTGCCGGCAAGAACTAGCAATAAGTCACTTTTACTGTAAACCGACTTGGGCCCTCGTTACGTTACAATGTGTTATATCATCGGTTATGACATATCGCAAACAGGAAAAACGTGCAATGTATTTATTTCATTGGTCGTTCTATTTACAACTAAAGACTTAAAGGCACCGGTTATAAACTGCACCACACTAAGACTTTAAACGAAACAAATGAGCAGACCGATCGCCCGATGGTAAGCGATTACTGCTGCAGCCTGCGGTCTATGGACATCGACCACACCAGAAACACCAGACACCAGACACACACAACACAAGTGCGTTGTCGGTCCTTGTAACCGCCATTCCCGTTTGGATTCGGGTACCCTCACTAACGCAGTGAAACACAACGTAAGCGCTAGTTAGCGCGTAGTTTCTGTGAGGCCCTGGTATTTCTCAGCCCATTCGCACTGAAATATGACTCTCCCACGGTTAATTGAAAAATTATAGGTATGTTACTTGTTGAGGGTTTTCCACGAATTCGTGCGGGTAGCATGAAAATCCACTTATCCCACACGATAAAAATAATAATAAAATATTTATGGACGCTTCACACCACGTCAATCTGGCCCCGTGGTAAGTATCTGAGTAACGAGTGTTACGGCGACCATACAACGGGAAGTATATTTAATACTTTTATGCTATACATACATTTAAAATTTTTACTATATTATAAACATATTTAATACACATTCGTGACCCAGGAACATTGAAAACTTTTGGTTGCTTCGGCAGGATTCGAACCCGCGATTTTCGGCACCAGCGGCAACGCGCTAACCACACGCCACAGGGGCCGTCGATACCACCGGTACTGTACATTCTGCCACATAAATAAGCTCACCCATTGTGGAGGAACATGTGACAGTTGGACCTCGGGCCGTAGAAGATGAACAGCTGCTCCTGGGGCCGGAAGTCCCGCAGCGCGTAGCACTCGCTGCGGTCCGCCTCCGTGTTGTAGTCTGTTGTAATCTGAAAATTTAACACGACTTCTATAGTAAAAGGTTTTTCGAAACAACAATCTCCTCGGGCGTTTAGAATTTGGGAAAGGTAGAATGTGCCAAAAGGAGATCTGCGACCGAGTGCTCGGTCAGGCCGAAGCACACTGTAGTCTTTTCAGCGGTTGTATACAAGTTTGCCGCATATTATTGCTTTTCAGAATTTGTTCCTTAATACCAACACTATCGCATGGTGTAATAATACAAATCCGATTGCTGGCAAAGGAAATTGATGTATCAAAAATCTAAAGATGCAGTTTTAGTTTTTATCAAAATAGTGATCGCAACTCCTTTGAACATTTTTCGCTAGTGCTTATAGTTTCAGATTTCGGCTACCTTGGCCCTCTTGAAAAATTGCTATTGAAGTTTCTGTTGTGATATAAAGGATATCACTTATATATAAACTTCAATAGCGCGATTCAAGGCTGTGCGCTGATTGGTCTGCCACAAGAATATCCTCAGTCACGTCTTAGCGAAACGCAACGTAAAAGCAAGCGCTATTTCACCCCAATTTTCACTTTTCTGAGAGGCAGTGGCATATCTATGGGTTGAGCCGCTATAATATACCGCTGAACGTAAAGCTCGGTACCGTACATTTACAACGGCGGAATTCCCATTTCTACGTTTCTGTACTAAATTCATCTTGGCTGAATTTCCGTCTGATGTGTTGCTATAGTAACTTCAGATTCAGAATCTAATCGTGACAGACACAATAGCGCCCTATAATGGTACCAATTTAAATTTCACTTATTTACAGTGCAATAAACAAATACAATGACGCATGAATTCAATTATTGATTAAATTCAACCGAATTCAATCTTTTTGTTTACGTTTAGATTAAATTGTAACTGAACAAAGTATAATTGAAACAGTATAACTCAGGCGAAAACACACCGAAGTTACGTTGCGGTAGTTCCGTTGCGGAAGTTCCGTTGCGTGGAAATGGAAGATCCGTCTTGTGGTTACACATTAAGGGTCAGTTCACACCGCAACGATACGCGGCGCTGCATTTTGACGATACTCTTACAATGAAACGTGTATCTTCTTGTGTAAAATGCTATTGAAATTTAAACGTGAATAAAGTTAAATTTTCAATAGCTATCTTAAAAATGCAGTGCCATGTCGCGTATTGTTTCGGTTCGGTGTGAATTGGCCCTAAGGGTCTGTTTAACAATGGCCTAATAAGTGTCGGATAGCTTATTAGTATAAGTTTTGTCGCTGCTTACTTTATTTCGAGCGACAGAGACAAAACATGCAAATAAGCTGACGATTATCAATAGATTTTGAAACAGCCTCTAAGCCTGGGAGTATATGATCCGGAATCCGGCGGGCCCGGGAAAATTCAGAGCACTGAAAATAGAACTCGCTGCGCTAATACATAAAAAATTAAAATCGAAGTGTCGAATGTCGATCTGTCATAATATAACATTGACATTTGATTCGACACTTGTGTGTTCCTTTTTCATCTCTATTGTATTAACGCAGAATTCTATTTTCAATGCTCTGAATTTTCCCCGGCCGGGCCTACCGGAATCCGGACAATATAGCCCCAGCCTAAAAGTAATGAAATGTCGTTTACCGTGCCGTCCTCGTGATTGCACATGTCCCACAGCGGTATGAAGGCGGTGTCGTCGCCCCGCGACTCCTGCGCAGACGGGATGTTGTTCTGTCGCGTCATCACCGCAGATATCGCCCATCTGAACATACATTGAGGAGAATTTATAAAGTAGGTATTGAAAATCCTTCTTATATAACACTTCCTACTCCTCCAACAATACTCTGATTAATTTCGTTGCGGGTCCCAATACAGCATGTCCCTCCGGAACCCCTGAATTTATATCAAAGGGTTTTTGTGGTTGGTTGCCACTATCGATCCTGGCTACACAGGAGTTGCAGTAGTGGGTATGTGTGGTGGGCAAATAGGGATGATGACTACATCTAATCTATTTAGTTTTATTAATATACTTAAATATATCGAGGCATTACTAGTTAGTAAATGTAAAAAAAAAGTTTTGTGTAGTTAAGTAATTAAATATATCTAAAAAGTACAAAAAGTTCAAAAGTTGTTTTTTTGCTAAATTAGTAAACCAAACCTATATCATTAGTTTACTTACATGATATACAAAAACATTTATAGTAATCCTCTTTTTAATAATAGGTCTTTACCTATGAAATTGCCGTTCTGCAGTACTGGCCATTTCAAATCAAAATAATTTTTGTTTGGCTAAGAATTCTAATTTCAAATTAATTTTATTTTAAAAACATGGAATTCTTTTTCCAAAAGTAGTAATTTGTTTATTGATTAGTGTTACATTTTCATCGCATTTCAATCTTTTTCGTCATCATGGATACGTTAAAAATTCGAGTAATTATGGAATATGAGTCCCGTCGTGGCAGCAACGCGGCACAAGCGGCACGCAACATCAACGACGTTTACGGAGCTAGCACTACAAACCAACGCACCACCTGTTATTGGTTTGCTCGCTTCCGTTCTGGAAATTTCGACCTGAAAAATGAACCTCGCAGTCGTCCGAAGACTTTGGTCAACAATGATGAATTAAAGGCGATTGTGGAAGCTAATGATACACAATCTACGGCTGAATAGCAGCAGCTTTCGACGTTAGCGTCAAAACAATATTAGTCCATTTGCGTCAAATTCGCAAGGTAAAAAAGCTTGACAAATGGGTGCCCCACGAACTCAATGATCGCCAGCGCGAAGTACGCATCGAGACATGCCTTGCACTGCTCAACAGACACACAAATGAAGGAATTTTGAAGCGCATTGTTACCTACGATGAAAAATGGATTCTGTTTGATAACCGCATGGGCTCAGCAAGTTGGTTGGATCCTGGTTCAGCACCTAAACAATGCCCTAAACGAAAACTTACCCCTAGAAAAGTGATGGTCACTGTTTGGTGGTCTAGCGCCGGTGTGATTCATCACAGCTTCTTACCAAACGGGGTGAGCATTACTGTAGATGTGTACTGTGAAGAACTTAACACAATGATGGAGTAGCTGGCACATCTCCAACCAGCATAGGTCAATCGCTCGTCTCCGCTGCTCCTGCACGACAACGCACGACCTCATACTGCACAGCAGACGGTCTCCAAGCTGCAAGAACTGGGGTTGGAAGTTCTCCGTCATCCGCCCTACTCACCAGACCTTGCGCCTACAGACTACTACTTTTTCCAGAATTTGGATAACTTCTTGGCGGGAAAAAAATTTCAATGCCCGAGAGGCAGTACAAAAAGCCTTTGAAGAGTTTGTTGCCTCCCGTCCAGCTGATTTCTTTAAGAAGGGCATCAATAAACTGCTACCTCGTTGGCAAATATGCATTGATTGCATGGGTGATTACTTCGATTAATAGAAATAAAAAGTACATGAAAAAAATTCGTTTAAATTTTTTCATACAAAACGGCAATTTCATAAGTAAAGACCTAATATAATAACATCTATTATGGTAATTGTAAACTTAAACGCCATAATTTCGGAGATATTAGGAAATATTATGCTCATCCTGAATACAGAATTTTTTAATAAGAAATCGCTAAACCTTTGAAATATATTGATTTTTAATAGAATGTTTCTTTTGAGAAGTTAGTCATATTAAAGAATATGAATATATGTTTAATGCAATAAAACATTCAGTCAATTAGCCTATTGCCATTATTGGCCGCTATTTCTACAACTCTGTGATCTAGATCCCTCTAATCTCTAGACTACTGTGACAACATCCACAATAGTCTGACAGAGTTAGCAACGTTACCTAGTTTGCGGACTCTACCTGACTACATTGATATAACGAATAGGTAGATGTTGCTTGGGCAATTTTTTACACTCTCGACTAGTCTCTATACGACGACTCTCTTAGCTAAGATGAACAAGCGGCATGATTCATTGTACTATCGAACAAGTTGTCGTTCGACCAGGCATAAGATGAGCGCCGCGCCGTTGATTCGTGCCGCGTGCGCACCCACACAAACTCACGTGAATTCGTAATTCAACCACACTGCAGTCGTTGCGGTCACTTACTTTGTGTTAAAATATTTTGAGGCTTCCTAGTGCAGGGATGGCGAACCTCTACGTTTCGAAGTGCCATTTTTCAAAAGAGATGTTTAATGAGGATATAAAAGTGAAATCAAATAATTTTTCTCTGTTATTCAGATAGTCTAGTCAACAAGTTCAAAAACGTGTTAAATAGAAATAAAGCTCCTAAAAATATGTGCGATAGCTCATTCGATTCGGAATGACGTCTAGAAAAATGTTTTTAAGGGTATATTAGCACATAAAAATTGCGATTGCTATTAACAAAATAAGATAAAAAAAAGGTATTTAGTTTTTCGTTAATAACTTTTAAAATAATGATATTTAAGGAATTTTGAAAAAAGATCCTGAAAGAGGAGGGAATTTCCAATAAAAAAGTCCTAACTCCCGGAACTCTATCTATATTATTTATAATTTTTTTTTAACGCTGGAAATAGGGCTCCGCGAGGGCGTTACGGCATAGGCGCGCCGTCTAAAAAGCCGAGATATCATCTAAATATATTTTTTTTAATATTAAATAACAATTTAAAAATTTGAATAAATTATGGTGTAATCTAGACACTTGAACGAAAAAAAACTCGGCGAAAAAAAATTTTTTTGTTGATTTTTCAAAAAGTTACACCATTGTTAATTAACTAATTTTTTTCCAATCTCTGTTTTTATAAATTACGGCATAAAAGTTTAAATAATTGGTCTATAAATTTTTCGCTTCGTGGAGCTCTTTTTATTTAGGTACTTAATAAAGTTATGCAAAAAAAAAACAATAAAAGTTTATTATTTTGTTAATTATTTTTTTTAATTAACTAAAAATGAAATTTCTAAAAAATGTTATCAAAAACATTTTTTTTTGGTAATATCTTATTATTGCTGTTTTCGCATCTAATATAGGTATGAACTAACATTGAAAAAAAAAAAAATTACTTCATTTGTTAAGAAATTGTTTATAAACAAATCGACTATTTTGGGATTAAAAAAAATCTTATTGCATAGGTGAAATGATTTAAAAAAAAAATTCTTAAATTTTTTTTTTATTGTTTATAATCGTTTTTTTTATATTTCAATTGTTTAAATAATTAGTTAAGAAATTATTTTATTCTTAAAAATCATCATTGACTCTTTTCAATGGAATAACAGAGAATTTCTTTTTTTTTTGTAATTAATTTAATTGCTTATTAACTTAACCCTTATATTTTTTTTCGAAAACTTCAAAAAATTACAAAAACAACCATACCATTAAAACAACCATTAAAAAATATTTTTTTTTTTCTAAACTGTTATAATATATAAAAACAACCATACCATTAAAACAACCATTAAAAAATAAAAAATAAAAAATATATTTTTTCTTAACTTATAATACATGGTTGTTTTTGTAATTTTTTGAAGTTTTCGAAAAAAATAATATAAGGGTTAAGTTAATAAGCAATTAAATTATTTACAAAAAAAAAAAAACTGTTATTCCATTGAAAATCATCATTTCACCTATGCAATAAGATAGTAAAAAAAAAATTTTTTTTAATCCCAAAATAGTCGATTTGTTTATAAACAATTTCTTAACAAATGACGTAATTTTTTTTCCAATGTTAATTATACCTATATTAGATGCGAAAACAGCAATAATAAGATATTACCAAAACAAAAATTTTTTTGATAACATTGTTTAGAAATTTCATTTTTAGTTAATTTAAAAAAAAAAGAAAAACAAAATAATAAACTTTAATAATTTTTTTTTGCATAACTTTATTAACTACCTAAATAAAAAAAGCGAAAAATTTATAGACCAATTATTTAAACTTTTATGCCGTAATTTATAAAAACAGAGATTGGAAGAAAATTAGTAAATTAACAATGGTGTACGAGGGCTGATTGATAAGTTTCCGAAACGGCAAAGAAAAACTTCAAAAATCTATTTAAAATAAATTTATTTCTCAACGTAGTTTCCTTCTACCACGATGCATTTAGTCCAGCGCTTCTCCAATGCCGTTACACCAGTTTGATAAAATGTTTTCTCCAACCCCTCAAAATACTCGTCCACGGCAACAATGACTTCTTCATTTGATGAAAATCTCTGGCCACCTAACCATTTCTTCAGGTTTGGGAATAAGTGAAAGTCGCACGGAGCCAGATCCGGGGAATAGGGTGGATGCGGTAGCAATTCTAACCGCAATTCATGGAGTTTGACGACTGCAACCATTGACGTGTGTGCAGGTGCGTTGTCATGGTGGAACAAAATTTTTTTCTTGGCCAAATGTGGTCGTTTCTTCTGGATTTCTTCACTTAATTTTTGCAGCAAGCTTGCGTACTCGTAGTACTCTCCATTTATTGTTTTTCCTTTTTGCAGATAATCCACTAAAACAATTTCTTAGAGCATCCCAAAAAACAGTCGCCATCACTTTGCCGGCCGACAAAACCGTTTATGCTTTCTTCGGCGCAGGTTTTCCGCTCTCAGTCCACTGCTTAGATTGTTCTTTTGTCTCGGGGGTATAATGATGTATCCAGGTTTCATCGACTGTTACATAACGCCGCAAAAACTCATTAGGATCTCGGTTAAACAGCGCCAAACACTCCGATGAATCGTCCACTCGGCGTTGCTTTTGGTCTACAGTGAGCAAACGCGGCACCCATCGCGCGCAAAGCTTTTTCATTCCCAAATGTTGGTGCAAAATATTAAAAACGCATTCAGATGAAATGCTCACCATCTCTGCTATCTCTCGCAACTTTAAGCGCCGATCATTCAATACAATTTTTTTGATCATGTCCGGATTCGTGACTTCATTTGGACGGCCAGACCTGTGGGCGTTTTCGCAGCTCTGTCTTCCACGTATAAAATCAGTTACCCAGATGTGAATTGTACTCAATGCAGGAGCAGAATTACCTAAAACACTGTCTAGCTTGGTTTTAATCTGGGTTGCTGTTTTCTCTTTTAAAACGTAAAACTTTATCACCGCACGAATTTCGTTTCTTTCCATTGTTAAGAAAATTTACGACAGAGAAAGTTCTACGTCCTCTCAAACAAATTCCATCAGTTCGATTAAATTCAAATTTTGCGTTCTATTTTCAAAAAGATGCCAGAATATAATGTAATATTCCTTTTTTGCGTATCATTTTTTTAAGTTCGTCGTTTCGGCCAGTTATCAATCAGCCCAGGTAACTTTTTGAAAAATCAACAAAAAAAATTTGTTTCACCGAGGTTTTTTTCGTTCAAGTGTCTAGATTATACCATAATTTATTCAAATTTTTAAATTGTTATTTAATATTAAAAAAAAAATATTTTAGGTGATATACCGGCTTTTTAGACGGCGCGCCTATGCCGTAACGCCCTCGCGGAGCCCTATTTCCAGCGTTAAAAAAAATTATAAATAATATAGATAGAGTTCCGGGAGTTAGGACTTTTTTATTGGAAATTTCCTCCTCTTTCATTATCTTTTTTCAAAATTCCTTAAATATCATTATTTTAAAAGTAATTAACGAAAAACTAAATACCTTTTTTTTATCTTATTTTGTTAATAGCAATCGCAAAAAAATTTTAAAAACATTTTTCTAGATGTCATTCCGAATCGAATGAGCTATCGCTCATATTTTTAGGAGCTTTATTTCTATTTAACACGTTTTTGAACTTGTTGACTAGACTAAGAGGCGTATTAAAAGATTTGGAGCTTGGGCCAATGAAATTTGCAGTATAAAGTAAAAATTTAAGCGGTAGCGGACTTTTAACTATCAACACATATTTTGTTAATTTTTAGGTTAAAACATATAGGTACTTTAAATCCTAAGTATCGGTAAGACTATTTACTTCGGAAAAATACATTTAAATCAAGCCTAAAACCGAAGGTCTAAGTAATATGACATGTTCTTTATGTTAAACGTGAGCGAGCGAAGCGAGCGAGATTTTTTTTTAATCTATTTTACCTGTAAAATAATGTTTAGACTTAAAACCGTAAAAACTGTGTACTTCGCAAGATTACAATAAAATAAATAGCCTAAACCTGAACGTCAGCATGTTCTTTACATAAACTTTAATAAGTATTTTTTTACTATTTTACAGGTAAAATCTGTTCAAACTTTAAACCCTAAAAATACTGTGCACATTAATCAACAGAGGAGATCGCAGCAAGCAAGAAAACTTTTGCTTATCATAGCAATATAAAATTCGGAAAGTCCCCTCTGTGCACTTAAAAAAAACTGTAAAAATATAGGTACTGACGAGAGTTCGAAGTTTCCGTTTATTTTATTGTCAATTAAAATAAAAACTTGACGATTATAACTAGTGCCCAAAACATCCGCGAGGGATGTGATATTATTTATTAATATTATTTGGTAAATAATATTAATAAATACTATCAACTCGAAAACTCTTTATTTACTACAAAAAATAGAAACATTTTGCAAAAAAATGATAATTTTGTAATTTAAATGAAAGTAAAATTAGTGTCATTTCTGTTGTAGCAAAATACCTATTTTAAATAACATATTTTTAGGTTTGTCATAATACCTACTTCACACTTTTTTTCGTAGTACATAATTACAAAATTTTGTGATCAGTGACGTGCCCAGAATATTGTGTCACGTGCCATTGCTGGCACGCGTGCCATAGGTTCGCCATCACTGTCCTAGTGCAAAGGAAAACCTGTTTGTTCGATATACAGAAGAAATGAGGAAGTTAGATATTTTTTCTGCCGCTAGGGGGCAGACCCAACGCACACAAAGCGTCATCTGGTGGCGTAAGTAGTATAAAAAACAGTGAATAAGAATTTTCGATTCTTTTCTGTCACCAGGTGGCGCTTGGTAGCCCTTTAAAAACCCTCATTATTACTTAACCTAAGAGTAGGTATATTAAACACACCTTTCATATTAAGCGCAAGAGAGTCGATAAGATTTCAAAGAGCGAAACTATCTTAGAAAGGTTGTTTTTAACCCCCGACGAAAAAAGAGGGGTGTTACAAGTTTGACGTGTCTGTCTGTCTGTCCGTGGCATCGTAGCTCCTAAACGAAAGGTTCGATTAAGAGGCGTTTTTTAAGTTGATGTAATCGAGTGTTCTTAGCTATGATTCATCATCATCAGCTCGCCCAGTGCTTGACAACTTTCTCATCTGGTCAGGTACCGACAGCATTGTACCGTAATCATTGTAATTGCTATGGTGCGGAAACCACACAATGGTTTATCTTCCTTCATCTTTTAGTTCCATCATTTTAATTTAATAGGGAATTGTAAAACACGAATTTCCTTGTGAAAGTGAACATTGCGGCTTTGGGCGAATAATACATTTCTACAAGCGGAATGAAAGTTAATAATGCTTAGGATAAAATGATGTAAGCCGCAAATTATTATGGTTGCGCAACCTCCAAGATCTTAGTTCATTACTTATTCCAAATTTATCAAATGACTACTACTAGTAGAAATTGCTAAGTTTAATTTAACGAAGCTGGTTCTAGTTTAAGAGAATACGTGCTCTGAAAAAAAAAGACAGTTTACAAAAGGTAAAAATCAAAATTTTCAAAGATATTGCGGATTGTTTGAAGCACTTTTGTGAGTCTCGTAAAAAACGCCCCATATAAAAGTCGTACTAGTAAGTGACGTCACACGCTAGTAAGTTGCTACGAAATGTACGGCCATATGTACAAAATTTCTGATATCTCGTAATTTTGCGCGTTTATGTTGATACATACCATAGTAAATTTTTGTATTTTATGTAAGTAAACTAATTATGTAATTTTTATACACTAGTTTTAAAAAAAATATTTCAACTTTTTTGTAACTTCGAAATGATATGCATTTCGAAGTTACAAAAAAGTTTAAATATTTTTTTTTAAACTAGTGTATAAAACCTACATAATTAGTTTACTTACATAAAATTACAAAACTACACATAAAATCCTAATTCTTTTTACTTTTATCAAGTTGTAATACCTTATTATTTCTTAATTTATAAAAAAAAACAAAATTTTTACATATTGTCAAATACCCAATTTAAAGAGAGCGAAATTCAAAACTATAAGGAATAGCCAAAAATCGGGCTCGCAACTCCTTTGCTGAAAGGAGATGCGAATTTTGATAGAAACTAAAACTGCATCCGGAATGGAACCGACTGATTGGGATTAAAAATACACGATCTGTATTATTAGGTTAGGTACCTAATCATGTCCTATCACACCTAACTATGACTGCACAGTTTTCTCTTTCCTTTTTAGGGTTCCGTACCCAAAGGGTAAAAACGGGACCCTATTACTGAGACTTCGCCGTCTGTCTGTCTGTCCGTCTGTCACCAGGCTGCGTGCTTAACCGTGATAGCTAAACAGTTGACATTTTCACAGATGATGTATTTCTGTTGCCGCTATAACAACAAATACTAAAAATAAATAATAAGGGGGTTCCCATACAACAAACGTGATTTCTTTGTCGTTTTCTACGGAACCCTTCGTGCGCGAGTCCAACTCGCACTTGACCGTTTTTTAGGTAGGTACAGTTTGTACGTCTGCATTCATACTTAGCAGGCTTTGCAGCTATATTACGTAGGAACAGTTTGTACGTCTGCATTTATACTTAGCAGGCTTTGCAACTATATTACGTAGGTACAGTTTGTACGTCTGCATTTATACTTAGCAGGCTTTGCAGCTATATTACGTAGGTACAGTTTGTACGTCTGCATTTATACTTAGCAGGCTTTGCAGCTATATTACATAGGTACAGTTTGTACGTCTGCATTCATACTTAGCAGGCTTTGCAGCTATATTACGTAGGTACAGTTTGTACGTCTGCATTCATACTTAGCAGGCTTTGCAGCTATATTACGTAGGTACAGTTTGTACGTCTGCATTCATACTTAGCAGGCTTTGCAGCTATATTACGTAGGTACAGTTTGTACGTCTGCATTCATACTTAGCAGGCTTTGCAGCTATACTACGTAGGCCGTTTGTACCTCTGCATTCATACTTAGCAGGCTTTGCAGCTATATTACGTGGGTATAGTTTGTACCTCTGCATTCATACTTAGCAGGCTTTGCAGCTATATTACGTATGTACAGTTTGTACGTCTGCATTTATACTTAGCAGGCTTTGCAGCTATATTACGGTTTTCGTCATCAACTTTGTTTTATTTCAATTACTTGGCAGAGATATTTTCTACGAGTATTTCGATGTAAATGCAGCCATAACGATATTTTTATCAATCTCATGTTATGTGACTGGCAAGGAAAGTAAGAGTGTGTGAAAAATAAACAAAGACATAACAGATGAGATCGAGTTTATATTTCACATTGAGGTTGCAAAAACCATCACATAGATGGGAAACCTGGTTATAAGACACTTTACATTGATGATAATTGCTTTTTTAACACTCATCGTTTTATAGTTCGATTACACAAAAGCCTGCGTTTACCTGCAATTTTCTCAGTTGTAAGTTGTAATAGATAGGTTACGCTTGGGCCACACCATGCAGTTACGGTGTAAATTGTCGTCATTTTGGTTATAGGTGGTGTAGCCACTGATTACCCACAAATCATTATATTATTATTGATAATATCTCAATAGATCACTTAAATATTCAAGTAGGTTTTATATTTTTAAATGTTTCACAATCTACTGTACAATGTGGTAATCCACTGATAAGTGTCAGGTAGCTTATTTGCATGTTTTGTGTCTGTCACTCGATATGATGTAAGCAGCGACAAAACTACCGAATAGGCTATCTGACACTTATTAGAAGATGTGAAACAGGATCTTATTATAATTTTTTTGTCCACTTAACCTATATGTACATATTCATAATTAATTAGTAAAAAAAACCAAATGTCAATCAATGAATAAGTTGCATAACACTTTCACTATTTGTTTAAATTCACTGATGAACATAAATAATTGATTAGGCATTATTATGCGCTCTTTGTGTTATTTTCTCTTTTTGTTCTGTATAATTACGCATCTATAATGAGAGTTCATTAGATGCGTGAGATGCAAAGTGATAAAAACTTTGAAAATTCAAGCTTAGTATCTAATGCAAGCTTAGAAACCCTCGTCTCTGTACAACCTGTTCCGACAAAAGTTAAAAATTCCAGGAGCCAAAGATTCTCGTCCCAAAATGTTCGTTTTAGATAAATTATTAAAAATATATTTGGCCTTTATGCAAAGCCTGGCAAGGAGGCCTAAAAGACAAATCATCTCTACCAACACTTTACGTAATGGGAAGAAAAAAATCATTAGGAAATAGGCACTGTAGCAAATCTAACATTTTCGAATACCATATCACTAAGCAAGCTGTTAACTATATTTCTTAATCAATTACATTAGACAAGTTACAGAAAAAAGTGGAAAATGACGCCTTATAATGTAGTCGAGCGACGCATACTGCATGCTACGTCGCGCGTGCCGCATACCGTTTCACATAATAGGGTGATACGCATGGAAATTTCATAGATATTATCATGTCATCTTTTAATGGTAGCAAACGAGCAGAGGACCTGATGGTAAGGGAACGTCGCTCATGGTACAAAGCAGTCACACTTGCCGGGGTTTTAGAAAGAGTTCACTATTTTGAAAGTATTAGATCGAAATATGTCGCTTAACTCGTACATTTTTTTGTACATCAGAGCAATCGCAGAAGCGGAGTTGTAAAAGGGAGATTAGCTTTTTTTGGAAGGGGTTTCGACTTTCGGAGGCCTTACGGTTTCGGGTTTACCATGTATTATGGGCGATATATGACTAAACAAAGTTTGTACATTTAAATACTATTTTTAATAGACTTCTGAGTTAGTACTAACTTACAACAATAAAGCTTTAATTCAATGTTTTGTATCTTATTTCAAAGTAATAGTAACATTGCAAGACATCAAACCTAGTAAAAGTTATATACATAAAACATTAATGGATAAGCCCATAATTTTAAGTGGCGAATGCCGATTAATATTAAAACAACACTGTTAAAGTAAGAGGCAAACATTTAATAATTTATATAATTACAACGACATAAACGCTGAATATATTACGACTTATTAGGCCGTTAAGTAATTCACGATAATAACTTGCGAAGTTATCGCAAATATTACATAAGATTATGGCATTCATTTTAGTGAATTTCTCATGGAGCAAACGCGTCAGTCGTCACTCAAACACAACAGTCAGTCGCGAGCGAACGCATTACGCGATCACTTTCACGCACGAAAAAAAATAAAAAGGGGGAAAACTCTTACGAGAAATCGCGCAAACTACCTCACCGATCGGCTAGGTGTTCAAGCGTCGGCCGATTGTTTGTGTTGTGTGGAAATAAAAAAAGGAAACGGAGGCAAAACAATAGTTCGCGGTGGAACTTTTTCTATCCTTTTTCCTATTCTCTTCTTGTGTTCGGTGCAGTTTTGTGTGGTGCTTTCTGTTTTGGTGTAATATGAGTAGATTGGGGAAAATCATGCCGCTCCTAAGTACGTTGGCAGCTTTGGTTATCATAGTGCACTCTGCGGAAGAAAACTTTGAGCCGGATTACCGAGACCTCCGACCCAGGGCTTTGGACACATCGCCTGCCAGTTATGAACAGGTTTGTTGTAATTATTATACAAGGGTTCAGAACAATGAATACAGATAAAGAGTAGATCACGGGAAAGGAGGCTATATAAGGAGGTGCTTTTTATCGCGGAGAAATGTACGGTCCCTGCGCGATTTTCTTTTTTGCCGCGGGGAACGTCTAAATTTGTAACAAGAATTACCATGAAATTTAGTATGGAGGGAGTTTAGGGTGAGAAAAATCGATCTAGCCATGTCTTATCCCTTAGAAACTGCGCATTTTTAAGCAATATATGTTTTTTTATTTCTTCGTGCAACAATATATCAATAATTTCGACTCTCTTACGTCAGTCTTATTGGCAGCTTGGTATAATTTAGAATTTTTGCATTCTTTGGAAATTCAGAATGTGGTGGGCTCGAATTCCGGTAAGATTTTTGTGATTCTTATTATTTATTTTTCTTTTATATTTTTTCTTTCTTTTTATTATTTTATCGTTGTGCTCGGTTTCCCAGGTACTGTCATATTATATAATACATATTAGACAGTACATATTAGACAGTCCAGTGGCGAAGGGCCTAAAGAACACCATTCTTATCGGATTCCCTTTCAGATTACCTCATGAAGACTTCGAGACAAAACTAGTATATGGAAAGCAATAATATATTATACTTGTCAGGTCGGACAAGCGATAGCGCAATGTAAACAGACTCAAGCGACACCTATGCGCTGCATGTTGCAACTTTGACACAAATATTGGAATCACAGGTCTCTTTAAAACTCGATATATTCGGAGTTATGGTGGGAGATCATAAGAACCTTATATCTTTAGAAATATAGTTCAAATTCAAACTTGATTTTAATAGCGGGTTGGCCAACTAAATAACAATAAAAATAATATTAAGATTTGTCCGATGACAGTTCGAAGTAATTAAGGGCTATTTTTCTGTGACATTAACCCGCAATTTTGTAGCTTTCACCAATGAGCCGTTATTAGTTAATATCACGTGCATCATGAGACGATTGAATTTTGAAAAGTAGCTCGGCGGTACCTCGGCCGCGCGTCGATGGATTTAAAATAATGTTATTACGTTAATAATTACTATTTTTCAACTATTATTTTTGAAATTATATTGAGCAGTGAGAAGTGATAAATATAATTTGTCTTAAAGTTTAAACTAATACGTTTTTATTAGTCAACAAGTTCTAAAACGTGAAAAATATAGAGATAAAGGTCCTAAAAATATGAGCAATAGCTCATTCGATTCGGAATCACCTCTAGAAAAATGTTTTTGAAGGATTTTGGTGCAGGTAAAAAATTGCAATTGTTATTAACAAAATAAGAAGAAAAAAAAATGGAATTTAGTTTTTCGTTAAAAACTCGAAAAATATTAATATTTAAGCAATTTTGAAAAAGTTCCTTAAAGAGGAGGAAATTTCCAATAAAAAAGTCTCGACTCTATCTCCATTATTTATAATTTTAATTTGACGTTGATGCGCGCGCCGCCGCTAAAGTAAGTTTGTAAAAAAAAAATTATAACTAAATAATTCTAGTATCTTCTTAACACTTAAAAGAATCGATCCCCGTAGAAAAAAAAGTTCAATCACTATTTTTCAAAAAGTTATTCAATTGTTAACTAACAAATTTTTTCCTAATCTCCATTGGCATAAATAATGGGATGAAAGGTATAAATAATTGACCTATAAATTTTAAACTTCGTGCAGCCTTTTTTTTATATATACTTCATAAGATCCTGCGATAAATTTTCATAAAAGTTTATTAATTTGTTAATTATGATGTTTTATAACTATTGAAAAATTTAATATATAAAAAATTTTGATATTTTTTTTTTCAATTAATATTTAGCTATGCCTGTTTTCACATTAAACAATGGCAGTAATTAACATAGGTTATGATTTTTTTATAAATTTTATTAAACAAATAGACCCAATAGTTTAAAAGCTTGAAGTAACCAGTAGTCTAATATTATGTAATTCACTTAAATCGTAATAAATACATCTCAATGAAATCGACTGCTGATGACTTCAAAGATCATTTACACTTTCAATGTGAAAAAACTGTTAATAGTGTGACAATATTACGCGATTCCATTCATATTGCGTTAGGCTGGGACTATATTTCCCGGAATTTGCAACGCCAGAGAAAGTTCAGGGCTCAATTCCCTACGTAGAACTCTGGAATAATACAATATATAGAGTTGAAAATACAACACATGAGTGTCGAGTTGTCAGATTTGACATTGACATTTGATTTGACAGTAGTGTGTTTGATTTTCAGCTCTATTGTATTAGCGCAGAGGTCTATTTTCAGTGCTCTGAATTTTCCCCGGCCTTAGGGATTCCGATCAATAATTCCGGCCTTACGCTTTACGATTAAGCGTCCAAGACGCGGAATTCAACGGAACTTCAGCGCAATAGCGCCTGGAATGCAACATATTTTAATAAGCGATCAGAATTTCGTCGCAGACGTTAGTCAATTCTGATCGATGTCTGTGTGATGTTCAAAACACACTAAAGCTACTTATAAATCAAGACTTGACCTGGTGAGGTTGCTGCGAATTTGGTCACTACTCACTGCCTACTCAGTGCTTCGTTTAGTATCCTACTAGTTTAGCAGTTCTTAGTTTTTCGCTTCCTGTATAAAGAATGGTCAATGTTCTGAGTAACCGTTAGTTAGTTAGTAGTTAGTTAGTAAAAAATAGAATTGAAAATCGAAGTGTCGAGCTGTCATATATGACATTGACATTTGACTCGACACGTGTGTACGATTTTCAGCTCTATTGTCCAGAGCTCTATTTTCCATGCTCTGAATTTTCTTCGGTCTTCTGAATTCCGACTCATATAATACCAGCCTAAGTGCTAATGTTTCACAATCGCCTAGTAAGTATCGAATAGCTTATCCGAAAGTTTTGTCGCTGCTTACTTTACACTAAGGGAAAGAGACAAAACCTTGCCAATAAGCTATCTGGCACTTATTAGTAGACAAGCTGTTGCCCGCAGCTCCGCTGGCGTAAATACAGTATCCCACGGGAACACTGTACTTTTTCGGGATAAAAAGTATCCTGTGTTTTAATCCAAAGCTTAAACTAGTACCATACCAAATTTAGCGAAATCCGTTCAGTAGTTTTTGCGTTAAAGAGTAACAAACATCCATCCACTCATCCTCACAAACGTTCACATTTATAATATTAGTGGGATGGTGAAGCAGGCCTTAAACCTACTTTCCTTCTATAATTTATTTAAATGAAATTAAAAAAGTTAAACCTCATAGCACAGATAGGTAACTAGTAACTCCGTAATCCATTTACTCCGTAACCCATGGTGATTAGTGGTATTTCATTATGATTTGTGGGGCAATATTTTGTAATCCACAAGATGTCTTCCATATGACTCTACATATTAGGTCATTACATATGAAATTGGCGTTTTGTAAAGGAGGAACATAAAGTCAATTTTTTTAAACATAATATATTTATTTAATCAAAGTATATACCATTGCTATGCACTTTTACCATCTCATAGGTAGTTCATTGCTTCCTTTACTAAATAAACCATTCGGACAGGGATCAATAAAATCTTTGAAGGCGCTTTGGACTGCCCCATCGGAGTTTTACCCGTCCAAGAAGTTATCCAAATTTCGAAAAAAAAATGGTAATCTGTTGGAGCAATAGTAGGAGCAACCTTCCTATTGAAGCTCCTCTAATTTGGTAGCCGTCTGTTGTGCTGTGTGTGGTCTAGCGTTTTCCTGAAGCAGCAGTGGCCTAGAGAATGACCAACCTCGGTTGTTTAGCAGCTAGCTTTTCCATCATGATTTGCAGTTGCTGGCAATAGACATCTGCCGTAATCATCTGGCCAGATTTAAGAAAGCTGTAGTGAACGAAACCGGCACTAGTCCACCAAACGCTCACAAGTAACTTTTTTGAGTCAATTTTCGCTTGGGGAGGCTTTGGCTGGTTCGCCAGGGTTCACCCATTGCGATGAGCGTTTCCGATTATCTACAGGATCCACTTTTGATTCGATTTAAAATCCCTTCATTATTGTGCCGGTTGAGTAATGTAACGCAGCAGTCGACGCGCGTTTGTCGGCTTGCTGCACTCAATTCATGAGGTACCCACCTTTCAAGCTTTTTCACCTTCCCAATTTGCTACATTGTGCAAGTGGATTAAAACAGTTTTATATTTGAGATCAAAGTGGCCAGTACGACAAAACGCCAATTTCATACGTAAGGACCTAATATTACTCATTCAAATAATTATGAATAAAAACAAGTGTCCTCGAAAGTTATTTAATAGTTATTATTCTAGATACAAATAGAGTTTAAGCTGGTGCAGTTGTAGAGTAGGTGCAAACGCTTAAAAATTGTGCTCGTAAGTTGTTTTCAAGTTCCTGGTCTGTATAAGTTACGAGCAGTTTTCAAATTAGATGTAGCCGTTATAAAGTGTTAATAGATTTTAGGTTAATTCTAAGAGTGGCTTGCTAGCTATTGAGATTTGCGTATTTTTAAGGCATATAACCTGTGGGCGAGCTTATATTATTTTAGAGAACTTTCTGAAAAGTAGGTATAGAAGTGATCGCATACCAACTTGATATTGTTTGATTGAAAACTGAAGAGCTTGCATTACATAAGCTCTTCAATTAAGAATTTAGGAAGTTGTTTTGCATATTAAGTTAATAGTATTCAAATGTATTCGTAGTTATGGAACACTAGTAAGTATAGTAACATAAATAATTTCTAACTTATAATGTACACTCAGCATTTTTTTTTAATTCAAAGATATATCCGTGAATAAACTGCAAATATTTGCAACTACCTACTAACATTTTTTTTTACTTCTTTCAATAACAATAAGTTGTTACAGCTTTTACTGCGTTAATTATATAAGATTACATAAAAACAGCATTGCGATTATTTATTAAATAATAACCAGTTGAAAAAATATCAGTTAATTACATAAAGTCGTCCAAATAGGGAAAACGAGCAACACTCACACATTAGCGAAAATAATTGCATAAGCATAACCGTACACGTCAATACCGTAGAAAGTATTAGACGACAAAAGTGATTAGTAATGGTCTAAATAAGCCGAATATTGGTCGTTAACTTCCTAAACTAATTATGCATATAATAATCGTGTTCTTTCTAGAAAAACTAATGCTTCTTTAATGTTTCGCATACACTTATATATACTTATACTTTGGGTAAAATTATGAGCCTCTGAATATTGGGATAACCCTTACTAATAGTATAAATGTGAAAGCGTGGATGTTTGTTACGCTATCACGCAAAAACTACTGAACGGATTTCGATGAAATTCGGTATGGTAGTAGTTTAGACTCTGGATTAAAACATAGGCTACGTTTTATCCCGAAAAAGTAGTGTTCCCGAGGAATACTATACTTACGGGGGCGGAGCCGCGAGCAACAGCTAGTTAGTAAATATTTTACTCCTATCATGGAATAATAGGTATGGCTGAAAGCTTTTTTTTTTTAAACGGGCAATTGGCCCACCAATTGGTAGCCAGGATCGACAGTGGTAACCAACCGCAAAAACCCTTTGATATGATCTCAGGGGTGCCCGGGGGACATGCTAAATCTGTCTTGGAACCCGCATCGAAATTAATCAGAAGATTGTAGGAGGAGTAGGAAGTATTCCAGTTTCCCTCCCCAAGCAAAGCGGGAGACAGCAAAAAGAAATAAAAAAAAATGGCTGACAGCTTACTATCTCGAGAATAGGTAAAATATAAATAATTTAAAACGGATGGCTAAAATTCAATAGGAATGTCGAAGACATCCACCGTACTCCCCGGACCTTGCTCCAACAGATTACCATTTTTTTTCGAAATTTGGAAACTTCTTGGACGGGAAAAAATTCAACTCCGATGGGGCAGTACAAAGCGCCTTCAAAGATTTCATTGATTCCTTTACTAAAAAAACCATTTGGACAGTCTTAAAAATACGCAAATCTCAATAGCTAGCAAGCCACTCTTAGAATTAACCTAAAATCTCTTAACACTTTATAACGGCTACATCTAATTTGAAAACTGCTCGTAACTTATACAGACCAGGAACTTGAAAACAACTTACGAGCACAATTTTTAAGCGTTTGCACCTACTCTACAACTGCACCAGCTTAAACTCTATTTGTATCTAGAATAATAACTATGAAATAACTTTCGAGGATACTTGTTTTTATTCATAATTATTTGAATGAGTAATATTAGGTCCTTACATATGAAATTGGCGTTTTGTCGTACTGGCCACTTTGATCTCAAATATATCTTCTTTGGTTAGGAATTCCAATTTCAAATATATACCGCTATTTACGCATGCATTTGTTTCGAAAACCGTAATTCATTTGTTTTTTCCTCTTTTGGTTTTTTCTTTGCGTTACTCTGTTTACAAAATAGAAAACTTGAAATATCGTATTTTTTCGAGTACGAGTACCACCGTGGCACCAGTGCTGCAGACACGGCTCGAAGGATAAATGATGTGTATGGCGGCGGTGTCGCAAAAGAAAACACAGTGCGTTTTTGGTTCCAACGTTTTAGTTCTGGAAATTTCGAGCTGCAGAACAAGCCCCGTGGACGGCCGGAGACCAAAGTTGATGATGAAGAATTGAAGGCTATTGTCTATTAATGTATACACTAAGAAAGCGGATCCATCGCAAACCACGTCCGAGTTAGCTGCAGGCTGCGGTGTTAGTGATAAAACTGTTTTAATCCACTTGCACAACGCAAGTTAACCGTTACGCGGGCGGAGCCGCGGGCAACAGCTAGTCTACTATAAGTGCCAGATAGCTTATTTACAAGATTTTGTCTCTTTCGCTCAGTGTAAAGTAAGCAGCGACAAAACTTTCGGAAAAGCTATTCGACACTTACTAGGCGATTGCGAAACAGGCACTTAGGCTGATATGATCCGGAATTCGGAAGACCGAAGAAAATTCGGAGCATGGAAAATAGAGCTCTGGACTGCTACAATAGAGCTAAAAATCGAACTCACAAGTGTCGAGTCAAATGTCAATGTCATATATGACAGCTCGACACTTCGATTTTCAATTCTATTGCATTAACCCGCCCTTAACGTTTTTACTAACTAGGTTACTCAGAAAATTTACCATTTTATACCTTGATTTGTACCTAAAATAATAAAAGGAAGCGAAAAACTAAGAACTGCTAAACTAGTAGGATACTGAACGAAGCACTGAGTAGGCAGTGAGTAGTGACCCAATTCGCAGCAACCTAACCAGGACAAGTCTTGTTTTATAAGCTTTAGTAAGTTTTGAACATCACACAGACATCGATCAGAATTGCGTCTGATCGAAATTCTGATCGCTTATTAAAATATGTTGCATTTCAGGCGGAATTGCGCTGAAGTTCCGTTGTGGAAATTCCGCGTGATGTGCTTGGACGCTTAATCGTAAAGCGTAAGGCCCGGATTATTGTACGGAATCCGTAAGGCTGGGGAAAATCCAGAGCACTGAAAATAGACCTCTGCGCTAATACAATTGAGATGAAATTTAAACGCACTACTGTCAAGTCAAATGTCAATGTCAAATCTGACAACTCGACACTCATGTGTTTTATTTTCAACTCTATATATTGTATTATTTCAGATTTCTACGTAGGGCATTGAGCCCTGAACTTTCTCTGGCATTTCAAATTCCGGGAAATATAGTCCCAGCCTAACGCAATATGAATGGAATCGCGTAATATTGTCACCATATTAACAGTTTTTGCACATTGGAAGTGAAAATGATCTTTGAAGTCATCAGCAGTCGATTTCATTGAGATGTATTTATTACGATTAAAGTGAATTACATAATATCAGACTACTGGTTCCTTCAAGCTTTAAAACTATTGGGGGTGATATTTGCAGAAAATAGGTCCTACACCGCAAATTAATAAAATCAATCTGGATCCGATTTTGGTTACCTCAGATCAAAAATTGTATATCGGGCAGCAAATTGAAAACCGATCAAAGGATTAAATTTACTATAGGAGATCGATCGAGTGATTCTATTTTATCTTGAATACGTTTTACATTTTTCGTTTCATACTTTATTGATGCTGTACATGTACCAAAAGATAATGAGTATTATATAATTGGTATTCATTACAAGTCGTAAATATTATCATCGGCATATTAGATATTATCACGCTCCACTTCGTACAACACCCACATTTTCTAATCGCGTTATATAGTTTCTATCGATACCTATAAACCTTGCCCATGGTTTTCTATATGTTTGATTTTTTGCAAATATATCAAGTTCGCTTCAATGTCTACCGATGTCTTGTAGCTTTCAGCCGTTTCAGCATGAATGGTAAAAAAACTTTGTCTAGACAATCTTTCAGATAGTACTTAGTAAAAACCAGTCAAGTACGAGTTGGACTCGCGCACGAAGGAATCCGTACATAACGGCAAAAGAAATCACGTTGTTGTATGGGTGCCCCCTTAAATATTTATTTTATTCTGTTTTTTAGTATTTGTTGTTATAGCGGCAACAGAAATACGTCATCTGTGAAAATTTTAAACCGTGTAACTATGACGGTTCATGAGATACAGCCTGGTGAGTGGTAACGGACGGACCGTACAGCGGAGTCTTAGTAATAGGATCCCGTTTTACCCTTTTGGTATGGAACCCTAAAAAGTAACAATTCTTCGATAAATTTGAACCTGCTGGCTGCACCTAACACAGTGTTTTATAAACCTAAAAATATAAGAGAAGAAAAATAAGGATTCTCGCATAAGTGGCAGGCTGTAGGCACCAATGAACTAGGACGATCCACGCGCTGTACGTGCCTATGCTGTCCACTATAAAAGTAATTCTCTATTACAATAAGAACGAGAAAACTGAGAAGTAATGTGGATTGTGAAAGCGCACACATAAACACGACATACGTTTAGTAAGTAGCTAAGCGCGAGTCGTGCTAATGCCTATATAATTCCGTAGATAGAGTCAGGCAAACGAAAGTTGAATCTGGGTTATTTGCAAGCTTTTATCTTGGCAAATGCGACCTTCAAAGTCAATTTGACAAACCAAAATTTGTCAAAAATTCAGTGGTTTTTGCTTGTAAGAGTAAAAAAACATTTATTTCACATTTTATTTATGATGTTACTACAGGTTATTTTTTCATAGGAATTAGAATGTTGCTACTTGCGACCCTTCGATATTTTAAATTTGCCACCATTTCTCAGGTTCAACTTGCGTTTGCCAGACTCTGAGTCATTACTTTTCCATGTTTAAGCAGTTTAATTAAATTTAGTAATAGTACTTAATTGAGATAAAAAATATGCTGTGAATTTAAAACGGTCTTAAATGGACTTATATAAGAATAAAAAGTAACAGATCTTTTTGAACAAATCACAAGACACCGACTTGGGATAAGTAAAATTTCGGGCAGAATTTATTTATTTCACATTATTATAATTTTTATCATACGTAGGACGTCCTTTAAGCCCAAAGTAGGTGTCTTTAAAAAAAACGATAATTTACTGTGGAACCCTAAAGCGAGAAATAAAAATGAATTTATGATAATGAACGGTAATATAAAATATCTTATTCTGAATCTTACGGATTGAATGATTCGCAGAATTTTAGCCGCGCGCAGGCCGCAGCATGACAGAACACTTTCATTCCAATAAAATGTCCACATTGAAGTTTACATTGTTGATTTGGGTTATTTATTATTATACAACTGATAGCATGACGATATTAATGTCTCACATCATTTTTTAACCTGACGCCGTGATTGAACTACAATTATCACAAAATTATAAATAACAAGAATTATTATGTTTATTTAGAAAGCATACAATATCTATACTAAAATTATAATAAAGAGGAAAGTTTTGTTTGTTTGTTTGCATCGAATAGGGACCCCGATTTTGATGAAATTTGGTACAGATATAGAGTGGACCACGGGGACGTAGACCACTTTTTACCGCGCCAAAATGTAAGGTTCCCGCGAGATTGCCTTTTGCGCGCAGGCTCGCGGGCAACTTCTATTTGTTATTAAAATTTGATCTCGATTGTATGTCAATATTAACCTTTATTTTAATTATTATTAACCTTTATAATCGTATTTTTATCCGTAGTGAGGAGAGAGAACATTAGGAAATTATCTTTATCGTATGAAAAGAAAAAAGACTCAAGACTAGAAATTAACTAAAACACGTGCTCGCATACAATTGATCTATACCTTTTAGGATTCCGTTCCGTAATACTGAAGGAACCTTTATAGTTTCGGTCTGTCCGTCCGTCTGTCTGTCCGCGCTTCTAGATTCTGTGATTATGATTCTATAAATTGATGAAATTTGGTACAGTTAAAAACTGTATATAGATCTCGGTTTTGGCATAATAAAATAATAATAATTTTACTTATTGGGGGTGGCTTTCCATACATGGGAAGTGGGGATGAAAAATATTTTTCATTCTACCCCATCGTGTGGGGGTATCGTTAAATAGGTCTTTTAAAATAAGGATAAGGTTTCATACATGACTTTATTACAAAGTAAAACATTTTCGAGTAATCGGTTTCCAAAGTGGTTTATAAGTTGGCACCCTTCTGGCATTTCTAAACTATGATACTTAGAAACTTGCGATTTTCCATGCTAATAGATCATACTAAATACTCTTTAGGAAAATTATTTTGAACGAAATCGGACAGTAACTTTTGTAGTTATTTGCAAAAAACCGAATACTTACGCGTTTATAGTTACGGAACCCTCCTTAGACATGTCCCTGACATGCTCTTAGTTAGGTTATTAATTCATGACAAAGTAAAAAGTGCCAGTGTTCCGTACTGTTACGTGTTTGCACACCGTTTAACTGTTTGGAAACAAAAAATCGAAAAAATATATATATTAATAGATGTCGTTTACAGGTTTACACTCGACACGCATAGGTTATGCGAGGATATGGATGAATAAGGTGCAAATACTTAATAGGTTTTACTTTTTACACTACCTATCTTTAGTCCTGTAATCTGTATTATAAATCTAAAAATAATTCAATTTTAAACATCCTTATTCCAGAAACAAATCTAATTCAAGTAATCTATTAAATCTTCTAACGAGGTTACTAAAATAGATCATTCAATAAACCATCTGACACGGAAATCGGAAGAAAACAACAGTGCGTTATAGTAATATCGCACTATATTCTGTAATATATTTTACACTAAGACAAACGCTAGAACCGGTCACGTCGCTTTCGACTTTCCTCCATTAAGAATGCTGTAACAGCTTTCCTCGGCAGATGAGATAACTAACGTCACACGGCCAACCGTAATCCATAATCAATTCGCAATCCTCGATTCCACTAGTAATGCTATTATGTAATTTGTCGTTTTACTTTAAATTAATGTAATTAAAATACTTATTGAATTAAAAAGTAAATATATTTTGTACACGCGACGAAATTAGAAATACTCTGCGAGCGTCTTACTCTGTGTTGATTTTAGTTTCGTATATTTTCAGGCATGGCGAGATACTAACGTCCAGCAACTACAGCCAGATAAAGCAGAAAATTGGCACGACAGTCTCGCAAATGAGCCTTTGAGGCGTCGACGAATGGGAAGAAAACGAAAGCGTCGACCACAAGTACCTTCTCTTGAAGATATTGAACTTCCTGAACCAGTAGCAAACCCAGAAGTTCCAACATCAATTCAAGAAGAGTACGATCATAACACAGAACCTCCAAGGAGACGGCGAAAAAAGATTGATCATTTCGATCGTTCCCAGGAGGATGACCCTAGTAGACATTTGTACAATAGCAGAGACGAAAGCATCGAGAGGCCTCATAGGCGAAGGAAAGGCCAAAGAAGAAAACGTCCTGTCGTTCAACCTTGGCCAGATGTAGGTGAACCGGATTATGGACAACGCGACCACGTAGATGAGCATGTAGAAATAAGCAACGAGGACAGCTCACCTTACACTCATAATGCTCAAAAAGAATTTGGCGATACAGATAGAATGGAAGTAAAAATTGAAGACAAGAATTACTTAGATGAAAATAAAGAACTAAAAGAAGTATCAAATAAATCGAATTTTACAAATAATCATCAGAAGGGTCATACGCCATACAAAATAGATATCAGCACTAAAAAAAATTATGACATTGACAAACTTAGCTCAATCAATTTAGAATCAGATAAGGAAGGAAAGGAAATAAACGAAATTCCAGAACAGGTGAATATGTGATTTTTAAATTATTATTATTTTTGCATTACACAATAATCAAAGTTTTCAATAAAGAACACTCGAACCATACCAAGAAACTATATTTGATACTTGATCAAAATTAAAATAAATTTTGCATGTCCATAGCAAATGTAGCTTTTTATAAGTTATAACCAGAGTTTAAAAAATGATATACTTATTAAATATAAAAAATAACACATTAATGAAACTATTATTTTTATTTACAGAATAAAAAGTTAGATCCTCTCGCATTAAAGGCATTATTGAAGAAATCTAAGGGCAAGAGTTTAAGTGAAATACTACAACAAAATAATTTATCTTTATCGGATCTACTAAGTGGAAAAGAACAAGCTGTATCTTTACTAAAAACAGAAGAATCAGCTCAGAACCAAGAAACTAGTAGTGCAACGGAAATTCCCAAAATGCCAGTGTTACAATTTCAACAAAATAACCTTCAAGGATCTAATAAGAATTATGAAAGTAGGGCTTTAAGTAAGGACAGAAAAGTAGAAACACTGCATCAAACAACAGAACCAATATATTTGAATGAAAAGAAAGAGGATATAAAAGTAAATGAATCGAACGAAAGATCAAGATTTGTAACAAATAATTCGAATAGAAAGGAAGTGTCTAATGCGAATATAAGGCGAAAATTTCCAACTATAAGAAGAAAATTACGCATGAGGCCAGTAATAAACAACTCCTATAAAGCACAACTAAGTAGAGACTTAATTACATTATCTTCCATGAAATATCACAGCAATCGAAATACAACAAGATTTAGAAACTTTAAAGAATTGATGTTACCTAAAACAGAAAGAAACGAGCCTAGTGTTTTCGATACCACAGAATCTGAAACAGACTCAACGACATTCATTCCAGATGAAATAATGACAAGAACTACATTAGACGAGCAAATAAACGAACTTACGACCATTGCGTATTTTAGAGACTCAAATGTTGTTAGTGACACTGATGAACACGAAACATTAAATACAGCGGACTCTAAAACACCGATCGTAAGGCAAACGGACTGTGAAAATAAAGAAACCACCACCCCTTTAGTTTTTGAATTAGACCCAGAAACATTTTACACAAGTACTACAGAAGCGCCAACAGAAAATTATCCTATAACAACCACTTTGCCCATCCGACAACAAACCCTAGATAATAGATTTAACCGCAAAAAAACAAAACAAAGAACTACTACAGAAACTCCTATAGACTTTGAAACCAAAGATATATTTCATTTTCCAAATCTAGTACCAGCATCTGAATTCATTACTAAAACTAAAACCACAGCAGCTGATGATGATGATTTTACAACATTAGAAGACTTTTTGACAACAGAATCGTCATCTGTAACACGAAGAAGAAATAAATCGAGAAAACGCAATTTTAATCGTATATTCGGTGTTCCGACCACTTCTAAGTCAATGACCACAACAGAGGTAACTGCCAAGATTGAAATACAAGAGATTCTCAGCGATACTTCAAGTAAGTAGCTGTCTGATACTAATTTTATAGCCTATTCGATTAAATTTGTCTTGAATGCAAATTGCCAAATACTTATTTCTATATTAGAAATTTATTATTAAAAAACCTAGTACCTACTTGATTTATTAATTATTTTAAGTTAATCTTATTTCGAAACATTACAGTAAACTGTAATTTCTTATGTTACAGCAAGTGAGAGGCTATCAAGGATTTTGAAAGAAAGAAATATGACTCTCAATGAGTTGTTCGAACAAAGAGAACGTGGATCGAGTCATGTGCATTTGGCAGACATATTCCATAACGCATCGCGAGAACCCAATCCACCCGAACCTTTCTTATCTAAGTCTTTGATAGAGCCTATATCAAAAGAGACATACCCATTGCGAGCACTACTAGAAGCCAACCAGTATGATCCAAAAACAACAATTGATCCTGTAACTGAACAAATCGATTATAGAAATAAACCAATAGTAATGGACTTTGGTAATAATGTGAATGAGAACAGTGAAAACATGGGTATCATATCTCTATTTCAAAATTTTACAAAAATCTATTTGAATAATGAAATAAAAGAAGAAGATAATAAAGTAGAAAGTAATACACCGGTAGCAAAGAAACCAAGCGTGCACGAAACTAGGGAAGGTAGAGCTTTAGAAGCTGATAAACCACTGATTACTTGGAATGAAATAATCAACTTCATGCATAAAGAAAATAATGAAACAATTCCAACTACAATATCGATTGAATATGGTTAGTAAACTACATTGTATCTCTTAATAGTAAAAGACGATTAGCTATTAATATCATCGTAAATGTGAGGGTCAGTCATGTTTTTTGTGGGGTATGCAGAATTATGACGATAAAAGAACCAGTAAATACTGTAAAGAAATTATTTAAATGTAACCAAAAATGACAAAGATTTTAGTGCATTAGTTCGAAAAGCGCGCCCGAGAATGAGGCAAACCCACAGAATATAAAACACAAGAGGAAGGGGCATAGCTAGAATGATTATTGAAAACCGCTGTCGCCAAACTCACACAAAAACATTTTACGCACACTGAAAATTAACCAATTATAACTGTAACAATTTCTCGAAATCACAATGTAATAACGACTGTAAATGTGATACAAAAACGACCTTATCCCCTTGACAATAATGTACAATTTAGCAATTACACATTGTGACTGTTATCGGCATTCCTTCGACATGCTTTCGGCCATCTTTGACTACTTAGTTCAACTATTTGACGCTCTTGAAATTTGCATTTTATGCACGCAAATTTGCACTTTACAGTCATAGATGCAAGGTTTTAATCAGTTTTAATTCAAATTCGTGTGATTGTTTCTTTCTAGAATGTTCTGCTACTCACATAGGGATGTAACCATATGAATGTTTATGATCTCGATAAAATCGATAGATTCTGAAATCAATCAATATAAATAATATAGTTATATGTAAAAAGGGTTATAATTATTGATCGTGCGAACAAAAATAGTTTGCGACTGCACATGTGCATACTGTGAATTTGGCAGATAATTAATATAATATATTATATTATCTATACAGATAAACAA
Organism: Phengaris alcon alcon; assembly: GCA_037179445.1. Taxonomy (NCBI): domain Eukaryota; kingdom Metazoa; phylum Arthropoda; class Insecta; order Lepidoptera; family Lycaenidae; genus Phengaris; species Phengaris alcon. Next base: position 660,167 of record JAYRCH010000646.1, on the reverse strand, counting down.
AATTGAAGTGTCCGTTTGTAATTTCAAATTAGCAGCTTTTATTTTCACTTAATGCATTTAAAAGTATGATCGGTACTTACAATAAAATATAAATTGTTAACATTTTTCTGTCCGTCTGTGTGTTTGTTCCGGCTAATCTCTGAAACGGCTAGACCGATTTTCACGGGACTTTCACTGGCATATATAGCTGATATTATAAGGTCTAGCATAGGCTACTTTTATTTTAGGGTTCCGTTTAAAAAATAAGGTTTCGTTTCCATTAGTTCTATGCAAACGAAGTTGCGGGCATCAGCTAGTCAGCTAATACTTAATATAATTGTATATTAAACTTTTATTCCTTGGACATATTTGTATGATATTTCGTACGAATTGAGTACGGAAAAGATAATGAGAAAAAGGAGGCCGTTATACGTTCGGGTAATAATAAGTTCGTTTCGGGTCCTGAACAGTCGCGGATAAACCGTTTAGTCGATGGTATGCGCACTTTAATACATTGCAATGCAAAATGAGCGCGTAAACGATAGTTGTCCAACTTTTTAGTCAAAAGCAGATCGATACAGCTTTTTGATTTTTTTATCGATTAACTATCGAGTTGATAGTATGCGCATGTTCTATATTGATATAATCTTCTGAAACACAACAAAACAGCTGTTCAACTAAAAGTTATATGTATGCGCTAGCCCTAAAACTGTATTTGTGGCTTAAGAAAAATGTATGAATACTTATGTACTTGATAAGTGATAACACATAATTTTTTTCGTGGGAACTACATGGTGATCTAAATATCTGTATCCTTTTTTTGTTATAAAGATTGCATTTTCTGCACAATGTTCTGAACAAATGCAACTCGATTTCGTAGGCATCCAGTTGACCCTACAGGTCGCAGTAATTCACTTCTCTTTTGTATGAGGATATTTAGGAAAACTAAAACGGAAATAATCAATACTTTAGATAACTATTTTGATTTTAGTTAAAATAACAATTACCTATATCTAAAATTAATAAATCGATAAATCGATGATATCGTAAGTCACAACCCTAATGTTCGTTCCACCTGCGCCTGTGCATAATTTCAGATTGTACTTACTACTCGACACCAGATGGCGTATTGAGGCTCATATAATTTTAGACTTTATTTCAATAGCAATACGTGTCATTCTTAATTTTCACTAATATTTTAAATGGATAGACGATTTTCTTATAAATAAATAATGACTTACCGATGATAAGAAACACCTGATCGTAGTAAGTTCTTCGTACCACTATTGTTTTTGCACTCGAGGATGGAACATCGAGTCATTATAAGGAGTTTTTTTTTATAAAACGCGCGTATGAAAATCACCGGCAGCACATGTCACAATACTTAAGCAACCACAAAGCAAGTGAGTCCAGTTAAGTCTCGCTGTTCTTAACTATGACAAGCGGGCCACGCCCACATGCCCTTTCCTTTTGTGTTTTATATTCCGTGGGCAAACCTCATTCATCGTCGCCATCGGAAGCGCGCGTTTCAAACTAGCCGTTCAGAAAAACTTTAATAAATCCACCATTTCTTGATGGATTTTAATAATTTAAAAATAAAATTCTCAGTAAGTTAATACACATACGTACGATGCACTTAGTAAAAATAAGATTTGCTACTAAGTGATTCATCCTCATTGACCAATGACGCGTCCGTAATGATAGAATGGCTTACTTCAATTGGTGAATATGAACACGGCCTAACCGTTGTTGGTTAATTTTTGTTGCCAGTCTTCAAACTTAACGTGAATAGGCTATTTTTTATACATTTTATACATAATTTAAGAGTCAACAATTATAACTCGGTAATCAAATTCTTCAGTTATTAATATTGATGCTCTTTTAATTCCAGAAATCCCCACAGAAAGAGTGAGCAAATTCAAAGCAAGTGATGATACCTTTGACGATAAATTGGACATTCTTCAAGATTTGCAATACTTAACTAACAACTTGAAAGCCCCCTTAGTACCAATATCTAAAAGTAATGAAGATTTAAATCTGTATCAAGAAAATGACAGCATAGGAGTGTTAAACACGGTAGAACCTAGCTATATGAGCACTACCAAGTCTGTGACAGTAGCCACTGCTTGTATTATTGGCCTGTCTCTCGTCCTTTTTTTGCTAACATACAGCATACTAAAGTGGAAGCAGGACGCCAAGATATTAAGAAACAATTCCTGTCGAAAAACTAAAGACATACCAACACCCGTTTTTGAGAATAGAAAGGGACAAAAACTCAACAGTAGCACACGTAGTAAGAGTCCTATGCTCTCAAATTCAAACATTTACGCTATAGATTCTTTGGACACACATAAAGGTAATGAATCACCAGAATACATGTGGGACAGTTTAAGGAAACCATTTCAATAAATAATTAGACTATAATTAGTTAATGACTTAGACTGAAATTATTTGTAAAGTTCTTTAATTTATTCTTAATATTATATAGATTAATATTTAATAAACTCAGACCTCAGTTACTAGTTCTGCTACGAAAAAATATATTAATTTGGATATCCAACTATGTCTATCAACTTGTCGCAAATTCTAATTTAAAGTCATCTTATATAATATTATATTGGTTAATTATTATAATATTCTATTTTGTAGGTTTTTCAGTATTGTTAGTATTAAAAACTTTGCTTTCAAAATCAACAATTTAAGTGACACAATATTGAGTTAAGCTGTACTAAGCAAATCGAAATTTCTAGGAATTAATGTCAAGCAATCATCAATAATGTGCTGCTTAAATACATTAATGCTACTCGTTTTATTTAACTCCGACAGAAGGCGGATAATATTTCTTTAGCACACTCTAGAGCCTAAATGGCTTGTTGCATTTGAGCTTGAAATTTGTCTTAGTCGTGAGAGTGACAATGGGTACATCAGAATTACTCAGTCAGGTTTTTGTTTTGTTAAATAATAATTTATCAGTCATTCATGTTTCAATGAAATTAAATAAATACATTAAAACATAGTCCAGTCAAATGTTTTTGATTTAGTAATATTTACACTACCTGTAATTTTCAAATGTATAAACTTCTTTCAGCTTTTTCATCACTGGTAGGTGTTCCATGGTATTAATTCTTTTATAAAAATATGAATACCATTTAATAAGACTTTGGTATAGTTTCAGTGATTGCACAAATACTGGTGATGGCTGGAACAATTTAAAAAATATTATTATTATTAAATTTATTAAGAGCTGGAAACGAAGTCCTTAGCTCGTAACAATTTATTTAAACATCAGTTTTAAATATTATTGATATTTACCCTTAGCTCAGCCAGCTCCTCAGAGGTAAAGTAAAGAATAGTGGTATATTTCTCAGGTAAAACATCTATGTATGGTTTCCAAAATGAACCTGAAATTGTTATAAATTCTCAATGTATTTTTTTCTTTTCGAAACTTAACTAAGACAAGAATTTTTATTAATCTGAAGGTTAATAAATCGAAATACTATATATAGCATCATAAAGAATTGAAGCATTAAAAATATTGTAGTTAATATTTTAAATATTATTATTGGTTTTATTATTATTATTATTATTCCATTAAAGTGTTATTATTCCATTATGGAATATACAGTATAAAACAATTGACCATTTTTAAATTAAGAAAGTAAAAAATATTTTATTTACCTGGATTCTGTTTTTCTAGAAGTAAATAAAAAGCAAGAATATAATTTGGCATAACTGTCAATGGGTCTATTTCTAGAAACTGTGATAGTTCGGACTCCTCTGCATTTGATACACTCATCATGAGTTTACGGGGTATTGTCAGCATTAATGAACCCTCAGTAAAGTCTTTCGTCGCTTTCAGTCCAAGCTCATAGCCTTCAAACTCACATACTTCTATGCCTGAAATGAGCAAAATGAAATTTGTTAGTGTTGTATTATGACCAAACCATGTACAATTATTAGTTATTATAGAAATAATTTGGTTGAGGTGTAGCCTTAGGGGAATTACTTATGCTATGGAGCGAGGACTTAGAATTAATGGAATACCAATCCATATATTCTCAAATTAATTATGAGTAACCATCTTTTAGTTCTATGAATTAATAATATTATGAGAAAGTACTTAAATAAGTATAGTCAGTAGTGCAAATTAAAACAGTTACTTACTTAAGATCATTTTTACTCTACTTTTAAATAATAGAAGTAAGATCAAATTACAAACCATACCTTCAAATTCAGCCTTATTCTCACGTAGCCAAGTAACATACTTCTCTAAATTTAACTTTCGTGAATTTGGTTTACTTTTAGTCAGTGTACTTTCTATTTCTATAATCTCATTTATAATTGATTGTAATTGTAAATGACATTCCCATATGGTTATATTGCCGTTTACATTAAATTCATTGATAATAGTAGGTAATTTGCTAGTTAAATTCATTAATTCCTTTTGTTTCCGCTGATAAAATCTATTCGCTTTTTTATTGCAGCGCTCAGTCTGTTTTGATTTCACTTTAAGATCCATTTTTAACTTTTTCCTAATATACAGTATTCTTCAACTAATTCCTTCTCTTAATTTAGTTCTTCCAACGTTTATTGAATTAGAAAAATCAAGCGTGGGAAATTGTAAAATTAAAAATATCTCATTATCTATTTCTCAGCAACGTTACGATCAACACGATACCAAAGTCATTGACATTTGAAACTTGACACTTGACAGAACGAGCAGTGTTACTAGTTCTCAATTATGTTTTTCCGTAACTAATGGTGTTTTCAGCATCGAAAACTCCCCGGGGCGAGGCAACCCAAATGAGTACGAAAATAGACAGCCGAATAGTGTTCGACGGAAAGTTCGGTTTCGTCGAGTTTTAGCCAAAAAACGGGTTTCGGTCGAGTTTCGGCCAAAAAACGGGTTTTGGTTTAGATTCGGTTTCGGCGGCAAACCTACGGCTGCCTAAACTACGACTGAAACCGTAACTGCATTCAGCAGGCCTAGCATGCGCATCCTAGAAACACTGAAGAATCGTCAAAATGACAGATTGAAGAAACATTAATACCATTCGGAAATAAAATAGATCTTATTGTAAGGCAGCAAGGTCGATGCATCGTCGTATAATATCTATACTATCTTACTATCCATTCATTCTTGCCTGTGGAGTAATGTTTATACTTACATCTCGATTTTGACATCCTGATAAGACACTTATCTTACTATCCATACTACTAATAAAAATGTAAAAGTTTGTGAGAAAGGATGGATGGATGGATATATGTTTCTTACTCTTTCACGAAAAAACTAATGAACAGATTTTGATGAAATTTTGTATGGTAGTAGTTTAAGCGCAGGATTAACACATAGACATTGAATACTACTTGCGGAGCACATATACTACTTTTTATATCGATAAAGTACAGTGTTTCCGTGAGCTACTGGATTTACGCCGGCGGAGCCGCGGGCAAAAGCTAGTCATAACTAAAATACCTTATCATAGAACAGCTTTGTGATGAAGCAATTCAGAACAAAAAAAATACCTACTATTATTTAGATCTTGACAAAAACAAAAAGGGTAGCCTTAAAGTCTTATTTAGGTTAACCCACCCGACTTCCCTTCCCTTCAGTCTCACACACGTCACACAGACGTTATGGTACTCCGATCAGATCCGATTTAGGGGGTTGTGCGCTAGATAGAACTGATAATTGGAGTTCTTTGAAACCTTTTTTCTCAGTCATGGACGTATTGAAAAATCCCAAAACAATATATGTTATTCTGCATTATATTAAGCCGAGGACTATCTTTTTATAAATATAACTTTTTATTTAAATGTTGCTTTTAAAATATACTAAGTCCACCTTTTTTTTAAAAGTTAAAACCTTTTTTCTCTTCTTCTATAAGTCAGACGAGTGTGAAAATTATTTCAGTAAGTGTTTTAAGTAAGACGAGACTCAGGGGAAGGTCATTTTAGTTTTTGCAAATTTTGTCTCAAATATTTATAGCGATTTTTTATCCGATTTCAATACTCTCCGGTCTGCACGATACGCTCTTGTCGCTTAAAAAATCAGTATGGGACTTGACGCTCAAGGTCACTGGCGTTATACAGAGCCTTAATCCAAACGTAAAGAAAGAGAACAATATAACACAATACTACTAATGCGCTAGATAACAGTTATTTTTGGTTGCCTAAATGAATAGTACTCTTAAATATGAGTAACTTCTCAGAAGAAATAGTATGTGAAAAAGTAAATTTTTTCAAAGGAACATCGATTTGTATACAAAATTACGCAAGACTCGTGAAAACGCTCCATACTAAAGTCTTACCTAACTGTGACGTCACGCCTAGGTTAAAGTGTATGAAGTATCTGGGCCGCAGGAACATATTTGTAAATATCTCCGATATTTGTGCGTCCAAGTTCATACTTACCGTAGTGAATGTTTTTGTATACGATTTAAGTAAACTATAATAATGTAGGTTTTGTTTACTAATTTAGCAAAAAAAATAATTTTTGTACTTTTTAGATGTATCGAATTGATAAACTACACATAAAATATTATATTTTTTGACATTTAAAGGAGCAGTGCCTCAGTATTTCTGAGTATAATAATGAAACTAAATATTTTAGATGTTGTCATCTCCCCTATTGACATGTCACTTGTTTGCCGTGCACTAATGAAATACATATTAATTTGGTCGAATACAATCATTTTGTTCACGTTTGATTAAATTGAGTCTGAACGGAATATAGACATTTTGTCTACTACTCTTAACCACCACTGCAACTCGAGTCTGTGTAGCCAGGATCGACAGTGGTAACCAACCACAAAAACCCTTTGATATGATCTCAAGGGTGCCCGAGGGACATGCTAATCTGTTTTGGGACCCGCAACGAAATTAATCAGAAGATTGTAGAAGGAGTAGGAAATGTTTCAGTTTCCCTCCCCAAGAAAAACGGGAAACAGCTAAATTGTAATGACAAAAAGTCAGAAATAAAAGGGAGAGCACCACGGGAATAATATGCATTTTTTATGACTACAAGATTAAATGTTGATAATATGTTTTGATTTATGATATGACAATTCATTATAATGCATTTATGGCAAAATATTATTGGTGTTGGAATATACTTACCTATTATATCGCAGTTTATTGTCCCCACGATATCTGGCAATGGCAGTGACGGTCTTGGCAAACACAGAGGCGGTTCCCCGAAACGTGAAGGCGCCCCAGTTCGGCACAACTGCCCTTTGAATAACTGGATGCAATATTTCAACTGCAGAATTTAACGCTTCGGCCGCACTAACTAATTATATGTGGCAGTTAAGACTTATAGGAAGATTTAAATTGTTTTTCAACCAAATTTCTTAAAATAATCCTACGTACTATTATAAATGTGAAAGTTTGTGAGGATGGAAGGGTGGATGTATGGATGGATGAATGGATGGATATTTGTTACTCTTTCACGCAAAAACTACTAAACAGATTTTGATGAAATTTGGTATAGCTTAAGCTCTGGATTAACACAGGCTAATTTTTACCTAAAAATGTGCAGTTTTCCCGTGGGATACTGCGGGCGGAGCCAGGCAAAAGCTAGTAATCATTTAAAGATTTATAAGTAATTATATATGAATCTTTATATGATCATATCAATAAAGAGTCCACTCTTGTGTGTTAGAAATCCCTAATTAATCTGTAACATCCTAGATTGTTCCCTAATTAATCTGTAATGTGGATTTGTAACACACAAGAGTGGATAGAATTAAAAAAAAAAAAATTTAGTTTACTTACTACGAAACACGATAGCAGCAAATTCAATGACTAAGGTGAAAGTAACCAAAGTCAGGCTTCTTAGAAGCAAAGGAAAATCTAAATACCTATGTAGATTGTGGTGACCGTAAAACATTGGAAACGAGATAGCTTCAAGAAAACGATTCTTAGAAAAGCCAAGGCTTATCCGTGCCTTCTGATAAATATAAAGGTTTGTCCAATTTGTAAGATTTTTATGTAAGTCCAGCATACAAAAAGTCTGATCGCTTGAAGAAGGATTCTACGTATCTTGGACTACGGTACATTATTTTTCAGCGGTTTTCTGGGTGACGGTAGTGGTGTATCTCCAGACAAATCGGCTTATTACATGCAAGGCGTATGTACATTAACTTGAGAAGTGAAAATTTTGTACGTTTTTGACCCAAGGTTATATTCTGAATTTTCTGCTGTGTTTGAGCTGCATAGAATAGTATATGCGGTATATGACAGCTCTTGTAACTACTTGTAACTTGACAGTAAAAAATCTAAGTTGTCGTTATCGTGTTGAAAATGACCTTATGAAACTTCCACTAACTCGAAAACACATTAAAATACCTGTATGCTTAGACACAGGCCACACGCCTAAGCTTTTAATTAAAGCCTATAACTTATCCTCCGGTAAATGTTAACTTATGATAATCACAGAGCAGTGAACTACTGGTAAGGCTAAATAGAAATTAATCGTCGACAAATTCCAGAGAGACACGCCTTTCGTTGTGTCACCGCTCTGTTAATGTCTAGCTACATTCTGAGTTCTGCATAGATTAAGTTTTAGGCTTCGAATTCTCGTATACGTTTCGCAGCGAGCTCCTTTTACAGTTAAAGTTATAGAAGCGTCTGCTGCATACCTATTTTGTAAGCTTAAAATTTGAAATTATAATACTCAGGGCCTGTTTCGCAATCTTCTAATAAGTGTCGGAAGCTTTGTCGCTGCTTACTTTATATCGAACGACATAGACAAAACATACTAATAAGTTGCTATCTGACGCTTATCAGTAGATTGTGAAATCTGGCTAAAGGCAGGCCCTAAAGGCCTGTTTAACTATCTTCCTGCTGATACGTGTCAGATAGTTTGTTTGCATGTTTTGTCTCCATCCCTATGCCCTATGTATTATAACTTAGGTGCCAACACTTTGATGATTTTCTATTTGATTGCATTTGTTGTTTGTTTGATATCTATTTTAAGGCTTTGCTGTAACTTTTGTACAACTGAAAGAATTTTGATAAATCTTTGCATGTGAGATTTTATCGAAGATATCGAAGACACGTCGTCGTAAGAAGGCATTCTTTTTAAATGAATTGCTCTACAATATAACTATTACATGACAAAATACAGAGAAAATTTAGTATTTGAAAGGATAAGATAAAAGATTATTCTTGATAGACCGATTAAATAAATAGGTTTTCAATGTATTAGTATGGCGTCTATAAGTGCCCCCATATACGGTCCGGTTTTCCTTCAGATCGGCCTGAACGGATGTCAAATCGTATCATCTCTGTGCAATTGCGAGATCGCATCAGTCGGCCAGATGGACTGAAGCGACTCGTTCCAGTGTTGCCAGCTCTGTTCTTGCGAAACGACTAAACTCGCGTTGATTTCTACTAAAATTTAGTGTTTAAAAGGATAAAATTATTATTGATAGACCGATTAACTAAATAGGTTTTCAATATATTAGTATGGCGACCTTGCGTCTATAAGGGGCCCCATATACGGTCCGGTTTTCCTTCAGAACGGCCTGAACGGATGCAAAATCGTATAATCTGTGTGCAATTTCGAGATCGCATCAGTCGGCCGGATGGACTGAAGCGATTCGTTCCAGTGTTGCCAGCTCTGTTCTTGCGAAACTATTAACTCCCGTTGATTTCTACTAAAATAATACTGAAAACTATCATAAAGCCACTCAACTTAGGAATCCCTAAAGCCCCCAAAAAAAAAACCACTGCATTTTAGGTTTTGTTACATTAAAATTTTATTATTTATTGAATTATATTATCAATTTTATCGTTAAATTAATATATCTTGGATGCGATTTTTCCGTGTGTGTGCTCGAATCCGTTCAGGCCAAAATGACGTCAGTTGGGGCGGATGCGATTTTTTTCCGTGTATGTGCTCGAATCCGTTCAGGCTGAACTGACGTCAGTTCTAACTGTAACGATCGGCCTCTCCTGTGTGGGAGCCTTAGGATAAAACTTAGTCATAAGTTTTAGTATTAATCTATTATTAGTATTTGTTGTTTATGAGGATGTTATGAGTAATATGGACATGTGACTTCTTCAGTCAAGGTTTTTGTTGTGGATCTGCCAGTAAAGTCTTTTTCGATATAATTCAAATATGTAATTATTCTGATTTTAATTTGTTTTCATCAACCTGTACTTGTAGTAGGTATATAAAGGTATATAAAACATACAAGGAGCTACCTGCAGTAGTTGAACAGATAAAATAAAATAAAATAAAAAATAAAAATAAAAATAAAATATAGGTCAGCTAGTTATTGTTATAGTACTAGCTGTACCGCGGTTCCGCCCCCGTAAATGAATACAGTATCCCAAAGGTGTTCCTTTGGGTACTTTATATAATCGGGATAAAAAGTAGCCTATGTTTTAATCCAGAGCCTAAACTACTACCATACCAAATTTCATCGAAATCCGTCCAGTAGTATCCATACATCCATCCTCACAAACTTTCACATTATTAATATTACTAGGATTACTAGCTGTGACCATCAGACGTTGTTATTTCTTAACAATGGAATAAATAAATACACCATAGGCTTAAGCTACAGTTTCTACACCAACAGGCAACAACAGCTAAAAATTGTGGGTTCTATGTATTCTTTACTCTTTCATCTGTTCTTTATGTAGCTCCAAATAAAAATTACAGGACTTAGTAGTCATTAGTGCAGTCTTTGCAACAGGCTTTCGCATACCTATTGATGAAAATTCATGGCCTTAGTCCAATTTAAGTGTTTAGAGATTTTCGCCACGTCTCACTACAAACAGCTAGTGCCTACACCGCATTTGATAGAATTCTATTAAAGCGCATGAGGTCAGCGGTCGTGGAATACATTAACGGATACTTAATCTAAGCTTAACCACAATTACCTACACGGGTTTGGATTGTAAACTCCTTTCTACAATCGGTACTCATGTCCAGTTATTAAAACTCCAATTGTGTCTCAATGGCCGTCCCTTGCCAGGAATGACCACCATGGCGTTCGTCCAAAAACAGTTGACGATCACCGAGCATATATATTTTTATTCAAATTAAACATTACACTTTGAGCATCATTTATATATTTAATATGCTTAAAATATTATTTTTAGAATAGTTTCATCTCATAACCAAATATTTAACAAATAATAGTAATTAACTAATTTAAACCATAAATTGTACGATTACACATTATTATTTATAAGTATTTTTTATAACTTACAATAAGCTTACAGTATGAAATCATTATTTTGTACGGATAAAGTGATCAGTAGGTAGGTACGGCGAAAACAACATTTTATATGATGTACACTGTACAGTATCAACAAAGTTCCTGTTCGACCAGTTTCAAAATATATAATTGCAAAGGAAGTGACCGCAACGTCTGCAGGCGTGGTTGAACTACGAATTTACATGTGAGTACGATTCAGCGGCGCGGCGGCGCGTCGCTGCGATTTCATCTTATGCCAGGGTCGAGCGGCAACTTGTTAGATACTAGAACTAACACCTACTGAAATGACATGACCGCTTGAAAGCGCCTTTTTCTAACAAGTATAAATGGAAATAAGCACTTCAAGTACTTGACTATGTACTTGCATACAATTTTGAAAGGTTCTGCGTGGTGTGCTCAAATTGCGCTCGCATGTTGTACGCGAGAGATCATGCAAGAAAAATTACTTAACAATTATCTAACGAACTGGCATACTGGCTGCTATTAAGTTCAATACGAAGGTAAAAGACAATGATGTTGATGATTATAGACAGGATTTTTAGGTAAGTAATGAAGAAACGCTTAACGTTAGCAAATCAGATAGACATAACTGACACAGTCGATATCCTATCTATGCCAGATTTATAGACCTGTAAGAAAACATGATCTTCTGGTTAAAAAGCTACTTATAAAATAGAAAATATAATAATGCATTCTACAGTAGGGATGTTACGGAGGTCCGATTCCGGTTCCGAAAGGTCGGAACCTCCGATTGGTTTTGCACTTCCGATTCCTGTTCCGGTTCCGAAATTTTGAATCGGAGGTATATCGGAGGTCGGCAGAGCGATTACTCTTTCATTTATTATTGTTTTGCATTCGTGATCGGGTCATTCGTTTTGTTTTTCGCAAATAGTTTTAAGTAAACTTAGAGTTATTAATAAGTGTTGGTGTGTTTGGCTAACTATTGGAATGTGACATATTTATTTGATTTGGACAATGACACCAATAACGAGTTTTATTTGGAATTATTTTTACGATACTTACACTTTACACTTTACAAGTTAACACTTTGCTGTCAGCAAAGTGTAAACTTTGTGAAAAGATGTTATATTCACGGAATGGAGGTTACAATCACAACATCCTTCTTATATTTCCGTTCCGATAAAACAAATTTACAAACTCCGAATCCGACTCCGATATCGTCACTTCTGTTACATCCCTGTTCTACAGGTTGTATTCAAAACAAAAATACATACTCAAGGAGCGTGATCAGTATTAGATTCCCGTTCCAATAATATAAAGATATAGCAAATTTTGACCAGATTATCCTAGAGAAGAATTAACGTCAATTCGTAATCGCGCGGCCAACACTGCGCGGCGGTCACGTGATCTTAAAGCTAGCCCAGTACGTGGTACTTGCGCCGTACGGTGCAAGGGTCCATACTTATTGAGGGGTGTCAGGAAATGTTAATCGTGTCATCAGGTACATACGTAATATTGTAGCTTAATATTGAGGTAACATATTATTTCATTCGTATAAAAATACACCTTGTTTAATTCTTAAACGTTTACTTTTAAGCGTTTATGTTTATTACCTTTACTTTTAAGCACCTTTTGTTGTCCAGCCTTATAAGACCGAGATGGGTCGCTTCTCTCCCTTTCTCTCACAATAGAGCTACAGCTGAGATAGAGATTAGAGTCCCACAAAACTCACCTGATAATTAAAATAACAACCCTAATATAATTCATAAACCACAATATATAACCACAAAAATAGCTTCACTCCCCTTTTTCTAGGGTTGGGACTGAGTTAAATTATTTTCCTTAAATAAGTTAATGTAAAACATTTATATGGTATCTATTGAACCTATATTGTATCCCTAAATACGCATTCGGAGTCAACTTGTGGTAGCAAATTGCAATAATACCTACGTCATAGCTGACATCCACGTAGCTGGAGATTATGACGTCGCGACGTTCGTCACGAACTCATAGAGCCTTCCTTGAATCATGTCGATATCGATAAGTTTTGATTATGAGAATAAATACGTATGTATAACGGCATGCTTAACAATATAATATATTAGATCAGTTGCATAATGATTAAAATGATTAACTGCGGAAGATTGATTTAAAGTACGTACGATTTTATTTAACTGTAAACACCAACCATTGACATCACTGTGAGATTCTTTTTGTCACGAATTGGGGCACCCGTAAGGTACCTACTTGTAATGAAAGAAAAATTATCTACCTTAATTGTATGTGTTAAATTAATAAATAATGTTTTTAAAACAATGAAGCGCATCTATCATCATCGATCAAAGTTAGCTTAACATATTCGACTGACAGGTTTCGTCATATCGATATATTTTCGAACAAAAAATTAAACCGACTTCCAAAGTACACAAAAAAGTATGAAATAAATCTTATTTTCTAAATAATTTTCCTTTTAAATTCGGCTAAAATGATTACTATTTCTATAGAGAAATAGTTAAAATTTTAGCCAATCTTCATTATTTTGAAGTCGGTACCAGCCCAAACAATATCCTGATAAATCATTATTTTATTTTGTAGCTCACGTTTTAGTTGGCTGGTACCGACTTAGAAATTATGAAGATTGTGATAGAGAAATAGTTAAAATTTAGAAAATAATATTTATTTCATACTTTTTTGTGTATTTTTACTTTGGAAGTTGGTTTACTTTTTTGATTAAATTATTTTTCCCTTTTTAGTCATATTTGTTTTATTATTATTAACACATTTTAAGAACTTTTAAAATAAACGATAGAATGTATAATTGAATACGCGCCAAGCTTCCATCAGGAATTGTAGTGATTACTGTAAGTTACGTTATGTCATATTCTTGCAGTTCTTTCCGAAATTTCCAAAGGTGTATATTTAAAGACTGAGGAGTTCTGTTCAGTACTTTTGGATCCAGAGCACAAAATTTTATTATATATTATATATTTAATCGATTCCTCGTGGATGCCATTATCAGGTTAGTTTACACTTTAGTGACTAAAGGACCAATTTCGAACTATACGCTTTACAAAAACAAACGAATTTTGCAAATAGATCCACAAAAGGCAGAGTAATTTACGAAGATATCCATCCGTGTCGGTGTAAAACACTATGAGAAGTACTTATATCATCATAATGTTATGATGTAGAGTAGGATAATGGTGGCGATGATGATGATTACTGTAATTGACATATTGGTATATGCTTGCAGTTCTTTAAAGAACGCCGACATCCCCAAAACATGTATCTTTAAGGAGTCAGGATTTCAGTAATTTTGGATCCAGGGTATACCTTGGTGTAAAATCTTAAATTTTGGTAGCATACCCAGCCAACTTGAAAATCAGTCAACAGACGGCGGATTTATCGTTGAACATACAAAAAAAATGATAATATATAGCCGAACGTATAACCGCTTCTTCTTTTTGGAAGTCGGTTAAAAATAGAGGTCCGTTAAAAATTTGAATTCAATACATGTTATAAGTAAGGTCGAAAACTGAAATACTTCACTAAAATACACTTGTCGTAAGCTCGTTTTAAGATTATCGATAATTTTGTAATGATCTATCGCAAATCACTATAGACAATTCACAGCTTCAATTATATGGGATTACATCATCGAATTGACTCAGATATTATAGTGCTTTTGATCCGTGGGTAGGGTCCTTTAGTCATGCTTTAGGTCACTACTATATTGTAAACAATTTGTAAGGTGATCTTCATGATGCACCACTTCCACTAACACTACATTGTTTAGTATAATAGAGGAAGTGTACTGTTACATTTCTGATTAAGATTGCATGCGTCCAAACATAAAATTTCCAATTGGTAAAAGAAATTGGTATTCTAGGAAGGTTGCAATACCCCAGCTTTGAAAGTATGCGCAAACAGTCTCTCTAAAAAAAGTAAAAAATATATATAGTTAAAGAAAAACTAAAAAACACGCTTTTATAGAAAATCTAACTAAAAATAAAAAATAAAATTTAATAAATTTAGATTAAGAATAGTGTAAATGAAAAATAAATGTTTATTATTGTAAAAAAGCGTGGGGTGCAGTGTCTTCACCTTGACGTTTGTTTGTATGTAACCGACTCCAGTGGATTTGATTTTGATCCACTTTAAACGGTCAGATTTCGTTTAAAGTGATTTTTAAGATATTATCAAAGTGTAGTTCTTTCTCATATCTGCCAATAAAATGTTTATAACTATTGACACTATGCACCCCACGCTTTTTTTACAATAATAAACATTTATTTTTCATTTACACTATTCTTAATCCAAATTTATTAAATTTTATTTTTTATTTTTTAGTTAGATTTTCTATAAAAGCGTGTTTTTTAGTTTCATTAACTATATTTTTTTTTTACTTTTTTAGAGAGACAGTTTGCGCAGACTTTCAAAGCTGGGGTATTGCAACCTTCCTAGAATACCAATTTCTTTTACTAATTGGACATTTTATGTTTGGACGCATGCAATCTTAATCAGAAATGTAACAGTACACTTCCTCTATTATACTAAACATAAAACAATGTAGTGTTAGTGGAAGCGGTGCATCATGAAGATCACCTTACAAATTCTTTACAATATATTTTTTATTTTTTAGTTAGATTTTCTTTAAAAGCGTCTTTTTTTAGTTTTTTTTAACTAAGTATAATTTATTTTTTGCTTTTTAGTACGATTTGCTATCTATTGACCGGGGGACCAAAGAGTAAGCCTGGAACTGCACGCATGCGTAGTTCGCGCACTAGTTCTATCTCTCTTACTCTCATGCAAAGGATGCGGAAAGAAATTGATGAATCCTGGCGAATTTAATCATGATAATTGGATATTTTAATCGAATTATTGCATTGTAATCGGTCTTTGACAGGTGTGCAAAGTTTGAATTAAATCTGATCGTTCAAAATAGGACAAAATTGAGCCCAAAGGAGTCGGTTACAAACAAACAAACAAGCAAGCAAGCAAGCAAACATACAGGTGAAACTAATAAAAGCGTTATAAAAACAAGGCAGGGTTGTCTTTAAAACTATTCGGGTTGTTTCGCAAAATAAATATTTATAACTAGCTAGTGCTGTAACTTGCTGGCTTCCATTATTAATGAAAACGGAAACCTATTTTTTTAAAAAGAAATCCCAAGATTCAAGTAGCCTAAGTTACTCCTTATAACATTAGCTATCTGCCGGTGAAAGACCGGCCAAAATCCGTCCAGGCCGTTTTAGAGATTAGCCGAAACAAACATGTGATTAATTTTTGGTGTAGGTTAAGTTTAAACTGTCATAAGCAGTACAGATTGAGTAAATATAGTATTTTAATAACTAATTCCCATTATCCTTCTTATAGACATACCACTAACACTAATCCGTGCGAATACAATAATTCAATATAAAATAAACTACTCGACCCTGATGTGTCCTACGGCACGGCACACACGTGGCATTGATGCCAGTTAATGATGAAGGCTTGGAAAAAATAAATTAAACCATATTGGTTTATTTTTCCAAGCATTCATAATTAATTTTTTTCCACACTTATTTTTCTTACTCAGTAGCCGATTGATTTATTATTTGTATTATTATATTTATTATTTATTTATTATTTATATTTATTATTTATCATTCTACATTATTTGGGAATTTTGTTTTATATCTGTGGTTTTGTGGACGATTACCTGTTATTTCGTAACTCGAAATTTCTTGCACGTATGACTTTTTGTGTTAAAAGTTACTTTAGGACGAAAACTTTTTTTATTTATAAGAAAGACTTAGAGGTAGATAAGTATATTTAGATGGACAATGGACATATAAGTCGATTCTGTGGATGTTTTATTTTAAGTGTTGAATACTTGAATATTTTGCAACATTGTTAAACGTTAACGATGTTAAGTCTAATTGGAGAATAAACACAAGCCTAGTAAGCTTCACCTTTACGTAAGCTTATTGGATTATAAACGGCTCACAATATCCCATTAGCGGTATTTAAGTGTAAAAACATAACATAATCCTAAGGTGCTGTTCAGATGAGCGCTTTTTTGTCGTTTATCAAAACACAATATGCTCTTTATTTGTAGAATTTTTAGTAAAAATAATTATTTAAGAAATGAATAAGACCTCAGCTTATGTCGGTTGATACATAAGTATATGATATTTCAGTACAAAAGTATTCATAGCACCTAGTAAAATAGTTTTTTTAACATTGTGTTTAAATTTACCGAAAATAGCAATTTTATAGTGAGCTTATAATATACCAGCTGATAGTGTGAAGTTAGAGAATAGATCTGTAGGTTTATAGTGAAAACAAGATGTTGAGCGATAACACAGGCTGGACGTAAGCACACTTTCTATTTTCTTTTCTATATAAATTAAAAAGCTCTTGTCTGCATGAAGCTTTACTGTAAACAGTTTGTATCGTCTTTTAATTCTCCACAAATGTCAAGGCTTCTACGCATTATTTAACAAGCGCGCATTAAAAATCTACAGAAATATTAATATTTTAGCTGTAATAAGCAACTGTAATTTGTAAAAATTGGTTGCGAGCCAATGAGCGTATCGCTCCGTCCGCGTAAATAACGTAACCCACGGGAACTTAGGCCTTTTCATCCGTTATTGGATGATTATACAGTATTCTCCGAGCGAAGAAACCACTCTTGACATACTGTAGTGCCTGGGACAGTCGGTTTTAAAATGTCGTATGGTTGCCCAAGCACATACGGCATTCTCATAACATAGTCAGCTTAGTCCAGAGGAATGACTGGTCAATACGTCTGGGGCCAACCATGGGCAGGTTTCGTCGGTGTTAGAGCGTCCGTATAATGTACTTGAGATCTGAAAAAGTCTCATTGGTACACGCCATAACCTGTGAATTGAACCTCCACTCTCTCGAGTGTGAATCAAACGGTCTACCCACTAGTCCACGGAGCTCTGCAACCCACGGGAACACTGTACGTTTTCGGGATAAAAAGTAACCCATATTGTATCCATAGCCATACCATACCAATCCAGAGCCATACCAAATTTTCGTCAATATCCGTTCAGTAGTTTTTGCGTGAAAGAGTTGCAAATATCCGTCCATCAATCCTCAGTTACATACTTTAGATTTATAATAATAATAGTAGTAGGATAAATTACATATGTCCAAAGATTAATATTGTTGATATTTCAATTGTTGAAATTGTCAGTTTGATTCGATCACTCGACCGACCAGACTGATACCACGGCGCCCCAGAAAATCGACGTAAAACCCTTGCGCATTTTACAATGTGAGTGACCGAGGTAGCAGAATGCATCCCGATTCTCGCAATTAAAACTATTTTATTTATAGTATGGCTCCAGCAAAATGTGTGATTTGCTTTCAGATTTAAGTACTGGATATCTCGGATAAAAGGACGCCTATTCCTATATGTCTAACTAAGATACAACGCTTGAAGGTCACATACCATCTGCTACTCACATTTCAGAAATGTAATATATTATAATAAGGTTTGGGCTACAGACACGCTCTGTGGCATCTGGGCTCTTTCTATGGGGCTCTCAATGTACCAGTAGCGAAGGATGGCTCTCCGTCAAATGGAAGCCCTGGCCTGTAGATGTAGGATCAGTCGCATAACTTATTTTAATACCTATGTATCTTACGAAATGTATTAGTACCTATTTGGCGTGTCCGGCAATAAGTGCAAGTAGGTATTCCATGCTCCATAAGGCAATGTTGTAGGTTAAGAAATAAAAAACTGTGTAGTTATAGTTATTGTATTTTAATTAAACGTGTTATATATAATGCACACGTCGCTACTGCTATATACCCTTTGATAATACCTAGCACCTACCCCTATATAGAATATCCTATAAGGAAATTGGCTTGAGCAGTATGTACGTATGTAATATATTTTGTTTCTGAAACATACAACAACCTATGGGACACATTGTTCTCATCATTAATCAATAAACAATATAAATCCGGTTTCGATTGCTAAAGAGTAGTCTATAGGTTAAACATATTAATTTATCTGTTCTATAAAATGCATCACCTTGGATTTTCGTTTGAAAAATTAACACCTTCAAACTTAGAAGGTCTGTAAAATAGCTAATTTGTTTTGTTTGTTTCTGTGTATGCCGGTTTGTACATTATTATTCAATGACAAGTTTTGGTATTTTTCATTTACAAATATCATTTCCTGATTAACAAACAGGTCAGGATTTTCGTATTTCAAACTTGGAACACATTGCTAGTTTTTTTGTTTTTATCTTATTCTAGAATCTAAGACGACTAATGAGTTCACAGACGCGATAAAGTTCAATTTTTAATCACTATTTTAATAATGCAGCGCCGCGTCGTGTATCGCCTCGTTTTGGTGTAAGCCGCTATTTTTATGCTTGTAAATTGTAACAAACCTGAGTTAATAACCAAAAATGTATTTGCTGAATGACTGAAAATGTAGGCTTCAGGCCATAACAAAAGAAATGGGCCCTTATCCGGCTACAGCTTATAAAAAAATGAATATTTTATCTTCTGCATGGTTAAATTTTTACTATTTTTATACTGATAAATGCTCACTTAGATAAAGTTTAGCTTAAAGAAATCTTGTAGTAATATTTAAAACAAAATCTTTAGATACTTTAAAATGAATCGCTTCCTTTGTTGTTCGCTTGGATCTTTTAAAGTTTAAACCACTCATCTGATTTTAATGCAGTTTACAGCAATAGATAGACTGATTCAAGTGGAAGGTTTACATTATTATGTTTAATACATTTCACCCGTGTGAAACTGGGGCGGGTGTGAAGATGATATGCAAATAACGTAATTAAACTTAATAAGTATTTACTTACCTGCGAAGAAAATGAAACATCTGTGTATGGAGCAATAAATCTATCAAAATAAATAGAACATTAATAATTTATGTTTTATATGACATATATTTAAAAAAATTCATTACAAAGAGTCATGTGTTACAACTTACAGTAGGCGATCGTTTGTCAAAGTGGCGTTCGTTTCTCTTGCTGTAAATAATCTTAATGTGTTCCCATTAACACACGTGCGTTGTGTTGGGGTTTGGTGGGAATTTGAGTGGGAATTCCCGGGATAACGATACTCCCTCTGTCTTAGACAAAGGACATCGCTCTGACACTTGAATAATAAGAATTGACGAAAAACAAAACGTAGTGTTGTCATAACGTGGGTAATTTTTAGGATAGAAAATTTTGTGTGCCTAGTTTAAGCATCCATGTCACAAGAAAGTTTGTGGATATGATAAGAACGTGCGTTTGAGGTAATTACTATCCAGACAAGTCAAAAATTAACTATAATCTTTTGTATTAGACACGTATATCTCTATATTACTATAGAGATATTTATTATATTTCTCTATATCAAGAAAATTCATTTTTAATTTGGAGTCGATGCAGCTACATTTTTGCTTTCTATGTTTACTTTTTGGAAATATAAATTAATTTCAATGACCTCGAAACCTCGGATTATTAATATAATACCAGGAAAAAAATATAAAAAAAACACCAAAAGCAAGTCATTGTATAGCCTAGAGATAGGTAGAGGCTAGAATAATTTTTTAGACTTTTTAGACTTTTAGACTTTAGGTTACAGTGTGCAAACATGAAGCGATATTTTTTTTAATCATTTCGTACTGTAAAAGTTAAATTGTAGTATTTAAATACTAATGGCCGCACTCAGAGCTTAACATTTAATGCTTACTTACGGAGTTACTTAATAGAGATTTTGACACAAGCTGGAATTTATGTCAAAGTAAGTAGCTCCTTAAGTGAGTCTCTGAGTGCGGCCGATAGATTTGCGATTTTCGTTTTTATTGCCTATATTATAATAATTACACACTCCTAGGATATACAACAATATTGTTCCAGCAATTAATCCTTAACCTTCGTTTGGTTTCTCATACGCGTTCACCATTGACCTGTAAATTAATATCATTATTGTCCTTCAAATAGGATTCTTGCATAATAAAGTGATAATGGAATATGCACAAAGCTTTAGCTCCATTGATTAATAAATATAGTAGATTTCTTATATATCTACTACCACAATTATTGAAATATACACGACGCGATACATAAAGAAACTTAAAGGTAAGCGGGAAATATTATGTCGCCATCCCCCACACATTAGTCTAAAATGTCAAATATCTCTAGGAATTACATACATTTTTAGGGTTTCATAGTAACAACAAGAAACACTTATAGTTTTTCTTTGTCTTACCTTGATAGCTTCGGTAATTGTGAATATAAATAGAAGAATTTTGTATATTTATAGATTGCATATTATATAGTAAATACATTATTTTTGTCATCATCATCGTCGTAGAATCTGTATTTTTAAATGAAAACGAGGTTTTATACACGACTTGTTTATTGTAAGCCATTTTCGAGTAATCGACGTCCAAAGTGGTTTATAAGCTGGTCACCCCCTGGTATTTCTAAACTATAAGAGGTAGAAACTTGTAACTTCCCATGTTGATAGCTGATAGATCATGCTGAATACTCTATGGGAAAATTATTTTAAGAGACATCGGACAGTAACTTTTGAAGTACATAATTTGAAAAAAAAAACATTTTGTGCGTTGATAGTTACAGAGCCCTCCTTAGACATCTCCTGACATGCTCTTGGTTATGTCATTTTATGGTGCTAAATGCGACTGCACCTTTTAACAAAATGAACGAACAAAATGAACGAACATAATGTGTCGCCTTCGCACCACCAATACAAAGAAGTAACAACCAAACGTATTAAATTAAATTTATTAAATTTAATAATAACCAAACTTATACAAGGTCCCAAGGAGACTTTATCAAATCTTCACTTTTTAACCTAAAAGTTAGTAACATATCTGCTTCTTTTTATTTTAAATCAATGTTTAGCTCATAGCCGTTAATCAATCAAGTTATCTACTTTATCACGACTGGGGTAAGGCGAGGCCGATTTCCTATTGTTATTCGATTGAAATCGATTCGATATATCATTCGAATTAGTCCTGTAATGTAATGGGATAATCGACTTTATCTATTAACATTTAAAATTTGACATTCTTAAATTATAATTATATTAATCTGCCTAATCGATAAGCGACACTTAATGATGTAATTTCCTGCCTACCTACTCTCTTAAGCTAGATTTACATGCTAGGCAAGCAGCTTAGCAAGCGTGCGAATCATTTTGTTCTACAGGTGCCTCAAGTACTTACGAAGTGCTTACGAAGCAGATTGCTTAGCGTGTGCGCGCGCCATAATTCATGGATGTTATTTAAAAAATGCAATTTGAATCAAAGAAATTGTCTAAAAACTCTGGTATGTAACTTGAAAAGAGTCTTATCTACATCATCCTTGTGTCAAAGAGTTGTATCTGTGTGTTAGTAGATATGTCGTAGATAAATTAAGCACGTATGTGATGCTTCTGTTCTGTCAATATGTCAAGCTGGAGACGTGGCGACGACACAAAATCACTGCCATGTCGAGATTTATCTACAGTATGTTTGGCGGAAACGTATGTTTGTCTCATAATTCTTACTGTCCAACACGAAAAATATAGACGAAGCTTTGAATAAGAGTAGATATTATTTTTATCTCACGCAGTAGGTAGGTACGGTCGCCGACAGTACTGGTGTAGCACTTTTCGACCTTATTTACAACACAATAAGGTTCAAAAGTTGTGTACCTAATCCTGTACCTTCAATTAAGCGAAGGTTTTTGTATTGATTAGTATTTGGATATGTTATTGATTGTACTGTAGGTTCTTGGTGGAAATTCATGTTTCACAGTAATAACACACAGGACTTCTTGCACTATTTCCACTTTAATAAGTATTTTACATTAATTTTAATATATTACACGACCGGTTTCGACAAAGTCATCATCAGGTGTAGGTAGATTAAAATTTTTAAAAAAATTGTAAACATTGTGCAAAGGGTTGTCAGCATCATGAAATTTTTACAATTTTGTGCAACGTAATTTAAAATTTTTATACCAACTTATTCTATTTTCTATTATGTATATCACAAATTAATATTAGTAAAAAATTATAACACATTAGTCACTGATGATGACTTTGTCGAAACCGGTCGTGTAATATATTAAAATTAATGTAAAATACTTATTAAAGTGGAAATAGTGCAAGAAGTCCTGTGTGTTATTACTGTTGATTAGTATTTTTGGAGCGGTTACAATGACCATAAATTATTCTTAAATATCAAGATTCTGTAGAAGCTCTAGCTTTATCAATTCTATGATTGTACTAAGTCGTATTTTATGGAAAAATGAAATGCTCGTGACTGTACAGTGTGCTTTGCAGTGTACGTTTCCTTTTAATTTGAGGTAGGTAATAATATATTTTTTCTATTATACAAAAGTAATTAATCAACAGAGATATTTTAATCGTCTTAGAAACAGGTTTGTGTATCCTTACAAAATTAGTCATATAATAATATATCCTTTTATCTGTTAACTGATTAATAAAGTTATGTTTTATTTACCAACAAATTATCTATCAAAATCTAATAAAGCCCAATTAGATATAATATAATTATCCTATGTAATTTTTGGGTCCCGCAATCAAATAAATGATTTTTTTAATTAAAAGTCATGATAATTAGATTACAAATAATATTGTTCTGAGAGTGTCGCTCTGCCATAATTGTAGAGCTTCTTACTAAGCGCGTTAGAGCAGAGATTTGTTTCGCTTGCTCGGAGTTCTAATAATAAAAAAAAAAATATTTATCTGACTGGGATTTGAACCCACCACATTCCGAATTTTGGAACAAAGCAATAATTACATACGCATACCAAACTGCCAAACGGACTGACAAGGGGTTGAGGGGTTGCAATCTGGATACTTCGAAATTGGAAAAAGGGAAAATTCGGATTTTCCGGCCTTAATTAAAATTTTCATTACAAAATCCGGATTTTTCGAATTTTTCGAATCTTGGTTACTATTATGTAAAATTACATATTTTAAATATAATTAGATACTCTAGACGTATAATATTTTAATAATTCGTCATTTTTTATTCCACTTATATGAATGACCGATATTGGACTGTTTCTAAGATATTCATCATTTTATATTTTTTCTGTAGTAGTAGGTGACCCACCTTATAAAAACACTGAATATGATTTCAATTGCTCAAGTAGTAAGAAGTACAGTAAGCAAATCTAAACACAATTTAAACCTGTATTTTTTATATTTATTGACGTGTTACTTACAAAACAGTATCATACTTTTAAGTTTCTGCAATCATAGAATGCCAAATATGACAACTCAAAAAGAAATGTAGTGGTTTAAAAACAACTACATGTAATTATTATCTTCTAAATAATGTATACCTAAGTTCAAATACTTGAATCTTATCTCTATGATATCTGAAAAACCCTTCAAAGATTTTGGGACGTAGTTTTGGTGTCGATAATTACTGACTAGCTGGTTTGACAGAGTTTGCCGAATGAATAGAGACAGTAACAAAATACTTTAAAAAATAAATACATTAAACTAACCTAACCTAACCGTCAGTAGAAAAACCGAATGCAAATCAACGCTCTTGTTTTTACGTGAAAGTAATTATTGTCTATTAGATATAATAAAAATAAGATGTAGGGTTCAAAAATAGCACTAACGGTTTGTTTAAACAAGTGCAATTTTTTTAGTTTAATGAATACTACATACTAAAATATTTATTCTGGTTTACACTGGTAAAAACTATGGTCGCGGAAACTTCAAAGTGGAATGACTAGTAAGATGTTACTGTTGATTTGAAAGTAAAATATTAAAATAAATATCTTAAAACAGTTATCGAGTTTAAATTGAGCTTAGATTTGTTAATTGTACTTCTGTTACTTAACGAGGGAGAAAAAAAACACCATTTAGGTGTTATATTATAGTCCAAACAGGTGAAGTTATTACTTTTGATAACTCAAAAGTGGTCCAATTTCGACCACACATTTCCATGTGGGGCAATGATTTGAGTTCACTCCCCGGATCTCAATTTAAAGGATTTTCAGTTTCCTACGTTTTACTTGTGGCGGACCAACTACCGCCACAATCCTGAATCGCGCTGTCGAAGTTTTCTAAAATCGGCGCTATATATACAACATCTGAAATACATACAAGAGGGCTGCGGCATGACCGAGCATACCACCTCACTCGGTCGGAGATCTCCCTTTGGGGCTTCCACTATTCCCACATACTAAACCGTACTAATTTACTACGTTAGTTTCACATAGAAATGGCACTTTACGAAAATGGTGGTGATGATGAAGATATTTAAAAAAAACTTAGAAAAGACCACAACAGTTATTCCACTTTTGTATATTTCTTTAACATTTAGTATCTAACAAGATCTACCTTAGCGAACAAATACTTGACGATTTTATGTTTCTCAAGATCACGATTCTTGTAGAACAGTAAGCTCTAATCTTATTTCCAGTAACTTATTTTCAATAATGTTGATTTTTAGGACTTTAATTGGGTATTTGTTAGATTTTATTATGCTTTCAGCTAAGCATATTAAATTAATATTTTTAATAGATACGAGTGTGTACCTTGTTCCAAATAAAATAAAAGCTATAAAACTGAACGTTGAAACAATTTAAGAAGTAGTTAAATAAAATAAAAGAAGTAATGAAAGAAGCAATTTACGAAGAAGTTAATGAGATATATACACTCATTAATAAAAAAAGTCAGATACATTTTTATAATTTAATTTCAATAAATTTTTATTTTAAGTCGGTGTTTAAAATTATAATCTGAATAAATAAAAACACAATTTGATTATATCAAAATTATATAACTATATTAATTGTTTTCGCTTTTGGGAATATTTTTAATTACTTCTTAAATTGCTTCAATGTTCAGTTTCGCTAAAACATCGGAGTAAAAAAACATCATAGTTTTATAAAATATGGAAAAAATTTAAATATTATATAAAACTTCTGAAAAAATACGGATTAACCGGATAATCCGGCTTTTGTGAGAAAAAATCCGGATTTGAAAAATAAACCGGATTTTGCAACCACTCGGACTGACATAATAGAGTGGAAATTATTTATGTATTGTTGCACGACGAAAGAAAAAACATGTATGTATAGCTTCAAAATGCGCAATTTCTCAGGGATATCAATCAATCAATCAATCATTTATTCACAAGATGTGGTAGTGATGGTGGTAACAATAATTATAAATAGTTCTTACACATGCTACCATAAAAATGGTGTGTAAATGTCAAGTTTTAAGTTTTAAGGATCGATTAGTACAAGTACAATTAAAAAAAATACCTTTAAACATTATTTTTCATCACATAATTGAAACTAAAACATTTTATTATTAGAAATTATGTCAACATAAAAGGAAGATATTATTTTAATTATGTTGTTACACTGTCAAAATTACATTTTTTATGTCAAACTTTTTATTTTAACTACCACGAACCATCCTAAGTACCTATTACATAATAAGTCAATATTTTAATATAATAAATGTCAAGTAATTCCAGAATCTAATTACAATGAATTATTATGAGCAGTTCACGTCAGCGGTCAGATATTTATAACCTAATATTTTTGATTATGTAACATGTAGTCATTTATGTTGTAAAATCAATTTTCTAGAAGCCATACGGTTAACTTTTTTTGTACGTATTAAAAGATAAACTGTGTTTAAAATTATCTGGTAACTTATTATATATATATATGTCTATGGCCTGTATAAATACATTGTTTTTATATATGTCTAAGTTACATATTGGACGATAGAGCTTATATTTAAATCTATGATTTTTACGTTCTACGTTCGATTTGAGTTCAAAATATTGTGGATATAACCTAACAAAAATACATAGTTCTTTAATGTACATGCAAACTAATGGTATTTAAATATTGTATTTTTTAAAAAGCGGTTTGCAACTGTCCATAGTTGAGGCACCAGAAATAGCTCTAATACATTTTTTTTTTGGACTTTAAACACCTTTTCAATCCCTACTGAGTTGCCCCACAGCAATGGACCATATGAGAGAATAGAAGAAACGTAACCGTGGTACGCAGTTAGAGCTGCTTCAGTACTACCGGTTCGCCTTAATGTTTTTATCGCGTAGACGAAACGTCAAGTTTGTCCAAACATATTCTACGTGGACCTTCCAATTACGGTACCTATCTATCGTAATACCTAAAACTTTGCACTATCTACTTCAATAATTTTCTTGTTGTTATATTTTATGTCTAAATTAATTTACTCTCTTCTGTAGTTTTGAAATTGTATGATTTGTGTTTTTTCAGTGTTAACGTGTAGATTAAGTGTTAAGTAAATTTCTTGTTCGTACGTTTCTCTATCATCACATTCAATGACGAGAGTCGTGTCGTCGGCAAACAAAATTGTTTCGTGTTGAGTTATATTAGAAGATCGTTTATGTACAGCAAAAACAGATTAGGACCTAGTAAGCTACCTTGTGGTACCTATACTATAATCGTATATATACTATAAAAAATACGTGTGGCACTTGGGGACTACCGCGGTAACGCTATTGCATAGCATTTTTTATACTTTCTCACAAACAGCTGCTTACGTATTCGTCCTATTTCGGAGCAGCTCGTCTCGATCCGTGCGAGCTTCGTACAGTCGTACCATATACATACACGTTAAGGTTCAACTAGTCGCGGGCTCGAACTCACTCGTGGACGCGCCCATAAAGCACGCTGTCTCATCTAGCATTGTGTCTAAAAGTGATTGAATCAGTTATGAGCAGTTAGCAGCTAGTCTACACGCATACGTCTAGACGCACGCACACAAACACAGTGCCTACAAGTCTGCCGAACTGAAACGACGTTAGACGATGTCCGGCTTTCAACGCCGCGCCGCACCGCTGCACTGTGCCGGTCGAAGTGGGGGGTGTTAGGTTTATTTTCGTTACGGAATTTCTTGATTCGGTCGTCGCGCTCAAAGCCCGCGATAAAAGCTATGCATTAGCTTAATGTAATAGGATAAGACCTAGCTAGATCGATTTTTCTCCCCCAAAACTCCCTGCAAACTAAATTTCATGGTAATACTTGCAGCCGTTTTCGAGAAACCGATTATAATTAATAAGCGAGATTGTCTCGTTTAAAGTATAAGATTGTGGCCGCAAACTAACTTTAATTATACAAGCTAACTCGCGTTTAACTTACAAAATTATGAGCTCTTCCGCCATCGCCATATGTTTTTTATCTTAGATAGAAAAAGTAGTCCGGAGGGGTATCCCCGCATACCCCTCGCGCGCGCACGACTTTTTCATATAAAACACTCTCAGGTGAGGTTTTTAGTGACGAAAAAAAAAACACTAGAAATAAGCATAAGCTAGATGATAAGACTTAGCAAAGTAAGTAAATCTTATAAGGGCCAATGTATATACGCATATACAATAGGATCCCAGAAAACGTTCAAAACCTTTCTATTATTAAATTTAAAAAAGTATTCAATAAACGTTTGTGTGCTAAAACATTTACTTTATAATAAATAACGTAAATTATTTTGTTAACTATTGCACACCTTGGGAATAAGATGGATGACTGCATGGCTGTCTCTATGTACTTGTGTACTTTTGACTTTTGCTATTTATAACATAGATTAAGTTTACAATGTAAAAAATAAAATTATTTTAAAAGAACAATTTTCTATCTTTTTGTTAAAAGATGGTCCCGTGCGAGATTCTTATTAACGCCCAAAATTAATAATCAATCTCAATCTCATTTTAGCTATCTGAGATCAAGTATTCAGTACATTTCAATGATCCTAGGATTAACTTCACGTCAATTTCGGTCAATTTTTGTTTGAGAATCTGAGATTAAAGTCAATCTAAGATTTTAGATACGTTATTAATTTGGGGAGGAAACTTCTTACTTATAAGATTTATTTACTTGGGGAGTTAAGGTATAGGGTTGAATCTGTGGTAGATTTTTCTGTTGACTTTCCGAAAAAAGCTTGTTACGTTTCATTTGGAAATATTTTTTTTTCATTTTCAAAGAATAATTAGCCTGCACCAAAATCTGCCATACGTCCTCTTAATATTTACTTTCTAAAGAAACATCAGGAAGTGTTATGAAACAACACAAGCTAAAATTGTGGAGCTTATTAAGGCGCGTTTGATCAGAAAGGATTAATATAACTGACGCTATCTCGTCCTGACATTTCCGACCAGACTCGTTTGCGCCTTCATTGAGATTTAAAAACAATGTCTTACATCATCTCTATTTATAGCATGCCATAGTAAAAAATATTTATTCATAATTAAAATAAGCTTTTCAAACTCGCTTGAAATCTTATACGTACAAAAAAATTATATTCATAAAAAGTAAAGCACGGCTTATTCGAGTGCTCGTTGCATACATTCATCTCTAATAAAATTATAAATTAAAGTCCCCCGCCGCGTCTGTCTGTTTGCCTGTGTGTTCACGATAATCTCAAAAACTACTGGATGGATTTTTATGCAATTTTATCTATCGACAGTGTTCAGATGTATAATTTGTTAATTTTTTGTGGAAAATGGAATGTATTATTTCTCTTTTATCTACAAAAAAGTCCGAGATGTATATATTTTAAGGACATCTTACTATAGTATACCCATTCTAAGTTTAAAAAAAATATCATGAATAATGCGTTTATTATTATTAGAAATAATATTTTAAAAAGCTATTTAGACGGATACAATATTAATCCTTATCAAATTAAACACATTAGTCACTTTAAGCATTTCATTCACATCATAGTTGTCCATCTCTCGCCAGTCATGTCGGTTATCCGTCTTACAGGGTTATGTAAAGGAAGAGTAAAGGCAGAGAGAGTGCTCTTGTGTACCTACTGCGCACACACTTGGGCACTATAAACTTTATAATAATTATTATAAAGATCGTTTACAAGCCAGTTGTAAACGCGAGTGAAGCCGCGGGTAAAAGCTAGTAATTAAATAATTTAATAATTACATGTTTTTGAATGCAGAATCCTATAGATAGAAATGTAATTTGTTTTATTATTGTGACTTTTTAAATAATAATATTGGACAATCTTAGTAAATTTTAATACAAAAACATATGAAATGTATGAAGCTATGTATGTAATGTATGTAATGAAGGAAATGTATGTAATCGTTATCTATTATATCAAATTCCTATGAAACAAAATCTATTTGATACATTTTCTAGGAAATCTATACAATAACTAAATAGAAATCGGAAATGTAATGTTGGAGCTTTATAGGAAAATATAAGTTTAGTTTTTGCTCTAGGGCCTTAAAAAATATTACTGATTGTTTCAATGAGAACCTTAACAAACATTCTGTTTTTTTTTTCAGACAAATAATGTGAATCATTTGTTTTAATGAATAAGGATAAGTGTGAAGAGAGAACTCCGATCCTTCGTTTAACGATGTGTTTCATTAATTTTACTCACAGAAATGTAATCATTTACTAGGATAATAATTATAAGATTATTTATTACACACTATATTTGTGTTTCATAAATAATGTTATAATATATTTCATACATTTCCTGTGACAATTATATAATATCTTCATTCTTCAACATTTAAAGTTAGCTTACTTGGTAAAAAAAAATTAAATAACTAGAATGTTTACAAAGTCAGGAAGAATTTCGAGTGATAGTCAATTTAATAAAATAACGTGAATTGTTATTTTATTGAATTAACTATTTAATAAAATAATATAACTTAATTTGTATATTAAATGATAGTTATAAATAAAGTTATTTATCTGAAAAAAAATCTTATACTTTAAACGAGACGATCTTGTATATATAATATTTATTGGGTATCTCGACAACGGTTTTGGGGGAGAAAAATCGATCTAGCTAGGTCTTATCCCTTGGAAACTGCGCATTTTTAAGCCATATATGTTTTTTATTTCGCCATGGAACAATATATTAGGTCTTTACCTATGAAATTGCCGTTTTGTATGAAAAAATTTAAACGAATTTTTTTCATGTAATTTTTATTTGTATTAGTCGAAGTAATCACCCATGAAATCATTGCATCTTTGCCAACGCAGTGGCAGTTTATTGATGCCCTTCTTAAAGAAATCAGCTGGACAAATTCTTCAAAGGCATTTTGTACTGCCTCTCGGGTGTTGAATTTTTTTCCCGCCAAGAAGTTATCCAAATTCTGGAAAAAGTAGTAGTCTGTAGGCGCAAGGTCTGGTGAGTAGGGCGGATGACGGAGAGCTTCCAACCCCAGTTCTTGCAACTTGGAGACCGTCTGCTGTGCAGTATGAGGTCGCGCATTGTCGTGCAGGAGCAGCGGAGACGAGCGACCAATGCTGGTTGGAGATGTGCCAGTTTCTCCATCATTGTGTTCAGCTCTTCACAGTACACATCTGCAGTAATGCTCACCTCGTTTGGTAAGAAGCTGTGATGAATCACACCGGCGCTAGACCACCAAACAGTGACCATCACATTTCTAGGGGTAAGTTATCGTTTAGGGCATTGTTTAGGTGCTGAACCAGGATCCAACCAACTTGCTGAGCGCTTGCGGTTATCAAACAGAATCCATTATTCATCGCAGGTAACAATGCGGTTCAAAATTCCTTCATTTGTGTGTCTGTTGAGCAGTGCAAGGCACGTCTCGACGCGTACCTCGCGCTGGCGATCATTGAGTTCGTGGGGCACCCATTTGTCAAGCTTTTTTACCTTGCCAATTTGACGCAAATGGATCAATATTGTTTTGACGCTAACGTCGATAGCTGCTGCTAATTCAGCCGTAGATTGTGTATCATCAGCTTCCACAATCGCCTTTAATTCGTCATTGTTGACCAAAGTCTTCGGACGACCGCGAGGTTCATTTTTCAGGTCGAAATTTCCAGAACAGAAGCGAGCAAACCAATAAGAGGTGGTGCGTCGGTTGTAGTGGTAGCTCCGTAAACGTCGTTGATGTTGCGTGCCGCTTGTGCCGCGTTGCTGCCACGACGTTACTCATATTCCATAATTACTCGAATTTTTAACGTATCCATGATGACGAAAAAGATTGAAATGCGATGAAAATGTAACACTAATCAATAAACAAATGACTACTTTTAGAAAAAGAATTCCATGTTTTTAAAATAAAATTAATTTGAAATTAGAATTCTTAGTCAAACAAAAATTATTTTGATTTGAAATGGCCAGTACTGCAGAACGGCAATTTCATAGGTAAAGACCTATTATCAATAATTTCGACCCTGTTAGGTCAGTCTGATTGGCAGCTTGGTATGCGTACCTACGTATAATTTTTACATTGTTTAGAAATTCGGAATGTGGTGAGTTCGAATCCCGGTAAGATAAATATTTTTGTGAGATAATTATTTCTTTTATATTTTTTTATTTTATTTGAATAATTTTATCGTTCTACTAAGACACCGCATAGACACAAGCAAATCTCGGTTAACCAAGTACTAATTAGTTATTTATGATTGTATAAATGTCAATTGTCAAGTACAATTAGTATTTAGCACTTCTTATAATTGTCGCCAACTGTCTAGTGTTATTTATTTTAAGCATTATATCCACATAATATCATAATAGGTTTGGTATTATGATTTCGATCACTGCTGATCGAGACTTATTTTATATTTATAAACTCTATTTAATAATTAAGCATAATATAAATTTAAAACTAACTTTATTTTTCAGATTACCGTATATTTTATTTTTTACGATACATGAATTTTGGCAAATAGGTCACAATATTCCTACTTATACCTACTTTATAACAATATAATGCTCCAATGTTGTAAAAAGAATATACCATTGTTAGGAACCTCAATTGATGATTTGCAATAAGATTTGCAACCACAAACTTTTTGAATGTGGGGAAAAAAGTGGGTGTAATTTGTAAACAAGGATAATTTTGATAATATTGCCAAATCATAAAATTGTAGTTATTTCTTTGAAATTACACTATTTTTCCATAAATTACTAGTCAATCAAAAATTACGTAAATATTGTATTTCTTACTATATTTTTGTTTTGCAACACAATATGCCATTCAATCTAAAAATGTAATAATACTGTATCATTATAATACAATTTAATTCAATACTCAACTCCTGCATTAAAAAGACAAGCAACAATGAATTGAACACAATATGAATACCAACAGAGTAATATTTCAATTAAAATGCGACTCTTGACGTCTGACCGAAATGTTACTCTACGTAGAGACTGTAAAATACGTATTTTTCATTTTTACGATCTTACTGTTTTATGCATTATTTAATTATATCACTTTTGTAATATAAATCAAAGTTTCAATCAGTCAAAACGCACATATGTAGAATATAGGCAAAAAAACAGAATCATAATACTCTACATTCCAGAACTTGTCTCCTTACCGTCACTATTATTATCACGAGGATTTGATACTAATAATATCTTACTTATTAGATTTGACAGAGCTAACTGCCCATATGATTTCGTATTAGTTAAGTTTTATCAAAAAGTTTCAGTTAATCGCTAATTGAACTCTACGTAATCCAGTCAGCTCCGTCTTGACCAATCGAAGCGTGGCGTCGCGTGATATAGCAGCACGTCGATTGGTGGAAAATGACGTGATATTTATTTTCGTATTAAACGAGAATGCGCGCGCCGGGCTGTGCATGTGTGCAGGCGTGCGATCGCGCGCGCGCGTGTGTGCGCGGTGTTGCGGCGCGGACTGTGTGTTTACCGCGCGGTACTGTGACCGGCGAGCGCCGAGGCCTCACGTGTGTTGGTGCGTGTTTTCCGGCGACCGCTCGCATCGTATGGTGTTTTCCAACAGTTTAATGGTGCTAATTCGTGTCGGGCGTTCACGAAACATTAGAGGACACATCGGGTGTTGAGCGTACCTATTTTCGGTGCAGCTCGTAAAAATTGTACGTTCTCGACGGATGCGATGAATAAATTTTGCAAATCGAGTCTGTGTGTCGAAAATGTTCGCGAGAGCGATGTTTTGAGTCGTGTTGTGGCGGTGCCGGGCCGAGTGGATGCGATTCGACTCGCATTCTTTGCTCCGATATCAGTGAAATTGCGGCAGTGCTTCCAGTTTTCCTTGGACGGAAACAGTGCATCCATAAGTCAGGATCTGATTCGGCAGCTGCACGCTGTCCCCGGCACGTGCTAAGGTAAACATGACCTTGAATTATTAGCATATCAAAATTAGGCACACTTATTAGTGTGAAGAGTTGCCACTCTACATTTGTAGAGTTGGTACGCTCGCGCTTCCATTTATTTTATATTTTCACGCCATGCAGTCTGTTACAAAAATTATGTAGGAACATTTATGAGTACGAAGAATCTAAACTCTAGAGTAAAGACTCAATTTTTTTTAAGAAGAATTATTGTCAATGTCAATAGGGACAAACCTACTTCTTAGTTTTTTCTCAAGCCTTAACTGTGATAAGATAATGTAGCAAAATATTGATTTACAGACCTGTTGTTCCAAGTTCCTCTTACTTATTTAATGTATATAATCCAAAAGGGAGGGTAATGATTTTGTCATGTATTTATGTATGTATGTTTATTCCATCGTGGCATCTAAACTACTGATTCGATTTTAATTAATGAGGTGTCTTGGTTAAGCTTGACATAACTTAGCTTTACTTAATAATTTACCTAGTCGTTTTATAGTTTTTAACTTTTGATTAATACAAAGTTACCTATTTCAAAATGTAGGTATACCTGTGGTAGGGAGGTGATAAATGCAAGTTACTATTTACAAGTTACAACTTCTTTTTAATATAATTTTATAGGGTCATAAACAAGTGTTAATAATAGCTTTATACAAAAACATAAAATTTTAATTAATTTACTAAGATAAATTATTCAATAAAAAAGAGATAATTAACAGAGAACGTACCCAACGTACTACCTACCTGCATTAAAATTTTAAATTTGCTTAAAATCGTATTCGAGTTATACTTTGTACAAATATGCTAACTATAATACTAAGTCTTATATTATTAAGGTAGGTCATTTACAACATTATACCTAGTCGCTTCTAGAATTTTCTTATCTCACACTACGACGCATAGCAATGCCTACTGTTTCTGTAACTAATTTATTCAATGAAGATTATTTTTATAAAAAATAAATGTAACAGGAAAGTTCTATAATATTGAATTTGGTTTTCAGACCTAATATAAGCTTATTTTATGCTCTTATAATTTAAATGAAATTAAAACAACTATCTAATTTAAATAATCGTAATTATGACGACAAATATGAGTACCTAAGGAAATTAAGTATCGTAAAATCACTTAATACCTATACACGTACTTACGTAGATGCTATTAATTATACCGCTTATGTCACTATTAATATTTATCTTTATAATATAATATTTACATAATAATATTAAAGACAGCTCTAGAATATATAAAAATTCAACATATGTTACATAATGCGAGCGCATGCGCATACAAAGCACAGCATTTTAAATGCAGACCTACAATAATTTTTCACAATACGCACATTTTGTTCATTAACAGCACCTTGACCCGCTTAATACATCTGTTATAAGTTTACATAAGATTTAATAAGCCGATTGATATTTATTTAACCACTAGATGTTGCTCGCAACTTCTTGCGCGCAACTGGAAATCCCGACGAACCGTACATTTTAACGCGATAAAATGTAGCCTATGTCCTTCCCCGTGGTATACTCTATATTTGTGGCATATTTTATTAAAATAAACATACAAACAAACAAACTTTCCGCTCTATAATATTAGTATAACAGATGTATTAATGCGTTTATTGAATATGTCTCAACTCTCAATGTTGCATCAAAATTCATTATTGTACAGTATAAAGTGATAGAGTAAAATATATCCAGAAGTTAGAAATTATAGGTTACTCTATGGTGAACGAGGACCATGCCATTAGAAAACTCTTACCCCAGATATAAATATAAAGTGTTCTCCTTACCCCAACGGAAACTTACTTATCATTATTACTCTTCAAATAAAATTTAAAAGTTCATCTTAAAATTCATTTGAGTATTGTATTTTATACATATTTTGTATATTATAGTACATAAAACTATACAATTTAATAATGTAGTATACATTGTATTTTCCATACAATGTAGTACGTAATAGTGTATCAACGAGCACGTAAAAGTAATAAATTATGGACACCACAGACGTTTAACCTCATATTCTCGCATAGAATTAAACCTCATATTCATTCATTAGGGCAGGATTCACTATCTACTGATAAGTGTCAGATATTGGCATGTTTTGTCTCTGTCGCTTGATATAAAGTAAGCAGAAACAAAACTTCCGAATAAGCTATCCTACACATAGTAGAATATCGTGTAACCGGCCCTTAGTTTAGGACTTCGAGTAGTAATTTGAAAGTAGCGTCAAGCGTTTTTCATAGTCAAAACCTCGTTAGAATGAAAAAATAAAAATATAATTTTATCGTTTATATACATACTTAGTTACAACTCTACAAATGTCGACATTTTGATAGAGTCTTAATATCTTTTGAGTCAGATACCTGCAGAGTTTTATAAATGCAAGGCTTCACTCTTAAAAATTTAGGAATCAAAATCATAGCTATAAAACAGATAGCGAAACATAAATCAGCATACAAATTTAATCCATAAAATATTATATCCATATAAGGCAAAACGTTGTCAAGATTTATCGTTTTGTCTAAAATGGCGTAGCTGATGAATAATGCAGAAACAAATAAAGGTGAACATGCAAAGATCTTTATTTCTGTATCAAAATTTTTTATATTGCACAATTACTCGTAAAATGTAAAGTTAACTCTACGTTATTGGCCACTTGATCAGGTAAGCTGCCATAATCATAATATAATGTAATTTCATTATAGAATAATGTAACTTTTAATACCTTTACCATTTTAGTATATAGAAATAGCCTAACATGGTAAAGGAATTTTGAAAAATATAGAGCTCAAGTCCCAATTTTACCAACGCCTATTAGTGTTAATCGTTTGTTTAAACATCATGCCTTTTCTTTCATAAATACTAAGAACTAGGGAGATAACATGATATTAATTCAACTATCAATGTTGGAGAAGTAGTCACTTAGTTTCTTACTGTCATACTGGACGAAAATGTCCCGTTTTATACTTAGTTACGAAAGCTATAATTTCGTTGTAATATTAAATATATATTCTTACCGTGTAAAATACGTATCATTATGACATCTGAGAACATTTAATACACGATATTTTTCAGAGATTAAATTAATCTAACAAGGAAAATAGGTGGGCAATTTACATGCCCATCCGACTCATGGATCATCTTTCTTGTCAGACAATCAGGTGATCAGCCTGCATTGTCCTAACCAAACTTGCAAACAACTTTATTTTTTGTTCCAATGCGGGAATCGAACCCACGACCTCCGAGTCGAGAGCCAAGCTCTAACCACTAGACCACGGAGGCTGTTTATTTATATATATTTTATTATTTGTTACATAATTTAATTTGTGGGCAAATCGACAACCAATCGTATGAAATTGACAATGTATATTATCATATTAAGAATGTATTATGTATTTATGTGTACGTAACGATGACACACATACGCACATTTTATGAATGGGTCGGTCGCCTACGCGACGGCAAGTGTTTTTTATAGTCGTTCACGGACGACAAGCTCTGAAATAATTGTTTGGTACTCTTAATAGCGAAACTGTGTACGAATTTTGCCGAGGTCAATATTATGTAATCCGTAAAGTAGCCTGACTAGTTCTGATGAGAGCTTCGCGAGAAATTCACGGGTCTCGACTCTCGACTGTAGAAGTAATGGAAGTTAAAAATAAAAAATTAGTATAAGGGCCTGTTTTACAATCGCCTAAATACCATACCATAGCTAAGCTATTCGGAAGTCGCTGCCTACTTTATACTGAGCAACAGATTCTAAACACACAAATAAGCTGTCTGACGCTTATAACAGTAGATAAATCGAAGACCATTCGTAGGTATCAGATACTGTTATAAATATAGGTATAAAGGTAAGTTCGCATAAATTAAACCTTTCTGACCTTAAAAATACTTATGTAGCTGTTTGAGACTTGAGTATGGATATTCATTTCAACTGGTTCTTTTTACATTCAGAACTCGGAAGGTATATTAAATATTTGATAGCGGGTAAATATTTTTTCGCATTATTATTTACTGGCCTTTTTGTATATAAGTAATTATTGTCCCTAATACTCTACATCAAAGTGTATATAAAAAACATAGAATAGAACATTAAATATTACCATCATATTCGTGCTTTAATAAGCCCTCAACGGACGGACAGAAGACGTAAAGGACGAATTTTATTGGAGGCTACGACGCAATTTTCGAGATAACAGCTGGTTTATTAGTTTCGTGATGTACCAAGTATTTTATAATCTCGTTTGATAAAAAAATCCAAATAATTAACTTTAGAAATAAGAATAGATAGACATATTACTGTTACTATTGAACAACATATTATGGTCTACTTAAGATCTTTTTGAGTGAAGTCGGCACAAGATTTCAAATACATATTACTGCCGCGCTGTGTTTTACACTTGCACAATAAGTTCGCACTTTGCATGCATGATAAACTTTAATTAATGCTTTATTTATTTAATTTTATTTCCTATTTTTACCTATTCAGCGTAATTCCATAAAAAATATATTGAATCTAAACTAACATCATGTTTATATACAAGTGTAATTTAATCTTTGTAGTCATAATATAATATTATACATTAATGTGTTGTCATTTTATCTTATATCTTGTGTAAGACAGACAAATTTAAATGTCATACAATAATGGTAAGATTGTTTTGGTTAGAAATTTCCGGTCCTATAATTCTTGCTTTTTTATGATGGCTATTCAAATTGAACTTTATTCATTACACAAAGAAGATTTAGCATATCTATCTTAAAAGTGTAGCTCCGCTTAGCGTATCGTATCGTATCGTCGCGGTGTGAACTGATAGTACAAGCCATGCTTCTACACAAATGGGTCAACTCGACTAGAGACAGATAGCACGACATCGCAGAAAACCTCTCAAAATAAGACAGGAAAAAAGCGTATGACGGCAATCGCTTATCATCAGTCAATCCGACGACTCGTTTGTGGTTGTTATTCCACAAAATAAGACTATAATGTCGGCCCTAAAATGCAACGATCTACTAGCAGTTTCGTCCGTGCTATGTTCTCTTTGACAATCGCTTATGTTTATACTCATCATCCGGCTGGGCTAATAAAGATTATCAGATAAGCTTTATAAGTATTAAATTTATCCGTTTTGTGCATAAGAAGGTCGACCAGAAACTGTTGTGGCAGAGTGATTATATTTTAAATATTGGGCTTTAAAGTATATTATTTATTTAATCAAAGCAAACTAGATTCTTGGTATAACGTTAAAGAGTTTCGGAAAACTATGTTTTTTAAGGTCATAATGTCCCTATATTCAGGATCGCTCTTACGGCTTTAAGATTTTTTAATTAAATATCTAAACAGGATATCGGTTTAATTGTTTTTTTTAATGATGTTTAATATTTTATGATGAATACTGGTCTTTTGTCCATACTTTATTGCATAGATTATATTCAATTACCTATTATTTTTTTAAATATTACTGATTTTGTAGACCTCTTGTTTGTACCTTACTTCGTGATAAAATTTGACTCTGCTTTTAAATTCTTAAGTTCTTGGACGCTATATCGTGATATTGTTTTTTATAGTAACTACGTTAAGATAATTTATTATTAAAACGAAGAAAATATTGAAATAATTTAATAATTAAGAGAGGATAAAGATGTATTTTAGATAAATATCAGTAATTAGTAACATATTATACGTACCTACTTTGATGGACATTCTTTCATTTGTTCATTATCGTTTGGTATGATACTATAAAGACCTTGAAAGCCTTGTATGCCCTTAATTCATTACTCCTAATTGATGCCAAAGCTTGGTCTAAATTTTCGGTACCAGGTATACTTTTTGTATGGCATTTTGTACAGTTAGCGACAAGCCGGTGTACTAATTTTGAACCTTATTACTATAGTAATAAGGTCGACAAGTGGTACACTAACTTGTCGGTGACTGTATATAACTAGTAACTACCCTATATATACCATAATATGTATTGGTAGACCCTAAATCATATATATCAAATATCTAAATCAAACAAAACTCCTAAATTGAATACAAAAAGTAAAGTTGCCCATACAATTTAACCTTAAACATGTGAATTCAGGTATCCTTCAAGCTCTTATCATAAGAAAAATATTAAACAAAATATATACCGAATTGAAATCATATGAAACTTAATGTTAATACCTATTTTATTATTTAGTTCACATTTGAATATTATAAATTATTATACAAATACACAAGCGAAAAAAATATGTCTAGAATATCCTTAATTCGGTAGTGACACGAACTAAGGGACCACCGATAAATATATTGAACGCTATTTCGTGAGTTGAATAATTGCTATTTTAAATAACCTTATTTAATGAAAATATAAAATATATTTTTTGGGAATTATGTAACCAGTATGTAACCGCGAAGTAGGTACTGTAATGATACCTACATTATAATATTATGCTTTCAATTTATTTTTTAAGCTTGTGTTGTTACTTAATTTTTATGGACACTTTAACGAAACTCTTTGTGATAAAGAATTTGAGTGTTGTGTTGTTGAGTGTTAAGGAGATTGAAGACACATATAATAAGTGCAGTTGATGTGGAAACTTCTCGTCTACAAATAGTTTCCTTATTGAACTGGCTCATTCAAAACCTGTTTAAATATAATTAATTTCTGATTCATTTATGATTTAGGTATGAAATTGATAAGGTCATATAGGCTAAGTGGAACAGGCGGCTTTTCTCTCTCGCATCTCAAATATTCACCCATTACATAGACGGTCTATGTAATGGGTGAAGAGTTACTAACTACCGTATTGTGAAATGTATTTAGTAGGCACTTAACATAATTTAAAGTTTTTAAATCAATATGTAAAATCTTATCAGTTCTAAATCCTATCTCTAATCTAAATAATAAAAGTATCAAAGAAAAAGAGAAATAAGTAGCAATTTTAATTTTTAATAATACTTTATCTCTAAGAATTCCTAGGCTAGCCTAGGGGCTAGCCTAGGTCGGTATTAGGATACCGACTAGTTCACCTTGAAATACTGCTTGTTTTTAACTTAAACTTGTCCTCGCTAATGTGTTCGCATATATCAAGTGTATAGAAAGGAAAAGGAAAAAGAACACATCATTTATAAAGATTATGATTAATATCTTAATGGTTGATTTTAAATTATTCTGTTTGACATGATAAATATTTGAATTTTTAACACTAGCTTTTGCCTGCGGCTCCGACCGCATAAATAAAGTATTCCACGGGACACTGTACTTTTTCGGGTATAAAAGTAGCCTATGTGTTAATGCAGAGCTTAAACTACTGCCATACCAAGTCATCAAAATCCGTTTGGTAGTTTTTGCGTGAAATAGTAACAGACATCCATTCATCCCACCCGTCCTCACAAACTTTCAGATTTATAATAGTAGTAGGAGGAGTTCAAAAGGCAAATGGCAAAATAATTTCGGAGTTAGAACAAAATTTAGGATACGTCGAGAGATCGATGTTATAACGTTCTATTTCCTCGTAAAATAATAATATGGTCTACTAATAAGTTCGTATTCGTCGTTCGTATCGATAAGAATATTTACTTGCATTGACAGGTAACAATTTTAGTAGGTAGTAGTATCATCTTTTCCAGGAGATGTCGGTGACGGTGGCCAGTTTCATCGAAACCGGACCAGCTAAGCAGGAGCTATTTTATAGTGCCCAAGTGTGTGCGCAGTACACAAGAGCACTCTCTCTTTCTTAACTCTCGAATCCTAGTGGGACGGATAACCAACACAACTGGCGAGAGATCAGGCGCAGCTACGACCTTTCACATGCCCATCCGACGCATGCATCATCTTTCTTGTCAGACAATTAGGTGATCAGCGTGCATTGTCCTAGCTAAACTTGGAAACAACATTTTTAGTTGTTCCAACGCGGGAATCGAACCCACAACCTTCGAGTTGATTGTAGGTATATAGGTAACAAAGCTAAGTGTTCACTGAAACTAGGATTATTTATAAATCCTCACATGCACTGGGTCATAAAATACCTGAACACAATAAGGACATTTAGTTGAAGCACTAAGTTATATTACTCTAAAAACATATAAATAAACACATATACGACACTCATCCATACGTTTTAACGATTATCGTGTGTGCATGAAGTATGTATGTGTGTGAACATATTGTATGTGTGTACTCAACCACGCCCACACATGCACTTAATGAGCCTTCACATTTAAACATTGATTAGGAAACAGAACTCAACAACTTAACAAAGTATGCCACGTCCAAACTCGTACGTCTATACACTAAATCATTTTTTGTTTGCTTTGAAAATAATTTGTTGAAGACGTTGAGTTGACATTTTTTTTTGATAAATAATAGGGATAAAGGTTAAGTAATTCTAATTTAT
This sequence comes from Phengaris alcon alcon, assembly GCA_037179445.1. Classification (NCBI taxonomy): domain Eukaryota; kingdom Metazoa; phylum Arthropoda; class Insecta; order Lepidoptera; family Lycaenidae; genus Phengaris; species Phengaris alcon. Next base: position 617,435 of record JAYRCH010000646.1, on the reverse strand, counting down.
CAAGTTGAATACAATAACATTCTATTAAATCCAAGGCATTTGATGTTTTTCATTCCATCGATTTGGCTTATAGGTGTTAGCCTGAGATAAGATTAAAAAAAAATTGGTAGGTATGCCACGATTGCTATGATAACAATAGCGCCCTGCACACATAAAGTTCGGACCGCGGATCGTACTACGTTCCGCAACCGCGGAGGGATCTGTGCGGTTTGTGTCGTGCTTATTACGACTAATAATGCGTCTCGGTTTGGACTGGACCGGCGTCTCACATGATTGGCGGGCGGGTTTCTTCTTCTTCTTTTGGCTTATGTCCCCCATAACAGGATTTGTCAACATCAGAGTGTAGATGAGGATGTTCAGTAAATTAAATAAACTATGGAAAATGAGCTGCCATCGACATGCCAGATCGGACTGTTGACCCCGCGCATTTACACGTTCGGTTCGGAGCGCGGGTTGAAACGGCGCGTGATATTTCCCGCGGTCAGAACCGTACATGTGACGAACGCTAATGATGATGATATAATATGCATTGTGATGATGATGATTATGTGCATGTGTAGGTCATGCATATTCTCACTTCATATTATTTTTCAATTAACCTTCTTACTTATTTTATGTATTTCATTCCTAGAACTTTTACAACTCTATCGCATGTACATTACAAATTCAATTTTATGGCCACATGAATATTTATTATTTAATCAATTACTTAAGTAATTACATAAGGAACATTATTCGGATTTCACTAGTAGGTATAGGAAGCTTTGCTTACTTAGAAATAATATTGTAGCCGATATCCACTACGCTTATCAATAATAATTGCAAGCATGAAGTTTTATCGCCTTTGAAGAGAGGAAAAGGCAGTGCAATTGGTTATTATGACATGATGCACGAGCATCATGTCGGATATTCTGTTTCATCAGCGCTCAGTGCGAAAAGCCCTCCGTTCCCTTGATATCCAAAAGTCGAGTGGGCCTGACGGAATCCCTCCTATTGTGTTGAAAAAGTGTGCTCCAGAGTTGGCTCCGGTCTTGACGCGTCTTTTTCGGTTCTCCTACTCTTCTGGCATCGTCCCGGCTTCTTGGAAGACAGCCTTGGTGCACCCGATCCCCAAAAAAGGTGATCGCTCAAACCCTTCCAACTACAGACCAATCGCTGTAACCTCTCTCTTCTCGAAGATAATGGAATCCATTATCAATAGCCAGCTTTTTCGATACTTGGACGGCCAGGGATTACTAAGCGACAAACAATACGGGTTCCGTAAGGGTCGCTCGGCTGGTGATCTCTTCGCGTACCTAACTCATAGTTGGGCTCAGGCAATTGAGTCGAAGGGAGAGGCATTGGCTGTTAGTTTGGACATTGCGTAGGCCTTTGATCGGGTTTGGCATAAAGCGCTACTATCAAAGCTTCCATCATACGGGCTACCCGAGAAATTATGTAAGTGGGTCACTAGTTTCTTAGCAGATAGAAGCATAAAGGTCGTAGTTGACGGCGAATGCTCGGAAACTCAGTCTGTTGATGCTGGTGTCCCTCAGGGCTGTGTGCTATCGCCTACCCTATTCATACTGCATATCAATGACATGTTGCGGACCAACGGCATTCATTGCTATGCGGATGATAGTACAGGTGATGCTGTATATACCGGTTCCCCCAATATTTCTCGGCTAAATGTCATTGAGAGTTGAAACTAACTTGTGTCTAAAATAGAGAATTCATTAGAGAAAGTCTCTGAATGGGGTAGACGTAACTTAGTCCAATTCAACCCCGCCAAGACACAAGTCTGCGCGTTCACCACTAAAAAGTCTCCAATGGTCGTATATCCTCGTTTCGAGGGCACATCTTTAACTATCTCCCCTAGCATTGAGATACTTGGCGTCAAAATATCGAGCGAAGTCCAGTTCCGATATCATCTAGAGGGTAAGGCCAAGTTAGCCTCGAAGAAGCTTGGTGTTCTTATCAGAGCGAGACAGTACTTCAGTCCGGACCAACGCCTACAACTCTACAAGGCGCAGGTTCGGCCTCATATGGAATATTGTTCTCATCTCTGGGCAGGGGCGCCAAAATACCAACTGCTCCCTCTGGATCGTATCCAACGAAGGGCCGCTCGAATTGTTGACTGCCATAGTGTTTCAAACAGCCTGGACCCCTTGGAATTACGCCGAGATGTAGCTTCACTCTGCATCCTCTATCGGTTGTTTCACGGGGAGTGCTCTGAGGAATTGTTCGGAATCATACCACCTGCAACTTTTCGCCATCGTCCCACGCGAAAAACATACCATCCTCATCACCTTGATGAGTGGCAGTCTTCCACCGTGCGCTTTTCGCGTAACTTTCTGCCGCGCACTGTAAAACTCTGGAACGAACTGTCACCAGCAGTATTTCCGGACCTATACGACCTGCAAACCTTCAAGAAGAGAGCGTATTCCCTCTTAAAAGGCCGGCAACGCACCTGCAGCTCTTCTGATGTTGCGAGTGTCCATGGGCGACGGTAGTTGCTTACCATCAGGTGACCCGTTTGCTCGTTTGCCCCCTTATTTAATAAAAAAAAAAAGTAAGAATAAGTAGTTAGTAGTCAGTAGATAACTATTTCAGTCGATGTCTGATATCAGAAATGCTCTACCAGTAAGATGTTTAAGTCCTCAATTATTATTGAAGGACTAACAGCCGAACATTGATAGTTTGACATTTGACATCACTTTTTATTAGTACATTAATATGCAACAGATAAAACCTAAAACAAATCATCAATAGGTTACTACCTACTAATATTATTAAACGCGAAAGTTTGTATGATGTTTGTTACTCTTACACGAACTAAACTACTGATCGCGGATTTTGATGAATTTTTAGTATGGTAGTAGACTTCGGATTCGCACAGCTACTTTTTATCACAGTAAAAAGTACGGATCCCGCGATATTTCTTTTTGCGCGTACGAAGTCGCGGGCAACATCCAGTGTCATATGTATGTGGAACCCTAAAATAGCTGTGGGTGTCTGCGGTGAAACCTTCACATGTATTCGATAAGTGCTGGCACAATCGTGTGAATGGTTAACTTGTGTTATTTTTTATCGAAACAACACTTAATCACTTCCTACAGCTCAAAGAGCGGAAGTGGCTTAGAATAATAAATTGAAGTTCACTTCGCTGACTCCAGCCTTGAGGCGGTTGAAGGTTTGAATTTGAATTTTGTTTTTGATATTCCATTATCTAGCAAGATTAATCACGAATGGTTAAAGTCACTAGAAAATATCACGGAATATGCCTGCTAAAAATGGAAATTTTAAGACTTTAATAATTGTGATGGAAATTCTAAGGAAAATCTTGAAAATACATTTTTTTCTGAGGGTAAAAAAATTATTGAATCTTATGTATCCACTAGGTGCTTGTTACGTGTTAGTTAATGTTTTTTAACTTTTACAAGCGTAGGTTCATTTAAAAAATATTATAATCAATAATTCTTTTGCCTCAAAGATTTTTGTGTCCCGTTTTCACTGAAATGTAAAGCAGCTTTGACCTTTTCTAATAAATTGTCAGAATACGCAATATTTTCACGGCTTTTTATTTTCAAGAACAGATTAAGAGTTTTAAAGTTGACAGATGTTGGGTTAACAGACATAGGTGATGTCTTATAATAGACACTGTATTATTAGAAAACTCAATTTGATCAGGCGTTTCAAACTTATTTTATGCTCTGAGAATTCATTTAATTGTTAATTGAATTATTTATTATTAATTTAAGAAGTAAGAGCACATCGAATCGTAGGCAGCAAGCATATTATGTTGAGGTAAATGTGCAAAGCTTTATTATAACTTACATACTTTTAATGTAAGCTTAAAATGATACTATTTTGTATGTTACTCTAAATATCACAAGTGTTTGCCGACAAAAAACCTACAAATTATAAATCATCTCGCTACAATATGTACCTAAATATACACAAGACCTTCGGAAACCATTACATACGAACAAAACAAGCTTCTGCAGTGTTAGATTAATTTTTGGCAAGAAAGCAAATGTACGTAATAATAGCTCAAAAAATGTTAAAAATATTTATCATTCAAAACTATCACAAGGTTCATATTATTTAAAAAAAGAAAAAAATATTGCTTACATTAGGGTTACCAATTAATAAAAATTGCTAAAAAGCAGTGCTTCTTCTTCTGTATCCGGTTTGTCGAGGTCTACTTACGTGGCCTCTGGTATTGTAGATGACTGTCATCTCGGCAAACTTAACTTATTTCTTAGCGCTAAACATTGATTTTTATGTCATAAATAAAATATATTCAACGACTAACTAAGGTATAAAGGTGAGTACAAACACCTACTTTTGACCTTAAATCAATGTAATCGAGAAAATTTTACTTACTATAGAGTACAACGATTTGTTAACACAAACCATAAACAAAATGATAACCTCCTCCGATAGGAAGTCAGTTATCAATGGCCTATAAAGATCTTTAGCCAAAAAAAAAACAGTAATTAACTTACCACTTGTCCGTTTAGTCGATCATAATATCTGCAGATTACAAAATCGATAATTGAATAAATAAAAATCGCCTCGCATTGTGTATACAATGGGCATGTCACAACTGAAGTACGAAGTACATTCATATATAATCCTAGGGTTAGCACTTAGCAGCTCTAACATTGAATCATAAAATAAGAGGAAAATATTATGTTGATTGTAGTTACTAAGAAAATCCTAAGTAAGTACTAAATATTTTTCAAATCTTATATTATGATAATGTTATGGAAACCACACTCTGTGCTTAGGGAAATATTTTTGCCTTTATTGATTGAGTCATGAAGTTCCATAAGGTAAACCTTAACCAATGTAGAGCGAATTATATAGGTAGCAATAATACATTTTTCAACTAACTCTGTAATATAAAATTTAATAAAATACATTTGGTTGGGTAAAGTTGACAGCCCTAAGAGTCAAGACGGTGTCCTTCAGAGCCCACTTGGACTTAAGATCCACTTGAAATCGCCGAATATACGTTAAAAGAAACAAAAAATCGTTAACATTTCATTACGCAATAAATAATACACTGATTTACGATTCTGGACTACAATGTTCATTTTTAACTTTTAAGTAGACCCATACCACGTGGAGACTTTTTGTCTGCATTTGTTTTCAAAACAAGATTTAAACCATTTTTTATGCGATTAAGTAAATTTTGTGTGCTTCATTTTATCATAATATCTTAAAATAATATATTTACTACCCTATTTCTATCCAATATTTAATTAAATATGTAGGTTTAGAAGACTGTTAGCACTTATTTGTTGCATAATAGTTTTGTTATGATAGCACCGCGTTAGCTTCTTGTATACCCACATAACACACTATTATAATAATAATATACTAGCCGAATATAATACATGAACGATAGATAAATTAAGTGATGCTCAAGTCACACGCTGTCCTTCTCATTTCGGCTAGCAGATACAGCGACACCCAGTAAATAGGAGGGCGCTTAATTTTTTATATAAAAGTTTCAATATTTTACCGTTAATCTTGGATATTATTATAAATAGTAAATAGTATAAACCCAATATTTACATTAAAATAAGTATTAGCCAGTAATACTTTTATTAATGATCGAAGAGTATAATAGAGACTAAAGTAAATCCAATCGTGTGATTCATCTGCGCGTGCGCGGAATATTCAACTATTGGTATTAGCAACTAGCATATCCTGGTTGGAAATGAACTGCGCTAAAATATGTATTAGCGAGCTTCTATAAAGTTTAAGATACTATCGGACAAGTTGCCACTCGACCACGCATAAGATGAAAATCGCCAGCGCCGTTGAATCTTGCGCACGCACACATACTCACATGTAAACACTGATTTAAATATTTTGAGCCGTCCTAGTGAAGGGAAAATGTATAGAAACTGGTCAAGATGGATTTGTCTTTGTCGATGTTGTACCTACTTATAATTATCCATTATTGTCGATTGGGGAAAATTCTCTATGATGACCATAAACAGTAAGTTCCTTTTGAACTGGATAGAAATTAAAGTATGCCCTCATTCCCCAAACTTTTGTTTCTTAAGGTATAATGTTTAGGACTAGAATTGGAATTGCTTACATTTATTAATATTATACTGCAGCTTTAACAAATTAATTACATTATAAATTATTATTTTTGCGTCAAGGGTATAATAACAGCAAAAGGAAAGCATACTTACCAAAAAGTTATAAAGTAAAGGTGGCAAAAAGTGTTATCTGTGGCTATTAAATAGGCCAACGAATTGATAACTGCATGTTTGAACACGTCAATATGTAGCCAATACATAATAATTGTATATCAAATATTATGTTTTATGATAACGGTATTATTGATCATAAAATTATCATTTTAATAACTTTTAAGTTGTAGACATGAAGTTCCATTACAATTACATCTGTTAATAATAATTAAAATTGTATTCTATCATTTGTTATATGATTATCCAGAATGCATTATAATAAAAATAATGATTATTATTATTTTAATAAGCACGGGTGATAAATTTAATAATAGAAGATTAAATAAAATAAAAAATTAATAATCTTGTTATTACAAGACCACAACACTATCTCAGATTATAGTTAACATTTTGTAAGACGTTGACGTTTGTCAATCTGTCACAACATTTACATTTTTTTTTATCTAAGAGGCAAAAGTTCAAACTTAAAAATTTGATGAATTAATCTTTGTGGTGTAATCTCAAAGTGCAAGAAGCGACCGAGAAAAAAATGTAGGTCATCAGAAATTTATCATTTTCACTCATTCATCGCAATTTGCACTGCAAACATGGCGGCCGCTTTGAAGTGATAAACATAAACAAGAGCACATAATGATTATACAGTTTATTACTTAGTTACTGCAGTAAGTGTAGGTTACGACCTAAATTATAAACTTTTATGCGTCTCCTTGGTCGAATGGGTTAGAGCTTGGCTCTCGACTCGAGATGTCGTGAGTTCGATCCCGGCGGTGGAACAACAAATAATGTTTTCAAGTCTGGTATTGACAATGCAGACTGATCGTCTGATTGTCTGACAATAAGGATGATCCATGCGACGGATGGGTACGTAGAAAGTTGATACTGCGCCTGAGAGAGCACTATAAAATAACTCCTACCAGGCACCGCAACCGAAATCGGTGTGGGAGCTTTTACAGATAAAATTCGTATCCCACGCGCAAATGATAAGACCAAGTAATGTCAGTTTACTTGTACGAGGAAGGTTAATGCTAAATGCTCTAAGAGGCACATCCTTACTTTCAAAATCATTGACAGGTCATTATAATGGTTCGCACTACATTAAGCTGTTATCAATCAACCTATTGCTAACTCACAAGTTTCAGGCCTTGAGATTTATCTCAGCCAAATTGAGGACCACGGCCGATTCATTGTTTTGTTTCTGCACTAATTGACACTGTCTAGGTGCTGTCTAGAAGTGTATTAATAACAGGCTTAGTTCCATTAGAAAAAAACTTGTTTTTTATATCATTATGTGATACTAGCTGTGCCGAGCGTGTTTCTGTCTCAGCTATGAACTGGAATAAATAAGTAACTACAACTACACCTACAACCTACTCCAACGTGTAAACCTGCAACCTACACCTACATCTACAGTATTTTCCCCGATATTTTTCCAATATTTCTCTTTTAAACCTACCTTTTCGTTTAAACCTACATTGAACTTCCCTAATTTTTTCAAGACCAAAATTAGCCAACGGCTGGACCGCCGTTCTCGAGTTTTAGCGAGACATTGGAATTGCAAATTGCATTCCATTTTTATCTATTACAATATCTACAGGACATAATCTATAATATCTACAGAAGATTATGTTTATGAAAAAATTACTACTTTAATATCGTCAGAAGGGTCAATGGTCTATGAGTAAAGAAGGACATTTAAATATGGGTAAAAAAGTGAGTTTTATTGACCCAAAACGAAAAACAAATTATGTCCCTCTTGCTCCAACCAACATTATTCATAAAAACAGAAATATTACTGTGGTAAGAACACAATAAGTCTATCTAGTGCAAAGGTTGCATCTTAGGCTGCGACGTTGCGACGTACGGAATCCGTTAGGCCGGGGAAAATTCAGAACAGTTAAATTAGATCTCTGTCTAATCTGCGGTAATATATTAAATCTGAAAGTCGAACAAATTAGTGTAGAATTAAATGTCAAAGTCATAAATGGCAGCTTTATACTCGACACTTCGATTTTCAACTCTATTGTATTAGCGCAGAGTTCTGTTTTCAGTGCTCTGAATTTTCCCGGACCCGCCAGATTCCGGATCATACAGTCCCAGCCTTAGAGTAACATGCACAGATAATGCCAAGGCTGCCTATATCTATGTAGGATGCACGTTTGTTCGACTTGAATATTATACATTACGAGTTTTTGCGCGCGACTTCGTCTACGTGGACCTCCATTGCACACCTGTGGGGTATATATATTTCGAAAAATCCTGTATAAATAAAAAGGTACGAACTGTTGTTGATATTTCACTATACAAACTTTGTGTATTTCCATTTCACCCCTTTAGGGTACGAAATTAAAAAAATACTTAATCAACAATTGAATAAAAGAATATTAAATTTCATGGAAATCGGGACAGACTTCAAATATTTTTCATACAAAACTTTCAACACTTATTTTACACCCTCAGACAATGAAGTCTAATAAACCATTAGAAATCGGTGCATAGTGCAATTTAAAGATTTTCCATAAAAACTTGTGGAATTTTACAAAAATCCCTTCATTGTGTGCGACTACATTGTAAATTAAATAATCGGTTGTCTGTAAAGTCGGTTTACAGACGATAGTTGAACGTGACAACGTAATAAGAAATGGAACGCCTCAGAGCGAGGTAACGCCGCATGAGTCATGTTTTTTCGTGCGTGCAGCCGGCTCTATCGAATTATAAGACGTTATCACGTCAAAACGGTTACGGCTGTGCGAGCGTCTATATGTCAGTAAGTCAGTAATAACTAGTAACATCTAGTAATATACAAAAGGACATCTCCTTTTGTATATTACTAGATGTTTCCCGCGACTTCTTGCGCGCTAAAATAACCTCGCTCGAACCGTATATTTAGCCGCACATAAAATGTAGTCTTAGATGTCCTTCCCGTATGCTAATAAGATCTGTGTCAAATTTCATCAAAATCGGTTTAGTAGTTTCGGAGCCTATTCAATGCGAACAAACAAACATACAAACAAACCTTTCCTCTTTATATTTTAATACTAGACTAGATGTTGCCCGTGCCTTCGTGTGCGCAAAAGGAAATCTCGAGGGAACCGTAAATTTTTTCAAAATGAAAAGTAGTCTTTGTTCTTCCCCGTATTCTATTCTATATCTGTGCCAAATTTCATCAAAATTGGTCCCATTTCGGAGCATATTCAAAGCAAACAAACGACCAACCTTTCCTCTTTCTTATATTAGTATAGATATATAGATATAGATTGTCCTCTTTGCAACAGATAATACTTTGTATGAGCGTCCATGGCCTGTCCTCCTAGCACAATTGACAAAGATGCGACGAGAGATATTTAACACTTAGGTTGCACTAGAGAGAATTCAGACTCTAACGAGGATCTTTGCGTGTGTAATGCGCCTTTCCTGCTTTCCCAGAATAGGGATTCATTGTCAAGGAAACCTAGATGACTTTAAAAGTTGGTGAAATTTGCCAATCCGCAGTAGAAATACAAATAATTTTGTAGTATTTAGTAGAGTTTATTCCTCTGAGATTAGGTATTAAGATAAAAGAGGACTAAAAACAGTATTTATTTATAGTTAATACAATCAACGATCGTAGAAGAGGACCTCAAACTCAAATTGTAGAGCCGCACACATCCTAGTTGATTGCGAAGCTAGCTTATTCTCCAAACATCTATAAATAGCCTATCTAATAAGCACGCAAACAGTGCAAAATAAATAGCCTAAATAGCCCACAAGGCTAACGGCACGGAGGCGTCAATAGAGCTGGCATTCTCGACCTGTAACCTGATTACCCGCTTATTGGGTCACCGCTTTTATTTCAAACAGAATTATTCCTTAAATAGCTTATTTCTGCATGTTTCTTATATATTTATTGCACAGTTTTGTACCCAAATACGTTTATTTTCAAATGAGAGAATATAATTTGAAATAAATCGTAAGTTACAAAACCTACATATTAGAAAAAATTAGCAGTTTCCCTGTTCTCACTATAACTCTGAAACTTAAGCCCACTAATTAATAAAAATATTTATTAAGCCCCCTAATTAATAAAAAAAAATATTACCACGGAAAACTGCTAGCACTGCAATTTGAATACATTTCAATGACCTAACATCACCTAGGTATGCTCTACATCCCGTGGCTATATTTTCATTAAATACTTCATTGACCGTTTCTTTTTTATTTATTTTTTGCATTTTATCAATAAATAAGTTTTGGGTTTACGCATTATATACCCATGGGTTTTATACTTTAATGCCATCTATAGGTCTAAAATGGCCATATTAAGTGAATCGTACTATGAAACATCGACTTTTGAAGAACTCGCTCTTACAGTAACTTCTAACAATTCTATTTTGATAGTTTTCAATAAAAATGCTTAAAATGGTACCTACACTTAATTTTTTAAGCAATTTTTTGCTTAGTTGTCCATTAAGAGAATACTTACTATTAGAGCAACTTCAACTTTTGAAGAAATTGCTCTTACAGTAACTTCTAACAATTCTATTTTGATATTGTTCAATAAAAATGCGTAAAATGGTACCACTTAATAAGAATTGCTTATTTGTCAATTATAAGAAATATTAGAAGTTACTTATAGAGCAACTTCTTCAAAAGTTGATGTTTCATATTACTTGATGTTAGATTCACTTAATGTGGCCATTTTTGACCTGCAGATAGATCTTTCTCATTCAATTTCCAACCAAGATCAAATTACTCGACCGTGTGTGGTATTAGGTATTGGTATACAGTGTAGTGCTGTTTGCTTTGTCAATGTTAGTGCTCCAAACAGGTCAGAGATGGCCTGCAAGAGTGAGATAGAGTCTAATTACACGTAATAAAGATTACATGATAAGCGCGATAAGTGATAAAACACTTGCAATTTTAATGCCTAATTATAAGTAGTATCGCACAAGTTGCCGCTCGACCGACGAGATGAAAATCGTGCGCGCACACATAATCACGTGTAAATACACAGTTCAACCACATCTGCAGTCGTTGCGGTTACTTCCTTTGTGATTTAATATTTTGAATATTTTGAGGTGTTTTGTGCAAAGGAAAATATTTCGAAACTGGTCAAGCAGGAACTCTGTCGATACTATACATTTTTTCATTACCCACATAAGCCTAACTAGACTCTGAATTTATTATTACAGTTGGCCTCTTTTCATCTTTCAGATTTTGTCTGAATTCTAAACCTTGTATTTCATATCAGTAATCAAAGTGGCTTGCAATTAGACGCAGATACGCTGATTATAAACTAATAACACCAGTTCAAAGTGTTTATGTTTATAAATTCTTACGTATGGGTGTGGTAAGGCGTTGTTCGTGACCTTTTTATGATCAGGTAACCCCTTCAAGCTCTTAAATCAGTCAAACTTCACTTACGATTTGATACGTTCAATTTTATCTTATTATACGAAGGTTAAGCGTTTAGTTCAAATAAATAAAACTCATTGTATGTTGTTAAACGAAGATTGACTTCAGTTATTCGACTAAAAAGTCAGGTGGTGCAGGTGCACCACCTGATAAGTATAAATAGGTATTTATACTTATATGTAATATAGGTTTCTTATATGTTTACCCAGTCAGTATCCAAACTTTCAAGAGTGAATATACTCTTGAATATTTAAAGCAACTTTTACTATGGGATAAACTCTCCTACTTGAAAAAAAAAACAGCTGTTCCCTACAAAAGGGCATAGATAGCATTTTGTAGGAGACCGTTGATTATTTTTTCAAGTAGGAAAGTTGATACCATAGTTAAAGTTGCTTATATACAAGAGTATATTCACTCCTTAAGATCGGATACTGTCTGAAAAAGCACTCTGTATATAACGTCTCCAAAAATCAATTACGGATACATCGGCACATAGTTCACTGCTTGTGTAAAGGCGTTTAGGCAAAATAATATTTGTCACACTCAAAGTAAAAAATCATCTCATATATGGGTGACTCTCCGTTAAATGCAAACTCGCCCATTTAAAAGATATAATATTTTTGTCGAGTAGGACAATTATATTTATGCCTAAACGTCTTCACATAAGCAGTTAATCATGTGCCTAAAATATCCGTAGTTGATTTTTCTAGACCTTATACAGTCTTTTATATTTATAGGGATGTATGTGTGGATGGATGGTGTTTGTTACTCATGAACGGATTTTGATGAAATTGGGCATGGTAGTAGTTTGAGCATGGGGTTATCACATAGGCTATTTTATCCCGAAAAAGGAAAAGTTCCTGTGGGATACTGTGTTGACGGCGTAGCCGCGGGGAAAAGCTAGTATTATAACTAGCTGTACCCAACTAAAGTTGTTCTGCCTTAACTATGAACTGGAATAAATAAATAATTATTACCTATATACTACTAACCTAACCTTACCTACATTGTTTACACCTACAGCTACACCAATAACTACATCAACTACACCTACGACTTACTCCTACAACTACACCAATAACTACATCAACTACACCTACGACCTACTCCTACAACTACACCAATAACTACATCAACTACACCTACGACCTACTCCTACAACTACACCAATAACTACATCAACTACACCTACGACCTACTCCTACAACTACACCAATAACTACATCAACTACACCTACGACCTACTCCTATAACTACACCAATAACTACATCAACTACACCTACGACCTACTCCTACAACTACACCAATAACTACATCAACTACACCTACGACCTACTCCTACAACTACACCAATAACTACATCAACTACTCCTACGACCTACTCCTACAACTGCAAACTGCTATCTACACCTACCACTGAGTGTTGAAGATTATTACAGTACTAATATCGCTATTAAACAATGGAGGTTGGTATTAGAAAATTGAAAGTTTTATAATGTATTTATAATTCCAAACCAATAAAAAAAACTTCACGCTCCGTTTGGCAGTCAAATACCGGTTGTCTGTAAAGTCGGTTTACTGACGATAGTTGAGCGTGACAACGTCAACAACAAGAACAACAATAATAATGAGGTAAAGGCAATGCGAGGTAACGCTGGTACTTGGTAATGATAACTTTGGTAATGGTAACAGGTAACGCATGAGTAATGTTTTTTTGTGCGTGCAGCCGGCTCCATCGATTTATAAGACGTTAACACGTCAAAAACAAAAACTTGTGGTGGTTCACCCTTATCACTTAGGGGTATGAAAAAAGTTTACATATTCTCGTACCTATCGAATACACCTGTCAAATTTCATGAGAATACGTGAAGCTGTTTTGGAGGAGTCTGTTGAGTTTCTAACAAACACTGGGCCACGAGAGTTTTATATTATAATATATATTACACAACTTTATTCAGGATAACATGGACATAGCGATGCAATTGTTTAAGATGATATAAGTAAGTGCACAGACCGCGAGTTCTAAAGATAAAACACTTTTATCACATAAATAACTTGTCTTATGAAATCTTATCAAATAGGAAATAAAATAATATCTGAGTGCTAAGTGTGAGTTTTTCTTTTCGCATTCGACCGTGAGCGCGATTGGCGTTTACTAAGAATTTGTATGTGATTTGTACAGCGCCACCTAGTTGTAAACGCGATAACTAGGTCTTATCACATACAAATTCCCAGTAAACGCCAGACGCGCTCACGATTTAATGCGAAAAACTCACACTTAGCACCTCAGTACTTACTTGTTACTTACATGATGGTATTCTATGTAATACCTCAAATCAATAAACGATTATTTTATTAATAAACTAGCTGGTGCCCGCAACTTCGTTTACGTAGATCCCCCGTGAAAATCTCGATAAAAAGAACAAATCAACAAATCTTCCGAATAAGCTATCAGATACTTATCAGGAGATTGTGAAACAGTCCCTAAGTGTATCTACTGTGTAACTACTAAGGAAGCCGAAGAGCCACACCTTATGCTTCCCGGCGGGCCGGGAAAAATTTAGATCACTGAAAAAAGAACTCTGCGCAAATACAATATAGAACTGAAAATCAAACACACGAGTGTCAAATCAAATGTCAATGTCACAACTCGACACTCATGTGTTTGATTTTCAACTCTATTAGTTCAGAGTTTCTATTTCAATGCTATGAATTTTCTCCGGCCTTTCGGATTCCGGATAATATGATCTCAACTCCCAGCCATACCCAATTGTTTATAATTTTCCAAATAAAAACCTACACGCATTCAAACGATACCAATCAACACGCTTTTAAAATAGTCATAACATACGTAAAAACAGCATAAATATTATATATATTATACTTATTTGGTGTAATCCAGAAAACGTCAACGAGGCGGAAAATTAATAACATTTGACTTAATAAATTACATTTATTCAAATTTAATTTATTATACATATTTTACGTCTCATTATGTAAAAATCTTCGGAATTCATCATAACAATAATGTCATGATATTCAATTTAAAAAGGTTACAGACACCAACATGATATAAATATTTAATAGGTATTATAGTATTTATTCCTTATTCTAGAATAAGGAGAAAAGATTAAGTACGAATCTATATATTAGGTCCTACGTAACGCATATATTACATATGAAGGCTGGTGTCACTTAGGCAGATGTTGAGAATGGTAGAGCTAAATGTAGTAATGTTGTGAATATAAGTCTAAGTAAGTATTATAGGTGTTTTCATCATGGTCCATCAGGAGCCGGATTATATAATCCGTTATATAATCTTCTATATAGAAGAGCTGGTTTATATGGAATATCCGTAAGCAGAGTCTGATTATGAAAATATAAAAGTGAGAATCGAATAAAGAAAATTTTGTGAGGTTGCCTTGACAACGTATAAACAACAGTGAAATAAATATTACTACCTGTACAAATACGGAAAATAGGTACCCAATTTATTATAATGGAAGGACTAATAAGAATTCAAAACAATATTAGAATTAAAATTTTAAAGAATCATGCACATTTCATAGAGTACCCTGAGACTAGAATAGCGCGCGCCTATATTGAAGCGAGAATAGAGGGCTTAGAGAAGACTTGGTCACAGTTCGTAAGAAACCATTATGAATTACTGAAAATGAAAGAATTACCAGACGACTGTATTTGACAAAGATGGTATTTGATGAAGTCGAGGAAGTATTCATGCAGTATAAGGCTGATTTGAAGGAGTCTCTTTCATTAATTGACCTAAAATTCAAATACCTATTTTTTCGGGAAAGTACACGGAGTGGCCCACCATCCATAATTTGTTTGACTTGGTAGTGCATCAAAATTCAAATTTATCTCATATCAAAAAACTGTACTATTTGAAGAGTCATATAATAGGTGACGCAGAGCAACTGTTACGCCACGCACCCATCATTGATGATAATTACGAGAGATGCTGAAGCTTAATAATAAAGAGATACAATAATAAGCGTTACATAGCAAATAATATGCTAAATCGTTTATTAGGCCAAAATAATCTAATTTCCGAAGATAGCAACGGGATAAAGCAGTTGCCAGACACTACAAATGAATGCTTGGATGCGCTGTCTAATTTAAAAAATAGATGTTTCTACGTGGGACATATTGATTGTTTATATTATAACGCAGAAGTTAGACCATGATTCTAGAAGACAATGGGAACAAAAAATCTGTTGTGACTGGGACAATTTGCCTACTTTAACGGAGTTGAATTTAATTTAAATCAGAACGTTAGAATTGTTATAGCTAAGGTCAAGTTTGTGAGTTTGTGAGGTTGTAGGGGGTAATCTCTGGAACTACTGAACCGATTTTGAAAATTATTTTACTAATTGAAGCTACGTTATTTGTGAGTGAAATCCTACTAATATTATAAATGTGAAAGTTTATGAGGATGAATGGATGTTTGTTACTCTTTCATGCAAAAACTACTGGACGGATTTTGATGAAATTTGGTATGGTTGTAGCTTAGGCTCTGGATTAAAATATAGGGTACTTTTTATCCCGGAAAAGTACAATGTTCCCGCGGGATACCCGATGGTATATTATATTAACCCGAAAAATGATAAGACTTATTCGTGGTAGCCGGATTTGCAAAGTAAGTCGGAGAAAACGGTGGATCGAAAACGTTTCTTACGAACGCTGCTTTACCGATAGGAGATATATGATTAAGTCCTAGAGAAAAGTTGCAGAGCTTGATAATGCCTACAAAAAAGTCAGCTACAGCATATGTCTAACTTGTATATATAAGACTAAAAAGTAGTTTTATATATTTAAAAAAATATAATATGATATTTTAATCGTTAGGTCATGTTTATTGGTCAATATTATCAATAATTATGAATTCTTATCAAAACAAGTGAATTTATAGTCTCAAGTGTTTAAAACGAAATATTTTTCCATTTACTGTATATAATTTGCACGAATGGATAAAGAGATAATACGACACAGGCATGGAACCGCGACCGTGACGTAAACTATTGAGTGACATTTCTATTAGATGGTTTTTTTCATATACAACATGTAAATCTATTTAGAAATAAACTGCTTTATCAGTAAGAAAATTCTATTTAGATTATATGTTGCCTTATTTCGGGTTGGAACTCCTGAAAGACAATAATATTTTGGTACCAAATAATAACATTACATCTAATATAGTATACAGAGAAGTTTTAAACAATTAAAATAAACATAATTTATTCTATGAATGATTTCATTAACCCATTTGAAACTCGTCAATATAGCCAAATTAACATGCAAATACCCACATAAATAAGCAGTTATATATATTTTAACCCTAACCCTCCTTTTGGCAGTCAGGAAATAAACAACTCAGTATTAACCGAACCACAATCATAATTTCATCACAAGTGTAAATGTTTACCGACCAACGAAGTGGGCGCAGGTCAGCTAGTGGATAATATAAATGTAAAAGCAAAGTTTAAAAATGTAAGTCTGGTAACTAGAAGATTAAAATGGAAATGGGCCGGACATTTAATGAGAGAAAAAATCGAGAAGTGGACAAACAAAATAACAAATTGGTACCCAAGAAATGGACATAGAAAGAAGGGCAGACAATAAAAAATATTGGAGGACGATATAAGGGAAGTAGCAGGACCGACGTGGAGAAGGAGGACAAAGGATAGGGATGAATGGAAGTCGTTTGAGGAGGCATATGTCGAAAGACAAGCTAAATACAAACCTCTTGTATGTAGCAAAAAAGGCTAATACAAAAATATATAGTATTTATTCAATTAGTTATTAGCGTCTTCATTCACGAATTTTAAGTTTGGTAGGTACTAGCTTTAGGTGCTCAAAATTTTTGGTAATCTCTAAGGTCCACAATTTTATAAAAATCTTTTCATTTTAATTCATTACAATGAAAAGCTGCCTAAATCTAAACCTCAAATATGAGTGTTTTTAATAGTGAATAATTATGTATTATTTCATCAAGGTGCGGCTCGGGAGTCGGGAGTTAAGAAGTATTTGATGTATTACTTCGCATCGCAAAACGTTCGTTAAGTCTTGTGATTGATAACACAATTCTGACAAACTCAGGCACATGAATCATTTACGACTATATTTATTATATTTATGTTCGCCAACAAACCAGGTGTGCCATTTTAGACCTTACTGCCATAGCAATAAGATCGAAATGTTACTACACATTTCGATCTTATTGCTATGGCAGTAAGGTCTAAAATGGCACCGGGTCTGTCCACGACCGTACACGCGGAACTTCAAAGGCATAAAGCCGACAACTATACGACCTGAGTCCTAACAGGCGACCGCGACCCGCGCCCGCGACCGGGTCGCGTGACCCACTGCTAAGTATGATTTTATATGGAGCACTAAGAGAATCCCGCGACCGCGTCGCGCGATTCGCTGGTTCGCTGGTCGCGGACGAGCGTCGCCTTAAGAATGATGTATTACATAAAACATAATGGACTTTTCTCATATAATATAAATCTTAGTAAAGTAGGTTACCTACATGTACTACTTATTATTCCTATTAAGTATAAACTATGTACGATAAAAACCTTGGAGCCGTCTCTCGAGTAGGTCGGCAAATGTTAACCCAAGAATAGAGATTTCGACAGCAAAGGACATAGCAATTACACCAAGATAAGTCAAAACTTAGTAAGATTATAGGTAGATTTGTAATCTACTAAGGCCCACTTGCGCAGCTCTGGGTTAAAATATAATTCTCTTCTTAATAAAATATCTTCTCTTTCATAAATGCGAAGAACGACGGAAATAACATGATATTTAGGATTTGGGATTTGGGTTAGTTTAAAACCAGATCTGAGCAAATGGGCCTAAGATGCCAGAGGAAGGTTAGATTAATATATCGACAGATGGTGTTAAAATCTTTGCTTCTTTTACCACTATAGAGAATCTACTGAACTCAACGAATACAATTACGTACTGTAATCCAAGCAGAAACAATGAGGGCGTTTGATATTTTTTCTGCCGCTAGGGGGCAGACCCAACGCACACAAAGCGTCATCTGGTGGCGTGAGTGGTATAAAAAACGGTCAATAAGAATTTTCGATTTTTTTTCTGTCACCAGGCGGCGCTTGGTAGCTCGACGGTCCTGTCAAATCACGTCCTGTCACGAATTTAAAGGCCCCTTATTGACAACTACGTATTCTTAACGTTATCGATTATCGAATGTAAATTGTATGGGCGCTGTCATAATCTTTTTATAACGTTAAGAAATACGAATACGTAGTTGTCAAATGTTCCTGCTAACTCCACAGATAAACTACCTTCAACAGTTTGTATATTAACTCCATTTTTATTCCGGTGAAATAAGCTGCTTACACATACAGTGGTAGTAGTAAAAGGTACATTATTTATTTTTTATTCGACGCGAACGAATTAGGAAAAACATATCTCATAAAACAAAAGTTCAACATGAAAAAGAACGTTTGATGTCTACAACTAGATAAACTGCCTTTGTTCAAAATTTATTGATTTATGGTCAAGTTACATTAAGATCGTCGGGTCTAAATCTCTAATCCAAAACGTTTTAGTTATTGCGTCTTAACATAATTTACATGTCTGTGGAAAGGTCTCTTCTCTTCATTTTGTCTCTTTGTGCTGTCCATTTCACATAGAGCCGATCTTAATTTTGTCAGCTCATATTAAAATTAATTGATATTTTTCTTGTCACAATATGTCAGGGCTGTGTTTAAAAAAATCCTTTAGCTCTCATACGCGCGATATTTTATGTAGTTTTGCTTGAAAGTTTTTCTCTTGAGAGTTAAATAAATAATTTAAATGGTACACACCCATTTAATTTATTTATTTATTTATCTAGCAATAGCAACACTAATGATAGAAATTAAACTTGAGATGTTGCCACTGCAATAATTTTTTTGACTTTACTTATTAATCTCCGATTAAAGGTAAATCTACTTACAAAGTTTTTATATACAGAATGTATTCAAAAAAAAAATAGATCAGTTCTCGATTTTTGTTCCAAAAATAAGTACCTAACGTTGATTCATACCGCGCGTCCAATTCTGCGCGGTATTCGCGTGACCGTCAAAGCTGGCGCGCAGGAGGGCAGTGCGAGGGTGTCCTTAATGAGAGTTGTCAGGAAACGTTAATCATGTTATTTTCTGTAAACTACAAAAATTTTTAGATATGCATACTGTCATTACTTACGTTATAGTATAGCCTAATTAATATGGGTTAAAATATTTAATTTAGATAAAAATACATTCTGTATACTGTACAATCTACTGTTGCAACGAGTCGAAATCTAATTCCATGACAAAGTACATTGTGGTTTAAACATATCCACAGTATATTATTGTGTAAATATGCGATAATAAAATGTAATTAGTTCTCACAATATGTTGGAGGAGTGCCAGCTCACATTATACGGAACTAACAAATATATCACACATTCATTCATTTCGATTTGAGGCTCTGAAATTTTATAGGCTTGTTAAATATTAAAATATTAATTGATTTGAAGATACCGTCGTTTCGTGACCTTTAATAAATGTTGTATTTTTTTTTTTATTTACTTTAGGTTTTAGTTTAGACTATAGATGACCTAGTTGATAGTTGCTACTTTTCTTGCGTGGGTAAACTAATTCGTTTATCCTGCTACATAGATAGTCCTATTACCATTATAAATAGATGGATAGATGTATGGATGGATGTATGTTTGTTACTCTTTCACGCAAAACTACTTAACGGATTTCGATGAAATTTAGTATGGTAGTAGTTTTTAGGCTCTGGATTATAACAAAGGCTAATTTTTATCTACGAAAAAGTACAGTATTCCCGATACTATATTCACATATATTTTAACTTTTGAGTCATAATTCATAGGTAAAGTTGTTACGATGTAAGTTCAGAATTGTGTAAAACTTATGTAACATTATTACATTATAGAGAAATATTTGTGATAATCTTTATGTTTTTTTGTGATGTGATAAACGATGGACGCTTTATAATACATACGTGGGAGTTGCTATACAAACATTTTCTTTCGATAGTTGGAATGATGCCAACGTTATACGCATTTCCTATTTTTTTAACGCGTTTATGTAATATATTATAATGCCTACCAATCCATTATTGATGATAATTTGACAGTAACAGCTGTAGCCCAAATAAAAATATAATGTGTTTTAAATATACACCAATATAATAAAGAGGAAAAATTACTTACCTATTTTGATGAAATTTGGCACGGACATAGAAGGAGGTCACGGGGAAGGACATAGGGTACTTTTTATCGCGGCAAAATGAAGGTTCCAACGGTATTTCCTATGGCGCGTACGGGCAACATCAACTTATCAAGTAAAATTATAGAAAATTATAGTGTAGAGAGTATTTTGCCCGAAACTTTACGACTCTATGGAGCAGAATCCTTGTGTAAAATCCATAAAAAGAGTCTGTCAACACTCAAACTCAACATTTTTATTTCCATGCAGGTTACCAAGTAACTCTTATAGTATTGTCCTAAATGATGCCTACCGCCGTACTACATGACTACATCCAAATGCAAATTTTCAAAATGTCCGTCACATTTCCATTCCTAATAGACCCGGAAATAGAATAGTAGTTCAAGGCTCGTGGCGGTTAGTTTTATTGCTGTGAGATATCCGTGCTACTTTTTCAAATATCGAACATTACTCATTAGTTAATGTTACACTAAATACAATACTGGGACCACACCGAGAGAAAAGTAGACGGTCTCAAATTGCAATGGTATAGTTGGTGTTACCAATTCAATGCTGGTATTTCATTAGAGATAGGGCCTAGGATAAATTATGGCTATGCGACAAATCATTATATTCCTACCTTGACGACCTCTGTGGCTAAGTGGTTAGCGCATTGGCGCTCAAACCGGAGGTCGCGGGTTCGAATCCCGCCAAGGAACAAAAAGTTTTCTGTGTACCTGGGTCATGGATGTGTGTAAATTAAATATGTGTATAATATAATAAAAATCTTAAATATAAGTGTAGTATAAAAAGTATTAAATATTAGATCTTTACCTATGAAATTGGCGTTTTGTATGAAAAAATTTAAACGAACTTTTTATTTGTATTAACGTACGAAGTAATAACCCATGCAATCAATGCATCTTTGCCATCGCAGTGGCAGTTTATTGATGCCCTTCTTAAAGAAATCAGCTGGACGGGAGGCAACAAATTCTTCAAAGGCATTTTGTACTGCCTCTCGGGTATTGAATTTTTTTCCCGCCAAGAAGTTATCCAAATTTTGGAAAAAGTAGTAGTCTGTAGGCGCAAGGTCTGGTGAGTAGGGCGGATGACGGAGAGCTTCCAACCCCAGTTCTTGCAACTTGGAGACCGTCTGCTGTTCAGTATGAGGTCGCCCGTTGTCGTGCAGGAGCAGCGGAGACGAGCGATTAACCAATGCTGGTTGGACATGTGCCAGCTTCTCCATCATTGTGTTCAGTTCTTCACAATACACATCTGCAGTAATGCTCACCCCGTTTGGTAAGAAGCTGTGATGAATCACACCAGCGCTAGACCACCAAACATTGACCATCACTTTTCTAGGGGTAAGTTTTCGTTTAGGACATTGTTTAGGTGCTGAACCAGGATCCAACCAACTTGCTGAGCGCTTGCGGTTATCAAACAGAATCCATTTTTTCATTTGTGTGCCTGTTGAGCAGTGCAAGGCACGTCTCGACGCATACTTCGCGCTGTCGATCATTGAGTTCGTGGGGCACCCATTTGTCAAGCCTTTTTACCTTGCAAATTTGACGCAAATGGACCAATATTGTTTTGACGCTAACGTCGAAAGCTGCTGCTAATTCAGCCGTAGATTGTGTATCATCAGCTTCCACAATCGCCTTTAATTCGTCATTGTCAACCAAAGTCTTCGGACGACCGCGAGGTTAATTTTTCAGGTCGAAATTTCCAGAACGGAAGCGAGCAAAACCAATAACAGGTGGTGCGTTGGTTTGTAGTGTTAGGTCCGTAAACGTCGTTGATGTTGCGTGCCGCTTGTGCCGCGTTGCTGCCACGACGGGACTCATATTCCATAATTACTCGAATTTTTAACGTATCCATGATGACGAAAAAGATTGAAATGCGATGAAAATGTAGCACTAATCAACAAACAAATGACTACTTTTGGAAAAAGAATTCCATGTTTTTAAAATAAAATTAATTTGAAATTAGAATTCTAAGCCAAACAAAAATTATTTTGATTTGAAATGGCCAGTACTGCAGGACGGCAATTTCTTAGGTAAATAAATACCTATTATACTATTTCCGTTGTCTGGTACCCGTAACACAAGTTCTTCGGATACTTACCACGGGGTCTGACTGACGTGGTGTAAAGCGTCCTAGATATTATTATTATATTACCTTCTGATTGCATTTAATGATAAAACTTATGAAATCAGTACAATTTATGTACAGATAATGCCGGTATCTAAGTTAATACAAGATGTTTATTGTAGACCTAACGAAATTAATAATTTATGTTAGCTATCTTCCATTGTATTATGTCTATTTCATCTAGTTTATTGATTCTTCACATCTTATTTTTTCTTAATTTACCGGCACCTATACAATTTTGCTCCTTTAACGCCCAAAGGTTGACTGGTAGATAATGCCATAAGGCATTAAGTCCGCCTTTGTAGTTATTTGTGCATTATGTAACCATAAATAAAAATTAAGTGTACATAGCTTTGGAAACATACTTATAACGCTTTACAGTATCTGTTTATCAATATCGATAAGGTATCTTATAAAAACATCATGGAACATAAGTAAATGTAACGAAAATGCATTTGAAACAACACCGAACCTAACCTAACAGGTATTACAATTATGTCCGGCATTTTAATTGCTTGATTTATAACTGTGAGCAATTTATAGAATTTGTTACTTGTTCGACGAATACTTAGGTACTTATCTAAAAAAAAAATACTTTATGATTGCAGTGAGAATTCGTGAATCTATATCCTGAAAATCACTGAATATGAGTATTGTCAAATGACAAAACCTAAGATCTATATAAGTGCGAGTCGCGCACAAACGGTTCCGCAAGAAACGGCTGAAAGTGCACGTTTGTGGGAGCCCTACTTAAATATTTTATTATGTTTTTAGAAAGTATTTGTAGTACACCTACTGTGAAAATTCCAACTCTCTGGCTATCGCGGTTCTTGAGATATAGCCTGGTGACAGACAGACGGACGGACAAACGGAGAAGTCTCAGTAATAGTCCCGTTTTTACCCCCTTTGGGTTCGGAACCCAAAAAAATATGTATAAAATTCCTTATTATTTTACTCACAACTTGTGTTACCAATAAAATTCGACAGTAGCATTTCCATAAAGAAATTCTTTGTGGGGATGCTTCTGTCGTAGTTTATTTATGGCTCGCGTCACGCCCTGCCATTCACAGCACTCATTACTTCATTAGCGATTAATTGATCGATTCAGCTTACACAGGAATAGGCTTTGAATGGCCGGCTTTCATCATTGAAGCTTGAAAAAACGGCAAAGTAGCGATGAGAACAGTCCTTCAGATAGTACAATAATAAAAGGTAGGTTTTGACTGGACAACACTCACTAACAAGAAAAATGGGCAAGCAAATAACGAATTTAAGTGGTGTCGATCTATGTTATTATTAAAGGTTACATAATTATATCTTTTGAAGTTTGTATTTACGAAGTTTAATTAGCAGGATTCCAGCCAATTTTATCATAACCCTAGTAACAACGGTATTGGTTATATAAAATTATAATTAGTAGGGTCAAACAAAACACGATCTTATAGATAAAATAATGTAAGAACTTATAAAATACGACCTTCGACTTATAAGAATGAGTATAACATATAATTTAGGTGTCAAAAATGTGCTAATATGATTTATATCGTACATATAAAACCATTAAAATTGCGTTGTCGTCTGTCACGATCCTCATAAACGTGAGCGACTTTGAATAATTAAGTATATGAGTTAAGTAAAAGTATGAGTTGGCACATTATAATTATATTTCGTAAACGAATTTTTTGCAGACAGAAGAATGTTCTGTCAAAACTCAATATTTTACCTAAATATAAAAGAGAAGCAATTAACTATTAATAATTATAAAAATAGCTAAACAATATTAATGGCACTTTAGAAATAGCGAATGTTGTCTATCTGTTATTATTGTATTGAGTAAAGATCGCCAGTGTCATACAAATAGTGTATATTTTTAATCCAGAAACAAAAATAAAGTATGCTCGTGTTGCATAACCTTTATTAAAGTTCTATATTTTAATTAATCATATGCTGGACATCCCTGTTGACATGCTGTCAACGGTAAAATATAACCGTATTACTGTGACCTAAAAATAACATTGTATATACTATATTCAGCTGAAACCTCATAAAGAATTTAATTTCGCTGTGTCACGCTTCTGAAAAGCTTCTTAAAGTTAGCTGTTCTCTACATGCTGACTCTGTATCTGTTTGGAAAAGGACAGCATGTGTCTCGAGTAGCTCTTAATTTAAGTAGCGTTTGAGTGATTGACCGTTGGTATGTATAACATAATAAACATTTAGAATCATTCTGTACATTACTCTCTCTCTGCCTTGACTATTACAGATCATTCTGTATAATATTTGTCTGCTAATGAATGGTGCATTAGATGTAAGCGAACACTGAAAAATGACAGCGCGTTTCCCTATGTCAGGCTGAGTCGGGCAATTCGCCAGTGAAATTAGGTCGAAGTTATGCTTATGATTTTTTCAGTTCCCGCTCAATTAATATTTAGCTGTTACTTTTCATAACAGGTGACGTTAACGATACTTTTCTTTACTGATTAATTAATTGTTTGATTCAGAGAATACACCGAGAGAAACATGTTCAGTGTGACATTATTCAAAGATTGTAACAAAAATAGGAGCTATACTTTTTGTAATAATGCATGCTGGAATTTTTAAATGTAGTTTGTGACTTAATGGAATCACTTCTGTACCTTAAAATCTCTTTTACTTCAGAACAATATTAATACCGAAGTCTAGAAACAAACTGGCTTAATTATTTTGTTGTTTCCATACGATAGGAAGTTTTTATTATCCTCTAGAGACTACCAACTTAATAATTACAAATTATTTAAACATATAAATATATTTAACATAGCACTTGCAATTATTATATTTAAGAACAAGCGAGTAATAAAATATTAATAAATTTGAATTTGTCTGCATAAAATGTACAATGTAAAGTAATCTCTCACGAATTTACTGGAAACGATTCTTAGATATTATCTATATTATTAAAAATACAAGTTAGGTATTGTTAGATTTACTGCTTAGTTCTCTGAGTGTTCAGCTTTTTTATATTATAGATTTATATTATAGAGAGGTCACAGGGAAATGCCCTGACTATTAGGACATGCACATTCCTATGTGCACGTGCACGGTGCATACAAAGTTTACATTAAACGGGGCACGATTCTCAAAATTAATATCAGGTTACGTTTACATTCTTCTGTGCATATCAATTGAATTAAACATATGTTTACTATATTCAGAATGAAATACAAACAAATAAAAATTTTAGTGCATCTTCTACCTATTTCATAGACGAGTGAATTAAACCACATCTTTAGTTTGATTTAAATAAATAAAAAATATCCTTATTTTGTGAAATAATTTGTTCAGGAAGCCACCTGCACTCCTTTTTTGGGCGAATCATATTTAATAAGCATTTAAAACTTTACCGCTAAATAACCAGGGTAAAAATTGGCGCTATTAAAAACAACCAATTTGACATGTAGCTAAACGTCAAACTACAAATATGCCCATTACTCATGGAACTTTCACTGTCGGCACCCCAAATTTATTGCGGCAGGTGTATCGAAATTAAAAGTCATCGTTATGTCATTATTGTGTTGTGTCAAGGTTGCGTGAGCTTTGCTCCAAACACTTCCGAATTTGTTTTGTTTTATCAACTTTAACTAAAAAAAATATTTTGAATCTGCTTCATTGGTTTCTGGCAATAAAAGATAGTTATAACTATTATAACCATGGCCATGGCTTACTATTTGTTTCTTTCACAGGGATAATGTGAACAAACACACAGTACACACACATATGTGTATATATATATATATATATATATATACAAAACCGTATGTATGAAAGGGTAAAATGGAAAAAATATTAACAAAGAGTTAATAGTATAGATCAAATATTATTATGGTAAAATCATTGATGATAACTTCTTTTTGATTTATTAATAGTTCCTGGCTTATATTCTAAGATTTTTTAAATTACACTAAACAATAAACTTCAATGAATTAATTCAGCTTTATCGCCAATTACTTTTCATAACAATGCCATTTCGTTCCACATCAAAAATAATCCCAAACAAAATGAAATGACGAGAACCTTTGTGTTCTAACGGCCACAGTAAATTATGCGGAGTAAATTTCTTCAAATTATATTCCATGTCCATATTTTATGGCGTCGTAAAGGGCGAATATAGGACGGAGTCACGTCAAGCCATCCTTGCCAAAAATCACCAGAATAACCCAACATTACATAAAATTGAACGCACCAAGGATTTTAGACTTGGTCTTTCAAATTGCATATTTTTTATGATATAGAAAGATAAGAAAAGAAGTCTCCACAGTCTACACCTACCACAAAGTTTAATCTTCCCGAGCAAAAATATAAGATTGTTGGTCATTTTACCTTGCAACATTTGGTTTTTTTTTTCGATGATGATTTCGGTGATGATATTATATTTGCTCAGAAATAATTCTTTACATATTGTTTATGACTATACGTACCTATATAACGTAAACATAAAAGGTATGCTTGTATATATATATATATATATATATATATATACACAAGCATACCTTTTATGCTTACGTCATATACCTAGGTATAGGTATGTAATAGGTATGCTTATTACTTAAGAGTCTGAATTCTGAAATGAAAACCATGTCAGAAGATGGCAATAGATTACAGAAGACAAGCAATTGTTTAGAATTTATTATCTATTCTCTATTGGTATGTTCGTTTGTTTGTGCATTGTATTAGTTGTTTTAGTTCAAGGAGTGTTGATTCTGTAAAGCAAAATATTTTTGATACCAGTCACTTTATTGTTGAGTTTCAATTTTTGTTTGCATTATTTGAGTGTGTGAGTGTTTGCGCGAGATATTTTGACACATAATTAACTTTGCTATTATTATTTTTTAATTTTCAGGTATGACGATTGGTTTCTCTCTTTGGACTCAACATCTACGTAAGTAACTGAACAATAAAATACAGATTATATTATTAAAAAAACTTTTATGGAATGCTATAGGTAGGTACGGAGAATACTAATTCAATACACACACATAAATGCTCACGCCTATTTCCCAATAGAAGTAGGCACAAGGTAGGCAAAGACCACCGAACCCCACAGGATAGGGATAGGCATAATCTGCCCACTCTTCGAATTAGCGGGAACTCTCATGAAACGGATAGCGAACAAGTTACCGTTGATATAATAATTCAAACCCAACTTAATCGCATGGGTTCTATGCAACATTGTAAATATTTATCTGGTTTCTCGTGGATTATATTGAGAATGTTCTGAATATTTTATTATTTCCCCGTCGACGAGGTCGCCAGTGCTGAAACAGATGCGCTGGCGACATTTTTATATTCAGACACGCCTTAAGGACGTTGCTGTCGTAAATCCTATGACTAACTTATTAGTAGTCCGAGCAGAGCAAAGAGAAATTCAGGTCCACCAATAGGACGCCTAAGTCACGCCTACAGAGCCTAGGTCACAGGAAAGTCTTTTGAACTTATAAGGCCCTAGTAGTTAGAGCCTGAATAATTTGATTTTTATTACGAAATGTTTGTTACTCCTCGGAGAAATTGTATTCTAGAGTCCGAAATATTATTATAGTAAGTGCGAATATCTCTGAAATTACGGATGTACGTATAATATGGTTTGTTGGAAAATTAATTTATTTTAGAAAGTATTTCTTTACTTCGTGAGACGTCTGAACCGATTCAGATAACGCATATCTAATCCATCGGAAAACCAGCACAGAAAACAGTGGTTCACTAACATTTCCAAATTTTTTTTTTCAGTTTCAGAACTACATCTGAGTGATGGGGCATGCTCGTAAAGACATAGCAGGCAAACGTCTCTTACAGTGGCGTGGGGTTCCTATAACTCCAGTCCCATCGGCTTCACTAACCACTTACCTTTTGAAGACCCTCATCGAAATCCCTAACTATTATACAGGCTAGGGCTTCCCTGTGAAGGAGCCTTTGCCACTGGTCTCTAATCCCCTTTTTGCGTCGCGGGTCAAAAATAAAAACCAGCATTAAAATTTGAATATAAATTGAATAAATATAGTTGAAAATATTTTTAATCATTTCGTATATTTAAACTCAAACCTGAAGGTCATTTTTAAATGGAAATTTACATAATTACTATCTTAGAACTAATATGTAACTGTCATAGCACATTTTTTTAAATGTTTTAAAAGACGATATGTGGGAGTGTTTCTAATCGTATGAATCAATAAACAAGGCCAACATAACGTAATATAATAATAATAATAAATAATATTCGGTCCACAGTTCTCACGGGAAAAGTAAAAGCGATAAGGTTCGCCACCTGTCACGGAAGAGGTCCCGCGTGGGCAAAAAGTGGGCTATACATTTGCTCTGTGGCCTCTGCCGACCCCTATGGGGTTCGGTGGTCTCTGCCTACCCCTACTAGGAAATGGGCGTTAGCCGTTAGCGTGTGTATATGTACGATCTGTAGGAGTGTTTTTAATCGTTTACATCAATAAGCAAGGCCGATATAACCTCCATAGTTAATCGATCCTATTTCAAATACTTTTGTAACACTAGATAACTTTAATAATTATACCTTTTAAATTGAATTTATAGCTTTAGGCAATCTATGTTTTTTAATATAGTTAATTAATTAAGTAATTATTATTAAAAGCGAAAACACAAAAATCCGTTGTTTATTTACACTATAGATTAAAGCATGTTAACATACATACTATACTATGTGTGAAAGATTGTGATGATGTATGGATGCGTACATGTTTGTTACTCTTTCAAGCAAAAACTATGATAGTTTAGATTAACATTTAACTCGATTAACACATAGTCTGATCAACAAATATTGGAACACAAATTCCACTGGGCATAGATATTGAGTCCAAACCTCGCGTGACTGCCTCTCCTAATTTAATACATAGGATTAATTATCTAGTTTGTTAGGGTGTGAATTTATTCCGTTTTATTAGGCGTGTTAAATTATTTTGTACAGCATAGTGATTAGTTGTAAGGCTGGTAAATGATAATAAATATAATTCATCATCAACAACTACCAATGTCCTCTACGAAAACCCAACTCTGGTAAACTAACCTATTTAGGGTTCCATAGGAAGCCTGTCTGTCCGTCTGTCTATCTGCCCTTCTAACTTCTGTAATTATGATTAACTATAAACGGATAAATTTGGTGTTGTTATAGATTGTGTATAGATCTCGGTTTGGACATCATAAAATAATAATAATTTTATATTTTAGGGGAGAGCCACTCCATGCATGTGAAGTGGGGATGAAAAATATTTTTTCATTGTACCCCATTTTGATTTTGATGAACAATTGTGATAGTTACGGAACCCTCTTTAGACGTGTGCTGACATGCTCTTGGTTAGGTTGTTCTCCCTAAAATACCACCAATTTTAATGAAATTTCTGATAGAGTGCAATGACCTTGTATAATATCTACAAACTTTTATATTGTAATACCTACATACCTATTGTGAGTATTACAATCATTTGATATAGAGGGCGACTAAGGATTACTATGGAGCAGCTAATACCCGTTTCTACTTATAACCCAGGCAACAACATATCGATACCTTGGGGAAGAAAGGGCGTAAAAGCCAAAACCCTACTTTACAGGAGAAGCAAAAAACAACATTGAAAAAAATAAATTGACTAAATAACTTATTTTTCTTGTATATATATTAACTTTTTTAAGTGATATATGTTATTTTTTTATGCTCTTTGCAATGGAAAACCTTATTTTATTGTCAGTCTATTAGTTTACAAGCTGTTTGTAAAAAATGGTTTATATACACCTCATATTTTTTTCAGGTTTGTGATGGGTCGTAACTATAAGTAGGTCGTTGTTATTGAGCTTATACACCACGATCAAAAATTAAGAAAGTCGTAATATCACTTATACTGTACCTTTTGAATGTGTGGAGTCGTAACTACAATAAGTTTATACTAATAATACATACCTGACTAGAAACTTGGGTAACAAAAACCATCATACTTAAATACCCCGCTTTACCTACTTGTATCTATGGGTGAAAAAATTTCAATTTTAATCAGTTATTAAATCAAATTTATGAAGTGATTAATTTTCTAAGAACATAGTATCAAGTTGTTTTTACACTACTGCGCGAAAAAAAGGAGTAGTAATGTGCTTATCAGCCTATGTTCGTGTGTTTTCACCTGGGACACGATTAAGACCAAACGCGTTGGTCGATTTTGATAAAAAAAAACAAAAACTAAAAAGTGTAAAATAAAATAACTACAAAAGAAACCCGGCTGCGCAAAATGAAATAAAACTGAAAAAAAGTCGAGATTTTCGTTCTCCAATATTATTGAATAACTATACCTTCCATTTAAATAGTTTCGTTATCGATACATTAAAAATGAAATCATTCTAATAAGAACATTACGATTTTAACAGTCCGGACCCATCAAAAATTCGGATTCCTTATAAGTAATGGGTCCCGAATCCCGATTCTCTCTTTTCGGACTCTTTTCGGACGTTCCTTAATTTTTGCAAATAAAATATTCTTATTCTTATTCTAATTCTAACAGAATGTTTTCTTTTCGAATGTATTGATAACGAAACTATTCAAATGGTAGGTATAGTTATTCAATAATATTCAATACTAAAAGGCTCGATTAACTGGACTTTCTTGTTTTTTAGTTTTTACGTTGTTGGTTTTTTAATTAATTTATTTTATTATTTACGTTAAAGACATTAAAATATTTATAATATTTGTTAATTCAGCAACAAAATAATATGGTTATTGCCTCTTGTAGCAACTTGAGTCGTATTTAATTCATATAATCAAGAGGTCTTCTGAGTGAATAAGCGGTAGTACTAAATTTGGTATAAGAAATTGATGAAAATAATTCAAAATATAAGATCGAAAAAGAAAAATGAGTCTAGTATCCACCTTATCAACTACTTTAAAGAATCACCTTGTCTTATTCCTAATAACATAACGTTATAACTTTGGCGACGTTAAATAACAATATAAAACTATAAACTATCAATAACATTATTATTTATTTGGTTTCATGCAGCAATATACCTACTATCTCATTATATTTCAAAATTGCAAAATGAAATGAGCTAGTAGGTATGTTTCTGCATGAAACCAAATTAAATACCTAAGTAGTTCACAAATTTTTGGACGTCAATAATCAATCTTCTTAAACTTAATATCTACTTTATTTAATTTCTTTTCAATTTGTTGAAATTTAATATTTAAACCAAATTGTACTAAACATCGTACTAAAAATCGTACTGAACTTTTGTTTTTACAACCAAACGCTTTTGTTATGTTGGTAATCAGAATTATACTGAACTTTGGTTTTTTACGACCAAGTGCATTTGTTACGTCAGTAACCCCATACTTCACTCAAATCTACTGTGTTTTACGACCTAATCTGATAACAAATATGACATTACACCAAATAGTCATAGCAATTTATATATTTTTGGTCCTTACATCATATATTCCAACAAAAACTCTGTCTAGACGCTGCAGTCATCTGGGTCGTAAAAACTATTTTTTAGCGAATTTGAAAGTGTTACATAGACCAATCGATAGAGCGGAAAATTTTAAATAAGACTGCAGTCATATTGGGTAAAATGGTATAGGTATCGATATTTAAGCCGTGGAAGAATGCGTCAGCGATTCCTACGTCCCCGCCAATGGCGCTGAAGGAGGGCATCAGGGGGTTTTAGTCGGTAAACCCCGGTGCACACCATCTCGCGCCGTGGGAGTCCGACATACCCCTGCTACCGTCCCCCAAGGACAGCGGGGGATTCGTAACGAACTTCCTCCGTAAAAAAAGGCAACAAGAAAATAATCTAACAGATAAATAATCTCATACGAGTATAACATCTGCGTTCTTCAAGGAGAATATACCACATCGATATCGGTAACAACTCAGTTTTATAATATCGTAAATAACGTTAGTAAAATTATTGCAATTAATGTTAGTTAATGAGGTCATAACGCATAGCTGATACATAAAGTAAATCATCTGTACCTCGATTCCTAATACGTGTTACATACATACTCATTCATTACATACTGTAAGTATAATATATCAAAGTACGTGGGTGACCGAATTTTGCTCGGAGTTATGATAAATTACTAGACCGATTTGGTTAAATTTGGCACAGCTATAGATTAGACTACTGGGAAGGACATAGGCTACTTGTTATCGCAGCAAAACATACGGTTACCGAGTAATTAGCTTTCGCGCGCACAAAGCCGCGGTCAACAGCTAGTATCTACTAATACACGCATTGAGAATATAATTGAGAAGGATTTCAATTAGTTTCATCCAATCGCTTTTATATTAACCTACAGGCTACAGAGTAGTGCCAATGAAAGACAACAAAATAGTCGACTATACCAATTTTAGTCGAAAACAATTTTTATGTAATGACTTACCCTCTGACTTACCCCCTTACTAATACAAATATTTACACAACGTACAACTTATACAACATTGCTTACTTTGTCTGATACGTTAGAATTAAAGTCACTTGAGTTAGACGTTGTGTAAATATTTTATTAGTAGGGGATTTATATATTACAGTCAATTTCCATACTTTTCAGGGCTGTAACAGTTTAAGCAGGTGAAGGTATTAAAATGATGTTTTTTTTCACAATTAATTTAGGATTTCGCCTTGAAGATAAATATCGATATGTCCTTCACAGTTAAAGTGAAATATTTTCTCGCTTATTTTCAATCTAAATATTGAGTTTGAATAGACAATTATTTAAGAACGATTCGGATAATATTGACTTGCGGTGTCCTCACATTACGGAACTTCTGTACCGACTACCAAGTTATCGCTGCAGGGCAAACATAATTCTTTAAATATTCGCTCCACTCGGTTTTCAAATTGTATAAAAATATTTACTTTCAAACACGTATAGGCTGTGAACTTGTAGAGATTCTTGCTTACATCAGTGGCTAGTTGTACTAACCGCTGATCAGTGATCGCTATTCATTATAGGATGGATAGATGATGATTTTTATCCCGAAAAAATCGTGTTCCTGTGGCATACTGTATTATACGCGGGCGGAGCCGCGGGCAATAGCTAGTGTAAGTTGTAACATAAGTTTAATTGGAACAAGAGGAACATACTGTTTTCTGGGTAATTCACACCGAAACGGAACGATACGCTACATGGCGCTGAATTTTAAGATATAGCAGCGCGGTGCAATTACACATTCGAACTCTTACAATGAAACAAGTATCTTCTTGTGTAATTAATAAAGTTCAATTTTGAATAACTATGAAATATATTACCTAAAAATTTTAAGACTAAACGACGATTAAAAGACTTTTTGTATGGCACTTGCAATCGTTACTCACAGCCGTCTTGCTCTATCAGATAGAGCATAGATCAGAATATAAAACAGCAGAAACATTTTTAAAGCATTTAGAAAAGCCAAATAATCTGTAGATAGGAATGTCATATGTAACTCACTTTTAATATACAAAGTAGATTTGAATTTTCAGAACAAAAGTATTTATAACGAAAGAAATATTTGCGTATTATTTTGTGTCATTAGTCATATATATTTCCATTTGGAATATTTCTGAGGCAATGTCTATTAGAAAGAAAAATATTTTGAAAATAATTTTAAAGTATCAGTGACAATCGGCCCACGGAACACCTGCTGTTGAAATGCTTGTCAACACGAGGCTCACAGGAAAGTCAAAAGTTCATATAGTGAATAGTTAATGTCTAGCTGAATTTGTATACCTATCACTAGCGATTTGGAACCCGGAAAGCCGGGGAAAATTCAGAGAACTGAAAATAGAACTCTGCGATAGTAAAATAGAGATGAAAATCGGAAACACGAGTGTCGAGTCTAATGTCAATGTCATATAATTATTACAGCACGACACTCGACACTTGTATTCTCAACTCTATTCAGCAGAGTTCTAATTTCGGTGCTCTGTATTATCCCGGACCCGCCGAATTCCGGATTTGTCATCAATCATCATTATATACAGCAATATTATTACAATTTACCATCCATCACGCAGACCTTTAATTGTAGATTGATGGACTTTGAAGTAATCTATCCAGTCCAGTCTATCCTCTCTCCTAGCTTCTGTATAATTTATAGAATAACAAATATGACTAAAAAGGGAAAAATTATTATTTTTAAACAAAAAATTAAACCGACTTCCAAAGTAAAAATACACATAAAAGTATGAAATAAATCTTATTTTATAAATAATTCCACTTTTAAATTCGGCTAAAATTTGAATTATTTCTCTACACAATCTTCTTCATTTTAAGGTCTGTACCAGCCCAAACAATATCCTGATAAATTATTATTTTATAGAGCTGACGTTTAAGTTGGCTGGTACCGACTTCAAAATTATGAAGATTGTGTAGAGAAATAGTTAAAATTTTTGCCAAATTTAAAACGGGAATTCAGAAAGATTCATTTTTGTTAATAAATTGATAAAATGTTGGTATAGTTATAAATTATATGTGTAGATTTCGTTTTCGGCATCATAAGATAATTATTATAATTTACTTAGTACTTGTAAAGTGGGGTGAAAAATATTTTTCAGTCATGTTGGATATAAAATAGGTATTTTTAAATAAAGGCAAGGTTTCATAAGACTTTTTTTCAGAGTCAACCATTTTCGAGCAATCAGCCTAAGTGGTTAATAAGTAGGTGTTTATCCGTCAAGTAACTTTTTCATCGTATGAGACAAAGACAGCAACATTGAATAGCTTAAAGTTGTGTAAATATTTTTATTAGTAAGAGGGCTTGTCAATAATTTAATTCAATTTGCAACACTTTGTATGTTACCTACTAGAATAAATTGAATAAAATTGTTCAATTATTATTAGGAAGTAGGTAGGCAGTAGGCGCATACTATTCGCCAGTCACTACTCACCAGTGCGCAGTGGTATAAGAAGGAGCTCTGAGCTCCATTAATCATTATCAAGGACGACGCGCTAATTCGTTTAATGTTATATACAAGTTTAACTTTGCCCCGTATTTTGGTCACAAATTGAAATATTTCTATTCTTCCTACATTTTCTTAAAAGACTTTCTAGAACCTAACACTATTCATTCGATTAATGACTACTGCCTGGTTTCTGCGGTGGTTTCGGCGATAATTTATCTATTATCATAAGCGCTATTGGTTTGATAAGGGGAATGAAAAAAGGGTCAAAATATAAACTAAGTTTAACTTACCTGACCAATCCATGTCTCGATTCCATAACTAGTATGATACCTAGATGGCGCTGATACAAAAAGGATTTGAAAAGTTTAAAGAAAATTATTATTTTCTTAGATATAATAGTTAAAAGCTTCATCTTCAGAATCTGGGCATTACATGACCAGAAATAGATGAAGTGATTAATTCTGTTTTAAAGTTAGTAGAATCAGACGTTACTTTGCGTTACAATTTAATCAATATGATATCTAGCAATATCCCGCGAAAAAATACCCACAACCTGCTCTGGGTTCGGGGCGAAACGCGCGTCGAGTTTTACAACCTGCATGGTGGTGTGGGGCCTCGCACGATCTTGTTGACATTGTTACTTGTGTGGTGGTGGTATTTGCACGATCTTTCTTCTGAGTTTTCTGAGTGTATGTATAAGCAGTGTGGGAGGACGGAGGTGCTTTACGCATGCTTATGCGTGCACTCACACATTTGCTTTGAGGTTGTTGGTTTTATTTCGCGGGATATTGCTAGATATAATATTAATAAAGTTGTTTCTGTTTTAAAGATTTCTAGCTTTGTTACTTTACATAATATGTTTGATGTTAATTAATATAATACCGACACCTAAATTAGATATACATAACTTTATCTACATAACGAAGTTTGCTACTTTAAAACTCTTTTAAATATTTCTCACGGACAAACATCAAACACTGTTAGGCTGTTAGATATTATTATACCTTGTATAGGTACTTGTAGATTGGGCACATAGTTAAAAACTCCAAAATACAGTTAGAATACATAATCGTTTTTCTCTTCGTATATAATGTTCGTTATAATGGAAAGAATCACGTACAGAGTACAGACCCACATAGAGCGGCGAGCCACAATATAGGTCAGACGATAAAAGAATATTACACAATATTCTTGAATCTTTGTACACATGATCAAGACTTTTATACGATTCTGGGTATCTGACTAATAATATTATATTGATCACTTTTCTTTTGACGATAGTAAAAGCCAAAAGGTATTAAATTTGATTTCTCTAATATATAAAATTCTCGTGCCATAGTGTTCGGAGACATGCTCCTCCGTAACGACTTGACCGATTCTTATGAAATTTTGTATATTCGGTAGGTGTGAGAATCGATCGTAATGTATTTTTCCAATACAGAAATGTCACCCTTGACCCAAGCCAAAATAATTTTTTTTCGATTTTTTAAATATTTTTATTTAATGTTGATGTGCCATTAAAAAATACATACAACACTAAATTTTGACCCTTCTACCACCAACCGTTATTTTTTAATAGCGATTTTAATATTTTTTCTTTTGATCCACTGATCAGCAATAGGGTTGATACTAAAAACAACAATTAAACTTTCCCATAGTAACCATTGCTACCTATCAAAAATTTCATGTTCGTTCTGACAATGACATAACAATATCTTTCGGGTCAGCTAGTCTATATTAATTATATGTATACTTATAATATTATTATAAAGAGGTAAAATTTGTGAGGTAGTAGTAGGTATAAATTTCTGGATCTACTGAACCGAATTTGAAAATTCTCTTACCAATAGAAGGCTACGTTATTTGTGAGTGAAATTTAGAAATATATACATACACAAAAGACTTTTTCGTGGTAGCCAGATTTGCAAAGTAACTCAGAGAAAAAACGGTCGAACGAAAACGTTTCTTACGAGCGCTAGCTTACCGATGGTAGATATATGATTTAGTCCTAAAGAAAAGATAGCTTGATAATGCCTAAAAAAAAAGTAGTTTTATATTTAAAAAAATATTTAAATCGTTAGGTCAATCAAGGTGCAAGACAAGGATGTCCATTGTCACCCAGCATTTTCAATGTCTTTTTTGAACATGCTATAAATGAAATTAAAGAAGCAAATATAGGGGATACCAAAATCGACGAGGAAAATATTACTTTCATACGGTTTGCTGCTGACATGGCTGCCGCAGCTGAGAGCACAGAACAGCTACAAAAACTCCTTTGTCACATGAACACAATATTTTCGGAATATGGAATGAACATAATTTTTTCAAAAACAAAATATCTTGTAGCGGATGGACGACAGAGTGACCTAAATAACTAACGAATAATGGAAATACAATAGAGAGAGTTAATAAATTCAGATACCTAGGAATTATAATAAGTGACGACTCCAGATGTACTGCGGAGATCACCACTAGAATTGCAATATCCAAGAGAGATTTCAATAAAAAGAAACAATTTTTAACACCAAAAATAAAAATTAAAGTAAAGAAGCAACTAATAAAAACATATATCTGGAATTAAGCTTTATATGGTAACGAGTCCTGGATAATGAGAAGGTGGGATGGGGCACGATTAGAAGCGTTCGAAATGTGGTGCTGGAGAAGGATGCAGCGGATAAGTTGGAAGAAAAAGAAAACTAAAGATGAAGTGCTACAGATGATAGGAGAAAAGAGAAACAAATTAAAAACTCTAGACAATAGAAGAAGAAAGATGATTGGGCTTCTTAGATGACACTAATATAACTACAACTAATAAAAAGATATTAAGACATGACACATTCATGAGGACAATATTAGAAGGAAATATATAAGGAAAGAGGGGTAGGGGAAGGTCAAAAAAAACTATATTAGTCAACATATAGAGAATGTAATGTCAGGAGGATACAGAAAAGTGGGGGAAGCTCCACCGGCTAGGGCCCTACCCTTAAATTAAAGAAGAAGTTAGGTCATACTTAATAAAAACGTCGGTATTAAGGTTAATTTTTAAACGGCACTTATAGTAAGTACATTAGGTTAGATAAGATTAGATTAAAACCATAATTTATCAATTGTATTTCGGGCGGGTCGCTATTTATTATTAATACCCAACATCACGCGGGCGAAGCCTCAGTTAAAGCTAGTAAATCACTTTTTTAGACATACATTAAACATATTGTGTACAGCTTACACGCGATAAAAGTGAAACCTTAAAAATATTTATGCACATTGATTTTTCGTTTCATCGATTTTAAGTCGCAACGACACTGAATAAGTTTTCACTTTCAAATCATAGACGTATAAGTTATAGACGAGGCATGTTGAGGTGAGGAGGAACTGTCACCACTTAAATGGCCCCACTTTGGGAGATTTTGTGGCCATTTTGACATTTGAGGTATGGTGAAATCAAGATGGCTGACATTTGAAGTATGGTGAAAACCTAGATGGCGTAAATTTTTCTTGTATGAAAGTATGTTCTGTGCGCTATAGCCTATCTTTAGTTTTAAAATCTTTGTTTCAAATGCTTCATTAAACAGAAAAATAAAACTAAGTCATTGTTTGTTTCAGGTAAACAAGAAACATGTTCTTTCATAATGGCGGCGTAAAGTAGGTAAAGTTATTAGTAAACAATAATATATTGCAATAAATCGACGGGTTTATTACAATAAATTGCACTATTAATTTATAATTTACGGTATTTATATTTTCTGGTATTAGAAATGTATTTTGTATTCATTAAAATAATTGTAAATTTAAAATATACACCTAAAACTACCTTTTCATCGTTATTGAATGATTTATACAGTATTCTCCGAGCGAAGTAACCACTCTTGAAATACTGTAGTGCCTGGGACAGTTGGTTTTTAAATGTCGTATGTTTGCCCAAGCACATTCGGCCATTCTCACAACAAAGTCAGCCTAGTCCAGAGGAATGACTGGTCAATACGTCTGGGGCCAACCATGGGCAGGTTTCGTCGGCGTTAGAGCGTCCGTATAATGTACTTGAGATCTGAAAAAGTTTCATTGGTACACGCCACAACCTGGGAATCGAACCTGCACTCTCTCGAGTGCGAATTAAACGGTCTACCCACTAGGCCACGGAACTCAACAACTACAACAGAATATACAACAGATTTCGTAATAATACCTTCTATTTAGTATGTACTAATACTATGTTAGCTAGGGATTACAATACAAAGCATAAATATAATATTGGTAAATAATAGTAGTAGTATACATAATAAATATTATGTATATTTCAGAAAATTGTATTGATTTAAACTCACAATAGTTTTTAATTAGAAAATTAATTTATTTCGTATAAGGAAAACTAGACGCGATAGGCGACCACAGACCTCGATCTAGCAATATACCGATTTCCAATAATTCAATGCTTTATTTACTTGAGGACAATGTCAAGGATTTGATTTAGCCCTTAGGGGCCTGTTACAGAAAGTAGTGATAAGTGTCAGATAGCTTATTTGTAGCTTATTTGTGTCTCTGTCGCTCGATACAAAGTAAGCAGCGATAAAACTTCCGAATTAGCTATCCGACACTTAGAAGATTAGATACGATAATCCATTGTTGCTGTCCTTTATCTATCTGCTGTCAAGACTCAAGTGGCTTTTCCAACGTATCAGATAAAAAAATGGATTAACGTATCCATGGTGTAAATATTTTTATTAATAAAAAGGCGTCTGTGATTAATGCCAAAGTGAAATTAATTTAGCCTTAAATATATCCTTTTTCTATGAATTCAGTTAAAGTGCGGTCGCAAAGCACGCAGAATTTCGTACACTAACATATATATATGTAATACAAATAATAAAATTTGTTTGTATTACGTTTATATATTAAATATTTAAAACATCTTATTGGAACGAAGTTCCTTATGGGGCGATGCGAAAGGGGTACCTAGCCGGGAAAAAACGTCCGTAACGTAAGATTTTTATGTATAGTCTTTATTATTATACCTCGAATAGATATTTTTCTAATAAATGAACTTCGTTCCTATCCGGTGTCCCACGACACGACACCACACGGCTTTTTTAAATTAAATACAATAAAAAGTTCTAATCATACGCCTGTCTCGTTCTCTCATACGAAATTAACAAAACGCTGCAAAAAAGGAGAGAGTTTTACATTTAGAAGTTCGCTCGAATCGTTTCTAAATCACAGCTGTGGACGGCGAACAGGTTTTGGTCGCGCCTCAAAAACGTGCTTATTATTGTTCAGTTTTTGTTGTTCTCAATGTTATATAATGTAAGCTTGGCAGACAACTTTGATATTTAAGATTTGATAAATTAACACATATGTGAAGCCAAAACTTTCAGTACAGTTTCACGAGAATATTATTGTGCGTATGACATTTGGCACAGTTAACGTTTGTGTGGAAGAAGTGCAGAATGCTCTTTTTTTATATTAATAATGCTTAGAAACCCATAAAATCAAAATAATAACAACGCACACTTCCTCAGATTATTAACACGCATTACCATGCATTTAATAGATACAATTTTATTACACGTTGATGTTTGTAAATCTGTCACAAGTCAGAACATTTGCTTTTTTGACGTGATAACGACTTAAAAATCGATGAACGAAACGAAAAAAATTGTCACGTTCCGCCTGAGCCGAGCGTGCAAGCGAGAGGTACGATCGGCCTAAGCGTTCGGCTTGTGATGGCGTTATCACGTAAAATTATCGTCCGTAAGCCGACTTAACAGACAACCATTTTTTAATATCTAAGAGGCAAAAGAACAAAAACGAGTTAGTGTTTCCGATAATTAATGTAAATCATTTAAAATTAAATATTTGTAATTTACATAGCACCTATCAAAAAGAATGAACAGGTAAAATGACGCTAGGATGTTTCGATCAGTTGGCATTGACTAACAGATGTAGGACAGCAGTCAGCACACTGCACATTTACTATTCTAAGCCCCCAAGACCAAGTGAACATGGTGTACAATACCGAAAAAGTTCCTGCTTTACCAGTGTCTCAAAATGTCTAAACTGCAGACGTGGTTGACGTACGTATTCAGTATTTACATGTGAGTATGTGTGCGTGCGATTCAACGGCGCTGTTAAGCGATTTTCATCTTATACCTGGTCGAGCGGCAAGTTGTTCGATAGTACTAATGTACTATTTACTTTAATTAAATGAATATTTACTAACACAATATGTATTATTGTTATTAAGGTTGATAATTTTGAGGCGCGCCTCAAGGTCTGTGGTTTGACTGTGAATAGGAAAATTTGCCCACATTCAAAACATGATACGCATTTGTCTATTATACTTTGTAGCTTATCATAAATCTGCTACATTTCTTACTATGGATTCGTTTTTTCCTTATAAGTTTGTTGAAGTAGGTCAACAACTAAACACTCAACATCAACATCAGGAACATCATAAATAGTTCAGGAGTCGCCTCTCGCAGTTTTTGTCGAGCCTGAAAATATTCGATGAAAATTTGTATGCTATTCATTTTGTAATTTTTCAATTTTTAAATAAAAAAATGACATCGTTGAAAATTAAAGTTTTTGTATGCTCACCATAAGTCCTTTCATATTATGATTCCCCATTTGAACTAGTAGCTTCATGTTGAAATTTCGACCTCCTTTTAGACTTTAGACCCTCAATTTTTTACGGTATAATTACAAATGTGCAGTTTTCAGTTTTTTTATTGTATTAGTGGTATAAACTACCTATGCAGTATGTGTCGTTTTGAAGGCAAAGAGGTTCTAACAGCAGATAATAGGTTTAATTTAATCGTTAAAATTAAATTGTGTTCTTAATAAGTAATTCTTTATAAGTAAATGATCTATGGCTAAAAGGCAGTAATCCCATTTCCTACCATGAAATGGTCGTTGAGGGCCTTTGTATATCTTTAACACTTTGACAGATTGACTAGTCGTCATTTATCATAATCATACAGCCTTCAATTGTTCTAATGCTCTAATATCCTTCTAATGAACACAATTTCTGTTATTAGTGTGAATACAGACACACACACGCATACACGCATGCATACGTTAATACATAATACAGATTTAAATAGCCTTGCATCAACACGACTAGACTGCATGGTTTTTGTTGTTCTGCTAATATTCAAATGCTATTGTATACGTTGGACAGTACAGCCAGCAAAAATTTAAAATATACTAACTAAGCTTTTACGGTGGCATAAAAATTATCTTTGTCTGTTACTAAATCACAGAACAAGATATAAAAAAGTGTGTGTCAGCTCCGACGTACGACTGGAGTTTTCTCTAAAAAGTAAAATTTGGTGTGCAATGCAATGTGCAATCTTTAGCTAACATCGTGTGACACCGTACCGTGTGACCGTGTGCCATCGTGAATTAGATTTTACTCTCATAGATTTTCATACCCCCGGGTTTATATATAAAAATCGTTTCGTAAGGAGTAAACCCAAAAAAAAAACTAAAAGAGAGCAATTTAATTTATTCTGCATTTTGTCTGCCCAATCTCTAACGAGATTGACTTGATTGATTGATATGAGAATGACCAGGAAAAAGGCAGATAGTATATATACTATGTTCAAAATGGCTATGCAGATTATCGCATTGTTTAAAATTGAGTAGAGAATCACCATTCGTAGTGCTGTAGAGTCCTTGTATTTTGTGTTATGGTGACAGGTGATAAATAAAACACATCATATTTTGTAGTCAACACGGGAACTTGCAGATGCGTGCGTCCTAGTCGAGATTCGGTACGATACGACTTCGCCCCACTACTTTATTATCAACTAGCTTTTGCCCCCGGCTCCCCCCGCGTAAATACAATACATC
Organism: Phengaris alcon alcon; assembly: GCA_037179445.1. Lineage (NCBI taxonomy): Eukaryota > Metazoa > Arthropoda > Insecta > Lepidoptera > Lycaenidae > Phengaris > Phengaris alcon. Next base: position 573,645 of record JAYRCH010000646.1, on the reverse strand, counting down.
CCACGGGAATACGATACTTTTTCGGGATAAAAAGTAGCATGTGTTAATCCAGAGCCTAAACAGTAAACTACTACACACAAAAATTTCATCAAAATCCGTTCAGTAGTTTTAGCGTGAAAGAGAGAATTCGACGACCTCTGTGGCTCAGTGGTTCAGCGCGTTGGTGCTCAAGCCGGCGGTCGCGGGTTCGAATCCCGCCGAAGGAACAAAAAGTTTTTATGTGTTCCTGGGTCATGGATGTGTATTAAATATTTGTATATAATAAAAATCCTAAATATATGTATAGTATAAAAGTATTAAATATACTTCCCGTTTTTTGGTACCTGTAACACAAGCTCTTCAGATACTTAGCACGGGGCCAGATTGAAGTGGTGTGAAGCGTCCATAGATATTAAAAAAAAAGTAACAAACATCCATCCTCACAAACTTTCACATAATTATAATAGTAGTAGGATACGTCACAGGTGCTAAATGAAATAATTGTATATAAACTTTTTTGCCGGCAGTACACAACAAAAAGAGTACATGTAATTACTTTGATGCTTAGTGAGTCCGCAGATATTATCGTTTTATTAGTTTCCTGTCGTAAACCGACCGAGGTCGCGCGACAAATCGCGACTTTACGATCAATACCTACAGCTGGTGGGCGGGTATACTGAGCTAGGATTTATACCAGTTTTATCATCCTAGGTAGCACTTAAAACAAATTGTGACGAGAGATAGAGACTTTATTTTCAAAAATATGGTACAATAAGATCGTACAATGTTAAATGGCACTCATATTTTGTCGGATTTACCACGACGTGCAAATGTTTTGTGAAATTAAATTTAATATCGCTAATAATAATGATTAACATCAGATTAAGAACAAATTAAGAGCAAATTATTGTAAAGTTAAGGTTAAATTATAATGATCAAATGTTATGAACGATTAATTAGTTAATTAAAATAAAAAATTGTTCATAAAAATTATTAAATAACATGTCAGTATCCGTCAAAAGTTTGATATGTCAAAATTGAAATTAATAAATGTCAAAATTTTAATGTCATATTAAGTTTCTATCATTAATAAATTCATCAACAGTATAATACATTTTTCCCCTTACTAATAAAAAGATTTACACAATGGATAACTTAAACAACGTTGCTGTCTTTGTCTGATGCGTTGGAAAAGTCACTTGACAGACAAAGACAGCAACGTTGTTTAAGTTATCCGTTGTGTAAATATTTTTATCAGTAAGCGGGTTTGTTTATTAATAGCTTAAATATTTTATTTTTAAATTGATTAAATGTCAAACTTTTTAGGATATTTGGCAGTTTATCATAATATATGCGAATAACCATAGAGTATGCATTTTTTGAAAACATTGTAAGCTTTTGTTCAGGAATAAATTATAATTGGTCTTCTTTTCTACCTACCATAGACGGTGTCTCTGTCTCATTCGGATTGTATAATCCGGCATATTACATTACAAAGCGAATTTTAGTTCCTTTGTGGTAAGAGTTCTAACCCATCATTTACCGACCATCGAGAAGGAGGAGTTCTGGCCGATTGGAGTCGTCTACAGTAGATTTAGAGGACGACTCTCGAACACTTCGCGCCCCACGACGCATTCGCAGACGATACGTGTTTAGTGTTAGCTTATTAAATATAGTAATATGTAGGTTAGTCTACAAGTATTTATAATATGGGTCTATGCAGCCTGAAATAAACGGAATTTAATTTCATTTAATTTAATTACGGCTAGCTGTTATCAATAACAGAGCCGTTTTGAAATGCGGCGCTTCAACAATAATTTTTGATTTTGATAGCCGTTTGCGAGATATTCAACATTAAAGCGTTAAAAAATGGCGTCTCCTTCTTAAAGCTAAACAGCTGGCTCGAAAATATGAAAAAAGTCATGACGGTAGTCCATGTGATGATCTTTGAAGGAAAACTATAACTTTGTTAGTTCGGAGTTATAGAGACTTAACTTGTGAAATGTGCTTAATTGAAAAACATCGTTTAAAAATAACGAAATAATAAGTAAACATGTAAAATATTGGTAAAATGGTACGGAACTATACGTGTGCGAGTCCGACTCACACATGTTTGGTAGAATACCGCACAACGCGCTTCAGCTGATCTGCTACACCACTAACTTACTAGCTCGAATACTTATTCGAGTGAACATACTAAAATCTACCAAGTCGAGCTGAATTCGTTCTGCATTAAATAACTCTGCTCCTCTACATATCTTTGTTAAAGTGTTTCTGATAAATACTTATAAAACAGATTTCTTCAGACCAAATATCTGTAAGTACGTGATACGTGTAATATTTGTCATATAAAATACAGCTTCATACCTAATACCTACAGTAGTTACCAAAAGTTACCCAATACAAACCTAACACAACGAATATTTAAATAGAATGTATGCGAATGTTTGAACTTAATGTCGGTCAGTGTAATTGTTTATTTTCCTCGTTAAATATTAATTTAAGGTGACCTTGACTTTGGGTGAATCAGATGGGGACACGAAATAACTGAATATCCTATTACTGGGAAACATTGTATTAGGTACACGTAACAGTAGCACGATTTTACACAATATATTCAACGCCGTGTTGTGCAGCTATTGAAACAAAAATGTTGCCAAACAGGAAGGAGCCTAATAATATTGTTGGATGCCGCATAAACAGTTATTTAAATGTTTCTAAGGGGTCCCATACACGGCCCGGTTTTCCTTCAGTTCGGCCTGAACGGATGCAAAATCGTATCGTCTGTGTGCAATTTCGAGATCGCATCAGTCGGCCTTATGGACTGAAGCGATTCGTTCCAGTGTTTCCAACTCTGTTTTTGCGAAACTACTAAACTCGCGTCGTTTTCTACTAAAAACTACTAAAGAGTACCGATAACGATAAAAAAGCTACTAAAATTAGGAATCCCTAAAAGTTTTTTAGGGATTTTGTGTTTACAAACATACATACATTTTCAGTTTTAATATTTAACCGTTAAATTAAAAAAAATATAGTAGGAAATATTACGTATATAGAAATTAAATCGGTAGTTTTAAGCGACTTACGGATGCGTGCTTCTATGTGCTATTATGATAAGGTGTCATAATAGCACATAGAAGCAGACCATTTTGTATATTATGATTACTGTCTGGCTATGTTCTACAAACCCACTACTAATAACTAAATTCCTACTAATGAGGGAATAAAATACAAAATTTAGTAGTAAAACTTTATAAAACAACTAAGTTGGCAACATTAATTCTGGTCTGTACGGATGGACTGAACGGCAATAAAATTAGACTGTACGGTAATAAAATTCGAGTGTAAAATAAAACCCGTCAAGTGCGAGTCGGCAAGAGGGGTCGGTACAAAACGGAAAAAATCACGTTTGTTGTATGTGAGCCTTAAATTTTTATTTTATTCTGTTTTTAGTACTTATTGTTATAACGGCAATAGAAATACCTACACCATACATGTGTGAAAATTTTAACTGTCCAAGCTATCACGGTATAAGAAGGTTAAAATACAGCCTGGCGACAGACGGACGAACAGCAAAGTCTCAGTAATAGGGTTCCGTTTTTACCCTTTGGGTACCCTATTACTGGCACGTGGTCTAAAGAAATTTATTCAAGTTCATAGCGTGATTACAATTGCAGCAAAATACAATGAATAAATAAAATAATAGCCTAAACTGACCAAGAGCATGTCACGACATATCTAAGGACAGTTCCGTAACTATCAACGCGCAATAGGTTTTCTTTGAATTAGTACAAAAGTTATTGTCATAAAGTTATTACAGAAGCTAGGAGAGCGGGGGACAGACAGACAGACGGACGGGCAGAGTGAAATTATAAGGGTTCCTTAAGTATTACTTGTAGTACTCATTTTCCGTGTATATGCTCGAATCCGTTCAGGCCGAACTGACGTGAGTTCTAACTGAAACGATCGGCCTCTCGTCTGTGGGGGCCTTTACTTAGCAAGCATTTATTTGCGGCAATCTTAGCATAATTAATCAATTAGGTACCCATTTCTGTGCCATACCTAACCTGTCTCGATATCGTTGTCGTCGGGAAAAATTCATACCTATTATGATTGCTGATGAAACTGATTGAATCCGGATGATTCCAGAACCGTTCTTTTCGATCCAGATCCATATGGTCCGAGCCTAAGACATATGTTTCATTTAAACGAAGCATCAAAAAATGTCCTAATTTACATACATGAAAAATAAAATGATTTACTTACAAACTTAAATCTATACTAACATTATAAAGAGGAAAAGTTTGTATGTTTCCATTAAATAGGCTCCGAAACTACTCGACCGATTTTGATAAATAGAGTAGATATAGAGTAGACCTCGGGGAAGGGCATAGGCTATTTTTAATCGCGGGAAAATGTACGGTTTCTGCGAAATTAACTTTTGCGCGCACGAAGTCGCGGGCAAAGTCTAGTATAGTATAATTTTTTAAAGTTTTAATTATGCATTTTTAGGGTTCCGTAATACACAAGGAACCCTTATAGTTTCGCTCGGTCCGTCCGTCTGTCTGTCTATCCGCGCTTCTAGCTTCTGTAATTATGTAATAATATAAATTGATGACATTTGGTATAGTTATAGATTGTGTATAGATCTCGGTTTTGGAATCATAAAAGGTGTGAATAGGTCTTTTAAAATCAAGGCAAGTTTTCATATATTACTTTTTTACGAAGTCGACCATTTCGACCCCCCCCCCCCCCCATTTCTAAACTATATAAGATAGAAACTTGTAAGTTTCCATGCTGATAGATCATGCTAAAAACTTAGGAAAATTAAATACAATTTATTTTGAAATCAGACAGTAACTTTTGAAGTAACATGAAAAACCTATTACGCGATGATAGTTACGGAATCCTCCTAGACATGTCCTGACTTGCTCTTGGTTAGGTTATTTTCGTCAAACACTCGTCGGACGTGAAAAATGATCGAACAATGCCAAAGCCTTTGTTTCTTGTACACCGTTCAGAGTTATTTTACCTCCGAGTTACTATGAGAGTGATCCTTATGTCGTGGACATAAGGGTCCTGTCAGAGGTAAAATAACTCGGAAACGCGCGTTGGCGCCAAACCACGCGGCAAACAACTAGAACATACGACTTACGAGTACCGAATTTAAGCTGATTGTTATGCTCTGTGCGTTTCGAATTATGTGTTGGCTGGCTATTCTCTTTATTTATTGTTACCACATGGCTTCGCATAAGTTACTTATAACACTGGGAGTCTTTTGTAGAGTATTTTATGAGGTTAATGTTTGTGTTCATTCAGCATAAAAGTCTTATTGGTGTATATCTTTTTTGCGACCAATGAGAAAAATGTTAAGAAAAACTTTAGCTTCATATTTGCCGTATGTTTACTAAGGAAAGTTATACAATTTCGTGGTATTCGAATCGTTCGAGCGTAACGTTGTAGTATCTTACATTACGTATACATTGTATAGTCACCGACTGACCCAATGTACCACTTTTTAACCTTATTGCCAAGTCTTAAAGTCTAAAATTGGCACACCGGGCCGGCGTCGTATACGTGTACATTGTAAGCTGCGTTAGTGTGCGTGCGACACACCCACAGACGCGGCCTCCGAAAATTACGACTGAGACTTTTGTCCGCAGCGAGTGTCAAGGACACGCGCACTTCTGTTGCCATGTTCAGAAATAAGAATAAAGAAGGAGGAGGATGGAGGATGCGGTTCGAAATTCGAAGTTGATTTTTTTGTTATAATTGCCAGTGTGGTATAGTTTAATTTACGGAAAATTATACTTGTAACTCATATGAAGATGCAGATACTACTCTTGGTTTGATACTTTAGGTTTTAGAAGTTCATTTCTTATTAAGACGCTTTGTACACGGTGTCACTTAAACCTACCATTAACCCTCCATTAACTGTTAATAAATATACCCATCTATGTATATTTTTAAGCAATATAACTCGGTATTTAGGTAAAAGTTTTTAAGACGTATCATATACATAAAGAAATAAACGTTACTTTTAACGATTTACATTAATTTTAATGAACGTTTACCATATTTGTTGAGGGATCTTAAAATTGTTTCTGAATTGTTTTTATGGGATGCTTTTAAGTACATATCGAAAATTTCGTGTCAACGTACTTACCAAAGGAACAATACATTTTCATGTTTTGAATAAGTTCAGGGTCTTTTTTATAAAAAGGGTATTTTTAAAAATTAACAAATTTGAATTAGAATTAAGTAAAAATATAATTTAGTGAGTCTTATCTATAATACAGCTGTTTTATTGTATGTGGTCTTAAAAATGTTTTTAAACATAATAGGTACTTAATTTAGAAGTCCAAATACAAAATAATTGGGCAATTTGAAGACAATTTGTAACGTTTTTTTGATACTTAAAGTAATTCAAAAGGTCAAGTCTAATTAGGCGTCCTTAATTATTGTTCCTTCAAACTGTTTGCCTAAATAATTAAGTGTGAGAACTGTTCAACTTTATAACCGACTTCCGAAAAGATGGCGGGTATAATGATAATGTGTTCGCTGTAGGTACCTATATATTTTTACCCGACTAACACCCTAATGATTTTGGCAGACTGTGTACGAGGTACGTAATACTTATGAATGTATGTTTGTTCCCCTGTAGCGCCTAAACTATTGTTACGATTTTAAATAATGAGGCGTCAATAAATTCATAACAATGGCCCGGGTAACATAGGCTATATAATTTGCGTAGTCGGGCTATAGTTTTAAACTTTTGATTATTATTTTTCAATATGACTTTATTAAAGTATTGATTTAATATCAAAATATCTAGTCTCCAGTCTTACAATTTTAGGCACTTTACAAACATTGCGAATTTGTAATGCCTAGTTCGCAATATGTTAGTATTTTAGTTTAGTAGCGAGCAATTTAGTAGCTAGTTAAAATCATCTCTCTACTATCCTCTCTTACTCTATGCTACTGCAGATTAGGTAGTGTAGTGCTTCTTACAGTTCGTGCCTTGGGCAATGATTTCAAAACTAAGGATAGACTATGACGTAGGTACATTTGACAGAACAAATCTTCATACAAGAATGTCAAAATGGCCCCAAAAGTGGGGTCATTTAAGTGGGGACAGTTTTTGCCTCGACATGCCTCGTCTATAATATATGTACATATACGTCTATGGTTTTAGGTAATTGGTTTACTCTGACAACTTTTAGGTTCAAGGGAACAATGATAAATCAATTACTAATATCCAGACTTAGTCGCAGCCTAGAATTTTAATATAGAAAACGTGACACCAAAACCTTCGATCAGCATGCAATATCATACGTTCTAATCTGACTAACCTTTGATTTATCAAAACCCAACATTCTAGTAGTAAGTGCTTAATTATGCAGATAATCAAAAAGGAAATAGGAAAATGAAAATTCTAAATCTAGGTACCTAATTACAGATGTAGTATCGATCAAGTTGCCGTTGCACCATTGAATTGTGTGCATTCACACAATGTACTCGCGTGTTGAGACGTAGTTCAACCGCATCTGCATTCGTTGCGGTCACTTTCTTTGTATTTAAAGATCTTGAGGCGTAGTGCAAGGATAATGCTTAGGAACTTTGTCGAAACTGTACCTACGATCTATAGAGCGTTCCTCTTAAATCTTTGTGTAGGTACCAAATACTTATTATTGTAGGTAGTAGACCAAAAACACTTTTTGCCCACCAGCAATTTCTGTGAGGCAGATAAATCTTATAAAATCAATATTAATAAAATAGAGAAATGAAATCGGAAACTGAAAAAAATTTGTAACATAAAATTATAGTCAAAGTACCTCTCTACCTACAAACTTCCGTAAACTGTAAACAAAATATTATTATATAACTGAGTACCTATTCACTTTAATTTTGCATTTAAATACATTAGTTGAGACATATTTCCCCTTAACAGAGCCATAAAACTAATGCAATTATGTATAAATCGGTCATATAGTTAGCACGGGCGCGGCTGAAACTAGGTTACCCATTTCTCCGCCACGCGGAAAGAAACGGGCAGACCAACCTTCAAAACCGACAGACGTTGAGCCCTTTTAGAACTGAAACACTCGACCCCTTTGTCGCACTTATGGCGCACTTAAAAGTTTTATCCTATTCGCATTCACACTCTATCTGTAAGAGCGAGAAAGACAATCCGTGAAAAGCTATTAGTGCGCACATGTAAAAAAATCTACAGATACCTATTTTATTTTCCGCGATGAATTTCATAAATCAGTTTGTTGATCATCAGCTGAAAAGTTTTTGTGAAAAAAAAACTGTTTGTCAAAAATAAAATTGATTCTCGAATTTCAAATTAGAATTTAGAATGTAAACATCGTTAGGAGACCTACGCAGTACTGGCCGGATACATTTATTTTTCATTTCCCTTTTTCGGCATTGGTCGTCCTACTGACAACGATTTGCATATTATACGGTTATACTACACCTACGCGTTTATTAGTGCTTAGTTTTAATTTACATAAATAATTTTATTACGCGAAAATGTTTAAAACAGCAGAATGTTATTATAGACGTTTTACATCACACATCGGTTTCGATACCTTTGAAATGAGAATGGATAATATTTATTTCAACAATTTCAAAACTAATTTATTTGTTCAAATCAATTTTTTCACTTCATACACATTGCACCCAAGAAGAAATATGTATTTTTTTTTAGTTTACAAAGAAGATTTTTTATCTACAAATGCATTTGAAAACATTTTACCTATTCAATATACTTGGCTCTCGGCTTGTTGGTTGTTACATAACGAAGAGACAAAAATATAATATAACAACTTTAAAAACTCCACTCCAAAAATAAACCGTAGGGAGATAAGTATAAATATTCATTATACTATTTAAAAAATATAATTACACATACTTACATAAGTACATTACCTTACTTACATTACATTATTATAGTAGGTAAGTATTATTTTTTACTAGTATCTAAGTTTTAGACAACACGTCTTGAGAGTACCTATTTGATTTCGTATGTTTGTAGTTTTAATTGCCCGAGGCATACACAAACATATAATAACGTAAGTTGTATAATACCTCCAAACTCAGTAGTTAACCTTGAGGATGTGTAGGATTAAGAGATTCTTCAGCCATATTTTAGAGCAAGATTATCCCGAAGATTTATGTATGGCAAATGTTGAATTATTGTTGCCTGACGAAGGTCTATAAAAAGAAAAATATGGCGTTATTTATTCTAGGTTTAACGTAGTGTATACGTGATCAGGAACAGCTTCTCGTTTCTGTAGTAATAGATAAAACCTACTAATATTATAAATGTGAAAGTTTGTGAGAACGGATGGATGGATGTATGGATATGGACGGATGTTTATTACTCTTTCACGCAAAAACTACTGAACGGATTTTGATGAAATTTGGTATGGTAGTATTTGTGCTTTGGATTAAAACATAGGCTACATTTTATCCCGAAAGAGCACAGTGTTCCCGTGGGATATTGTATTTACGCGGGCGGAGCCGCGGGCAACAGCCAGTAATTTATAATATTAATAGAGCTTCTGAGCTTTTAATTAAAATATAGTGATTATAATAGAGCCTAGTAAAATTATAAGTTAAAATCCTACTACTTTTATTAATGTGATAGTTTGTGGGGATGGATAGATTGATGGATGGATGGATGGATGGCTGTATGGATGGATGGATTAATGTTTGTTACGCTATCACGCAAAAAGTAGGCACTGAACGGATTTTGATGAAATTTGGTATATTTGTAGTTTAGACTGTGGATTAAAACAGGCTACTTTTTGTACCAAATAAGTACAGTATTCCCGTGGGATACTATATTTACGCGGGCAGAGTCGCCGGAAAAAGCTAGTAGCTACTACCTATAGATACTTGTTGCATAATTATTATTTAATGCATATCAAGAAGTATTTTAAAGCGGATTCAGTTTTTCCGGTTTGTAAGGTTCGCACTTCGCAGGTCAAACTAGTGTACTAGTAAGTAGTGATACTTTGTACTTTAGACTGAATTTTGAATTATGTTACTACTAGCTGTTGCCCGCGGCTCCGCCCGCGTAAATATAGTATTCTTCGGGAACACTGTACTTTTTGGGCACAAAAAGTAGCCTATGTTTTAATCCAGAGCCTATACTACTACCATACAAAAATTCATCGAAATCCGTTCAGTAGTTTTTGTCGTGAAAGAGTAACAAACATCCATCCATCCATCCATACAGACATCCATCCATTCTCACAAACTTTCACATTTATAATATTGTAGGATTTAACTTTTGATCATAATTATTGTAAGCATCTAATAAATTTGAAAAAGTTCAAGATGTTTGTGTATTTTCCAACCTACTATTGTGCGACCAATTTACACCAAGAACCTACAGTACAATCAATAACAAATATTTCTTTGTTCTCAAAGGTGATATTTGTCTGAATCACGTTCTAACAATCGTCAGGTAGAACTGGGACGTACGTGACGATGATGATCTGGGGTCAAGTCAAGGTGAGAGCTTTCCGACCATATAAGGACCAAGGGTATTCATATCCTGCTAAAATGCCTACCGAATTTTCAAGGTTTACACAAAGTTGACGAGATTATGGGCCTGTTTCACAATCTTCAAATAAGTGTCGAATAGCTTAATCGGAAGTTTTGTCGTTGCTTACTTTACTTTAGCTAAATTACACATTTTACTAGCTACGTTTCACAATCTACTGATACGTGTCAGTTAATTTGTTGTCTTCCTGTTGTTGTGTTGTGTTGACAAAACTTCCGAATATCCGCTATCCGATACATAGAAGATTGTGAAACAGGCCCTTAACGTTGAAAGTGATAATGTTTTTGCTACTTAAATGTTGTAAAAACTTCGCTATGTCTATTATTATCTACGTACATCAATATTTGTTCCGTGCTTTTACATTGGTACTTTGTTTCTTGCATAGAAATTGTGACGCTGCCCACTGGCAACTCGTAAAAAGGCCCGAGGCTAAGCCTTATTCCAAGTAAAAAACAAAGAAATTATTTTACCGTGATTAGGTCGAGCATATTACCTACTCCTGCACTTCCACACATCTCTTCTTCATCGTTTTCTTATATAAAAATTGCAATTCTAATGTCTCGCTAAAACTTGAGAACGGCTGGACGGATTTGACTAATTTTGGACTTGAAATAATTGTGGAAGTTTATGGAAGATTTTAAGGTGAGAAATATTTATAGAAATGGCATACAGTAGGTAAAGTAACAGTTCACAAAAGTGACAAACGCAAAATTGCGCATTGCGCAAACTTACATGTGTAATAAAAATTGCGGGAATAATACTAAAATCAACGATTGAATTTTCCCACACTAACTGTTCACTGTATTCAATTTGTCAAATATTTATAGATAAAGGTAGGTATGCTCTAGAAGGTTGCGTGTCCTCGGTAATCCTCGTAACAGACAAACAAACAATGGAGCGCGAGCGGTGCGTCATAAAAGTGCTAATTTTAATTTTATAGCACACATCCAATTGGTGCCAGTAAAAAAAGTTTATTGGAGTCGCATCCTGACTGCGAGGTCGCCATTAAAAAGTTTTATAAAAGCTTCTGATGGCGAATTTTTGGTGGTCAGATTTTTGGTGGTCCCGTCCCTAGTAAAATACTAGGGACTAGTATAATATTATTCCACTTCCGATTACCTAACATTACAATTAGTGCATTCTACTAGCACAGTCAAAACGAAATTTTCATTATTTTCATTCGCATTCTGTTTTTTTAACACCACTATGATCATTTGTAACTGTTTTCACCCTTGTTCCACACGCAACTGTCATGTGTCAAAAACTATTAAAAACGCTAAGAATTATCACGCGTGGCGTGAGCCATTTCGCATAATTTTACCCCTAAATAAGATAAAATTAGCAATTTTTGACGTTTACAAGAATTTGATTTCATTGATTTGATGTTTTATTTTTAGGTTATCATAGAGTAAATTTATTATAGATTAATTTAATTTGTTGTTGTTAATGTTTATTTCATATAGAAATATAATACAATAAAGCTAAATTTTATAATGTCGTACGGGAATAGTCGTTTTTCATGCATCGTCTGTCAATTCCATGGAAAAACGAAGATTGCCGACAGACATTATGAAGTTTTACTGGATAAATATAGGAGACACAACTTCGTTTTAATGTCCCTCGGCAATTATCGTTTATATGTCGAAGTGACAGACGATGAATGAAAAACGAGTCCCGAAAGACATTAAGAACATTTATTTAATCGAGGTAAAATATCTCTGTAGTCGACGTTCGTTCAGTCGACGGACATGGACTATGATTACCTTCAAGAGAAATGTCAAAATTTAACACCAGCTGTCAGTTGTTCCACTAGTCACAAAAACTGCTGAAAAAGAAATTTTTGAAATTTTCAATAATTTCGTTACTTATTTAATTAAAGAAACACCATTTTGTGGTAAAAATTATCGTAGCGTTTTGGGCAAAAATAGCGTTTACTGGAACACGCTAGATGTAAAATAATATCTTTATAAAATTTGCCCTCTGTGCCAAGTGGTCTCATATTAGATAACATTGACATTTGACTTCCTTACTTATAAAATTATTTAGGCAACGGCTAACGGCATTCCATGAAAAGTTACTTGACAGACAAAGACAGCAACATTGAGTAGCTTATGTATTGTGCAAATATTTTTATTAGTACCTATGTGGGTATAATAGCTCTAATTAGGTAGCTACATTGTAAGACAAACTGAAACCCACGATTTAATTCTGTAAAGAGCTAATTAATCATATCAGCTTCATCCTGAACCCTGACGAGTGCTAAAACGCCAACACTAAAGCTAGGACTTAAATGAAACATATCATACATACCGATGATTATAAAACTAAGGATGGGATGTGACGACATTTGACAGCACAAATCTTCATACAAGAAAAAGTTACGCCATCTTGATTTCACCATATCTCAAATGTCAAAATGGCCCCAGAACCCCCAAAAGTGGTCCCATTTAAGCGGGGACAGTTTTTGCCTCGACATGCTTCGTCTATAATATGTACATCTATGATGCATACCCATAAATGTACCGATATGTAGGTAAGCTTCGTAAGAAAATTTCATTTACCTCTCCTATTTAAATCAACCAACCAAGTGCCATGATAGTCTAAGAATAAAATGTTTACAAAAATGTGTCGCAGTCATACTGTTGCTTGACCTCAATGGAAATGTATTTTTACCTGAAAACGTATCGAAGATGGCCTAAAAATGAAGTGTCATATTAATATTAGTCATGAATCTATAAGTACCAGATTTTCGAAATTATTTAATAAGATAGTGTTAGCAAAAATAAGTATCATATAAGGGGTTAAGTATATTTACTTGTACTATTATGTATTCTGTGGTATATTGCTAAATAAACTGCCGAGTGGAAGTCGGACTCGCGCGCGAAGGCTTCCGTACAAAAACCACGTTCGATGACGTCATAATTTTTTGTTTAGTTATTTTCCAAGTTCTTAATATTACGATTTTTGTTCATTCCTATTAATATTATTATTTCCACGCCCTAGGGGCTGAAATTGAGACCTAATTATGTACAACGTAACACATATATATACCAATTTCCTGAAATAAACTATTCCTATTCGTTGTATAGGAGCCCCACTAAAAATATAATAATATAATATTATATTATAAATGATCATATTTATTTTATTCCTTTTTTTATTTGTTATTATAGCCTCAACAGAAACACATCATCTGAAAAATTTCATGAGATACAGCCTGGTGGCAGACAGGCGGACAGACGGGACCCTATTACTGACTCCGCAGTCCATTCGACACCGGAGTCTTAGTAATAGGGTCCCGTTTTTAAGCTTAGGGTACGGAATCCTAAAAAACTGAGAAAAAATTCTTATGAATTTTATAATCATTGTTATCAAAAACTCTTTGTTTAGTTATACAATTTAATTAAACGTTCAAACAACACAGAATACCTATTTTATATTTATACCAGAATAGGTATTTAAAAAAATAATACAATCATTTTTATAACGTTCCATTTCAATGGTAACACAATGTTTTATTTTCAAAATATGTAATACGGCAAATAATTAACGCAACACTTATCTTTCTTTCCAGATCGCGTAGTTAACCGTGAAGACTTCCCGGAGACATCGGTGCCATTGTTCAGTGATATTTAATCTTAGGACCTAGTTTTATATTGGAAAGTTACCAAAAACCGCGAAGCTGGCTCCGTACAAGGATATTATGACGAGCTTGAGCTCGGCCGTGCCTACCATTAAATGTGAAGACACGTCGCCTTCGCCGACTGCAGCCGTTGGAAACGAGGAGGACTCGGGAGCTTCCCTTAGTGTTAATGTGAACTTGAGTGCCGCGATGATGAATCTCTTGGCCGCGGAAGGTGGTACCACCACGCTGAGGACGCCCGAGATCGTGAATGACGTGATAACCATGACCAACCCGCTGGATCAGTATAACTATGACAAGACTTCTAGCTTTAAGGTGAGTTTTCACCCGACTACGGCGAAGCCAAAAGGAAGGGTAATTATATTGTGGCAGTCTATGTATGTATGTTTCCTACATACTACTAAATACTGATCTAATTTTAATGAATAAGGTGTCAATATATTTGTAACTAGCTTTATCCCGCGGCTTCGCCCGCGTAAAGTATCCCACCGCCCACGGGAACACTCTACTCCCACTCTACTCTTTCAGGATAAAAAGTAGCCTACATGTTATATCCGAGCTCAAACTACTAGTTACCATACCAAATTTCATCAAAATCCGTTTCAGTAGTTTTTGCGTGAAAGTGTAACAAACATCCATCCATACATCCTCACAAACTTTCATATTTATAATAGTAGTAGGATGTTGACACCACGTTCGTAGTCGGGTTATAGTTTTTAACCTTTGTTTTTTTTAAAGACGACGAGCAAAAGTATCATCATCATCACCGAGGTTCTTCTCAATGTGAAAAGGTTTTGGCACTACTGTCATGTAGTGCACCACGATAGCCTACTGCAGACTAGCATCGTTATTCGGTTCATATTCAATACGCGTATTTTTATTTATTTATATGTAAATAGCTTCAGTAATATACAGGGTCATCCCATAAACAGTGAATCCAATAAAACAGAATCGTAGAGGTCTACGAAATAAACATTTCTTGAGTAATAAAAAGGAGACTGAACATCGTGGGCCCAAATGTAATATGGCTTGAGATATGTTTTAAAAAATCGTCTTTTTTTTTGTCCTAAAATATAAAAAATCAGCTCAATTCTCAATCTGGGAGCCAAGAAATCGATTTCATAATCGATTTCAGTATTACATTAAAATACTTTTCGCACAAGTCATTTTTAATTGTCAATTTTGTCATAGGCCGTTGACGTTTTGACTTTTGATTCACTCGTTTCGTGTTTTCTAATGCGTTTCATGTTGTTGCGTTTTAAGTGCCTTCCTAGATAGTTTTATTTTCAACGACCACTTCTTTAATTATTACAGAAGCCGGGTCACAAAACTTGAAAATATTATTATTTTAGTCTACGGCTGTTGTAGAGGAAATACAGCAAACATATTCTTATGTACGCTTCTATTGTAATTGCATAGTAATTAGTAAGCAGACGAACTGTTGAAGCATGCTGAGTGCTCAATGCTCATGTTACGTGTATATATAATATTATGGTACCTTAGCTGGACAAGGTATCGAGATCATATTGCTCCACCTGGATAATTTCTTGACGACATTTTAATCTTTATATAAGACGAATAAACTATATACATTACATTAAAATAGTTCTGTTTTCTGTTCCTTATAAATCTATTCCTGTTATATCTTTATCGTTTTTAAGTCCATTATAATAATCAATAATAATAACCTATTATTATGACTTTTCACGCATTCTCCACCTAATATACTGTGTTAAAATGTTTATATCATTGGTATTGAAACATAATAGCTCCCCACACCGATTTCGGTGACGGTGGCCAGTTTCATTGAAACCAGGCCAGCTACGCAGGAGTTATTTTATAGTGCCCAAGTGTGTGCGCAGTACACAAGAACACTCTCCCTTCCTTTACTCTCGTAACCCAGTGGGACGGATAACCGACACGACTGGCGAGAGATCAGGCGCAGGTCCGACTTTTTTACATGCCCATCCGACGCATGGATCATCTTTCTTGTCAGACAATCAGGTGATCAGCGTGCATTGTCCTAACCAAACTTGGAAACAATTTTTGTTGTTCCAATGCGGGAATCGAACCCACGACCTCCAAGTCGAGAGCCAAGCTCTAAACCACTAGACCACGGAGGCTGTTGAAAAATTGAAACATAACCTCACTTTCACTAAACAGCTCATAACTTTGTTCTCAGATTGCCAAAAGTTACAGAATTTTCCACAAGGCTTTCATTAATCTAAATCTATCTAGTTATATATACCAGCTTTATCTTATTACACTCTTAGTCCAAGAATGTATGAAATAGTTTCAATGTCCTTTAAGTCCTCTTAATATCATTTGAATGCAAAATTATATCCTTTTTATTTGATTCTTACTAAATATACTCTTAAATAGCAATTATTTGACCTTTGCCACTTGCAATTGCAGTGGGAAGCTAATTTTAATACGTATATAAGTATCAATTAACCTTGTGTACGTTACGTTCAAACGATTTTGAATTCATTTCCTATTATAATTAACACTAAACTTGCAATCATCACTTCGCGGTACAAACACTCAGTTTTATATTTTTTTTATTCAAAGTAGGTATATAGTGAAGATTCATGTCTATCTTATCTCATTCAAAGTAAATTTTTAAGGTAGGTAGATTTGGTGTTTCAGTACCTAGCTACCTAAAGCCAGTTTAATATTCAATCGGCAAAATTAACCTAATGTTATGTCTGTCTGCGTAAAAAACAAAAGCATATTTTTAATGTGCAAAGCGCAATACAAGATTTTACGCTTATTGCGCAATGTTAGCTACTATATTTTATTATATATTATAATATATAATAAAATTATAACACCGCCACTAACGTCCGCACTACCCACTGGGGCTCAGTTTTCACCAGCACGGTTAGCAAAATCACCATAGAAATGTGTTTTGTGGGAAAAATTTTGTGGGAATTGTGGAAGCCCCTAATCCCAGATCTCCAACTGAGCGAGGTGGTATGCTCGGTCAGGCCGAAGCCCACTTGTATGCAATTCAGATGTCGTATATATAGTGCCGATCTTAGAAAACTTCGATAGCGCGATCCAGGATCGTGGCGCTTATGGGTCCGCCACAGTTTCTTTCTACGGAAGAATAGACAAAATGACAGATTGACAAAGGAAAGCTGTCATTTTGTCCTTATTATTATCAGTCATTACTATTCTTGTGTCGACAAAAAGCATATATAAACGCAAGATACCTCTGTGGCTCAGTGGTTAGCGCGTCGGCGCTCAAGTCGGACGTTGCAGGTTCTAATCCTGCCAGGGAACATGGTTTTCTGTGTTCCTGGGACATGGATGTGTATTAAATATGTGTATTATATAGTAAAAGTATTAAATATAATATGTATATCGTGTAGTATAAAGGTATTATATATATTTCAGTTGTCTGGTACCCGTAACACAACTTCTTCGAGAACTTAGCACGGGATCAGATTGACGTGGTGTGAAAGCGTACATAGATATTATGTTTTTCTATGGTGGTCATGCTAAGCGAGTAACCATAGATTATACACACATGTATAATCTATGGTTCTCACCTCAATGCGAGTTTAACCTTCGTTTAACCACGCTACCGTACTGCGGGTTGTCATAATAAATCCTTGAACGAGACTTTCATGATAAGACCACATCTATAATGGCAATTAGGTTAGAAGCTTAATCTTAATTAACCTCGCAGCAAAATCGATAGATGCAAAATCCTTGTGCTATTGCATGCGACTGTTTGAATACAAACAAGTTGAGTTATAACTAGTGACGAAGTTGCATAATAAGGCGCCATGCAATTTAACGTTAAATTGTTATTGAATAGTTTTAATGGAAAATTTTGAAACCTCCGAACAAAATATGATTTAAAGACTTGTTCTGTCTCTGTATCAAGGCTACATCGTTAGTAGCGTGGGGTTCCTATAACTTCATTCCGATTTGCTTCACGTACCACTTACCTTTGAAGACCCTCATCTAAATCCCTACCTATTAGGTATACAAGCTAGGGCTTCTCTATGAAGGAGAACCAGCCTTTGTCACTGAAAGTCTATGTTTTTAGCTCTTCTGAAGTCCTTAAATAAAGTTATAGAGCTTGCCATATGCACATAATGGAGGTTCAGCACATCGTAAAAGGAGTCTACATAGAGGATTTAACTTTCTTTTTCTTTTATTAAGAGGAACAGTAACAGCTACACTATGCACTTAAATAACACAATATTAAATGTAAGTTACAATAATAATAGTGTAGGCCACAGCACTGTCCACAGATTACCAAAAAATGTTTATGTGTCTAGTATATTATACTATATACACCTAGTCCTGCCATAAATACTGAAACAAAGAAAAATCAAATTTTCTATTGCAAATAACATTTATTACATTTACAGTGTGTTAGTTTAATACATAAATATAACACAATTAAAATATAAAAAGCTTATTCGAAGTGGTCTCCATTGGCTGCAATACAGTACAAAACTCAGTACAAAAACAGTAAAATACTCTATGCTATATATATAAATACTATGGGAAAATTCCTCACTGCCAATCGTACGTTTTGTTTTAGGGACTCCAAATTATTATGGCGTTTAGAGCAAACCGTACTCTCTAAAACTGACCATAAATCATAATCCAGCGGATTAAGATCGTGACTAGACGACGGCTAGTCTCTAGCCGTCGTCTAGTAGCTCTGATGAAGTCCGAAACGTTCGTTTCCAACCAAGACTGCGTAGACCGAGCTTTATGACCCGGCGCCGAGTCTTGCTGGAAGGACCGTTCTTGGTTATTGAACATGGTGTTGTTAAGGGGCTTCACTACCTTCTCAAGAATAGTATCTTGATACACTTGAGCCGATGTTTTGATACCTTTTTCACAAAAGTATGGCTCAGTCACGCCTTCATAGCTAATACTCCACCAAACCATCACTGAAGTCGGATAGTGCCCACGTTGCACTCTGTCGACTAATTGGGAAGCTTCCTTAGAGCTTTGAGCATAGATACGGTCATTTTGTTTGTTAAAATGTTGCCCAATTGTAAAATTTTCTCATCCGTGAACAAATTTTTTCCTTTGCGTACCGCTTCAGTAGTTGTTTCGAATTTACCACCCTATTCTTTTTTAAATTATCAGTTAAGAAATGACCAGTCACGTCTCTTATAGGCTGCAAGGCGATATGGTTCTAGGTGCTATCTTCATCTCCCGAGATAAAATATTTTTACCACCTGTTTCGTACGAATACTACGTGGACGGCCAGATTTTTTTCTGTCACAAACAGAGGAGGTCTCATTGTACCTATTAATAGCCCGGTACACAAACATTTTAATATGCTTGTGGTATATTTCATCGGCACCTTTCACACACTCCATTATCAAGTGGTGAATATTCTCCACCACACCACACTCATCACAATTAAGAGAATTAGATATTTTAATCATACAGCTATAGTAACTACAAGGATAATGACCCGATCTTAAACGAAATGCTAAAACAGTATCTCTTCATGCATGTTAAAAACCTATTGCATACATACAACATATTGCATGTTAAAAACCAAGGTATCCGAGGAGGCTGACTCTGAATAACTTTTGTACCAAATACCTTTTTCCTGACTTCTTTTATTAAAATATTCATTAAACATATCACAGCATAGTCTCTTAATATTAGGTAGGTGTTCTGAAAAATATGGTTTAATAATGTACGGAATTCCCTCTACACTTTCCAATTTGGTTAATCTGTCAGCCTCCTCGTTACCATGAATACCCACATGCGATGGAATCCATTGCAACTTCAGAGTAATGCCCATAGCTTTTAACGATTCTACATCGCGTATAATTTTGAAAGCTATCGAAACACCTCTGTAACCAGAGGTGCATCGAGCTATATGTTGCAAAAAGCTTTTGATATCACAAAAAATCACGATTCGAGATCTGTTTACATTACCAGCATACTTAATAGCTTCTGAAATTGCAATGAGCTCCAACGACATAATGGATACCATAGCATGTGTTTTATACAATTTCGTATTACCTATCACTGCATCATATACGGCCATTCCTTTACCACTATCACTCATAGATCCATCCGTAAATATTTTGTGCCAATAAATATACTTGACATTAATTTCTTCAAAAAAATTATTTTTAAGACTATTATGTTCAAGATCCTTTTTACGTTCTGTTACACACTCAATACTAAAATTAATAAACTCATTTTCATAATAATAAGATATATAAACATATATAGTGGGGCAGTAGAATGAATTTCCAAATTTTTGCATTGATTAAAAATGCATGTACAAAGAGAGGTCTACTTTTACGTTGCCAATAAGACTCAGTCATTAAAGAATTAAGTTTTTCGATTTTAAGTATTGTCACATTGTCTGCTAACGAAAAGTTTTTCAAACAAAATTTAAAGGCCAAATATAACCTACGAATGTTTAACGACGGTATTCCTAGTTCACACTCCATAACGTGTATGGGAGTACATTTTATAAAATGCCCGATAACCCTTAACGCCGTGTTTTGTAACCGATCGAGCTTACATAATTGATTTTTTGCACAGTTGCCATACAGAAAACTTCCATAGTCAATTCTGCTCCGTATAATAGATAGGTATAGCATCCGTAAGTGGTTTGGATGTACCCCCCATTGAGGTCCTGTTAACACTTTTAGTAATTTAAAAATTTTGAGGTCCATTCTATAACTTTCAGAATATGTTCATTCCATAACAATGCGCGATCTAACCATAAACCTAAATACATAATATTTTCAACAGTTTCTACCTTTTTATTATTAATACTTATGTTCAAAATATTCTTGCTACGGCCCCTACTAAATAAAATTAATTTTGATTTATCAGAAGAAAGTTCAAGCCCTAAAAAATCCAAATATTCGACCAGACTATTCAAAGATACCTGCATCCTCCTATCACCTAGCCGCACATCGCTATCAGGAACATAAAAAACAAAATCATCCGCGTACTGAACTACGATTACATCTGATATTATTTCTTTACAAATTTTATATGTAGTGATGTTAAACATCAAAGCTGAAATTCGGTCACCTTGAGCCAATCCTCTATGTGTCAAAAACGACAAAATATAATTGCATAAGAAGTATCCAACTCCCAACGCGTCTAATCCACGTACAACTTCATCGATAAGAACATTATTGTATGAGTTCTGAATGTCTAAAAAACAAGCCACAGTGGGCTTATTATTTGTTAAACTAATCTGCACGTCTGACACAAGTTGAGCTAAACAATTCAAACACGATTGACTTTTTCTAAAATCTGAACTATATGGGGATATGATCTTATTTTGTTCCATAAACCACTCCAATCTTGTACCTATCAAATTATGTAATATCTTACAAAGGCATGATATAAGAGAAATTGACCTTATTTTCTGTTCGCAATTTAAATTATTAGATGTAAGTTTTGGTATAGGTATAACAAAAATTGAACGCCATTGTTTCGGAACATTACCACTCGAGTAAGTACTATTATATTAATTGAGTAAGTATAGTCTGGCAATTTGTGGCAAAAAATAAATCATAGAATATGTAATAGCGTCTGATCCAGGGGATGTATCTTTTTTTTTTCATACATCTCATTAGTTCACTAAGAGTAAATGGTAGTTCTAATACATTATTACGTGATCGGCATAACTAGTAATACTCGGCATTTGATTTATGATTTTATCAGGTGCCAAAGACCGTAACAATTCATTTAATTTATTATTTGAAACGTTAAAATATGAAGATTGTTTTCTACCTTTGTACCAACGCATTTTCTTCCACGTCTCCATCACCGATGTGGCTTCGTTAATACTGCAGTAAAACTCCCTATAACTATCTATCTTAGTTTTTTTATCAACTTACTAGCTTCTGTAGTCTTATTTTCCAATTTTGACATGTTATCGGGAGTTGGGTTCCTTCTAAAGTGTTTCAATGCTAGTCTTCGTTCTGCCACAGCTTTCGATAAATTTGAATTCCAATAATGTCTAGGTTTAAATTTTTTGTTTGGATCTAAATTAAATTTTATTAAGGGTACGTTATTAGACACTGAAATATTAATTGCGTTTTCGAAACAATCATAATCATCTTGATTATTAGACATTATTAGATAATTCAAAGATAGAAAAAAAGGTTAATTAAATCACTACTGTACTTATCCCAATTTGCCTTCTTCAAATTCCTTTTCTTAAATACATAAATTTTCTCTTGGTAACTATATCTGACCTTAATAATTAAATAATCACTCCCCAAATTCTCATTAAACACATTCTATTTAAAATTCATTGCGATATCAGTATTTACGAATGTTATATCAGGCGAAGAATTCTGAACTGTTCCATCCACCAACTTAACTCTAGTGTTCGTTCCATCGTTTAAAGTAATAAAACCACCGTCTAAGGATGAATTCAACAGCTGATTCCACGCTGGTCTATCTTGTATGACCCGATTGTGTGATGGCCATTAAAGTCACCACTTATAAGTGTCTTTTGAATTGATGAAGGGCAATATACAGCTATTATGTTATTCAATTGCTTGCAATTAATATTTTTTACATGTAACACTTCTATCCCTGAATTTCCCATATTAACTGGGCACATGTATGCACGTGTTGATCCATGAGTAACAATGGTCACACCTCCATAACCATCACTTCTGTCATTTCTGTAAATATTATAACCAGTAATTTTATAATTAAATTTCGAGTCAAACCAAGTTTCAGTTACTATAGCTATATGAACTTTTTCCTGTACTAATAAATTCTCAAAACTAATTAATTTTGGATTTAAACTTTGTGAATTCCATTGCAAAATATTTGTTTCAAAATTATTAATAGAATTAGAACTCATCATAAACCTAAAACTTAAAAGTTTTTTAAAAACAATTCCATCATTAAGCATGGTATAAACAAAATTCTTAATTTCACTTAAAATTACTTTCAATATTAGTATACATCTATCTATCCTTGATTCTCTGAAATATTTTTCTCCATGCAAGCTTCCAACTTCCTTCTTCTTTCCATTCGTTTCTTCATTACCTACGTCTTTTATCATTTCAATATCGATATCAAAGTCATTAATCCAATCGAAATCTTGTCTTTGATTTTTCTTTCAGTTTATTCTTTCAGGTCTTATCTTTTTTTTTCACTAAGCCGCATTTAAATAATGTGGACTAAATATTGAAGCATTTAAATCCGGAGGGTCATTACACTGATTACACTGAGGTTCCTCATTTAGGTACTGTTAATATTATAGATTCGTGAATTCTGTTGGTAATGGTGGAAACTCTGTAATATTGGAATAATTGTGTGTACCAAATACGCCGCCTTTGATTTTTATTTGCATAATAACTTTCAAGCGCTTTTTTTATAAGTAACACTATTCTCACTCATGATCTTCCGGATAAATTGTTCCTTTTTAAAAAAGGGACTACATTTAAATTCCTTTATTTCACAATTTCCATGTCCCAAACAGCATTTAGGACAAACAATTTTACCTAACGAACAAAATTTTCTTATGTGACCGAATCTCAAGCAAGCTGAACATTGAGTAACAGGAAAATAGTATGTTTCAACCTGAAGTCGGCAGCCATAAGCAGTAATAACTCTGGACGTTTATCATTTTTAAAACATAATCTTACAGACTCGCTGTCAACCCATTTACCATGCTCATCCATACGTTTCAATCTTTTTAAAGACACAATTTCTTCAGCACTCAAGCACTTTTTTTTCAGACATCTCAATATCGATCCCCTTAACAACTCCATAACATAAATTTAATTGATCAGTAAACTGGCATGTTATATTCATATCCTTTATTTTTGAACATTTTGAATGTGGAAATATGGATGCAAGCCCCAAAGGGAGATCTTTGACCGAGCGAGGTGGTATGCTCGGTCAGGCCGAAGCCCACTTGTAGTAATTTCAGGTGTTGTATATATACCGTCGATCTTAGAAAACTTCGATAGCGCCATTCAGGATTGTGGCACTAATTGGTCCGCCACAATTTCATAAGATTTTCCGCCTGCTCTAAATTATCAAAGTGGATAAATACTTTATAAGCACTTTTGTACCTAATCCGAATAATATTTTTGATGTTTTGATCACGTAATAATTTAGCGAAAGCCATTTGTTTAGGTAGGACTTCCAATGATCTCAAACATATTCCATTAGCACTTTCACGATTTTTGTTTAATAAAGAAAAATTTGTAGATTAATATTCCTTACTTAACAACGTAGCATCCGGTGAATCGCTTCTTAACAACCTGTTACTTTTTCTTCGCGTCACATTAATAAAACTATCATCATTACTGTCTCCACTGCTTTCTCTCATTCTTTTCTGCAAACAAACAAATTTAATCACTAGTCATCATATCACACTGCTCATTTTGTAAATGTATATTGTAATCCGTCATCTGTTCAAGTTCTTTTTCACAATCGTCCAATATTTCGCTGTAATTTTTATCATTCCCCTCACTATTAATCTCCTCTTCCATACTAATAACTTAACACAAGTGTTACACGTACGTCACGATAAACAATAGCTACGCGCAACACACTGTACACTAATAATAACTGTCTCTGTGTCTGTAATAACTGTCTCAGCATATATATGATCATGTAAAATGAAGCAGCATATATAGCAGTAGCAAAAAATTACATTTAGCAACAACAACAATACACTGCGACTACCACCTAGTCTTATAAACAAATGTAAACTGATGCCATTATTATATGCTCGCGCGCTCGCGCACTGGTACCCACACTTTTTGCACCGGTATTATTATGATATAAACTTGATGCAAAACTAGTTCGGGGTGGACATTCCGAACTGGAAATGATATACAAACAAAAGAGTGTAACTAAATTAAATCGAATTATATTACAAATTATATGAAATTAGAATAGTAAAATACAGTAATAAATCTAAATTAAAACCTGATAACATTTATAATAATAAGGAATTATAAGAAATAATGTAAAATAAAAAAAATTAATAAAATAGAAATAAATAGTAATGTAATAAGAGAAATAAAAATGAATGCAGTAAATGTTAATGTAGTGACAAATGTAAAGGAAACGTAAAGGAAATGTATAAATTTAAGTAAGAAATAGAGTTGTATAAGTAAGCAAGGAAATGTAATAAAGAGAAAGAATTCAAGAAAATGTAAAAATGTGAATGTGAATGTAAAAGTTAATGTAAAGTAAATAGTTAATAGGATGTTAAAAGATATAAACGTAAGAAACGGCAAAAGAAAAGTAGTGTAAGTAAATGTTGATGTGGTGACAAATGTAAAGGAAATGTAAAAGAAATGTATAAATGTAAGCAGGAAATAGAGCTGTATAAGCAAACAAAAATGTAACAAATAGAAAGAATCCAAGAAGATGTAAAACTAAACGTAAAAGTTAATGTAAAGTAAATAGTTAATAGGATGTAAAAGATATAAATGTAAGAATAAAAATGTAATAAGTAATAAGAGAAATGTAGAATATGACAGTAAAGAAATGGAAATGTAATAACAAAAATTGTAATTAAAAATAAAACATAAAATGTAATCAAAAAACAAAGCAAAAAATTGGCCCTGCTTACAGTAGGGGGAACAAGGAAAAAAAAAAAAAAAAAAAAACACTGTACACAGACTCAACTTTAGACGCGCGCTCACAGCGAAGGTGAGCACGGGACTGACCCCACTCCATTTTAATATCGCAAAATATTGTACAATCTATTGTCGCCTAAATGAGAAAGTTCAATGAACAATCATATACAAATGACAGATTCCAAATTCAAATGGAATATTTTGTATATTTTTAATTGTAACAGTATTTATGGCCAGACTAAGTATACAAAATAGAGAAATCACAACAGCTTCCGTGGTCCAGTGGTTTAGAGCTTGGCTCTCGACTCGGAGGTCGGAGGTCGTGGGTTCGATTCCCGCATTGTAACAGCAAAAAATGTTGTTTCCAAGTTTGGTTAGGATAATGCAGGCTGATCACCTGATTGTCTGACAAGAAAGATGATCCGCGTCGGATGGGCATGTAAAAAGTCGGACCTGCGCCTGATCTCGGTCTGTCCGTCCCACTGGGTATCGAGAGCAAAGGAGGAGAGAGTGCTCTTGTGTACTGCGCACACACTTGGGCACTATAAAATAACTCCTGCGTAGCTGGCCTGGTTTCAATGAAACCGGCCACCGTCACCGAAATCGGTGTGGGGAGCTATTATTATTATACAAGATAGACTATATTATATTATATACTTACTACAGCACATGAAAATTGTCAAAGGAGACAAGGTAGTACGTTAGTTACAGATCCCCCCCCCCCCCCCCCCCCCCACCCCCCTTCTACTGAGAAGAGACGAGAACCCCAATTCTCGTAATTAACTAACACTTTCATTTTGCTTGTATTGAATTTATAAATAAATCGCCTTCATATCATAAACAAATTGAGTGTGTCATTTGAGTTTGGACCAATCAAAACCGGTTTGACGTTTTGATTTGACGCTTATGAGAATACCAATTTGCAGCTTTAACATACTAACGCCTATCGGGACTGGATTGTAACTGTATTATTGCAGGATTTAATTAGCAGAATTGACCTTCTGCGCTCCAGTAGTGACCATGTAGTAGTGGCCTATGATGACGGACTGCCGAATAACGACTAAACAGTAAATAGTCACAGCTGAGTCACATGCCATTGTACGCGTTCACGCTCCAAATTCCGTAACATGAGCCTATACGAACAATACGGGACTAGACCGTACTATGCACTTTATTATTCGCAATTACAAAGAGACCAAGGTCATAAGGGAAATCCCTGTTTATTTATATATTACTAGCGTCCCGCCCCAGCTACGCATGTATTATACATAATATAAGCCTTCCTATTGAATTACTCGATCAGCTATTGCTGAAAACTGTATTAAAATCGGTTGAGTAGTTAAAAGATCCAAACGAATAGGACAGGGCATGACTTTATTTTATACTAATAATAATATTATAAATGTGAAATTTTATGCGAATGGGTTACTCACATAATATATGTTAATGTTTGTTACTCTTTCACGCAAAAACTACTGAACGGATTTTGATGAAATTTGGTATGGTAGTAGTTTGAGCCCTGGATATAACATATATAGGCTACTTTTTAGTAACACACATAGGCTACTTTTTACGCGGGCGGAGCCGCGGCCAATAGCTAAAGCTATGTAAATATTAAAAATGTGTCGATTTATCCACATTGGGTTTTATATAAAACGTTTACCATCACGTAATAAAATAACTTGCAATCAATGAGTCGTGGGATATCGTTGAATATAGCTAGCTTTCTCACATTGAGAAGATACGCCTTCGTTAATAGTAGAAACATTAGAGGTCGATTATATTGTTGATGGTTATCAAACAATACCACGTAAAGTGCTTTTTATAGCAGCCAGGGCTTTTATGCAGTTTCTTTAGGTAGGTTTAAAAAATAACAAATAAAAAATTTGTCTGTTATGTTCCAGAACGGAAGTTGTAACGACTCCAACTCGTCCATGTCCAACGGTTCCTCCGCGACCTCACCGGCCTCCGGCACTCCGCCCAGCATACAGAAGGTAAAACATAACTGTGGGCCTAGCATGAGCACTTGACAGCGGCGTATCAAATGTTCCTGCTAGGCCCCCTAACATTTAACATATCCCTGAGATTATAATACGAGGGCTGCACTAAAAGTATCGGGAATGGAATATTTCCACTGTTCCTGTCATATTAAAATCTTTTTAATTTAAAACTCCTTGGTTTTAAAAATCGAATACCGTTTATTTATTTAAAAAAAGATTCTCGGTCTTGTCACAAGGTCTTGTCAAACTTGTTTAGTCGTTTAGAAAATGGAATTGACTCGAGAAAATTCTAGAGCGATGATTTATTATGACTTTCGAAGTGGTTTAACAGAAAAACAGTGTGTTGACCGGATGATTTCTGCATTTGGTGATGAAGCCCCATCCAAAACCACAATTTATCGCTGGTTTGCTGAATTTCAACGTGGACGTGTCAAGCTCAGTGATGATCCCCGTCAAGGTCGTCCAAAAACTGCAGTCACCCAAGAAAACGTTGATGCTGTGCGTAAGCTGATTGAGGAAGATCGACATGTGACATACCGCGAAATTCAGGCAACTTTAGACACTGGCATGAGTCAAATACAAATAATCTTGCATGAACAATTATTAGGTGTAAAAAAGTTGTTTTCCCGATGGATACCGCATTTGCTCTGTGAAGAGCAAAAAGCGGCTCGCGTTACTTGGTGCGTCAGAACTCTCGAAAGATTCCACGCAGGATCCTCAAGTGCTGTATACAACATCGTATTAGGTGACGAATCCTGGATATACGCGTACGAACCCGAAAAAAAAAACCACTAGTTTGGGTGTTCGAAAATGAGTTAAAGCCAACAAAAATTGTTCGTTCACGGAGTGTTGCAAAAAAAATGGTGGCCACGTTTGTCTCCAAAACCGGCCATGTTGCGACTATTCCTCTTGAGGGACAAAGAACGGTTAATGCAGAATGGTATGCTAACATTTGTTTGCCACAGGTCGTTTCTGAACTCCGTAAAGAGAACTGCAACCGCCGCATCATCCTCCATCACGACAATGCGAGTTCTCACACCGCGCACAGAACAAAAGAGTTTTTAGAGCAAGAAATCATAGAATATTAGACCATCCGCCGTACAGCCCCGACCTAAGCCCTAATGATTTCTATACTTTCCCTAAAATAAAGAATAAATTGCGTGGTCAGAGATTTTCATCACCTGAAGAAGCTGTGGACGCCTTCAAAACGGCCATTTTGGAGACCCCAACTTCCGAATGGAATGGTTGCTTCAATGATTGGTTCCATCGTATGGAAAAATGTGTCAAATTTCGCGGAGAATACTTCGAAAAGCAATAAATACATTTTTAAATAGTAATGTTGTGTCACTTCCTTGATTCCCGAAATTTTCAGTGCCGCCCTCGTATACGAATGACTTCGTCGAGCAAATAATTGTAAAAAGGTTCTTACATGTTTGTTGTATATTATGTTTGTTACCTTTTTCATAATATGTGTGTGTGTGTGTGTGTGTCGTCATTAGTTGTATAGTATATTAGTTGATGTAGGTAGCGCTTGTGTGACGCTTGTGAGGTTACAAAATGTATCTTGCGGAAGACCGGCGCTGAGTATGCCATGGTGTGTAAGCATTGCCGAGCTTGAGCCAATTTGCAGGTGCTAATTAAATTTAGTTTAAATGTTGATGTATGTAGTTTAAGTTCTTTGTTGCAAATAAACTTTTATTTATTTATTTATTATTTATTCACGATTTTTCTCAGAAAGTACGTTAGTTTAATCTTTTTTTAGATACAGCTAACGACATATTATTATTAAGTAGGTACCTAAGCTAGTTTTATATTTTCTATTAAAAGACCATTTCAAAGCCCTACAGGTGTACTATCGAACAAGTTGCCGCTCGACCAGGCATAAGATGAAAATCGCTTAACAGCGACGTGTAAATAGGCCACCCAGACCACGTCTGCAGTCGTTGCGGTCACTTCCTTCGTGTTTAAACATTTTGAGGCGTTGTAGTACCAAAGGGAAATGTTTAGAATCTGGTCAAGCAGGCAGTTTGTCGATATTGTACCTGGTATTAGTGGTATACATAATAATATAACTAAAAATTGAAATTTTTTTTTTTCGATTTGAATTAAATTAGATTTAACGAAAAAATTTAGGTGGACACAAAGTTGGGGTATATAATGTCATTTGAATAGGTTCGTACATAAGTAGGTATTCATCGTAGTCGTAGGTTACTGGTTAGTCGTACTAATTTTAAATTTATATATCACCTTTTCCCCTATTACCCCATTACGCTATGCCATTTAGCTTTATAGGGATTTCTAAACATGTCATAAATTATTCTGAACATTTACATAGATAATGTTGCTCTGAGATCAAAATGTTCCCGCCTTTTCTTTGTACACGTTATTTGGAGCACGGTAAAATTAAACACGCCTCGTGATCTCGCTTTAAAAATATCCGAACATTATCAACTAAGATTTGCCATTATCCATTAATGCCTATAGGATTATACCTGTTTTCACAATATCCTCACTGATTATAATATAAATACGAGAGTCACTCCGTCTGTTACGTTATCACGTATAATACAAGGGAACCGATTTTATGAATGAACGACGTCAGGACTCGGGACGTTGTTCTGTTGGAACTGTGAAGAATGAATTATAACTACACCTGCAAGTAACAACCCACATTAACCTACCCACGCCCCAAATAGCAACAGTGACAGTCAAGTGACACTAAACCCCGAATATATTTACGCTTCCGACACCGTTTGACAGCAAGGAACAGTTTGTATGGGAAATTTTCAAAATTAGCCAAATAGGTCCAACCGTTCTCGAGTTTTAGCGAGACAAGGAACTGCAAATGAAAAGGATGCTATGAGTAATAATGAGTAAATACCAACTAGCTAATAAGAATAAGTATTAAATAGTGGTTGGCAGTGACAGATATACATTTTACCTAGACTGTTATATGCTCCGTCAAGTCACGTAGGAACATCGCGTTTTTATTGTAAATTCCCGATCATACATTGGGGGAAGACCCTACCCCCGACCCGCCCCACAGTAGATATTCATTTCTCAATACACGATGTTGATACCTAATGCCATACAAAAAAGGGGTATCACAGACGGTGAAGACACTATAATATTTCATCGCTTGCCATACACTTTGTATGAAGTATAAATTTACTATGACAGATGGCTAAGATACAATATATTTTCATGTCAGTTGTTATGCACTGTAATATCAAATATTACCAGGCATCTTATGAAAAAACATTGTAAGTATTATCGGCGTCTGTGATACCTTTTACAGTATCCGGAAGATTAAGGGCCGGCTGACACTGGATCGCGACGCAAGTTGCCACTTGATTGATTTTTAAGATACCGATTCAAAATTGAAAGCAAACTCTCTAAATGAAACATGTATCTTCTTGCGGAGTGAATAAAGTTCAATTTTGAACAGCTATCTTTAAAATTCAGCACCGCGTCGCGCCTCGGTGTAAACTGATGCTTACAGTACATAAAGAAAGCACATCGACGCTTGAAAGGACATTCGGTTAGTGTGGGTATTGTAGTGACGTTGTATAGCGCTATATTCATGTACGGTGCCGCGGCCCGAGAGCGGAGTAGTAGGCAAAATTAAAAATGATTGACACTCTCGAAGGCCATAATTTTTACCACATTGGATCTGCAGATTCAGCTTGCAACCGTCTGTATGGCCCTTAACTTGTAAAGCTTTTTTCCTTGCAAATGTCACATTGGTAGTATTTGACACACAGCGTGTTCGGCACCTAAAACTGCCCCGGGGCAGGGCAGTCAAATGTGCACTAAAATAGCCAAATTATATCAATGTCAATATCTAAATCAGTGCTATAACATTGTCAAATATATATAACTAGTAGTCCGACACACGTTGTTGTGTCTTAACTATAAACATCCAATATTTCTCAACGTTTAAACTTTCCCTGAACTTTCACAATAATTTTTCAAGATCAATATTAACCAAATCGGTCCAACCGTTCTCGAGTTTTAGCGAGACATTGGAATGTTAACCCATTTTTAGGGTTCTGTAATACTCAGGGAACCCTTATAGTTTCGCTCTGTCCGTTCGCTTGTCTGTCTGTCCGCGCTTCTAGATTCTGTAATTATGAATATAAATTTATAAAATTTTGTACTTATAGTTAAAAACTGTGTATAGATATTGGTTTTGGCATTATAAAATAATAATAATTTTACATTTTAGGGGTGGCTCTCCATGCGCGTGAAGTGGGGATGAAATTTTTTTTTCATTCTACCCCATTGTGTGTGGTATCGTTAAATATGTATTTTAAAATAAAGGCAAGGTTTCATACATTTTAACAACGTCGACCATTTTCGAGTAATCGGCCTCTAAAGTGGTTTATAAGTTGGCCTCCCCCTGGCATTTCTAAACTATAGGAGATAGAAACTTGTAAGTTTCCATGGTGATACATCATGCTAAAAACTCTTTAGGAAAATTATTTTAACGAAATCGGATAATAGCTTTTGCGCGTTGATAGTTACGGAACCCTCCTGGCATGCTCTTGCTTAGGTTATTATATATAAGAAGGTGGAAATGTAGTGCTACGTAAATTATTATCCCTTTCATTCGACTATGTTAGTTATTGTAGTTATTCGACTGCCCTGCCTCATGGTAGTTTTAGATGCTAAAAGATGATGCTCTACCAACTGAATAACTCCTTTAAAAAAATCCATGTGCCCTCTATATGTCACGCCGGGCACTGTTGAATATAATTTGATAATTCTGTGTGCTGTCATGCTGTGTGACTAACCGTTGTGCGATAAAACTAAATACACAAGGCATAAAATGATGTGTAAGATAAATATTCAAACAGATGTTCATGATTTTCTCACATTTAACTCAACGTCCGCTTATTGACAATAGAAACATTTCCAATAACAGATTAAAGCAGTTAGATGATTCATGTTTTATAAAATTATGAAAAACCTATTTATTATATGTTATAGGTTCTGTTCAGTGCTTTTGGATCTAGGGTACACCTTGGCACAAAATGTTACTTACTATAAAAGTCAAAATCACTATAAATGTCTTTATAATTTGGTGGAGTTATCTCGATTTATCATGGATGCCATCATCAGACCTCCACCTCGGTGACTAAGGGACCAATTTCGAATTATATTCTTTACAACAACAAAAGAATTTTGAAAATGCTTTGATAAACGGCAGAGTTATGTTCGGTATATACGTCTCGGTGTAAAAGACTATGAGAAGTTACATATTATCATCAAAATGTGATGGTATTGTATGGATGATACATGTTGTATGGTGTGATGAAGGTAGTAATGATGATGATTACTTTGATTGACATAGTGGCATATGCTTTCCGTATACTACTATTATACCAATGATACAATTGAAAACAAACTTCATCAAAATCTGTTCAGTACATTCACAGATTAGTTAAAAAACCATTAGTTAACCTACCTACTATTATATACTAGACTGCAATAGGTTATATTTACATATCATATATTATTACGATAACAGCTACAAGTTACAAGGATTTTATTTTAGATTAGTTGTGATTTTATATAGATTTGAGTAGGTAAATTGTTTCATAATATCTTCCTCAATTGTGGTAATTACTTAGTTTTTTTTAATTGCTCAAATAAATACTCTGCACGCTTAGCATTACCACCAAAGAAGTAAGTTTTGTGTACACAAGAATAGACATACTGACAGATAGTTTGGACAAAATGACAGCTCTTCTTTATAAATCTGTCTTTTTGTCTATTCTTCCTTCGAAAAATAATAGCCATTTAAACAGACTAGTGGTCGTCTAGTGGCCGAAATTCGACCAAAATTAATTTAATTTTTAACTTTATTAGGGCTCTTTTACCTCTTTAGACACGAAATAAAAATGTAAATGTTGTCTATTGAAAGTCAAAGACAGTTTGTCAAACGTCAACGTGTGAAAAAATTGTATCAAAATTCAAACATATGGTAGTGTGAGTGATTAATCTGAGGCAGTGTGTCGCTAGTGTGTATTAATATTATTTTTATTAATTTTATGTACCTATTTTTCTTCTACATATGATAAACTTTAACTATGCCAAATTTCATACTCCGCCTTTCGCATAATTTTCGCAAAAGGTGCACGAAGTTTTTACTTCACGTATTAATATATAATATAATATTATTATGAACTAAAACGTGATACTATCAGATAAACATTCATAAGATTTAAAAATTGGCCCTAAAATTAAGGCCTACAAAAAAGGCATCAAGAAGTCACGGGAAACGAGTATTTCGACAGTGTTTTGCCTTCTTGCTTTGCGCAGACTCCTCTCGAGAATGACCTCTAGCGACCCTTCTCGCCGCAAGGTAGGCGATGTTGTTGAAAGACCGATTCTCGTAAACATAAGTTGTTGATCAAATCAAAGATAAAAAGCTAGATGTTTACAGAATAGTTCGTGTTCTAAAGGAAGTTTTTAAATCCGCTAATTAATTTAACATTAATGGTTAATGCGTCCGCACACACTCATCAAACAAATATCAGTTGTATGCGAACAAATTCAATGTTTTTTGACTCGCAAAGTATTCGCGCGTAGCTTTTTAGCTCTATCAATAAAGTAAAGTAGATACGTTAGTCAATATTATGTCTAATATTAGTTTCGCTCTGTCTGTCTGTCCGCTCTTCTGGCTTCTGTAATTATGAATATAAATGGATTAAATTTGTTACAGTTATATAATGTGTATAGATCTCGGTTTTGGCATCATGGAATAATAATAATTTTAAATTTTAGGGGTGGCTCTTCTTACATGTGAAGTGGAGATGAAAAATATTTTTCATTCTACCCCATCGTGTTGGGTATCGTTTAATAGGTATTTTGAAATTAATGCAAATTTCATACATGACTTTTTTACAGTCAACTATTTTCGAGTAAACGGCTCCCAAAGTGGTTTATAAGTCCCCCCTGGCATTTCTAAACAATAGGAGATAGAAACTTGTAAGTTTCTATGCTAGTAGATCATGCTAAAACTATTTAGGAAAATTATTTTGAGCGAAATCGGACAATAACTTTTGAAGTAATTCAAAGAAAAGCTATTGCGCGTTGATAGTTACGGAACCCTCCTTAGATATAATATTGTCTTGACATGCTCTTGCTTGGCCCATAGCACACGGCGTATTTTAAACGCGCTGACGACGCGCAGAGAACGCGCCTATACGCGATTCAAACGAGATTGGATCGCAATTATAATAATTAAGCACACGGGGCGATTGTAAAACGTTCCTCTACTGCGCGTATACGCGCAGATACAGCAGTACAGACGCGCTGTAGTCGCTCGTAGCTTTTGCGTTTTGATCAGAGACTCCTCTTCTTCAGTTGTACAATGGCGTCGGTTGAGACAACACTGCTTACGTTGGCTTTAGTACTTCTTTTAAAAAGTAAAAAACGTAAAAAAAAGCGAATTTATTGGATAGACCCATTTACGAGTGAAAAAAGATTGGGTGGTCATTATCATACAACTTTTAAAAAATTGTTAGTACATAGAAGATGGAAGAAATTTTATAATTGTTATCGAATGTCATATTCGTCATTCCAAGAACTTCTTTCGATTCTAAAACCTGAGTTAACTCGTCAAAATACAGCAATGAGATCATGTATATCGGCAGAAGAACGTTTGCTCATCACATTGAGGTAAGAAAACAACTAGTATTTATTTATTATGTATTTATTTATTTATTGACCTGTTACATTTTAAAATCAACCGTAAATTGTTATAAGTGCACTTAGATTATGAATAAGAGAAAAAGATTTATTCAATATCATCATACATGTCAGATATGATGTCGGAGTCATTTGTAACCGATTCATTGCTATCCAAATTTTGGAGTGAACTGACAGATTCATTTCTTGGCGCTGATTGATTACTTGGATATTGTGGCTGAAATTCAGACTGATATCCAGATCCAGACTGATATCCAGACTGGTATCCATACTGATGTTCATATTGAAATGCACCTTGGTATCTATTTTCATTTAATGTCCTCGATGACTGTCCCATATTTTTATATTTACGAATTAAATTTATCATATCAGCTTTGGCCTCTAACTTAAATTCCTCTTTGATAGCAGAAAAATCTTTAGCCAACGAAACTAAGAACAGTTTGTCGGGATTTTCAGATAAAATTGTATTATTTGCTTCCTTAGACTGTTTGAGATTTGCTGTCAGTGCTTCATACAATTTGTCTTGTGGGTCTTCATGTTTTGGAGTCTTTTTAGACTTCTTTGGTGAATGTGGTTTTTGAAAATCACAGTCTTGGTTATTCCGCAGAGCTGCATCATCATTTTGACTTGGAGATCTTATTTCGTAAAGCGGGTCTAAAAAAGTTAGCAAATTGGAATATATGTAGGGTCTTCTAGGTTTAGCTCCAGATCCACTGGAACAGTTATTGTTCTTCGCTTTGTCTCTTTTATAAGCGTCCTTAATACTCTTCCATTTTCTTTGAAGTTCAATGACTGAAAACGATAAATAATGTTAATAGTTTAGTTGTTTTTTAGGTTAATTTTAATTCATTTGAAATAAGTAGTTGTAGGTTTATTTTAATTAAAATATGTAAAATTTACGATAATAAGTGATTTTTAATAATGTTATTCTTTTCAGGTATTTAGCTACGGGTTGCTATTTCTCAGATATTCACTATGACTTTAAGTGTGGACAAACGACGGCAGGCATTATAGTCCGTGAAACAGTGAAAATAATATGGGATAAATTAAAAAACATCTGTATGCCAGAACCAACCGAAGAATCACATCTAAAAACTGCTGAAGGATTTATGAAATACGCAAATTTTCCCAACCTACTTGGGGCTATCGATGGGAAACATATTAGAGTTATAAAACCTCAACATAGTGGATCAGAGTATTTTAATTATAAAAAATATTTTTCCATCGTATTGCTTGCAATATGTGACGCAAATTACAGATTTATCGATATAGATGTTGGATGCTATGGAAAAGCTGCAGACTCAACAATACATGAATTTAGTGAATGGACCAAAAAGATAAGGCAAGGAAATTATAATATACCAAATGCGAGACCAATATCTAATAATGGGGTACCAATACCATTTACGTTTGTTGGAGATGAAGGCTTTGCATTATCTCAACATTTACAGAGACCATATGCTGGAAAAATCTTGCCACGGCAGAAAAGAATATATAATTACCGCTTGACACGTGCCAGACGATACATTGAATGTACATTTGGTATATTAAGCAACAAATTTAAAATCTTTAATCGGCCACTGAACGTTAGCGTGGACTTCAGTGTGGCTATTGTGAAAGCCTGTTGTGTACTGCATAATTTCATACGTGAACGTGACGGTTATAATTTTCATAATTCTTTGAGTGTAGCTGGTTTTGAAGATCCTCCTGAAGATGCAAGTTTGATTTCGATTGGTGCAAGACGGTCACAGGGACAACTAAGCGGAACTATGATACGAAATATGTACGCTGACTATTTTATTAGTGATGAAGGTGCAGTACCATGGCAAGATTCTAAAATTTAGGGTACCTACCTAATTACATTTTCTACTGTTTTACTGTTCTATGTACCGTCGAACTATAAACTATAATACATTATTTTTAAATAAATATAAGAAATCTTACCTGCCAGGTTTTTTTCCTTACTGGTTTTTTCATTGAAATTGTCATAAAAAATGTGGCACAATTCATCCCAAGCATTTCTTTTTAACACTTTGTTTGAATATTCGGGCAGTAGTGAATTCCATGTAGCTGGACGATTGTTTATTTCTGTTATAAAGCGGTCGGTGTCGAAGGGTTCCATTTTAAACGAAATACACGCGCAGCACACAATAAAACCTTATTGCAACTGAGGCGCGGGCGCAGTGGTGGCGTGAGCACCCCCACCCCCTCTGCCCGTACTCCGCTCCTTTGTACGCGCGTTTGTACCGCTTCAAATGCACGTATACGCGCTTCATGCGCGCGTTTCTATTATCAGTGCAAACGCAACTATCAGCGTTTACGGCGCCGAAGAAGCGCGTTCCTGAAACGCGCGTCGTCAGCGCGTTTAAAAAACGCCGTGTGCTATGGGCCTTAGGTTGTTGAGCTAAAGGCATGCTTATGGTGTACAATCTTACAGAACAAATAAAATATTTATCCGTCTTTTAAAATTATATTCATATACAATATAAAAATTTATTCATTTTATGAGTTATACTTATGACCTTATTTCATTCATCGTCACCCTTGAGCTAGTCATGAGTGTGGAGTGTGGACGTCGTGATCATTAAAACGTAAAAATTAACATGACGATGTGTCCTACTCTCAGTAATTGAGTGATCACGAAGGTTGGAATATAATGATTTCGTATTTGATTTATGAGCGGAATGTATTATTATTTAATAAATTAATTAAAATACAATAACAATAGCACATAATGATGATAATAATTTCTTTTTTGATTAAAATAACTAGCTAATAGTAATTAAGAGTACCTACTAATGGAGTTTTTTGTATTATTTCTTTTAACTTAGGTGCTTATAGCAATAATAAAAGTATTATGCACTATAATGTAGACACGAATTACAAATTCCTCATGCACCGTTAGAATATAACCAAAAATATATTCAGACTACTTAACTTTACTGTGTCAAAAATAATTTAATTGTTAGCATCTTCTCAGAGCGCTAGACGGTTTCTGGCATTCTATTTAACTGTTGTTATTGAGGTTTATATAAGTTGGTTTAGGTTTGGTTATTATTAAAGAGTTCTACCTGTTTTTGCTTGACAACTAAAATCATAATATTTGCTTGCAGACGTGTTCGGAATTAATAAAGGCTGGTTTGAAGTTGTCAATAGAGTCGAA
Source organism: Phengaris alcon alcon (assembly GCA_037179445.1). Lineage (NCBI taxonomy): Eukaryota > Metazoa > Arthropoda > Insecta > Lepidoptera > Lycaenidae > Phengaris > Phengaris alcon. The sequence continues at coordinate 534,953 of JAYRCH010000646.1, read as the reverse complement.
AAGGAAGATGTCTGGCAGCGACACGGACGGCGGCTTCAAGCGCATGAAGCGGGAGGACAGCGACGATGATTACGACAGCAGCCACACGCAGACGCCTAAGAATGAGGTACGTATGAACAACGATTTTAGAAAAAAACGGAAAAATAGCCGAAGTTGGTAAAAATCTCTGCACATAGCTGCAACAACTTTGGCTGACCACCTCTGTGGCTCAGTGACTGAGCGCGTTAGTGCTCAAGCCGGAGGTACAGCCAGCCATGGATGTGTATTAAATAATAAAAGTCTTGAATACGTGTAATAAGTATAAAATTATTAAATTTATTTCCTTTGTCTCGTACCCGTAACACAAGTTCTTCGAGAACTTACCACGGGACCAGATTGACGTGGTGTGAAAGCGTTCATAGATATTTCATCCAGTTGATATCCCATAATAACCTTTAATAAAAAATTGATCTAGAAATTTGTTGTCATGGAAAAAAATATCAGATTAACATCCCCTACAATGTTACCAATATCGTAGGGGATGTCAACAACAACGAAAAAAAAAAAAAATGTTGGTCGGCCTTTTGAAATCTGGGCCCGAACTTGTATGGAGCGTGAACGACTTCCTTTAGAACGCATAACCTAACTTAACGCTACATAGTATCAGGAAGTATAGGTATACCACCCATAACCCAGCGTTATTCATTCAGAACAAGGAGCGGGAAGATTACGAATCGTCTAACTTTCATAGCAACCTATTATAATTCATCGGGCTATACGGCTACGCGGTTTATGGGCTTACATAGAAGGATCGCATTGCAAATGCGCGCCGTGACTAAAATATCGACAATGAGAACTGTTGGACGAAAATCAATGAATAATTTTGTTATATGTAGTCGTATTTTATTTGTATTTAATTTGACTAGAATTTTAATTTTGTTACGGATATTAGAGGCAAAATACGAGTTTCGCGTCGCCGGAAAGCTGGGCGTTCTGAAGTTTCGACAGTTCTTTGTATAAAATATCATCTTGTGTGCCATGCTACGCCTAAAACTGTCTGTTTCACATCAGTAGGCTAGGATTTTATATATGATACGTATATTAGAAGAAAAATACATATAATGAGATTCGCGTCGCCTGAAAGCATTCAGAAGTTTCGACAGTTCTTTTTACAAAATATCGCCTTTTATGCAATAACTGTCTGTTTTTGGCGTGGCAACACATTACTTCCTGTATGCTTTCGACAAGCATAATAGAGATGTGCGAGAAATGTAGGTCTAAAATATTAGTTTGGAAGCCTTTCTTTAGACGTATTTTTTCAATCATTCCCTTTTTATTGACTAAAGAAGTTCACCTGTCGTTTTGCAGTTAACACCAGAAGACGAGGAGAGGCGGCGGCGCAGAAGAGAACGGAACAAAATAGCGGCGACCAAGTGTCGGATGAAGAAGCGAGAGCGTACCTTCAACCTGGTGAACGAGAGCGAGGTGCTGGAGAACCAGAATATAGACCTCAAGGCACAACTTAAGGTAATTTGTGCATTAAAAGACTTGTCTTTATTTATGGCTTGCATTTCTTACCCATAAGAAACTGGCGTCAAAAAAGAATTTTGATGCATCTGTTAGAAAGTCATCTGATTTGAAATAAAACTGATTCGAAAAAATATTATAGTATCTTGAAACTTGAAAGTAATGTACATATTACAATTTATACGGGTTATCTTCAAAACAAAAATAGACATTCAATGAGAATAAACAGTATTCGATTCTCGTTCCAAAATATGTAACATGTGACCTGCAATTTTGACCAGGTTATTCTATAAAATACTTAAATTTTATTCACAACCGCGCGGCCGATACTGGCCGGTGGGCGCGTAGCTTTCAAAGCCAGCGCGTTGTATGGCAGTGTGAGGGTGTCCACTGTCTATGCGTAGTACGAGTTGTCAGGAAATGTTAATCATCATGTTCTTTTTCTGCAAATTACGAAAAATTTTAGTTACGCATACCTACTGTCATTATTTGTGTTGTAATATTGTAGGCTGTGTGCCTAATGTTGGGTTAAATAATTCATTCGGATAAAAATACACCCTGAATTTTCCAGGACCTGGAAGTACAAAAGCGCCAGCTGATCGACATGCTGTCGATGCATTCCTCCTCCTGCGTCAAGAACAACACCCACACGCGGTGTTCACCCCCGTCGCAGTACAACATGATTCGGTCCTTCGAATCGCCGACTACATTCCCAGTATCCTTCGATGCTAATTCCCCTTACATCCGTCCAGAATCTGCCAACGTACTAGCGTCCAGCTACACCTGTATCACACCTATTAACGGGGATTCTTCCATCGACACAATCTCCTCCCTAGACGCGTCGTATTTGGCGCCGCAAACTATCGACACCGACTTCAACAGACCCGACAGTGTTCTGAGTCTTCCGTCGGGTACCGACGCGAGTTACATCACAACGGATGGATTTCTGCCAACGGCGACGACAATTCTACGGCAGATCGAGCCAGATACGGAATATTACGAGACGGAACTCTCGTACAACACCGCACAGCCCTGCAATACCTACCCCGGCACCATACAAGACACGCAAAACAAACTCAATAACAATCTCAACGACGGCTGCCTCGTCTAGCCCGCACGTATTCTCTTAACATGGGGTCCAAAATAATTTTTTATTCGAAATGTCAACCTTAATTTTACCGTGCTTACAGAGTGCTAAGTGTGAGTTTTTCTTTTCGCATTCGATCGTGAGCGCGTTTGGCGTATACTAGGAATTTGTATGTGATTTGTACAGCGCCACCTAGTTGTAAACGCGACAATTAGGTCAAATCACATACAAATTAATAGCACAAATTATTCTTAAATGTGGGAAGAGATTATTTCGAAACGAAATCGTATGTCTACTGTGTAGAACAACCGCATAGAGTAGGTAGTAAGAGGTCACTTATCGTGGAAATTAAGTGAAATGAGAAGATTGAGGTAAGTATCCATGCATAGAGGGCAAAAAAAGATATATTTTGGTAAGTATCTCGCTTTTATCTACATCACTTGTTCCATTCAATTTTGAAGGAAATCGTAACTACCTTTCTCCTTTATTCGGATAAAGGCAAAGAAAGAATGTAGCAATTCAAATTATTATTTAAAATGAAAATACCACTCTATGCAATTAATTAGATAGGGCTATTCCAACAGGTAGATTTAAACTTGCAATGCTGCATTAGATGGCGCTTGCTCAAATTGACTTCCTGTAAACTACTTTATGTAATTAATAAAAAGAAAATATTGTAATTACAGAGTTTACAAAAGTAAAAAAAACTGTCATACAGTTGTACTCTCTCGAGTATTGAAATAAAATTAGGAGATCGCATTGAAAGTTATATTTAAAAGTTAAATTTTATAAAAATGTATCGATAGATGGCGCTTTCAGAAAATAGTGCCCACCATCTGTATTGGAACAGCCTCATCTAATTTCTCCTCAAAAGCGTCATTTGCGTTAATTTATTGTTATCCCATTGTGTTGTGAAAGTCACCGTTAATGTAGAACTGTCAAACAGTTTATAAAATATATAGTTTATATTGTGAAATATTTTTATTTAGATATTACTACGTCTAACATTATCGATACGTACATTATAAGTTCTATAATTTTGCTTTGATTTGTACAAAATATTTTGTTAGATCTGATATAATATAAGCTTGGTGCTATCGCAAGTGATTTTATGAGACAGAATTTTTGATACAAGTGTTTATAATAATAATTATGAGGTTTTTTTTCCGTAATTTGATATTACAACACAATAACTACTAAAACACAATAATTACTAACTACTGCTGCATTAACTGTCAAATACTATGTTGTTCTAATATCGACTACATTAATAAACGCCATTAGCCATCTACAAATTTTTATGATGTTTATTAATTGTGCTATCTGGGTTACCATAATAATAAACTACAAAAATACTAACTGGGATCAGTTCATATAGGCAATTGGTTTTCATCACATATATCTTCCAGCACAAAATATATAAAATATACATCCAGTAATAATTTCGAATTATATATTTTATATCAATTAAAAAATATATGTATAATTCAAATAATAATTTTGGATAGTCATACGTGCTTAGAGATAGATATTAAACGCTTAAATACAAAACATTAATATTAGGCTTTGTAAGATTATGTGCTTTTTGTAATTTACTTTTATTGTGTAAGGATAAAGCACCAACAAAGTGCCTGTACAAATTTAATATGTATAATATACTTAAGTACATTTGTAAAAATTGTTAATATTGAAAAATTGAAAATGTACACAACAAATACATAATAACTGGAGTTGTACTATTATGTAGTTCACAAACAGAAGGGCACACTTTTTATGATTAAAGGTTATACTTGTACCTTCAATGGCTATACTTCAGTACCCAAGGAAATCGATACCCAACGGAAAAGGGGTATCGGCGTTCTCTTTTCATCACATCTATATCTAATGCGAAAGAGTTGGGCAATAACTGGAATATAGCTTGTGCTATGTTGTATATTTTCAATATTTCATAAGATAGGTATATGGCATTCTAAAATATAGTGCCTTCAACCAGTGAAACTAGTCGCATGGCTGCCAGCAGTGAAACGGCAAACCAGCCAGTGAAAGCATTTATTTTTATAAAGTTGTGATAAACATAGTGTACCTATGTCATATTAATAACACTTGTTAATTTTTTATACATAAGGCCACAAATACTTTACAAAAAAGAATTGATGAAAATAATTAATGAAACAGAATTGATTTGAGCATTTATAGAGCAAACATTTAAAGATTGACAGTTCAGAAATCGAGCATTTTCATTTTTTTTTATATTATGAGAATGCTCAATAAAATCGACAATTATTAAAACAATACGAGAAGCAAAATATACAGGAAACAATCAAATAATAATTATCGTGCACGTTTATATAGAACACAAGATTTAAATATATTATTATTTTTTGTTCGTAATACACAATAATGGTGATTAAATTCACTCTGAAAATGTTCAAATCAAGCTTAACTAATTTTATGACGTTAAAGGTAAAGGGGGTACCTACAATGAAAGTTGTAAAATGAAATATTATTTACACTTTAAATACATAATATAATATTAACATTTACTTACTATAAAATGTAGGTGCTGATGACAAAACTATGAATTTTTGTTAGAACATTTTTTAGTTTTGTAGATTGTTTTTGTTAGTGAGAAAATGCCACACAGTCGTCTTAGTTTTAAGACCACCGGGTGTTGGTGAGAAATATTTTAAAGTACTAGTGATACATTTTAGTTTTCTTTTGTGTATTTTTTCTTTCTATTTATTCTGCACATTTACACAACCACCTTTAAAGAGTCCATATTTTGTATAAGGCAATGAAATATTTTTACTGTTATAAGTAATCTAAAACATACTATATTAATAATAATCATATTATTACTAAATGTACCATACATATTATACTTAATATTTTTATTTTGCTTCATCTTTTTGCTTACCTTTTATAATAATATTATAACGACTAATAATATTTGTGAAAACATATTAGGTATAACGTTTTGTAAAATCAATTCAAAAAATTTTGGGGAAATGATTTTCTGTCTATGTATAGAAGTTTAGGCAAAAAAATTAAATTAATGAAATTCGGAAAAAAAATCTAGTTTGAATGAGTCTACGACGCTGAAAAGGTTACCTCCTCCTCCTCCGCACCTCCCACAGCTGATTTCAGTTGATTGAATTAATATTATTAAAATTATTTTGAAATTAGCTGGTCACTGTCGTAGAGATTCTAGTGTAACGCGTTTAGTATTATTTATGGCCTAAACGTCTTTGTAATTGATATTACAAAACTTTATATTCGAATTAAGTATGTAGGTATATACTTAAATTACTTCTATTATCATTATAAGGTTGTTCAGATTTATTTGAAATATTTTATAGTTCAAATATTTTTTTAAGTGCAACATCACAAGAATTTTACTAAAAAAAGTTGTACACTTTTTTGTTTACTACATACATACGTATACCAAAATAATAAAAAACATCAGTATTTTACAAGTTACCCCTGTATATATATATATATATATATATATATATATTTAAATGCAATATGTAATACTTTACTCATAATATCAGTTTCTAAACCATATCTTCAGTAAATCTTTGACCTATGTATACTTAGAGATAGGTATCTGAAAACCTAAAAATATCAAAATATGTATACTTACCATTCCAAAAAAATGTTTATCAGTAATTCGTAGTACCTATAAGATACAATAAATCAAACATTTGGGTTATTTGGGTTATATATACAATTATTTTTGTATTTTCTTTTATGTAATAAGTACCTATGTAAAATTAAAAAGTATAATATTATTTAAGCAAAAAATGTATACTCTTCATCACATGTAAGTATATATCGTTTTGGAATTATAATATAACTTATAATAAGCCTTACTCATTGTACTAATTCCAAAAAAAAAAATGTTTTAAGAATAACAAAGTTATTTGTATAAATTTTATGAAATAATATTTTATAAATGTTAAACATCACTTGTACCTGCTTGTCGAAAATATTTTGTCGATCGAAGCAAAATTACTGTGCTTACATACTGAAAAATAAATCATATATTGCGTATATTTGTTTTGTTTTATTTTTATTTTAAAATAAAAGAAATAGGGCCGTCGAAATATTTGCAAAAAGAAAACAAGCTAATACATTAAAATTAATTTATTTAATATCACAAATAAAGTTTATTTACAATTGTAATGTATTACAATAATAATACTAAGCAGTGTTGGTATTTAAAATTAATTGACTAATAATTATATATCCAGACGAACGACTGAAGTCCTTTAAAGGACAATATTACCTGAAACATATTAGGTGTTTTAATAAGATTTTTTAATTAGATTGAATATAACAAAGTATTTAATATATATTCCATACCATTAAACGCATGATTTAAAAGTGAATAAGGCTCTTAACAATGCAACCCACTTTTAACAAGATTATAATTTACAAAAATTTAAATAGTAGACTATGTCACTTTAAGGCCTTGCCTCGGTTTAGTTTACATTACAGTGGAGTCATTTTAATAGGTAACATTTGACGTCTGTCAGTTTTATCTTCATAGTGACTTAACCTGCTTAAAAACATCGATTAAAGTGAATGAATCGATACGGACTTGAAACATATGTGAATTTTAAAAATCATCAGGCGAATCCCTGACCCATTATTATTTTTTCTTTCGTAAATTTAAGGGACAAAATAAGACGAGTACATAATTTAACTTTTTTATTTTTTGTATGTTTATAGTTAGTTAAAAGAATAAAAAATATAATTATATTTTATTGTAATCACAGCGTGGTTATCAATTTATGGTGATATTTCTTCACAAGTAATCATTGCATTCGATTCTACTTATCAGCTTTCGATTTTTAGAGTTTAAAAAGAAAAAGGGTTAACTGACGCAACGTTGTAACGATGTTCAGTTCTTTTTCGATCAGAAATTGTTTATTATGTTTAGAATGGTTTATTAGTGAAAGCAAATCGTACTTATACTCTAATCGTACTATTACTCGTATCGGTCATTATTACAAAAAATATGTAATCGTAATTGAAAAAATTTAAGCAATTGTGCAGTTCTAACAAAACGAAAAAATATATTATTTTATGCCCGCCGTTACAAGGTTACGTTGTTGAATTTTGATGAATTATCAAATGTTACCTATTAAAATGACACCACTTTAATATTATATAAAATGGGTCGCATTTTTTTAAATAACATGCAGTATGAAAAATAACATAAAATATTGAGTTAATTGTAAGCATGGTATTATCGGGGGATCTAATTCATAAGCAGGCAGTGTTCTCATAATTTTAATAACGACATGCAGTCACGGTTGTCAATGACATGTTAGTTTGATATCATAATACGAACAAATTTGAAATTATGACAATGGTCAACCTGAGAATTAGATTCCCTGATAGTACATACATCGCACATTAACAATGAACAATTAAATATTTACGTTATGTGATTAAAAATAGAAATATTACGTAAAAAGAAAATAGTAGATACTTCTCGCGTAATTTCTTGGTAAGACTATACTTAATATTGATGCAGTAACAATAACTGGCACATGGTTTTGTACGTTGCTATGCTTCGCATTTTATCGCAATTATTCATTACGGTCCAGTTTCACAATCTAATGATAAATTTCAGATAGCTTATTGGCACGTTTTGTCTCTGACGCTCGATATAAAATAAACAGCGACAAAACTTTCGAATAAGTTATCCGACACTCATTATGACGATTGTGAAACAGGCCCTTAAAATTTTAAAATTTATAATATTTAGTTTTGAGCAGAATACATAATATTATTATGCTTATGCTCAAAAAGAATTTGGTATAATAAAAGTGCTCAATGAAACGTGAACAAAGCTATAATATTAGTAGTATCATTATTATTATATTAGTATTGTTAGTAGATAAATATTTTGGGTAGTTACAATAATTCACACGTGTAGTCCGAGCTAGCTCGTGTCTCGCGACTTCAAATGCTGGTGACAAAAGAAAAAAAAATATATTCGCTACAGGTACAGTGTCGGATTCAAGAACACTCAAAGGCTACTTATATTACGAGTCGCTCAAGTCATACGCTATGCCTGTGAATAAGGGAGCCCCTAATTTTAAGCACCGTTTAAGAATTCGGCCGTTGAACTTGCTGAAAATTCTATATGATCTAGTTTAATTTTTTTTATCTAAAAAATAAGTCGATCTAAAATAAAAACAGTTAACCAAAAATGTAATACAAGAATGCTATTGACAATAAACAAGATTAGTTGAAGTAGGTAGGAACTAAAACAGAATAACTTACTATTAAACGATTGTTATAATCATAGATATTAAGATATCATTTGATGGCTAAAGGCAAACTTTAAACAGTAGGAAATATTAACGTTATTTAATTTTAAATATTTTGTAGTTACAAAAAAGAAACGTGCATATTGTGTTATTATGTACGCATGTAAAAGTTATGTACTTTGAAGTTAGTGACGAGTTTTCACGACAACTTGGGACACAGTTATCAGCTAACTTCATCATAACGTTTTTCAGCTGTGTGTGCACGCATCGTAAAAAAATTACCCTCATATTTTTCCAAACGCGGCAAAAAGAGTACAACTTCAATAAAATCCTTTTCAAAATCAATCTCTATGTATATCTATGATTATTACTCATACACAAACATTTTGCTAGCGACATCTATCAATCATTTACGAGCACTTACCACTTTGCTCGTTTCGACCAATCCTTCGGCGTCCAGTGTAGACATTTGGGGTCTATCCGCAACAATTTTTTCTCCATCGCTTTTTCGTGTTGATGTATTGTTTCCTGAAATAATTTTGATGATGATGTCTCGGTGTCGACAGTATTGTCCATAGTTGAAGATAATATTTTAAGCAGCTAAATACGTACTTCAGCTTAAGTCACTAAATACTACGTTGAGACTGGCATACATAATATTTCCAGAAAAATATTCGATAAACTATAAAATTGACCATATGGAGACTTCATTTGTCTTAATCCCTCTCTTTATGTTAATTAGTTATATTAATAATATATAAGGTGCCGCGTCGCGTCACGGTGAGAGCTGACCCTTAGAATTAGTTCACACCGAGACTCAATGTTTAATGTTCACTACACAAGAAGATACACATTTAATTGCAAGAGTTCGGATTTCGAGCTGAACCGGGCTGCTTGGCACCAAGCTGACCCTTAGACTAACCTGATTAACAGACACGATGTACTGTCCCTTGTAATAGTTGATCAGATTGAGGTTCTGCAGTGTGCTGATAACGTCTTCCTTCTTGATGCTCGTTAACTCGCAGATTTCGCTGGAATAAAATAATGGACACAATCAATCATCAACATCATTTATTACTTATAGGGTAAATACTATACTATAAAAAATTATCAGGTATTCAATTGTCATGTTTATCATTTGCAATTATGTGCTGCGTGAGGTAATGAATATAATACCACATTAATAATCCTCTTTCTATACATACTTGATAGTGATGACGGGTTTTTCATTATCGCCCACGGGTTTGATAGTTAACAGTATGTCGAGTATGGTTTGCGCCCAGTAACTCCTGTATGATAGTAGTCCAAGATCCGATAGCGGCTTTTCAGGGGACCCGGTCTTGCCTTCAAACTTGGATAGCTCGTAACCTGGAAATATATCGTGGATTTCAGAGACTGGGTAATACAGGCTTAAACTGCTTTAAACAGGCTTTAACTGCTTGAAAAAGTAATAAGCATAACAACATTATAATATAAAAAAAGTACGGTGAAAAGTTTAAAAATACTTAAGCTAAAAAAAACATGCTTTCGGTCCTTTTTTATGTACAATCAAAAGGCTTAGGCGATTAATTATTACTAGATATGTTGAAATTGACTTAAACTATTCCAACACATTCTGTACAATGCTACTTTCAATAGTAATTCCCATATTATTTTCGAAGTTTATTTAAAAACTTACTGAATTCTATAAGTAGTGTTCCGTATCCCTTCCTCTGGTAGGGTGGCATGGTCAGAATACACGCTACATTGTAGTCTTCTGTACTCTCCTTCTCCTTTGAAAAATATCCTACTATGTGAAAACCTGAAAAAATAGTTAAAATTTGTAAGTACTTACCTACTATTAAAAAAATAAATACAATGTGTATCTGTAGGGTTATTAAATATTTAGAACATAATATTGTTACGAAATCATAATTATAAAGACTGCGAACAATAAAGTATATCATATTATATTCTACAGTTAATCTTGGCCACAATTAATGCCCGGTTTCTGATGACTGTACATAAACTTAAGATAAACTAAATTTATCTGGCGCAGAGTCCCAAAATACCCATCTAATGGTAACTAGATGAATATTTTTCAAATTCGAGGATACATTATTTTGTTTTGATTAAATTTAGCAAAGTAACTAGTTTCATCACAAGTAATTTCAATCAAAATAAGTCAGCTCGGTCGAAAAAACCACTGCCTCACAGAAAGTCAGAGTAAAAGGACTGGTGTCATGGGTATCAGCAACAAATAAAAGGCGACACATTAAAAATTACTCCAGTGTTGCAGAAGGAAAACAGACACTGAATAATTTAGTTATTTAAATACTTACTTACCTCTAGAGTCAAAGTCAGTCATGACATAAAATAAAAACGGGTCAGTATCGTAATACAGTGTCTTGTGGTCGAGAAACAGTTTGGCGAGAAGACACAAGTTCTGAGCGTAGCATTTGTTCTTTCTGCCGTCTATTTCGAAAAATGATATACTGCCTTTCCTGTATATTTCATTGCCTGGTGGATGTTTTAGTTTACATTTTATCTGAAAACAAAATACAATTTAAATAATATACTAAACTATGTTGATAAATAATAGTAACCACTTAACGCGCATACGGTGTTATCATGTTAGTTTTGCGGGCGGTTGCGGGGCGGGCGCGCAGTGAATGCGTCGCGAACACCCCGCGGCTGCACAGCGGGGATGTCGCGGACGCGTGGGAAATACTCAACGTTTTTCTGTAGTAAATTATATAGCGTCCACACTGCTATTCATGGCGAATGGCGATCGTGTTGCGCGTCCGCAACGAATTAACTGCACATTCGCGGCGCGTTCGTTGCGCGCCCGCTCCGCTTTGAGGACGCTCGCAAATCGCAATCCACTAGTATAATAAGGTCCTTCCCACTTAAAAATTTTAAAACTATTTTTGATCACTTACAAGATGTCTTTCTAGACACTTTTTACTTTTCCTATACTTCAAACAGAATTCACAAATGTATATACACGGGAGATTCACCATTTCCTAGAACAACAAAACACATTATTTAAGTTAAAGATAGAAGTAAATAAAGGTTAAGTGGTTTAGTCGTCGTATTGTAGTTATGTGGTGTCGTTGCTTACCATTACCAATGTCCGGTATCTAAAGATCTTACTTATAAACTTTACATAAACTTTAAATAAACTGAGTTTATCCGGCGCCGGGTTTCCGAGTGTATAGTGAGTTGTGGAATTACCACAGTCATAAAATGTAGAAACGTCAAACTCGGCTTCGTTTTATCACCTATATTGTATGTCCCTTATACAATGAAACGTCAAATAAAATTACAAAACCAATAGAAAGCCAAATAGTCAGTTTAATCTTAGTTTAAACTAACTTCATCTGTCATTCAGAAATTGTTCATTGTTCAGAAACACATTTCATAAGTTATTGAACCAATAAGTGCTGTTGAATAGAAAACTTTTCTGAAAATCACCCCAGAAACCGGGCATAAATAATGAAATCAACAATTTTAGAAGAATCACTCAATCTATATATTAATACGTGAAGCGAAAATTTCAGGTATAGTTATACGAGAGTTGTGAGTACGGATGAGAGTGAAATTTGGCACAGTTAAAGTTTATGCTGAGGAGGGTGCGATAAGCATAAATTTCTTAAAATAATGCTTAGAATATCAGCAAAACACACTACCATGGATTTGGTTATACGTACACAGACACACGTATTCATTACAGTCGAACGTCAAAACTCATAGTATTAATCCCTATGAGTTTTGACGTTCGGTTTCATCGTAAAAAGTATGAGTGAAATTTTATTTTTCATAATCATAATGGAGCTGGACTGTAATTCTTTTAATTATTACATTAATTATAGTTTAAAATAATTATCGCTACCTCAGTTAGCTCACACTACCTACCGTACGTTTGATATGATTTTATTATAGGTTGACGTTTGTCAATCTGTCACTTTTTTTTAAACCTTTTTTCTATCTAAGAGGCAAAATAATAGGTCTTTACGTATGAAATTGCCGTTCTGCAGTACTGGCCATTTCAAATCAAAATAATTTTTGTTTGGCTAAGAATTTTAATTTCAAATTAATTTTATTTTAAAAACATGGAACTCTTTTTCCAAAAGTAGTCATTTGTTTATTGATTAGTGTTACATTTTCATCGCATTAAAATCTTTTTCGTCATCATGAATACGTTAAAAATTTGAGTAATTATGAAATATGAGTACCGTCGTGGCAGCAACGCGGCACAAGCGCACGCAACATCAACGACGTTTACGGAGCTAACACTACAAACCAACGCACCACCTGTTATTGGTTTGCTCGCTTCCGTTCTGGAAATTTCGACCTGAAAAATCGTCCGAAGACTTTGGTCGACAATGACGAATTAAAGGCGATTGTGGAAGCTGATGATACACAAATCTACGGCTGAATTAGCAGCGTACTTCGCCAGCGCGAAGTACGCGTCGAGACATGCCTTGCACTGCTCAACAGATACACAAATGAAAGAATTTTTAACCGCATTGTTACCTGCGATGAAAAATGGATTCTGTTTGATAACCGCAAGCGCTCAGCAAGTTGGTTGGATCCTGCTACAGCACCTAAACAATGCCCTAAACGAAAACTTACCCCTAGAAAAGTGATTGTCACTGTTTAGTGGTCTAGCGCCGGTGTGATTCATCACAGCTTCTTACCAAACGGGGTGAGCATTACTGCAGATGTCTACTGTGAAGAACTGAACAGAATGATGACGAAGCTGGCACATCTCCAGCATTGGTCAATCGCTCGTCTCCGCTGCTCCTGCACGACAATGCGCGACCTCATACTGCACAGCAGACGGTCTCCAAGTTGCAAGAACTGGGGTTGGAAGCTCTCCGTCATCCGCCCTACTCACCAGACCTTGCACCTACAGACTACTACTTTTTCCAGAATTTGGATATAACTTCTTGGCGGGAAAAAAATTCAATACCCGAGAGGCAGTACAAAATACCTTTGAAGAATTTGTTGCCTCCCGTCCAGCTGATTTCTTTAAGAAGGGCAACAATAAACTGCCACTGCGTTGGCAAAGATGCTTTGATTACATGGGTGATTACTTCGATTAATACAAATAAAAAATACATGAAAAAAAATCGTTTAAATTTTTTCATACAAAACGGCAATTTCATCGGTAAATACCTAATAATAAATAAGAAGGTATATATTTCAATATAAAAAATAATTTAGCTATCTCTCACATTATCGCGCGCGATAAGTATCATCATACATATCGTATCGCATAATATGAAATCGCTCTAATACGTGAAGTAAAAATCACGTTTCACGGTTTTGGACCAAACATTACTCTCGAAAATTATCAAAAAAATTAATATTTTAATACTGTAGGTACAGTATACCTACTTTACACTCTAACGTCTGAATCCAAAAAATTACTAAACGCTCCGTATACTATACTTTTGCGGTAATATACGATGCAAAATATTGTAAAAGCGTTTCGATATTATTAAATACAATTGAAATTCAATATTTTTTTGATGAGAGCGGCGGGCGGCGTCAGATTCTTTTGGTATTGAGAAGATATGCGTCTCTGCAAATGTTGACAGTGTCATTTGTTTTGGTCCATAGGGATTAGTCCAATAGAAACCTTCAAAATTAGAGACATTTTTGCTCGCTCGCTTTCAACGTACAGAACTTAATAATGTTATTTCTAATATTTAGTAGTCTATGGTCTATTTTGCTCTGTTGATTATTGATTTTTACTTTGTTGTTAATTTGTTACAAATTAAACGAAGCACAATTGAAAAAAAATATATTTTATCCAATGTTATACTGCGAAATTAGATAAATTTTTGCTCGCTCGCTCAACTCTCTCGCTTTCAACCTACAAAAGATTTTTGGTGGGTTAATACCTGAACTAGGAGTTTCCTGTATCTCAGGTTATTAACTCTCAACCCTTTTAAGTGGTCGCTATTCTAATAACTTATTTTAACACAATAAATAAAAAAGCTTATAACACTTTTTGTGGAAGAAACAACAAATGTTTGATATAATATTAAAAATATAAAAATGTGAGGGTACGCCTAATACGATAATAGCTACTATAAGGGTCTGTTTGTGGTCCAACATTTCAGCAGAACTGTATTTATTGCCTTATACAACAACAACGGTATTTATAATTTTTGCCCACAAGTCTGCTTTCTTGGATTTGCAGGTTGGACCGTGAGTATGGTGCTTAAATGCGGCACTGTAAATATGATAGATAAAATTTACACATTTTTATTGCGTATCTAAGGGGCAAAAGAATCCTAAAAATTGAAACTAAAACATTTAAATATGAATTATGGTAGAATTTCGACCACAATTTTGGTCCTCTAGTAATAATAGTTAAGCAAAACTTTTCAGCTGAACATTAATGAGAGGCCATCATTTGTGCCGATAGATTGTGGTTCCGTACAAAACAGCAAAAATACCAAATTGTTGTATGGGAGCTCCACTGAAATATTTATGTTAGTCTGTTTATAGTATCTGTTGTTATAGCAGCAACAGATACATCCTCTGTGAAAATTTCAACTGTACTGCAATCGCAAATTCATGAAATACAGCCTGATGACAGACAGACAGACGGACGGACAGAGGCGTCTTTAGGGTCGCGGGACCACTGCTTAGTATGAATTTATATGGAGCACTAAACAATCCCCGCGACCCGCGACGCGCGACCGGGGAGCGTAGCCAGAGAACCTGGGCCCCAATTCGCGTACCTCGAATCTCGGTTCGATTATCGGGCTGACTCATTCGCATAGGCGTCTAATCATGCGCGCGCGAGCGGGACAGACTGACCAACCGAAGCGAGATTGGAGGTACGAGAATTGGGGCCCTGATTGGCTGGAATGCTGGTCGCTGTTGCGGGTCGCGGTCGCATAGATCGGAAAGCTACGTTTAGGGTACGGAATCTTAAAAATTGACTACTTATCCTAATTCTCTCAAGCTTACCTGTGGATAGGGCGCGAAGTACCACGGCCTTATCCTATGTCGGCCAAGCTCAATCATCTCTATATTCTTCATACGAGTCACAACATCGTCATGGCCGTGAGCGACAAGCGAGCCCGACTGTCGCGGGCGAGCGGTGGGCGTGGCGGTGCCGCTTACCGCGCCACTCGCCCCGCTCACGCTTAGCAGTCCGCTTAGCGTGCTAGCGGGGGTTAGTGGCGCCACGGCCTCCTTGTCGTCGATCACGTCGGGTATGTCGGACTGAAAGTGTATAAATTTACTATAATTTATAATACATAATTATTATTATTTTTGGAATCAGGAGAAAATTATTCATGCACAATGGGTCTACGGTAAATCTTTAACCATATTAGTATAATAGTTGTATAATAGCGTAGTTTACTTTTTTAATAGCGTAAATATTTTAGTGCTTCCATACAACAAACGTGGTTTTTTACCGTTTTGTACGGAAACCTTCGTGCACGAGTCCGACTCGCAAGTGTCCGGTTTTTTTATTTAGAGCGGCTAATCGACACTGGATCGCCTGATGTAATGAGATTACCTGTGGACACCCACATCACAATCGCGACTGCCAGGCAACAACCATGGTTCATACTGTAGGTAGGTATTTTTTATCTAAATATTTGTCGAGGCTTATGACGCACAATGATCTGTCTCAAGCTGTGCAGGACCAAACTTTACCGGCTACCTTGATTATGTCGTCGCTCCATCTTTTGTAAGGTCTTCCTCTCTTACGTTTTTTGTTATTTTATGGGGTACCAATTGGTTAGTCTTGGTCCATCTATCGTCAGTGACCCTATGTAAGTGGCCTGCATATTTCCATTTGTGACTAAGTACTCTCTGTTGACGTCTGTGGCCTTAGTTTTTGATCTTATGGCACTGTGACAGATTTTGTCTTTAAGTCTTGTAGCTACTTTCTAAGCCTTTGGCATACTTGTATGTTCCTTAAGTTCTCTTCAGTTAATGCCGACGTTTGACGTATGTTAGACAGGGGATTAGGCAGGTTTCCATGACTTTAGTTTTTAAGTGTGTTGGTAGATTAAAGATAGCTCTTAAAGATTTCTTATATGTTCCAGTACTTAGTCCAAGTTGATAGCTCTTATAACTCCGGATGATTTCTCTATACATTTTTGGATAGTCTTTACCCTGTACTGTTTAGTATTATTTTTTATAGTTTTATGAATTTTCCTGTATGATATGCCGAGTCGTGAGTTTCTCTTCCCTTGTTTTTCGTTCTTTGTTTTTAGTGTATATATTTGTTCTATTAGTTCTTTTAGTTACATTTAAAAACCAACTGTCCCAGGCACTACAGTATTTCAAGAATGGTTACTTCGCTCGGAGAATACTGTGTAAATCATCCAATAACGGATGAAAAGGTCTTAAGCTAGTTCTTTTACTTTGTCTGTAATTATAAGGTACTCTTTATCCGTCTTTCTCGTCAGCCTCATAGTTTTATTCATACTTATATATTACATATCAACGATATGTAATATATTCAAGTGCTACTGTTCACTGATAAAATATAACTAACAAGAGGCGACTCGCGAGAGAGGCGACACTAAAATAATATTAATTTGTTCCCCAAACTGGCTGTATTTTCAAACCAAATGTTATCTGTTGTTTTTGTGTTGAGCTATTACCTAAATATCTCCGCACAAAAACAACATATAACAGAATCGCAACTAAAGATATTACCTCAATTTCCATAGAATTTGCTTTCCGCTTCCTATTAATCTTCTTCTGCAGCGCTGCAGCAAGGACAGCTCCCCCATTAACGAGGGACGAGGAGTCATTGACTAGGGTCGGGCTGGCCGGACGGGACACCAGCTGACGTGGCTCACCAGGAGTACCTATATTATAGTATGATTATGATAAAATTATAGTTGTAATGTAATTTTTAACAAACAAACTTCTAAATTATAAACGGACATTTGTATAATATATACAAACCAGAGAGAGAATATAAATTTGATTTGATATACCTACCTCCTGTACCCTCACTTACAGGCTAAATACAAGGTAAGATTTATTTCACACTGGTTTTTTAGAGGCCGTGGTGTCTTTACGATCAAGCCATTTTTACAAACACTCAGCTATTTTATTAAAACTTATCTTAAAAAAGAAAATTTGTTCTGATTTGAGTTACATTTTGCTACTCAAACATTAATTAGTTGTCCAGATGTGGAAAAGTTAACTATAGCATAAAATAGTAATAGTTATTAGCTTACATGCAACAAGAGTAGCATGACTATTACTAGGATTTTTCGACCGGGGGGTTAATTCCGAGTGTAAAATGTCCAGTTTCGAATTTGGGTTCAATCAAATTAAAAAAAACAAAACATTTTTCTAATTATAAGCCATGCAAGTCTCGAACAGTCCTATTTGTAGAATGCTTAAGTAGTAAAATTCTAAAGATTTTTATCATATAGTCCCGGAAAATTCCCTAAGCCTTAACCATATTTTAATTGTGCCATTTTGGGTACCTGCGTTAAGGTAAAGTGAGATAGTTAAAACAAAATTCGACTCTGGACATTTTACGACTTTTACATAACCCGCCAATACCGGATTTTTAACTAATAGAGAACAGATTTTGTTTATGTCAAGATAATAAGAAGAATAATAGAAAATAAGATGACTCTTTGGCCTTAAAAAGTGTGAGGGCTTAAAAGGTGTGAAAACTGTTTGGTACACTACAAGCCTAGCTAGTTAAACTACAATTCAAGTTGGTTGTTCCATGGTATAAGTCAGTGCTTATCCTGTGATATATGCTTAAGAGCATTGTAATTGATTTAAATAGTTTAAAGATCTTGGTTTCTTTCAGAAGTGTGCTCACAAGGCAACAAAATATAAAACCAAACCAAACAAAAGTACTAATTTTTCACTAAATACACAACAAAGATAAATATTTTATTACGATGCAGGTAATTTGCCATTAATCAAACTAATAAATTACAGCAATAAAGACATACCAGTAGGATATTTTTGTGAAGACCCATTGAGTGCATTGCTATTGTTTTTTTCTGATATTTTTTGTTGAATTTGTTTTTCACCAATCTCTCTAGTGCTAGGAGTCTTTTGAATGTCGTTGCAGACATTATCATCTGCAGACAAATAATTTTTTTATATAATTTTCATTATTACTATAAACGGAAAAATAAATTCACATACAAAAATTGCATCTAACTGAATAAACAATCATATTAAAATTATATATTTTAAGGCCTTTTTCTGCATTGATATTTGAAAGTTTAAAAATCATTTAAATCAAGAGTTAAAAAAATGATAATATTACTATGGAATGTGCTATTCTACAAAGAAAAAAATAGAAATACATGCACGCCAAAAACTTTAAAAAAATCAAATAGAAGCCTTTATAAAAAATGCAGTGTAAAGATTCTTTTTAGCAACTATGCAGTGAAAAGTTTTTGTCATAAAATGCTATTATATATTTATTATATATATACGAGGGGCGGCTGAAAAGTTTTGAGCCTAAGTACCTTAAAGTACAACTAATTACTCGCGCATCATACCACTAATTGCGGGTATCCTTAGAAACATAAATGTCAAATTTCATGTCATTTCCATCATTACGCTTTTAGTAATTGAATCGTAAACGTCACAATGTCTGAGTCTTCCGCACTTTGCACGAAATTGGAGTACAGAGTTGTGATAAAATTCTTAACAAAGAAGAATAAAACACCGACGGAAATATTTGAAGAGATGACAGCTGTTTATGGGGAGTCTGCACCTTCATTTGCTACCGTCAAACGTTGGAACCGACAGTTTAAACTTGGCAGGGAGTCACTCGAAGATGACCCCAGGTCAGGACGCCCAAACACCGCTGTTACCGAAGAAAACATTGAAAAAGTAAAAAAACTTGTTCTGGAAAATCGGCGAATCAGGTTGTGGTAGATAGCTGAAGCCATGGGCATTAGCAAGGAACGAATCGGAAATATTTTGCATGATCACCTGCACATGAAAAAGGTCTGCGCGCGATGGGTGCCGAAAATGCTGACGCCGCTGGACAAGCAACGTCGAGTCACAACTTCACAGGAGTTTTTGGACATCTGTGGCGATAATCCAGACGACGTTTTTTCTCGCCTTATTACTGTTGATGAAACCTGGATTCGACAGTACGATCCGGAGTCAAAACAGGAGTCAATGCAGTGGATAGAAAAGGGAGAAAAGCCGCCACGGAAGTTCAAAGTGGAAAGATCGGCGTCCAAGCTCATGGCCACTGTTTTTTGGGATTGTGAAGGTATTTTGTTTATTGATATACTACAATGAACGGAGACTACTATGCCGCATTGCTGACCAAGTTACGTCAAGTGGTTGTTGAGAAACGGAGAGGCAAACTGACAAAAGGAGTCCTGTTTTTGCAAGACAACGCGCCCGTCCACACTGCGCGAGTTGCAAGGCGTGCCCTCGCCGAGACAGGATTTGAGGAAATCAACCACCCACCCTACAGTCCTGACCTGGCTCCTAGTGACTATTATCTTTTTTCAAATTTGAAAAAAGACCTACGGGGACGGAGATTTTCCAATGACGAAGAAATGAAGATGGCCGTAGATGAACATTTTGAAGACAAAAACGGCGAATATTTTTTCATTGGGTTAAAAGCTCTTTACAATAAATGTAAGAAGTGCATTGAAATACAGGGAGACTATATTGAAAAATAAATTTTTTGTACATTTTTATCAGCATTTTTAATACCTTAGGCTCAAAACTTTTCAGTCGCCCCTCGTATATATATTTTTTATGCAAAAAATAGGATTATAAAAAGTAAATTAATAAAAGAAAACAATGACACACATACTAATAAAATTAGGCATAATGCCACCTCCTGATCCAATGTGAGTTTTCTTCGGAGTTGTAGTGCCACCGGTTGGGGCACCGTCCCTCCTCGGAAACTGTACTTTCCGAGTGTCCAACCATGACTCCTCCACCCACTCGTCCAAACGCTTATTGACTGAAATGTAATAAAATTATAATTTAGGAGTATAAAAATAAATAATATTTCGTATTATTAGATTTAAAAGATAAATGTTATTAACTAGCTGGTGCCTGCAACATCATTTGCATAGAATGGAAACGGTACCCTGTGATAAAGTAGTTGAAGTTACTCCTTTTAATATCAGCTATAAGTGAAAGTCTCAAGAAAATTGGTCCAGCTATTTCAGAGATTAGCCGGAACAAACAGACAGCAAACCGACAGAGATCAATTTTAAAAATAGATATTTTACTATCAGAACCGTTTAAGCTTTAATATGCATAAAGTGAAAAGCTGTTAATTTTTAATTACAAACACTTAATTTTTATTTGTTTGTATAGACTTACAAATGCTACTAATATTATAATTGTGAAAGTTTGTGAGGATGGATGGATGGATAGATGTTTGTTACTCTTTCATACTAAAACTACTGAACGGATTAAATTTGGTATTAGTTAGTTTAGGCTCTGGTTTGCAACATAGGCTACTTTTTATCCCGAAAAAGTACAGTATTCCCGTGGGATACTATATTTACAATGAACTTAGCATAGATACCAAGATAGGTGATATTTATTCATTCCCTTCACAAGGATAGTGAAGTATCCCATGAAGTAGTATTAAGATAACTTACAATCAACATAATGCACATAATATTCTCTGTGCCCTCGGGATTCTTTTATGCTTATAATTTCAGCTAATGGCCAATCATCACCTCCTTGCATTCGCACTGGCAAACGACATCCTTCCACCAACGACGCCTGAAGAATAGAAAACCAAAATCATGTCAATATTCATTTATAACGAAAGTTACATATAAAGCAAAATAATTATTTACAGTTGAATCGCAAAATGTAGTAATATCATCTTCGTTTTCGTTCATTTTAATTTTTTACATTAATTGCACAAAATATTTGGGTAGCCGCTTCGTGACATTGACATTTGACGTCTGAAGGAAATAGACCATAGATGGTACTACTACTGAAAGAGACAATGTGGAAAATTTTAATTTTATTAATTTTGTAAACCAAACTAATAGGTACACAACATAATATATTTTTAGAAGTATGAACATTGGACGTTTTCAATTAAAAAAAAACCTCCTCTGATTATCTATGCGATGTAAAATTTGAAATAATGTTGTAAAAGCGATGGTAGCAAGAGTAGCATTTATTGTCACATTTTTTAAGGTTTAACTTCTATCATGTACAGCAAAGCACAGTTTTAATACATAGAAATTTAAGTTAAATATTATTTGAGTTAGTGTGAACGCCGAACGGGCGTC
This sequence comes from Phengaris alcon alcon, assembly GCA_037179445.1. Taxonomy (NCBI): domain Eukaryota; kingdom Metazoa; phylum Arthropoda; class Insecta; order Lepidoptera; family Lycaenidae; genus Phengaris; species Phengaris alcon. Next base: position 512,805 of record JAYRCH010000646.1, on the reverse strand, counting down.
TATAGATATTATGTGGATATTATCTACTTTATTTAGTTTGTAGCCAAATCCAAAAATGAAATCCAAAATAATTTTACCATAGACTATTATAGAATAACATAACCTTAAAATTCAAAATATGAGAAATTAAGAAATTTTAAACATTGTTTTAGAAAATTGAGATTGAATCATTTCCCAATAAATATTGTTGTTTAAATTCATTTTTAATAGACGTAAGCTGAAAGAAATTTCTTATTGTGTAGTACATAAATTTCAGTTATGGCTTCTCCAAACGAAATAAGTGAAGCCGACCAAATAAAAACTGTATGTTTGAAAAACGACAAAAATATATAACAAGTTATTATTGTTTTACCACGGTATAATAAAAATGTTTTATTTATTTTAGTTCAAAGACTTTTTGGTCCAATACAACAAACTATCAGAGCTCTGTTTCAACGACTGTGTGCATGACTTCACGTCTCGAACATTACGTTCAGCAGAGGTAAGGTACTGATAAAACATAAATTACGGTATAGACATTCGTACAGTATTTTAATTATATTGCAAGCTTATAAATAATATAATGAAAAACCTGGTCAAACATTAAAATGATATGCAACTTAGATTTGTAATTTTCAACTGCCTTTATAATATGTTTTGATTTCGAATAATGTATAAATTTTATCAGGCTCTGCCATAATTTTTTCTCAAAACTAACTTTTTAATTTTATTATGTTTTACAGGAAAAATGCACAACAAATTGTATGGAGAAATATCTCCGTGCAAACCAAAGAGTGTCTCAAAGATTCCATGAGTTCCAGATGATTGCTAATGAGAATATGCTAGCAATGGCCCAGAAGTCAGGCAATCCAAGTTAATTTATTAATTTTATTATAATATTTAGCTAATGTTCATTTTAATTGTATAAAAGAATAAAGTTGTTAGTACTGTTCATATGTAATTCTATTAATTAGGTAGGTGTAGTTGTTGAAAAGCCCTATGTAGGGGTGCCTACATAAATATGTGGTGACATATAGATCTTATTATTATGGTAATAATGTTAAAAAGTGCTACACTTCAGATGTTGAAGCTTTACCTCATTTTGTTTTCAATTTAATCTAATAAGTCTTGCATAACTTAACACCTTGCAATAAGGTGAAGGGCCCAGGTTTGGGACAATGGAGACTTATATTTGTAATGGGTACATATTTTGTCTTTAAATACTCTAATCATCATGTATAATAAATATTATGTGAAGCTAAAACTTCTTACTCCTTTTTACGAAAAATTATGCAAACTTAGGAGTATGAAATTTGGCACAGTTAAAGTTTATGTGGAGGGAGGTGTGCAGAAAGCTAATATTGTATTAAATAATGCTTAGAAATACATAAAATTAATAAAAATTAAGTTACACATTACCTCAAATTAATATCTCACTGTACCATGTGTTTGTATATTAATAGTTAAGTAGGCGTTGGTTTGACATAATAAATTTGTCAATCTTTCTTTCATATTCCATAGACAACTCACAACATTAACATATTTTTATTGATCGAGGAGGCGAAAGAACCCTATTAAAGTTGTAACTTAAAATGTAAAGTATAAATTATGGTCGAATTACGACCACTAGTTGACAACTACTTCCTTTAAATAGGACAGCAATTAGTTTAAAAATGATACACAATTTTAAAGTGTGCAGTTTATTATGCAGTTTATTAGAATTCAAAATAAATACATTTTAGAAGACTTGGAAGGGTTATTGTAATTGCGGGAAACTCATTCACGTCTCAGGTCCATTGCTTCTGGCGGAGTAAAATCAAGAACAAAGGATGTATTAGATGTAGTATAATCGAATTGATAATTGTTGTATTTTGCCTCCACACTGAATCTAGTTTTAGTGTGTGCCTTTGCCTCTTTTGAATCATCTGGTTGTGTGTTTAGGACATATTTTAATGGGTAAGGGCTTGATGGTGCATTGGTTATATTTGAGGGTTTTGTACAAATACTATATTGTCCACCATGCCTGATGATCCTAATCAGCGGCTGATTTTCACGTTGAGTGCATAATGTTGACGAATTTGTGGGTATTTTAATCACATGGCAGGTTTTTGAACATTTGGAGCAAACTGATGGACATGGTTTACATTCAATGGATTTTCGGTTGTAGTACTGCTCAATTCTCCTCAAAACAGAGCATGATATGTGCCCGGGACGCCATCCACATCGCAACTGTAATGAAAGTTTAAGGTTAATAAGACTAGTAGATAATTTTATTTACATTTTATATAGGTACCTACTTACAAAAAAATATTTAGAGGCACTAAAATCCGTGAAAGCATTGCAATTTTTATGATTTTATGATTTCTTTTAATTTTAGTTTGTCCCGTTTGTTAATGTTTCGTTTAATTTACATCAACCGCCGTCTTTTATTTATTAGCCACGCTTATGTTAACAAAATAAATTTGGCTAGGTCCTGTCATCAAGTTGCGATCCAGTGATAAAATAAAAAATAAATCTAAATTCAAAAACAGCGCGGCTTTAAAATACTGTACGCCTTCTGCGTGAACTAAAAATTAATAATAATAATTGTTGAATCCTCGGGTAGTTTGAATATCTTTATCACATAGAACACCTGTCATTTCAGTCCTCCAGTCATGGTTGTGTGCGGCTCATGCAAAGTAGCCGAAACGTTGAAAAAAACCGGGCAAGTGCGCGTCGGACTTGCCAATCCAGGGTATCGTACAAGATTCATATAACGATGTGACTTGCCAAATGAAATTCTACGTCAACGGGAAGTACCCTTTTACTTTTGATTCCCTCGAGAGGGAATATGCGTTTTTGGCGGAAAAAACGGCCGCATATTTTTAACGTCCGAATTTTCCTGGCTTCAGGCTAGGACTATATGCACTAGAATCCGGAAGGCCGTAGAAAAACCTGAGCATTGAAAATAGAACTTTGCGCTAATACAATGGAGTTCAAAATCGAAGTGTCAGGTGTCGAGCTGTCATATATATGACATTGACATTTGACTCGACACATGTGTTTTATTTTAAATACTCAGAATTTTCACCGGCGTTCCGGATTCCGGAGCATATACTCCCTGCCTCAAGGGACCGTAAACCTAAGTATATACGGTTATAATTTCAACTCGATACCTTCACTCCTTCCCGGAATAAAGTGTCTCGACAGACAGACAACAAAGTTTTCTTATAAGGGTTCCGTTTTTTCCTTTTTGTTACGGAACCCTAAAAATGAAATTAACAATAAAACGCGATAAAATTTGTTTATGTAGCTTTTGATGTAACTGTGTTTTAACTTGTGTTACGAGTAATATTCGCGTAATCATAAGAAACTAATCAATATTTAGTAGTTTTTATTTGCAGTTTTTTACATAACCATTAATCAAAAGTAAAAAAACTAGCCCGCCTAGTGCCAACACAAATTATGATAACTCGCCACACCGATTTCGGTCAACCAGGCCAGTTACGCAGGAGTAATTTCATAGAGCACATCTGTGTGCGCTGTACACAAGAGCACTCTCTCTTCCTTTACTCTCATAGTCATAACCCAGTGGGACGGATAACCGACACGACTGGCGAGAGATAGGCGCAGGTCCGACTTTTTATCATCTTCGATCATCTTTCTTGTCAGACAATCAAGGTGATCAGCCTGCATTGTCCTAACCAAACTTGGAACCAACATTTTTTTGTTGTTCCAATGCGGGAATCGAACACATAATACTTAGCAGTAATCTGTGATATAGCTTAATATGTGACCCGGGCCATTACGAATCTATTGACACCTCATTAAAATCGGATCAGTAGTTTACGCGTTACGATGGAACAAAAAACATACATACGTAGGTACATAGACTGCCAAAATACCTAACTAACCTAACCTAACCTTACCCTTCCTTTCGTCTTCGCCGTTTTCGGGTGAAAATGTGTTAAGCGAGGAAAAGTGCGAGGAAGTGTTGGGGTTACACGAACTCTTCGAAATGGGTACTATAAAATTTAAGGTAAGTGATATTTTAATTAAGTAAATAATAATAATACTTTACCTGATGGTAAGGCGCGTCTCTGGCATTGTACAACCATCCGTGATTTTTAGGTATAGGACCAGGTTTAACAATGTACCGCGGTAGACATCTATGTTTTGGAAGATCACACCGCCCAAGACAGATGGTAGATGCTCGGTTTGCTAAAAAATAAATTGATAGGTAATACTTTCCTCTAGGATCAGTGATCCTGGGTCATGGATCTGTACTGTAGTAATTAATATGTATAGTACCTGGGTATCCGAGCTTTGCTCGCAGCTCTATTAGATTAAAAAAAAAAAGAATCACAAAAATATTTTACCGGGGGTCGAACCCAACACATTTCGAATTTCCGAACTGCTGCCAATCCGACTGACGTTATATAGTCGAAATTATTGATATATGGCACGACGAACGAAAAAACATAATATATAACTTAAAATGTGCAGTTTACCAGGAATAAAAGCTGTAACCCAGCCGTTGCCGAGATCTCGATTATATATAATATATATTTTTATATATAATATATATTATATTATAAAATATAATATAAAAAAGATTATAAAAAGATTGCCCCGTTTTAAGTATAAGATAGTAAAAAGTACTTGCTTTTTCCCGCGGCTCCGCCTGCATAAATATAGTACTTTTAATCTGGATACTTATAATTAACGTATTAACAAAAATTAAGTTGGCGACTGCACATGAGCATATTGTATTACTGAATTTGGCAGAGAATTAATTAAATTAAATTCCGTTTATTTCGGGCTGCATAGGCCCATATTATAAATACCTTATAGACTAACATACATATTACTATATGTAATATTTAATAAACTAAAACTAACACTAAACACGTATTGTCTGCGACGTTGGGCGCGAAGTGTTTGGGAGTCGTCCTCTAAATCTTCTGTAGACGCCTCCAATCGGCCAGAATTCCTCCTTCTCGAAGGTCGGTAAATGATGGGTTGGAACTCTTACGACAAAGGAACTAAAATTCAGTTTATGACGAGATTCCAAACGCTCGACCCTCAAGGCGAAGTTGGTTCATATTGGTTAATATGTTGGCGACTAAATTACTAAACTGGCGAAAGCACTCAGGTGACAAAAAATACAAAAATCGTCAGTGGCGAGATTTAATCCAAATTGGCACCAAAATTTATAAGTTGGCGACTTAATTTCCGAGTTGGTGACCATTATACGATGTAAGTAGCCATAAAACCAGATTGGGTTGATAAATTAATGGCGGCTATAAATTCAATTTGCAGGCTACGGAAAAGCGCATTTTTGGATACTGTAGGAGTTTGTTTTCCCTTCGTATGGGTACGCTTTTCCAGGTTTCTGGCGGTGCTATGCAATTTAAAATTACAAAATGGAGAATTTTCATCCTTCGTAAAAATGACATGAGTAGAGTCTACTAATTTAAAAGTTCTTGCGGATGCTGATTAGGATTGATTATTATTAATAGCAGCATAAGTAGTACCAGCTATGTAAGCTATATAAATTTTTGGACATTCAGGATTTAAAAAAAACTTATCAAAGTAACTAAATACGTGGTTACGGGGTGTTACTTGGGGGGAGGAATTTTCTTTATTTTCTCAGTAATCCTATTACCTGATCTCGAGACAGAAGCGATTATACAAAAACATATTGCAATGCCTACTTTGAGATACGAGCGATGTATAAATGTTGGAAAATTCAGGATTGAGGAGAACCTAAACTACTACAATACCAAATATTGAATTCCGTTCAGTGGTTTTGCGTGAAATAGGAACAAACATCCATCCATCCAGCCATCCATCCTCACAACCTTAGAGATATAATACTATGTAAAGATAGTATACAGACTAGAGACTGAAAGATGTTCTTTATTCGTGGTGTCTGCAGTAGGTACCTTCCTAGGGACAATCAGCAAACGTTATGACGATTTGAGTTCCCTTTTATTGGGTTCCTAGTTTCAACCGTAAAAGTCTTAATATATAGGTATCGGTGTCCAACATATATTACAATATGTCCCAAATTCCAATTTTTTTAGGTAGGTACATAAGATAGCAGAATAGTAGATAAGCCCAACTTACTTTTAGCATTTTTGCAGCAACACGCCATTGTGATGCAAGATGGATATTTGAAACCTAAAAAAAACTAATATTTAGGAGGTTTAAAATACTGGCAACTCCTCTGATGTTGTGGAAACCTATCCATGGACATGGCAGTCTTACGGTCTTACCATCAACGATCTGTATGCTTCTTTAATCGATACTTACGTAGTAGATACTTCCTAATTCGATGCCACCATTGTGCTTCTTTTCTTTACGTGATGTTTCACGGTGTTGCCGTATGGTTTTCCATTTATGGTATTTTAAGAATTTAGAATAACGTGGCCATATTTTCTTCTGTTTTTGACAACATTTCGCTGCCATGTAATGACGTTTTAGTTTAATGATAAATTGATTCTATGGTTATGTCTGCGTTTTATTTTTCAAATATTTTGCATACCACCAGTTCCTTTCTGCTACTAAAATATATAATTAATTAAATAATTATTCCGTACGTACATAAATTACCTTTGATAAAGAATAAATTAAAATGCCGTTTTATAGTAATTTAACTTATTAATTTCAAAATTTGCTTATGCTTACGCTACTACTTTTGGCAATGTGTTTCGTAAATTTTATTACAAAATTAATTTAAATAATAATTGTGATGAATACGATGAAACATCTAAGTTGTAGTACTACAGGGAGTACTAGTAGAGGGATAAATCGGCTGCAGGCGTGCGGAGCGTGAGGTTGTGGTCCCGCGCCGCGAACTCCGTCCAGTAGGGCAAGCAGGAAGCATAATCATGCCATTATGGAATTTACAGTAATCATCATCTTATATACCTACAGTACCTAATGGAAGCTTGGAGCGTATTCTATTAATATATGAATACATTCGATCGTTTATTTTAAACGTTCTTAAAATGTGTTAATAATAATATAACAAATATAACTAAAAAGGGAATTATTTTTAACAAAAAATAAACCCGACTTCCAAAGTAAAAATACACAAAAAAGTATGTAATAAATCTTATTTTCTAAATAATTCCCCTTTTAAATTAGGCTAAAATATATTATATATCATATTATAATATAATATCAGCTAACATAAACTTGAGCTCTTTAAAATAATTATTTGTCAGGATATTGTTTGGGCTGGTACCGACTTCAAAGTAATGAAGATTGTGTAGAGAAATAGTTAAAATTTAGCCGAGTTTAAAAGGGGAATTATTTAGAAATTAAGATTCATTTCATAGTTTTTTGTGTATTTTTACTTTGGAAGTCGGTTTATTTTTTTGTTTAAAAATAATAATTGCATCAGTGGTCACAAATGATAAGCCAAGGACGTGTATCGCGCTTAGAGTGAAGAGGGTGGAGAGAAAGTCCACTTTATTTATCGTCAATAAATTGTCTGTCGGAAATGTACGAAAGGCTATTTAAGATATCCTTCGTGAAAGTATTTTTTTACTACCCTGCTTGCAAAACTTGTTGAAACGTAGCCAATAAATTTTCTTTTGTAAGTTTTCTGGATATACTCTAACACCTAGGCCACACTCTTCAATTGCAGCGGCATTTGTAGGTTGATCGGAGAAAACTACCACCATGGCCACCACAGGTAGGTACCTACTCTCGTAGTACGTCGTACCAGCCGTTCCGGCATGAGAAAAGAAGGATACTGTTTTTGGATGACCTACAGACCTCTTGATTGCCAAGCAAGCGCTTATTTCGCAAGATCAATAATTGTAAGTAAATTGTAAAGTCACAAAACGAATTGCTGTCTGTGTTTTTTTTATCTCCCATCATAGATGCAATAAAAGCTTTCTCACCTTGGAAAGTAACATGCGGACGGTCTTGTACAAGGCCGTCCGCATGTTGAGGGGGATCTGTGGAGATGAGAATGCGGGGTGTAGCTGCGCGGTGGCCGCTCTGGCCATTGCCACTGCCGACTGTCGCTGGGCGACCATGGAGAGACGGCAATCTATGACGACACCTAGATACTTCGCCGTTCTCCCCCATGGTATTTCGGCGTCTCCGATCTTCAGAGGATCTGAGAACCCTCTTCTCGTAGTGACGGCGAGCGCTTGGGACTTACCTGGATTGACGGATAGTCGCCAGTTGCTCAGCCAGTCAGGGAGAAGGTTCAGCGTCCTCTGTAGTTTTATTGCAGCGTGATCAGGAGTCAAAGAGTTGGCTATGAACGCCGTGTCGTCGGCGTATAGCGCTGCGGTGGTGCCAGGGTCTTTTGGAACGTCGCTGGCATAAAAATTGTACAGGCTCGGCGAGAGCACGCTGCCTTGAGGCACACCGGCGGTGATGGGGCGCTCGCCAGAGAAGACGCCGTCGACGCGCACCTTGAGGGTGCGGCCGGAAAGGAAGGATGCTATAAGCCTTACCAGAGGGGGTGGGACGTTGGCTCGGATGAGCTTGAAGAGCAGACCTTCATGCCAAACACAGTCGAACGCCTTTTCCATGTCGAGGAAGACTGCGACCGAAGATTCCTTCTTGTTCGCCGCAACGGACAGATGGTGGATGACTCTTACCAGCTGGAGGGTGGTGCTGAGCTCCGACCTGAAACTGAATTGAATTTTCTTTATTTTCTCAGTAATCCTATTACCTGATCTCGAGACAGAAGCGATTATACAAAAACATATTGCAATGCCTACTTTGAGATACGAGCGATGTATAAATGTTGGAAAATTCAGGATTGAGGAGAACCTAAACTACTACAATACCAAATATTGAATTCCGTTCAGTGGTTTTGCGTGAAATAGGAACAAACATCCATCCATCCAGCCATCCATCCTCACAACCTTAGAGATATAATACTATGTAAAGATAGTATACAGACTAGAGACTGAAAGATGTTCTTTATTCGTGGTGTCTGCAGTAGGTACCTTCCTAGGGACAATCAGCAAACGTTATGACGATTTGAGTTCCCTTTTATTGGGTTCCTAGTTTCAACCGTAAAAGTCTTAATATATAGGTATCGGTGTCCAACATATATTACAATATGTCCCAAATTCCAATTTTTTTAGGTAGGTACATAAGATAGCAGAATAGTAGATAAGCCCAACTTACTTTTAGCATTTTTGCAGCAACACGCCATTGTGATGCAAGATGGATATTTGAAACCTAAAAAAAACTAATATTTAGGAGGTTTAAAATACTGGCAACTCCTCTGATGTTGTGGAAACCTATCCATGGACATGGCAGTCTTACGGTCTTACCATCAACGATCTGTATGCTTCTTTAATCGATACTTACGTAGTAGATACTTCCTAATTCGATGCCACCATTGTGCTTCTTTTCTTTACGTGATGTTTCACGGTGTTGCCGTATGGTTTTCCATTTATGGTATTTTAAGAATTTAGAATAACGTGGCCATATTTTCTTCTGTTTTTGACAACATTTCGCTGCCATGTAATGACGTCAAGTTATCCATTGTGTAAATATTTTTATTAGTAAGGGGGCATATGTACAAGAATCTTATCTTATACTTTAAACGAGCAATTCTTGTATATTTATATGTATCTGTGATCTCGGAAACGGCTCTAATGATTTCGCTGAAATTTGGTATATGGGGGTTTTCGGGGGTAAACAATCGATTTAGATTAGTCTTATGTTTGGGAAAACGCGTGTTTTCGAGTTTTCATGCGTTTTTCTGACCACGCAGAATATGGTCGCTAATTTCGTCTTGCCGGCCAATGTCCGTCTGGTCCAGCGGGTTAAGACGCAAGAAACGAGTATTACGGGTTCGAATCCCGCTCGGTGACTTACTTTTGTTTTTTTTTATATGTTCAAGTTTATATTTTTTTTTTATTGTTTTAGACAGGTTTAAAAAAATGTAGTTAATGTTTGAGATAACAATATATATTTCTCATATTTAAAAAACCTGAGAAGGGCAGAGGGCTACCGTCCCATAACCCTCCTCTCAACCCTTTCCAAAACTTTTGAAATCCTTCTCCTTAAGCACCTTGCGCCCCACCTTCCTCCTCGTGAGGACCAATTCAGTTTCAGGTCGGAGCTCAGCACCACCCTCCAGCTGGTAAGAGTCATCCACCATCTGTCCGTTGCGGCGAACAAGAAGGAATCTTCGGTCGCAGTCTTCCTCGACATGGAAAAGGCGTTCGACTGTGTTTGGCATGAAGGTCTGCTCTTCAAGCTCATCCGAGCCAACGTCCCACCCCCTCTGGTAAGGCTTATAGCATCCTTCCTTTCCGGCCGCACCCTCAAGGTGCGCGTCGACGGCGTCTTCTCTGGCGAGCGCCCCATCACCGCCGGTGTGCCTCAAGGCAGCGTGCTCTCGCCGAGCCTGTACAATCTTTATGCCAGCGACGTTCCAAAAGACCCTGGCACCACCGCAGCGCTATACGCCGACGACACGGCGTTCATAGCCAACTCTTTGACTCCTGATCACGCTGCAATAAAACTACAGAGGACGCTGAACCTTCTCCCTGACTGGCTGAGCAACTGGCGACTATCCGTCAATCCAGGTAAGTCCCAAGCGCTCGCCGTCACTACGAGAAGAGGGTTCTCAGATCCTCTGAAGATCGGAGACGACGAAATACCATGGGGGAGAACGGCGAAGTATCTAGGTGTCGTCATAGATTGCCGTCTCTCCATGGTCGCCCAGCGACAGTCGGCAGTGGCAATGGCCAGAGCGGCCACCGCGCAGCTACACCCCGCATTCTCATCTCCACAGATCCCCCTCAACATGCGGACGGCCTTGTACAAGACCTACATAAGGCCCGCCTCACCTACGCAGCACCCGCGTGGCACCATCTGCTCTCTGCACCCCAGAAAAGGACGCTGCAGAGAGCCCAAAACCGGGTGCTGCGCTACATCGCGGGCGCCCCCTAGTACGTCCGCAACTCCACCATTGAGAGGGATCTTACGATGGAGAGTGTGGAGGCCTTTGTGGCCCGACTCGCCACAAGCATGTTCGCGCGAGCGGATGCCTCGCGCCTAGTCGAGCTGACCGACCTGGCGCCGTGGCACGCCCGCCCGCCCGACCGCTACATCCTGCCGAGGGACGCTGCCCCCCCGGCAGACCCATCGGAGCCCCGCCACCCCCGAAGAGGAGGAGCTCAGGCGCAATGATGCGCCCCCCCACTCTCGAAGAGGAGGAGTCTAGGCGCAACGGCGCGCCCGACCACCGCCCTCGAAGAGGAGGAGTCCTGGCGCACTGACGTACGCCACACCGAGGCGCTTGTTACAGCGCTCTGCCACCGCGGGATCGCAGTCCCCCCTCCTTCCCCCTGCACCGGTAGAAAACCAAAATCTACCGGTGCAACTTTCTAAAAATCGTCTGGGGCCTGTCGGAGTGGCAGCCCTCTTGCCACCCGTCGCCTCCTTGACGCACCTTCCCCGCCGACACACAAAGTCGGGGCCCGGAAGTTTCTCTTTTTACTTCTCCCCCCCTTTCCCCAGGTCGTTCGTGTCCGCGGTCCGGTAAACGCGGCGCGTGAGGGAGTGGACCCACACACGTTTCCCGGCCCCCGGGTCGGGACCCCCACGCGAGGCTTGGAGCCGACCGCCGGTCTTGGTTGGGCCTGGATTGGCATATCGACATTCCCTTGACTTCGTGTTGCCCCCCCACGGGTTTCCCACGCGTTCTGTCGCGGGGGGTCTTCCCAAAAAACTCGACTCTTTGCGCCCAGTACTCGTACTGGGCGCGTCATCCCAATTAGAGGGGCTATACCCCTGATGTTGGTTTCCGCCGTAAGGCCCTTTTCAGGGGCCCGGCGTCGAGCGAGAAGAGTCTCCTTCTCTAACATACAAAGGGAGTGTATTCTGCTCTCGGACACCGTCCGAGTAACAGCTTCGTTCGTTGCCGTCGTTCCGATCAAGCGCTCTCGCTCTCACAGCATTGCGCTCTCGCTCTTTCGCGTGTGCCATCGCTCGCGAAAGGGATACATTTGGAAGAAAGAAGACAGAAGACCGAAGACTCAAGAGTCAAGCCTCAAGAAAGAAGAAACAAAGGCGCCACCCAACCGCCTTTGCCGCCCGACCCGTGCCGTACCGTGTCTCGCGCCGCGCCGCGACCGCCGCCTACCGGACGAATCGTGCGACCGCTCGCATCGTCTGTCTCGCTCTTTAGTGCGAGCCTTCTGCTCGCACACCCGCCGCGTAGTTATCGCCGCGTTAGGACGAGCGTGCGACCGGTCGCATCGTCCGTCTCGTTTTTAGCGCGAGCCTTCTGCTCGCGCTTCGCCGCGTCTCGTTCGCGAACACTAGCGCCCTAGTGTGTAGCGTAACGTTTGTGAGTGAGTTCCAGCCGCCCGAGGAACAATTGTAAGTACCGCGACACGCTTAGGCACACTACACGAGGAGTTTTTCCTCCCTACACACCTCCCCTCCCGGCCGCCGGGAGGGGCTGTATCCGCAATATTTAATTAGAGAGCAGAATCCCACTCCCGGGATAAACTTCCTAATTATGTCTGACGCCATAATTAGAAAGTTCCTGGAGTTTTTAAAATTAGAAGTCCCCGATGTCGCGTCCAAGTGGGAACGCTTCGTGCGCATGCACGAAGCAGACTCACCGGCGTCGCCCGATAGCGACGTCCCGTTAATTCCGGCCGATAACGAACCCCTATCATCTCCTTCAGAGATGTCTTGCTCAGAGCAAGAATCCGACCGTAGTGAACAAGGCGAGTTCACTGCCGTCAAATATAAGAAGACGAAGAAGAGGCACGAACCGTGCAGGCTCATGGCTCCGCGGCCCCCGTTCCCCCTCTGGCCTCCCAGGCCCCTCTGGCCTCCCAGGTCCCTCGAACCTCTCAGGCCCTTCCGGCCTCCCAGGCCCCTCAGACCTCCCAAGCCCCTCAGGCCGTCCGTTCCCCTAAAATGCCACCTCCTGTAGTCATACAGGAGAAGGCCAAATGGAACCTAATCACCGCAGTGATTAACGAGCATAAGCTTCGTTACTCTTCTGCACACACGACCCCCATCGGTATTAAAGTGCAGGTTAAGACTTCGGAGGATCACCGCCTCCTCACCGGCTTCCTACGCAATAAAAGCATAGGATATCACACTTATGTTCTCGAAGACGAGCGCCTTCTGCGCGTCGTCATTACCGGTGTCGATAAGTGCCTCTCCACAAGAGAGGTACTCATGGACATCCAGTCCCAGGGTTATCCCGCCATAGAGGTACATCGTATGGACCATCCTATTAAAAAACTCGAGTACAATATGGTACTCGTAAAACTTCCTCTTACGCCAGAGGGTAAGGATATCTTCAATATCCGAGCCATCTGCCACATTACGGGCATCCGCGTCGAACCCCCCCCCCGTAAAAGAGGCATCCCTGGCCAGTGCCACCGATGCCAACTTTACGGGCACTCGGCATGGAATTGCCAAGCTAGGCCGCGTTGTGCAAAGTGCCTCGGTGAACACGGCACCTCTGACTGTCCGCGAAAGAGCCCAGCTGAGGAGTCCGAACCCCCCAACTGTGTCCCAAGTACACCCCGCCAATTACAGAGGGTGCAAAAAAGCACCCACTTCGTCCCTGCCCCCCTACCCTCCCGATCTGCATGGTTCAAGCCCGCGCAGAATCGTAGTTCGGAGTTAGCGGTTTTCCCCGCTCTCCCCAGTAAGGCCATGCCCTCCGCGCCCAAAGCGCCTAAGGCAACCCCCCCCCCCCCCCCCCGCCACAGACCGCATCCAAGCTTTGTCAGATCAAGGCTCTCTTCACCAACGGTAATTAATGGACCCTTCGGGAAGGACAACGCCGCACTCGTTACGCGTAGTGTCGTTCATTACGAACGGCATTAGGAATAACATAAGCGAAATTCGCGATTTTGTAAGCATTCAAAATGTCGACATTCTTCTAGTGCAGGAGACGTTTTTAAAACCTAGTATGAGGAGCCCTAAAATAGCTAACTATAAAATAGTTAGAAACGATAGAACTCGATCCCGACTCGGAGGTACTCTTATCTACTATAAAAAATCATTACATTGTATTCCCCTAGAGCCACCGCCATTGTTAACTTTAGAGACATCTGTTTGCCATATTAGTATGTCCGGTCACGGACCAATTGTATTAGTAAGCGCGTACTTAGCGTGCAACAAAGAACTACATTCTAGCGACCTACAGTCGCTATTTAACTTAGGCAACGCCGTCATCATTGCCGGCGACCTAAATTGCAAACACACTGAGTGGGGCAACGTACCTAACAATAGAAACGGCATCATTCTTTGTAACTTAACCGATACTTTAAATTTTGCACTATTAGCCCCCACTGACCCCACTCGCTATGATACCAATGAAAACATCAACGGTGTCATACGCGATCCTAGTACAATAGACATAGCTTTAGTTAAAAATGTTTCTCTCAATAAAAATCAAATCAAAATCAAAAATTTTTTATTCAAAATTGGTATTTTTAAATACTCTTTTTGAACGTCGATACTACGTGATGCCTACCACCGGTTCGAGAACTAACCCAGCGAGAAGAGCCGGCAAGAAACTCGTCTGGGCCATCTTTTACCAAAAAGATGGAAAATTATTCTTTTAAAATCAAAATTATTACAATGTTTACTTATGTCTATGTAACAAATAATAAGATAAGATAAGGAGCCACCTTATTCCCAAGATGTGCCGTCTTAAATAAAGTCATTAATTTTATAATACGCTTTGGCACACAAACGTTCTTTAACTACTTTTTTAAACTTATTAATGGGAAAGTTTTGAACCTTTTCTGGGATTATATTGTATAAGCGTATACATTGGCCTTTAAAGGATTTACTAACTTTGCTTAGTCTGAACACTGGTATATCTAACTTGTTCTTATTTCTAGTGTTTACACAATGATTATCACATTTCTTTTTGAAGTTGTTTAGATTCTTTCTTACATATAACACATTTTCCAAAATGTATTGAGATGCGACGGTCAGAACTTTTATTTCTTTAAACTTTTCCCTTAGAGATTCAAAAGTCGACATCTTATAAATAGAACGTATAGCACGTTTCTGCAGCACAAATATTGCATAAATGTCCGCAGCGTTTCCCCACAAGAGGATGCCGTACGACATTATGCTATGAAAATAGCTAAAGTAAACTAATCGCGCGGTCTCTATGTCGGTAATTTCTCTAATTTTTTTAACAGCGTATGCTGCAGAACTCAGTTTATCTGCCAATTTAGCAATATGTGGTCCCTACTGTAACTTACTATCTAATGTTATACCTAGAAATACAGTGGTGTCTACTAATTTCATTTTCTCATTATTTAATAGTATATTGGTTTGTGCCTGCGTAACATTTGGCAAGCTGAACTTTAAACATTTTGTTTTATTAGAATTCAACAGTAAATTATTAGCATTAAACCAATGTACTATTTTTGAGAGAGCACTATTTACCTCGTCATTGTTAGATTGTCGTCGCTTCACATTAAAAATTAGTGAAGTGTCATCAGCAAAAAGTACTATCTCATGCTTATCATTAACTAGATAAGGTAGATCATTTATATAGATGAGAAATAGAAAAGGGCCCAAAATAGACCCCTGTGGTACTCCTAGTTTAATTTTAGTACCATTAGACCTTTTGGAATTAACTTCTACAGTCTGTGTTCTATTTATTAGATAAGAGCTTAGAAGCTTTAGTGCCGTGCCCCTTACACCATAATGGTATAATTTCCTGAACAGCGTATCATGCTCCACACAGTCAAATGCTTTGGATAAATCACAGAATATACCAAGTGCATCCTTTGACCTCTCCCAAGCTTCAAATATACTGCACAGAAGACTGATGCCTGCATCTGTTGTGGACCGACATTTAGTAAAACCAAACTGATTACTATGTAACAATACCTATATTGAGACGCTCCACGAGCTTAACTCGGACCACAGACCGGTTACGATTACACTTGGTAGTCTTAACCCCAACAATTCTAGTACTAGGAAGATAGTAGATTATAAATTATTAGCGGAGAACATCAAAGTCCTCCAATCTAGTCACCTAGATAAAATCCCCGATAGTATAGATAGTAAAGAGACAGCCATAGAAGCCGCCTCCCACTTGACCGATCATCTGGTAGCGACCATAGAGAACTCATCTAGGGAGGTGCCAACGACCCCCAAGGGCCGTTGGCCCCTCCCTGAGGACATAAAGGAGTCCATCAGACTCCGGAATGCGGCTAAGCGCACATATGATCGCTACCCGTCGGAAGAGTGGAGGAAAGCCCTCCGTCACTACGAGAGGAAAGTTAAGTTTAAGATTAAACAGCACAAAGCCGAGAGTTGGGATCGACTTCTCAGTGATTTAGAACCGTATCACGTGGCGTACTGGCAACTCGCGAAGGCCCTCAAAAACAACACGGAGAGCGATATGCCTCCGTTAGACAGACCTAACCGTCCTCCTGCATTCGAAGACATAGACAAGGCCGAGTGCCTAGCTGATAATTTCGAACAACAGTGGCGGCCGAGTACTCTCCCGATTGATCCCGTGCACCTTAGCTTAGTAAATAGCGAGGTCGACAGCCGACTCTCGAGGCCACCTGATGTAGATAGGGTGAGGATGGTGGACTCGGAGGAGGTCAGTGACATTATTAAGTGTATGAATGCCAAAAAGTCCCCAGGCCTCGACGGTATTTCAGCAGTTTGCCTTCCGCGAAATGCACAGCTGTCCCGCTCAAGTACACCGCTTAACGGAGTACATAATAACTAGCAAAAACGACAGGAAGACGACATGCGCCGTATTCTTTGACATTGAAAAAGCTTTTGATAAAATTTGGCATAACGGACTGTTATACAAACTATCAAATGGGAATACCCGATTATCTTGTATTACTAATTAGTAACTTTTAAAAAAATCGTAAATTTCATTTCCGCGTAGAAGGCGCACTGTCGTCGCCAAGATATATGGAGGCGGGAGTACCGCAGGGCTCGGTCCTCTCGCCCTCCCTATATAACCTGTATACTAGTGACATCCATAAACACGCTAAGGTGCAATTAGCTACGTTCGCGGACGACACAGCCCTTTATTATTCCCACATACGAGCCTGTACCGCGTCTAAAGCCCTCCAGGAGTCAGTTACCGCTCTCGGTAAATGGTTCTCCAAATGGAGAATAGAAGTTTATCCCGACAAAAGTCACGCCATCCAATTTGATAGGAAAAGTGCAATGAGGCGCACTTGCCCCCGTAATATAATGAGCCCTATAAGCCTGCACGGCAACATAATCCCAGAGGTCACTCAGGTCAAATACTTAGGCGTAGTACTAAACAAGTCGATGTCGTTTTCGAGTCACATTAGTAATACATTACGTAAAGCGAAATTTGTACTCTACAAATTATATCCGCTAATTAATTCGGAAAGCAAAATGTCCCTAAGACATAAGCTTACATTGTATAAAGTTTGCATTAGAACGATACTCACTTATGCGTGCGTCTCTTTCGCACAGATAAGCGAGTCTCAACTGGACCGTTTGCAAAGAGTCCAAAACCGGTTTCTACGCATGGCAACAGGCGCCCCCTGGTACATGCGTAACATCGACTTGCATAGGGACTGCGAGCTCGTCACTATCAAAGCCTATATCAAGGAACTCGTAGAGAGATTCTTTGATAAAGGCAAAAATCACCTAAACCCCCTTATCCAAAAGGCCCTGGACTATGATCACGACGCAAAGACTTTCCGACACCCGTACAAACGGCCTAAGCATATCTTAGCCGATCCCGTTGACCCGATCACAAAATACGTAACGTATTGTGTACAGTTACGTAAACACAAATCACACGCACCCGCGAGATTAGTATCGCACCGGGGTCGACGCCGGCGCCTACCCCGAGGTCCCACATCCGACACGACAACACGCACAGACGTACAGACCGACCCTAACACGGGACCGGACCCGAACCCGAGTTCGAGTTCGCATCCTAGTAGTCTAGGTACACACCAAAATAATGTCCGCGACCGCGATATTGATATAGAGAGCTCTACCAATACCTCGAACCTCATCGATATTAGGACTTACACGCGCTAGTCATCCCGACCGTACGCGGAAGGGGAGAGGGACGGCCCTCTCAGTACCGATACAGTCAATAACAAGAGCTCCTCTATCGCGATAACTCGCACGCCGTTAGTTTTTGCTACCGCGCGTGAGCAACCTCACTCCTCAGCGAGTGAGGAAGGGGTCGGACCCCTTAGCAGGAGAGACCCGCGTCTCCCCTGTCATAATAATAGCTCACAATCCGTAGCTGTCCCCAATATCCGGTCTGAACATCACCCGGGCGATGTTAGGGAGGGTCAAACCCTCCCATCGACTCTTACCAAAAAAACTAGCCACCAGGCTAGTTATAGTCCGATTTAGCTACAGCGGTCTTAACCCGGCCCTTAGCGTAGACCCTTTCGAAAAAAAAAAATCATACAAAGGGGCTTCGGCCTGACCGAGCATAGCACCTCGCTCGGTCGGAGATCTCCCTTTGGGGCTTGCCACCATATTCCCACATTGGTGACCCTCGACAGAACACGCCACCTTCTGGACATCATCATCACTCCCCACCCCTCCGCACCACGCCAGCCAGCTTCAGCCTCATCGGGTATCTCGACCACCAGCCTCAACGCACCGCGGCCTGGTCGAATCCTCATCGGCTTCAACGGGCACTCTCACTACAACGATCGGTCAGCAAGCAGAGCACATCTCTCCTGGTCAGCAGTAGCATCAGCAACGCACGGCAGCACTCCGACTCACAGGAGCCCGTGCAGCAGCAGCACAGTAGCAGCACATTTCCGACTCACTGGGACTCTCCGGCACTGGCGACTCAAGCAGAAGACTCAAGATTCGACCTCCGGTCTTCGGGGGGGAGTGATGTGGCGGACCAATTAGCGCCACAATCCTGAATCGCGCTATCGAAATTTTCTATGATCGGCACTATATATACGACATCTGAAATTCATACAAAGGGGCTTCGGCCTGACCGAGCATAGCACCTCGCTCGGTCTGAGATCTCCCTTTGGGGCTTGCCACCATATTCCCACAGTTGTGTAAATCTTTTTATTAGTAAAGAGTTTACACGATAAACATTACTGTTGATGAAATGATTTTTTACGGTTCATTGCTGCTAAGTCAGTTCTTAATTACACTAAGTTATGGCAAAGAATGTAATAATAATTACATACATTACTAACGAACGTGCTTATGGTATAACTGTTATGCCTTACTACTTAATGCTACAATAGTATCGATTTATAATATTTTTTATACTACTGTATGCTTAGATAGGAAAAATACGTTTTCACTTAGTCACTACTTTCATAACAGTAATGTGGGATAAAATACAAAATACTTGACTGTATCGCTTTAGGAGTAGGTAGGACCAACCGACCGACATAAATTATCCTCTTGGCTCTTGATCGCTATTCTAGCTTAATGAGATTTCGGTAAAGAGAAATTACTGAAGTAAAGAAATGGGGTACGCGAGTAGTTAATATAAAACAACTTCTTCTTCATCAGGATTGCTATATTTTCTTTAACTTTTTATTTTTAGTATCCTTTTGGACATTTTTGATCTTTTTCTTTCCGAATCTTCTACAGAGTTGTGCTAAAGATTTTATTGTTATAAATATAATTATAATAGCAAAGGTGAACATTGCTAGTACATCCAGATTGTAATATTGGTAAAACGACAAATCGGCTGCAGGTGCGCGGAGCGTGAGGTTGTGGTGCCGCGCCGCGAACTCCGTCCAGTACACCGCCGACTGCAGCGGCGGCAGCGGTCGGTCGTGCCACGCCGCAGACAGCTTCTTCACATTCTCTCTGAACCTGAAAAATGTAGAATGTGTAAAGGAATCTGAAGCGGGCTCAGTCTCCACTTTACACAAACGATGGTGATAAGTTTCGCACTGGATGTTAACACTGCTTTATGGCTTTCAGATGGTTGCAAGGAGAGTTGTAGGAGAAATAGTTGTTGTGATTGGAGTATCCGGTTTATGAGAAAATTCTCATTACCATGTTTTTGGATAATGTAGACGCTTCGCTAGCTCTACAGGGTGACCTGAAATTCGATATATTCCTTTGAAAGACAGAAAGTAGACCTCATTTACAGTAATATTTTTCATGGCATCCCCTATCCGAAAGTTGATATTTACAAAGTTATTGAAATTTCAAAAAATTTTTCTTTATTTTCGACTTTTTGACTTTGACATGACGTATTTTTTAAAATTTTTGTCTTTTTAGTGATTTTTTTATGTATTTTAACCGTCAATGAGTCAAATATTATTTTTAAGGAATAAATAGGGACAAACTAAGCGATAATTTTTCATTATGAGACATGAAACAGAATTTTCTTTTAAGAAAAATGCATATTTTTCTTAAAAACAGGTGATGTTCTTAAAAAAATGTATGATACAATGCGTACAAATACCTTAAATAACTTTCTTACCTCATAAGCTTCCAAAAAAGGTACAAATATGTACATAAAAATATGAACATGTAATAAACAAAGACAAAACAATCATCAGGTAACGTTATCTCAAGAATTACTCTACCTGTGGCGACCTTTTTTTTCAATTGTTTCCTTTGTTCAAACTTCGGGATGTTTCGGCTACTGTCGTCGCGGCCCTTTGTCAATGAGTTACCGACTGGCTTAGAGAGCAAATTTAGTAGCTAATATTAATTTTAAGTCAACTATTGCCGTGTACGGACGTATTGTTGCTTTAAACTACACCCTTACTTCTACTTGTGATTTTTTTGTATCGCGATGGCTGCTTTTGAGTACGATGAATACGCTGACATCTTGTTTTGTTACGGACTTTGTAATGGTAATGCTGCTGCTGCACGAAGAACATACATTGAACGTTTTCCGAATCGACGAGTGCCAAACGTTAAAGTGTTTTCAACAACATTTCGACGAATTCGGGAAAGCGGCCGTGTTGATAGAAGACGTGGCGATTCAGGCAGACCTCGTTTGTATGCTCCAGAAGAAGAAGAAGAAATTTTAACACTTTTTCAAAATGATCCTTCTATTTCTACAAGAGCGGCAGCTAGAAGACTTGGATTGAGTCAATGGAAGGTGTGGTTTACAGTACACACAGCGCGTCTACATCCATTTCACTACACACCTGTCCAAGCGTTGGAAGAGGGAGACCCGGTTAGAAGAATGGAATTCTGCCGTTTTATGATAAATGCAGACATGGAGGATCGCAATTTCTTCTCAAGAATATTGTGGACGGATGAATTGAAATTTGACCGTGACGGGATAAACAATTTCCACAACACACATTACTGGGCACCAAAAGGAGAAAACCCCAGGATGGAAAAAGAAAGGGCCCATCAAACCAGATTCAGTCTAAATGTCTGGATGGGTATAATTAATAATAATTTAGTTGGACCTCATTTTTTGCCTCATAATTTAAATGGTGAAATGTACGAACATTTCCTAAGAGAGGAGATTACTGGTTTAATGGAAGATGTGCCAATAGCAACTCATAATATGATTTTCCAGCATGATTGTTGCCCGGCCCACTTCCGCCTCGGCGTACGCCAGTGGCTAGACCAAACTTACCTACATCGCTGGATAGGTCGTGGCGGGCCAATTCCTTTGCCAGCACGGTGTCCCGATTTGACCCCGTGTGATTTTTATCTTTGGGGTTATATGAAGGCTTTGGTGTATACTACACCCATAACTACTGTAGAGGAGCTCAGAAGCCGCGTAAGAAATTCAGCAGAAGAAATCAAAACTAGTCTTACTACCATAATAATCAAAACAGAGGTACGGAGAAGACTACGGACCTGTATCAGAAACAGAGGTTCACATTTTGAACAAGACCTAAAGTAGAATATTTATTATTAAATTTAATTAAACATTGATGTTTTTTAAACACAATAAACGTAATTAAATTCAAGTTTTTCTTTTATTTTAACCTTATCGCAAATAAATCGATTTAGACATTATTTCATTTTACTTCTAATATGTTTACTACAACGTCATATTTTTATGTAGACATTTGCACCTTTTTGGAAAGCTAATGAGATAAGGAAGTTATTTAGAATATTTGTACGCATTATATCATACATTTTTTTAAGAAAATCACCTGTTTTTAAGAAAAATGTGCATTTTTCTTAAAAGAAAATTCTGTTTCATGTCTCATAATGAAAAATTCTCGCTTAGTTTGTCCCTATTTATTCCTTAACAATAATATTTGACTCATTGACGGTTAAAATACATAAAAAAATCACTAAAAAGACAAACATTTTTAAAAATACGTCATGTCAAAGTCAAAAAGTCGAAAATAAAGAAAAATTTTTTTAAATTTCAATAACTTTGTAAATATCAACTTTCGGATAGGGGATGCCATGAAAAATATTACTGTAAATGAGGTCTACTTTCTGTCTTTCAAAGGAATGTATCGAATTTCAGGTCACCCTGTATATTATCAACTATAATTTTGTTTCGTAGTTTTTGCGTGAAAAAGTAACTAACATCAGTCCATGCATCGATCTTCACAATCTTTCACATTTATAATTGTAGTAGGATTCATTTTTAATACTTACTTTGAGTGTAAAACTTTTTGGAATGCTGATAATATTTTGTCCTTTGTGAGATCTTCTACTTGAACTCTTACTCCCATGCCACTTTCTTCAATAGCTGCAGCATTCGCAGGTTGATCTCCATACATAGGCATCGCTACCACTGGTACACCATAGTGAATAGCTTCGGTGGTCCCACCCATTCCACAGTGTGAAAAGAACGCTAAAGTTTTTGGGTGAGCTGCAACAATAGATTTTATGCTTCGATTCACTTTTCGTAGATGAAAAAGTAATTAGTATGTATAGCAAATTTATAAAAATATTAAGTAATATTATAGTAGTTAGTCCATTTATGATGGTCATTACATTATAATATTTAAATAAATAGTTCAATAATAGGTATAGACACTTAATTTTGATATATATATATATATATATATATATATATATATATATATATATATATATATAGGTATCTATACAAAAAGAAAATTAAGTGTCTGTTTGTAATTTACAATTAACAGCGCACTAAATGCATAATATTTTTTTATATGCCTGTCTGTCTGTTTATTCTTATAGCTGATGTTATAAGGAGTAACTTGGGTTACTTTTATGGTTCCGTTAAAAAAAGGTTTCTGTTTCCATTAGTTCCACGCAAAAAAGGTTGCGGGCACCAGCTAGTTACGTAGTACATATATCTAAATATAATTATTATTGTACCTAATATATCAACCTGCGGGAGCCAGTCTAATATAAAAAGCTTATCTTTAGACAGAGGCGCGTCTTCACTTTCCCACTTCCAAATGAATTTTTGCTGTAGGGTTTGCATAGCTCCTACAATTGCATCTTTGCTTTCCTGAGAGATGGTGGAACTTTTTATAACAGATCCGAAATTAACATAAATCACTCCATGCTCAGCTTCTTCCATAAACTTGATTAAATCCTTATAAAAAAAATATGATCTTCATTTTAATTATGTCATGTGAACCTAAAAATAGATACTTATTTTTCTACTTGTTCGATGATTTATTGATTTAAAAAAAATTATACCTACCTCTGGTAACGGTTTTGCCTCAGGAATATGATAGCCAGCAACTTCTTTAACATTAGGTGGAAGTAATCTTGAACCGGTTAACACAAAGTTTTGATATAAGAGGAGAAACTTTATTTCCCGCGCTAGATCCTCCAAAGGTGGAATATCATCGAAATATTCCGCCAAAGTATTCTGGTCTCTTCTTTGCTCATAGAAATAAAACACTGCTTTAAAGTATGCATTAAAAAATATTGTTTCAATTTTTTGCAGCAGTGTTGGCTTCGTTCCACCATGTGCAAATGGAAATGGTACAAACGATGGATTTTGCGGTATGCCGAATCTACTGTATTGCCATGGCATTAATATATGAGAAGTTATTCCAACAACGGGTGCCTTTAGTTTGTACGCAACTCCCAAAGCGCAGTCAGTATTAAACTGTTCCACGACCACAAGGTCAAACTTAGGTTTATCGGCTATAAGTTTTTGCACTTCCCTGTTCGCTAACAACACTTCACAACTTTCTCTCCCCGAATACATCAAAAGTGTTGCTCTGTATAATAACGTAAAATATAACTTCAAAAATGGAAATTCGTTCAACCCAATAGAGGGTAGAACCTTGGCGGTAGTGCCGGCCAAGCTAATGTCATGGTAGTTATTTAAAGCCTCTGATTCCGGAAAGTGTGATATAACTGTAACACTATGTCCCCTTCTGGCGAGCTCTTGTAAATACACACGATGAACATGGAAATGACTTTTACCCGGGTAAGGGAATATCCCTAATATTCTAAACGAAGTCACATAATTTGTTAAAGCAAACGTTACGGCTAGTGATAAAATAATACTTTTAATGTCCATTTTAAAGAGCGAACTGAATGCGACTGAATCGTAGCCGCATATCGACGTTTTTCAACTAGTACTAGTAGGGGAACCCAAGAGGGGATTTATCAAGCAACTCGAGTGCGGCAAATTACGATAGTATAGGTGTTCCACATGTCTCTGGTATTTAAGGTATGTGCTATGAAAAAAAAGTATCAAAATTAAATCGGGCCCGTTAGATTAAGAACAAACAAATGTTAAGTAGGCCTTAAAGAAGCTCCAACATAATGTAGGTACCTAGTAGGTACTGATTTCAATGTAGGGTAAGCTCGTAGAGGCTATATCTAAATAATTGAGATTCTCAGAT
Source organism: Phengaris alcon alcon (assembly GCA_037179445.1). Taxonomy (NCBI): domain Eukaryota; kingdom Metazoa; phylum Arthropoda; class Insecta; order Lepidoptera; family Lycaenidae; genus Phengaris; species Phengaris alcon. Next base: position 488,077 of record JAYRCH010000646.1, on the reverse strand, counting down.
ATTTACTTCTGGAATTTCAAATCTTAATGATTAAATTTTGTCTAAATTACCTATAATAGCTAATTTTTATAACATTTTCTTTTTTCTAAGTTTTATAAGGCTGTCCCTGGCTGGCTCATTACACAATCAAAATAAACAACTTTAGTAAGTACAGTTTTAGTATCATGGGCTCCCTAACTTTAAAATTCAGAATCAAGTAATGTAAAATCGACTGGTTTTAGAAGTCGTCTTGCCGGTTTTGGTACTATTATCTATTCATTCATTTATTCTTAAGCTATATTATATAGAATATTTAAAATTTCAATACTTTTTAAAAAGGTACCTTACACTTTAAACGAGCTAATCTTTTATATATATAATCGTAATCCCGGAAACGGCTGCAAGTATTTCCATGAAATTTAATATGCAGGGAGTTTTGAGGGAGAAAAATCGATCTAGCAAGGTCTTGTCCCTGGGAAACTCGCTGGGAAAAAAGAAGTCTATGTTAAAATATTTTAATTATTTTTCTTAGATTTTTTCGACTGTTTAGATTTCTGTGCGGAGCTCAAATCTTTTACTGCACACCAATGAGAATATCTTCTTTAGTATTGTTACTGCTATTAATATAACGACTGCACAAACTAATATGACATCCACATTATAATATTGGTAGAGGGATAAATCGGCTGCAGGCGTGCGAAGCGTGAGGTTGTGGCGCCGCGCCGCGAACTCCGTCCAGTACACCGCCGACTGCAGCGGCGGCAGCGGCCGGTCGTGCCACGCCGCAGACAGCTGCTTCACATTCTCTCTGAAACTAAATTTACAATAGGTAAATTAAACCACCTTGAACTGTTGAACCTATATTGACAGTCTATAGGGTTTTCCACTCTTCCTTTTTTCGTATTTTTGCTGTCGACTGTTCTTAGCTCCACGGTAGTTTCTCAATGTAACAATACATGTAAATATAATTCCAAATACCTATATTATAATCTAATTCGTCATGACGAACTAGGTACAACTAATCCAAGTAAAATTTTAATAGTAAATGCAGTTGTAACCCCTTTGATGATGCTGGTATATATGAAGGTCGGTCTTCAATATGCGACACTTCTGCAGTATGCTCGTCCACTACACACCATGATAAAAATTCCAAAGTTCAACGAAACTCTTACCTTGGATCTATTACTTTTTGGAAAGCGGCTAACAAATTTTCTTTAGAAAGATTCTCTGCTTGAATTCTCACTCCCAATCCACTTTCTTCAATAGCTGCAGCGTTAGCTGGCTGATCACCAAACATTGGCATTGCAACTATTGGCACACCATAGTGAAGAGATTCAGTTGTTCCGCCCATTCCAGCGTGAGACAAAAACGCCAGTGTTTTTGGATGAGCTGTAAATTATTAATACTTATTTGGTAGTTTTGTTATTTTATTCTCGTTTTTATCCGACTACTTACCGTAGTCAAATGAAAGGGTCATGATTTTGGCAGGCTATGTATGTATGTTTGTTCCACCGTAGCGCCTAAATTACTGGGCCGATTTTAATAAATGAGGTGTCAATAGATTTGTAATAATAGCCCGAGTAACATGGGCTATATACCTAATTTACGTAGTCGGGTTGTAGTTTCTAATAAAATTGTAGTTAGGTACGTTATTACTAGTGACCTCATAACATCGCTAAAAATTTAGTCATTGCAAAAGTTGGAACTTTCATTTAAATAGAAAGTAATAATATTTACATTGACAATGTTTTAATATTATAATGCGTAGACAAATAATTTAAAATTTTAAAAAGCTATCATAATCGCTATGTTTATGCTGTTTCTGATGTGCGTTGTTGCTACTACAGTCTACACTTATTTACATGACACAAAACAATATTCTCGTCTCGAATCATTGTAGATGTTGTGTTGTGCTTGTGCATACGGTATCAATTACGTGTACTGGTTATAAGGTTACGATCATAGCCAAGTGTTATGTAAAAATATACATACACGGAGCATTAATAGCTATCTATAGTCAGTCCATTTATTCAGAAACCATTACCTTCTTCAGTAAGTATACCACACAATTATAGACTAGTTTCGATTTTCAATACTCACCTAATATATCTACTTGGGGAAGCCAGCTCGACACATACAGTTTATCTTTATCCAGTAGTAGAGTGTTGCTTTCCCATTTCCAAACGAACCTTTGCTGTAGACTCTTCATAGCTTCTAGAACAGCATTCAACTTGTCCGCTGGCATGGTGGAACTCTTTATAACAGATCCAAAGCTGATGTAAATAACACCATGTTCGCCCTCGTCCATAAATTTTTGTAGATCCTAAAATCAGGAGACTTTGGTATTTGCGGCATTTGCGCATAAATATCTGCAGCTAGGTACTTATACTTATACTTACTTATGTACGTGTACTTATAGGTTTAGCTAAAATAATGCTATAGGTCTGTTTCACAATCTACTGATATGTGTCAGATAGCTTATTAGCATGTTTTGTCTCTGTCGCTTGATATGAAGTAAGAAGCGACAAAACTTATTTGAAGATTGTGAAACAGGCCTTATGTGTAAAGGTTAATTATTAGTTACGTTAATGATAGTCAAAGGACATAATAAGTACCTATTGAACCGGATTTTACGGAAGCTATTGGTGGCGAAAAACTATTAACTAAAAAAAAAAATTCCCTAGTAGTCCTAGTGATATTTTCGTCTGGCTGTAGATATAGTAAAATAGCAATAAAATAGTAAAAAAAAGAGCCGATTTTATTTTTATTTTGAAATTATTCTTTAAAAGTGCGTCATGATTTCATTGTTGAACATCTACGAAGTGGTAAAAATAGTAAAAAACCACTTCGTGAGCGTGAACAGTATTTTAATTTTAAATGTTATTGTATGTTGGTGTAAATGAACGAAAATCTGAAGAAGTTAGGGTGTTTAGGATTATTTTTACTTATTAAATTTAAGAAGCCTAATAACAATTTACATGATAAATACAAATATGATAAACATATCGCTAATTACAAGTCTGGCTTACCTGTACAAACTTCTGGAATGTAATCTAATGAGTAATTCTGTGAAATGTGAGCAAACTCGCATGTATTATGAAGCAGGTTTTCCTAATTTTAGGGCGTTTTTCTAACATTTTCAAAACTTTTCGTCAGTAGGAAAAATATGAAAACGTATAACTTACATGTTATATGTTCCTCAATATTTTATAATAATTATAACCTTTAGGAACATAACAGTAAGTTTCTTTTATTTATTACCCTTTGTACAGTACGCGCGCGATCTGAGTGCAGCTCTGAGGAATGCGCTAGTGATGTGACCTAATTAGCGAGAATGAACGGAGTTCGATATTTTTCTTTGACATCTTAAAAGTGGACATTCAAACTGCTTGTATCTGTGAGTATTTTAACACATTTTATTTATTATATTGGCGCTAGATATTTGTTTTACAAGTTATGGTACAAAAAATAGAATATATCATGCATATATTCCCTATTTTAAGAAAACTGTGTGAAAAGACGAAAATCTTAATCAAACAAGTTTATTATTGTAAAAAATATATATTGTAATTTTAATCATCATCAGTTTCGACAATCACAGATATGGCAGAATCAGAGTCACTATCATCACTGTCGTCGCCGACCTCAATGACAAATCGGTCTACTAGTAATGTTCTTCTAGAACAATAACGTGATCGTCGAAGCCACGCCAATCTTCTTCTGTGACTTGACTGATTGCTAGCTCTGTAACTTCTCGCAGTCTTGTTAGGGATAGATCTGACTTAACGTTGTGCTCCCTTACTATTCTCTTTACTTTCGCCCACGCCAACTCAATCGAGTTTAGGTCGCACATGTATGGCGGTAGTCTCACTACGATATGACCATGACTTTTAATATGCTCATCTATATTTAAAGTTTTTCTGAAGGCTTACGTATTTTGATCAAACGAAAGAGCTCATCTTTCCTCATTGTAATTGAAGCTTCCACGTTGTTTTTAGTTAACCATTCCAATATTACGGGTTTGGTGCTGGACTTCGTGGGAACTTTATTTTCCTGTACACTATGGTAGGGTGCATTGTCCATTACTACAACAGATGACGGTGGCAGATTAGGAATAAACATTTCAGTCGTCCACTTCTCAAAATTCGTTTCATTCATCTATCCGTGATAATCACCTGTGAAGGACCAAAAAAACGGATTTAAATTAAAGTTTGACGATTTTATAGGTCTGATACTCACGTACATTTCAACTAAATAATCACCTGTTGCAGTACCAGCTTTAAAAAGCAACTTCGCACCATTTAATCCTGCGTGAACAAGAATAGGCCTGTTTGCGGAGCTTGTGTCTGTCAATACTGCGTCGATCATTTCATTTCGCCAACATTTTTTAAAAGTGAGGTTGTTATCTACCCACGTTTCATCCCGAAAGAAAATGTTTCGCTCTGCCTATACCGACGGATCGCTCGTAAATAAATTGATCGTGCATAAACGACAGCTGGTCTCTCCACCAAAAATCATCGTTTATTATGAAATTTTTACCATTTATATCCCATCGCTTTTAATAATTTTCTCAAACTTGTTAATCCCCACGGAAAATTGATCTTTTCTCTAATGGCTGTCAGAAGTTTGGGACAAGTAGGGACAATTTTTTTTGTTAAATAAAACTCTTCGATAGTTCGATGTCTCACACTTCTATCAAAGTCATCGACGTTTAAGTTGTTTTTTTATTATGAGATTTTCCTTTAGTAGAAGGTGAAGAAAGAGGCTCTGTTTTAGCTTGTTTTTGAACTGCAGCTAATGTTCTTTTGGAGATACCAGTATAATGGCTGGCTCGGTCGAAAGCATTATTCAAAGGCAAGGTCAAAAATTGGTTCTTCTTTTCTTCAACACACTTCTCAAGAATTGATTCGCCAGCTCCCGTGCTTGACGATGAATAAAGACACGTCTTTTATCAATAGGACTTGAAGTACACGGATCAGTCATCTTTCAAACAAAAAATAACACGAGTACGCAACTTGAGTAAAACGCTATCGATAAGCGCGCGAGCGAGAGACGTCAAGGTCAGCACGGCACCACACACAGGCGGTCGTGGCGCGGTGTGGCGACGGGCGGGAGGAGGTGCGCCCGCGCCGCACCTCATACCCCGACTGCACTCACATCACGCGCCTACTGTAGTCATTATAAAATTAAATGTATAGCCCAGTTTATTTTATATTCTTGAAAAATTACAAATTATTTTTAAAATCATTTAAAACCTTACGTCTAACCATACTTTTACCTGCCATACGTTAGTTCTGCGACTTTCCGCTAGGGAATCTGCTCATTGCCAATAGGTTTAAAGGTTGTAGTTGGTACCTACATAATAAATTGTCGTCATCAAGGAAGTTCGATACGTCGTCCATTAAATCGTTTTGCGGAAAAAATATTATATGTGTCGGTGTAAAAGACTATGAGTAGACTGAGTAGTACCTATGTATTATTATCATCATAATGTAATGGTGTATGGTGTGATCATGGTGGTGATGATGATTATTACTGTAGTTGACATAGTGGAATATACTTGCAGTTCTTTAAACAACGCCGAAATCCTCAAAAATGTATGTATAAGGAGTCAGGAGTTCTGTTCAGTACTTTTGGATCCAGGGTATACCTTGGTGCAAAATCTTACTTTTTGGTAGCATATGCTTAGACGAAATCACCATATTATGTGTCCATATAAATTTCAAGGAGTTCCCTCGATTCCTCATGGATCCCATTATTAGGTCACCACTTTGATGTCAAAAGGACCAATTTGGTCATTTTGATGTCTACATATTTTTAGCGATGTTATGAGGTCACTAGTAATAACGTAACTACAATTTTATAAGAAACTACAACCCGACTACGTAAATTAGGTATATAGCCCATATTACTCGGGCTATTATTACAAATCTATTGACACCTCATTTATTAAAATCGGCCCAGTAATTTAGGCGCTACGGTGGAACAAACATACATACATAGCCTGCCAAAATCATGACCCTTTCATTTGACTACGGTAAGTAGTCTGATAAAAACGAGAATAAAATAACAAAACTACCAAATAAGTATTAATAATTTACAGCTCATCCAAAAACACTGGCGTTTTTGTCTCACGCTGGAATGGGCGGAACAACTGAATCTCTTCACTATGGTGTGCCAATAGTTGCAATGCCAATGTTCGGTGATCAGCCAGCTAACGCTGCAGCTATTGAAGAAAGTGGATTGGGAGTGAGAATTCAAGCAGAGAATCTTTCTAAAGAAAATTTGTTAGCCGCTTTCCAAAAAGTAATAGATCTAAGGTAAGAGTTTCGTTGAACTTTGGAATTTTTATCATGGTGTGTAGTGGACGAGCATACTGCAGAAGTCTCGCATATTGAAAACCGACCTTCATATGTGATATAACATCGCAGACTTTTTTGTAGACCTATTTAAGGTAAACAATACTGTGTAGTGTATTGACACTTATAATAATAAATATATTCACGCATACTTGTGGGCGTGGTATCAGTGATGTAGTGGAAGTGGTAAACCAGGAGTAGAGAGATCAAGCACCCACTGGCACTGGCACTGCAAGACTGACCACCGACCGAGTGGGTCTGTTATACAGCAGTCTAGAAGTGTTTCTATTACCCATCCCAACCCTACAAAATGGCGACCCTGCCAGTGACTGGATGAAAAAGCGTACGTAAAAACAATTAATTATACAAATAAATTAGAGATAAATCGATAAACGAGCCAGGTAACGAAATATTTTCATATTATAGCGTAATAATTAATACGTAATTTTAAACTGTAAAGTCAGATCTTTATATTTTATCTTTTAATGAGGGAAATGTACAAGGAATGGAATTGTAAAAGTCAAACGTCAAATATTTTGTCTAATTTTAAACTACCCAATAATTACTACTAAAATTAACGGGGTTTTACGGTGTGTCATTTGTTAAGACTCCAATATTTCCGATTTGATATTGTAATAACTGTAAAAGTTTAAGAAACTATATCAACCAATAGCTATTGTTCTGAGTATCAAGATTGGAAAGTAAGACTCGTTTAGAAATAATCCCGGCTGGTAGCGTCGACTGGTCCCTATAAATTGCTTTCATGTTTCTCATGTTAATAAATTACAATACTTTTTGATAAAGAGGGTATAGTCAAAATAAAAAAGATATGCTTTACCCCCGATAAGCGCCCGGCCATTTACGGTTGTACGGTTGATTCGGCAGTTAAATACAAGGGCTGCACTAAAAGTATCGGGAATGGAATATTTCCACTGTTCCTGTCATATTAAAATCTTTTTAATTTAAAACTCCTTGGTTTTAAAAATCGAATACCGTTTATTTATTTAAAAAAAGATTCTCGGTCTTGTCACAAGGTCTTGTCAAACTTGTTTAGTTGTTGAGAAAATGGAATTGACTCGAGAAAATTCTAGAGCGATGATTTATTGTGACTTTCGAAGTGGCTTAACACAAAAACAGAGTGTTGACCGGATGATTTCTGCATTTGGTGATGAAGCCCCATCCAAAACCACAATTTATCGCTGGTTTGCTGAATTTCAACGTGGACGTGTCAAGCTCAGTGATGATCCCCGTCAAGGTCGTCCAAAAACTGCAGTCACCCAAGAAAACGTTGATGCTGTGCGTAAGCTGATTGAGGAAGATCGACATGTGACATACCGCGAAATTCAGGCAACTTTAGACATTGGCATGAGTCAAATACGAATAATCTTGCATGAACAATTAGGTGTGAAAAAGTTGTTTTCCCGATGGATACCGCATTTGCTCTGTGAAGCGCAAAAAGCGGCTCGCGTTACTTGGTGCGTCAGAACTCTCGAAAGATTCCACGCAGGATCCTCAAATGCTGTATACAACATCGTATCAGGTGACGAATCCTGGATATACGAACCCGAAACAAAAAACCAGTCACGAGTTTGGGTGTTCGAAAATGAGTTAAAGCCAACAAAAATTGTTCGTTCACGGAGTGTTGCAAAAAAATGGTGGCCACGTTTGTCTCCAAAACCGGCCATGTTGTAACTATTCCTCTTGAGGGACAAAGGACGGTTAATGCAGAATGGTATGCTAACATTTGTTTGCCACAGGTCGTTTCTGAACTCCGTAAAGAGAACTGCAACCGCCGCATCATCCTCCATCACGACAATGCGAGTTCTCACACCGCGCACAGAACAAAAGAGTTTTTAGAGCAAGAAATCATAGAATTATTAGACCATCCGCCGTACAGCCCCGACCTAAGCCCTAATGATTTCTATACTTTCCCTAAAATAAAGAATAAATTGCGTGGTCAGAGATTTTCATCACCTGAAGAAGCTGTGGACGCCTACAAAACGGCCATTTTGGAGACCCCAACTTCCGAATGGAATGGTTGCTTCAATGATTGGTTCCATCGTATGGAAAAATGTGTCAAATTTCGCGGAGAATACTTCGAAAAGCAATAAATACATTTTTAAATAGTAATGTTGTGTCACTTCCTTGATTCCCGAAATTTTCAGTGCCGCCCTTCGTATAACACACAAAATATGCCTTTATAAGGTATATTATCATTATTATGTTTTATAAAAATACTTTCGCACTTCTTGCAGTTCTAATTATATTTCTTACTATCAAAATCATGGACAAGTCGTAGTGTGTATCTTTGAGTGATTAAAAGCAAGTAGTTGTCACCTATCAAAAGATATGAACTTTTAATCAAAGTCAAAGTTAAAGCGGTAGTTTGGATGACCAAACAGTGCCTATTTGTTTTTTAAGTTGATTGAAACAGTATCGATTTAGTCCCAATATGTTAATCAGCGACCTTGACGTCACATGGGTGAATTATCACGACATATAGCGATCAGCTGATTGGCGTATGCGATGTACGATGTAGGTATGTACGGTCTATGCGGTTATAGTCTCTGGGTTCCGTTTAAAAATGACACTGAACATCACATTTTCGCTGTCACGACTAGCTTAAATATGGTGAAACCACTATGGTGTAAAACGAGATTGACATCGTTTAATTAACTAAGTTTTATGAAACGAAGTTTATTGTGAATGGTGAAAGCGCCTCTATGTTAAATACAGGAATTGGGGTTCTGACGAAAATTCAATTTTAACCTACTACATATTATCAAACAGGTAGTTTGATTGAAATCCGATTGGTACCTGGTATTACCAAAGAGGTAGTTGGTTAAAGACCATACGGTACCTACTATTATCAAAGAGGTAGTTTTGTTTAAAGCCGATTGGAACCTACTATTACCAAAGAGGTAATTTTAAAGTCCGAACGGTACCTACTGATATCAAAGAAGTAGTTTGGTTAAACGTCCGAACGGTACTTAAAGAATAAGGTTAAGTAATCACAATTTTACAAACAATTTCCACGCGCAATACCTGCCGACAAACTGTGACGCAGTTTGGCGGGTTTAATACTGTATTAAGATGTTTATTTTCCAATCAAGATATTTTTATTAAAAAAAAAACAACTTTAATAAATTAAAATAATTTTCACATCAAAGTATTGATCGCACAGCTGCGATCGCAGGTGTTGTTTTTCAGGTACAACTGTGCCATAACAACCACAACTGTTGGTGCAGGTGTTGTTTACAACGCGCGCCAGAACGTGCAGAGTGCATATAATTAAGACCATACGGTTCTAAATTTGAATGCAAAATAAAAGTAATGGGACATTAGTAATATTATATTAGTAATTCGGACGTCAGTAACCCGGTTATCACCACCGTAGAGTTAGAGTGCAACCAGTCTCCCAAAGCCAAATTTTTTTGTGTATAACAAAAAATGGTAATTAAATCCAAAAGGCCCATACATTTTGGTCGCAGCCAAATGGAACATAGGTAGTTGACGCTAATCATCTGATGAATATCTCAATAATAAAATAACTCGGAATAGATCTCACGCTCTGGTCCTTGAATTATATAGTAATGTCTTGGACTGAATATTCCTATATATTGTGGGAATGTGGTGGCAAGCCCCAAAGGGAGATCTCGGACCGAGCGAGATGGTATGCTCCGTCAGGCCGAAGCCTACTTGTATGAATTTCTGATGTCGTATATATAGTGCCGATCATAGAAAACTTCGATAGCGCGATTCAGGATTGTGGCGCTAATTGTTCCGCCACATCACTCACCCCCGAAGACCTGATGACGAATCTTAAGTCGTCTTGCTTGAGTCGCCAGTGCCAGAGAGAGCCCCAGTGAGTCTGGAACTGTGCTGCTGCTGCACGGGCTCCAGTGAGTCGGAGTGCTGCCGTGCGGGCCGATGCTACGTGCTGACCAGGAGAGATGTGCTCTGCTTGCTGACCGGTCATTGTAGTGGAGTTGCCCGATGAAGCCGGTGAGGGTTCGACCAGGCCGCGGTGCGTTGATGCTGGTGGTCGAGGTACCCGATGAGGCTGAAGCTGGCTGGCGTGGTGCGGAGGGGTGGGGGATGATGATGATGATGTCCAGAAGGAGTCGTGTTCTGTCCAGGGTCACCAATGTGGGAATGTGGTGGCAAGCCCCAAAGGGAGATCTCCGACCGAGCGAGATGGTATGCTGCGTCAGGCCGAAGCCTACTTGTATGAATTTCAGATGTATATATAGTGCCGATCATAGAAAACTTCGATAGCGCGATTCAGGATTGTGGCGCTAATTGTTCCGCCACAATATTATTATTAGCTATTTATATATTATTAGCAGTGGGCAGCAAATACTTGATTGCTTGGGTAGCAATAACCCGAGCTGCATCGGGATACACAGGCTTCTCAGGTCGAGTAAGCTGTGGGGAAAAATAAAATTATATATGTTCAGTTGAAATTCCTAAGAATTGCAGCTTAATAAAAAATAAGAAAGTAAAAACAAATAACAAAACATGTACTTCAAAAAAGAATATCGCAAGGTTTAACGGACGCAAATTATGAATCTGTTCTGGCTGATTATTATATAGTAATACACACACCGGCATATTTAGCGGAACATAAAATAAAGGTTTGATATCAGTATCATATAAGGTTGCTGGCTGGTTTATACGTCATTTAATTTAAAAAGAAATATTTTCAAATTAAGAAAACAACTGAAAATCACATTTTATGCAATTGTTTTAATTTTATTCAAATGTTTTTTTGTTAGTTTTTTTTAATCGCGTATATTTTTGGAGTTGAGGACTGAATTATGCCTGACTTAGCCCCAACGGAGATTGCCAGGGCACTCGAAATGCGAAGAAATGGTCAATCCTACAGAGTGATATCCAGAGATCTTCGTCGACCAGTTTCAACGATCCATCGCAGTATCCAACGGTTCAGGGAGACCGGTACTTATGTGAGAAGAACAGGACAAGGCAGAAAAAGACGCACTTCGAGTAGGGATGATCGTTTCATTCGGCTTCGTGTACGTAGGAACCCCCGTTTGACGGCCGTCCAAGCTCGACATGAGTTAGAAGCAGTGCGGGGTGTAACCGTAAGAGAGCGTACGGTACGAAGAAGGTTCGAAGAAGCTGATTTGGGTTCATTTGTGCCCGCCAAGGCTCCAAGGCTCGAGGTAAATCATCGTAGAAACAGGTTAACTTTTGCTTAGGAACATCGACTTTGGAACGCGGACCAATGGAGTAAGGTATTGTTTAGTAATGAGTGCAGAATTCTCTTAAATCAAATTGACGGTAGGCAAAGAATATACAGACGCAAAGGAGAACGATACATTCAGACAAATTTTGAAACTACTGTTGCATACGTTGGTGGATCAATAATGGTTTGGGCGGGCATTTGTTTGGGAGCTCGCACAGACTTGGTAGTGATTGACAGAGGGAGTCTGACTGCAGACCGCTAAATCAGAGAAGTTTTAGAAGAAAATGTCGTACCGTTTGCCCCATATCTCGGTGACGATTTTGCTTTTATGCAGGATAATGCTCGGCCGCATACCGCTCGGGTAACTCAAGCTTATCTTAATGATATGAAAATCACTGTTATGGAGTGGCCGGCGAGATCACCGGATATTAACCCAATAGAGAACGTTTGGGACTTGCTGAAAATAAAAGTTAAGTCCAGAATTCCAGCTCCTGCCAACGTGGGTGAACTGCAAATCGCCGTAGTTGAGGAATGGCGGAGACTATCCCAGAAGACCATCGATAACATCATTCTCAGTATGCCTAGACGGGTAGAAACTTTAATAAGAGCACGTGGAGGAAATACGCGATATAAATCACCATTTTTCTAATTTAATTAATTGTTATTTTAATATTAATTTTCACTTTTCCCGGTTACATGAAAAGTTCAATAATGTATCATTTTTCACAAATAGCCTTTACTCGCAAAATCTGTTCTTAATGTGATCTCATTTTAAGTAAAACAAATGAAACTTTAAATAACAAAAGAAGTGTAGTAACTAAGTAGATTTTAAAATAAAACCATATTTTTTTAATTATGGACCTTTTTTTGTGTTCCGCTAAATATGCCGGTGTGTTTAGTTGGCATAATACGTTGGCATAGGTTTTACAGATATAACATACTAGTAGGTATAGATAACGTTGTCGGATGTACGGTGTACCATTTAACGTTACAGTTACTATAAAATCTGCCAGGTGTCAGTACTAATGTCTGAAGTCGTAGATAATGAAGTACGAACGTTGTTAATGTAACAAATGTATAATTTTCCTGAGTATTTACCCGCAATTTATTAAACGGTGAGCCTCTTATACTAGTGCCTTGCGTTTTCGATTACGCGATGGGGAGGCCAGTGTCATAGCAGCAAATGGCAGACTTTTAGGCATTATAGTTGGTTCTAGACGTCGCTATACTCAGTGAAGTTGTACTTACAGGTCGAATGGGAGTTACACCCCCCAGTCATTAGATGTGTTACCTCTTCTTTCTATTGGTAAATAATTGGTAAGGAACTTTAAATGCTGTTGTCATGAATTCGAGAAATAAATAAAATCCATGATTATATCGGCAAATCTAATAACTGCTATAAGATGACAGGTATCAAGTAGTTATTTGATCTGAATATTCTGTTCAATCTAGAACAGGTAAAAATGATTTCAGTATGGGACTGTATAATTATAATTCTTAATAATTTCTATAATAGCAAAGTCTTCAATATCTAGTAAGTTTTGTTATATTGGATATAATTGCGATAAAAAAAATAAATCAAAAAATTAGAATTTACTATCAATGTCTCAGCAATCTCATCAATTTATTAGTCTATCAGCAATGGATAAGTACCTACATGTATTTAAATATGTGATGAGAGACTGGCTTCTGTGCTAGGGTTAACCTCTTACAGATCACCATTTACCTGTCCTCCCGGGCTAATTATAACTTATAGTAAATAAGTTACAACTTAACTATACTACAAAGAGAATAGCATTATGTTTTTACATAATTATATTCCCCCTTAGTAATAAAATATTTACACAATGGATATGCAATACAATGTTTTGTCCTTGTCTGTCAAGCTACTTTTCCCACGTATCAGATAAGGACAAAACATTGTATTGCTTATCCACTGTTTAAATATTTTTATTAGTAAGGACCCATATGTTTAAAATTTCGAATTTAAATTATATACTATGCTAATGTTCTAATTGAATTGTGTTGTTAATGTTACTTATAATGATAGTAATATTATTGATTAATTAATATACATAATTGTGGTTGGAGACCAAAGATATTAGAAAACCCGAATACAAAATCTCGTACAAAAAACTTAGCGAAAACATTCTTTATGTTGCAATCACGAAATGACAAAATAGTCTCACTACTACCTATATATATTATATGACGTAATTGAAAATTAACCTTACTGCTTACTACTTAGTATAGCCTTATTTTGCAAAAATAGCAAAGTAAACAGCTAAGGTAGTATTTTATTACTTACTATGATTGAATTGTCATTCTATATTTTAATTCTTACTCTGTAAGGTTCAATATTTGAGACAATTTTCGAGCGTTCGTGATAAATATATACAGTTTTCTAATATCTTTGTTGGAATAGCATTATTATACTACTAGATACGTGACTAGCACCTTTACCGTCATTGTAAATTTACATTCTGGTACTATCACTATCACTTTCAATTTACCGTCATTGTAAAGTTACATTCTGGTGACTTAAGAATTATAGTTCAATTAAAGAAAATTTTCAAATCTAAGGATGGGCCATGACCTACATTTGGCAGGAAAATATTTGAGAAGATTTTGTCAATTAAATGTGGACTGAATAAACTGCAGAAAGCAAATACCGAAGTGTTAAGATGACAAAATATATCAAACCTAAGTGGCCCCCTAACCACAAGACTATCTACCTAACCATTATATTATGTACACTTTACATACATTTTGTACTCTCGGTTAGACCAATCAATAGTCGATATAAAGTGTGTATTGAAGCTGTAAATAAGTATTAAAATTAGTTTATTAAAAATTAGTTTATTAAAATTATTTTAAAAAACTTTTGTCACTAATACAATCAAATACATAAGAACTACAAGGTTGACAACTGTTAGCTATTCCGCAAAGGAGGCCATTTTAAAGAAGAAGAAGAAGAATACTACTGTTAGGAGTAAAAGTAGAGTGATGATATCATCATGATCAGTATAATGATTTAGATATCATCGTCCTTTGAAGGCATCGCCTTCGTCTTCGACGTCGTGCGATGGTTTTTAATCAATCTTTGAGATTAGTTTTACGTTTTCTCTGAAAATAAAGACAACAATTTCAATTATTTGCCACATTTTTAACAATTTTAGTTATGCTAACTTCCGCTTACATTTAAGTTATCCGTTGACACTAAGGTTGTCTGGAAGATATCGCTTCAAGCGATAAGACCGCCTTTGCCCACGCTCTGTCTAACCGTTTTTATGGCTAAGTCTATTATTTTGTAATTTGTGAGCAATAAAGTGTTTTATTATTATTTTTATTTTGGTTTTTAAATCTCTTAGATTCTCCTTTCCGGGTATTCTACTAAAGTTGCGGGCTTGTGGCCAAGCAACCTTAGGTAAACTGTAAAATTAATTTATTGATAAAAAATTCCTAACGATTCGACACGTATTTAGAATGACTGCTTTTTGCAGGGTTATGTATGTGAGTGGGTAAATGTTGAGTTTTTTGAGGCTATTGTGGAGTGTTTTAGGGATGATGCCTGGAGATGATGATGGGTATGATTTTGACTGTGTTAACTTTCCATTGTGATTTTAATTCGATTGTCAGGTCTGTGTATTTAGTAAATTTATTAGTATGCGTGGAAGTGATGTTGTGTGAATTACGTATGGCGATGTCTATGAGTTAAACTGTTCTATTTCGTTTGTCGTGAAGTGTCGGTGTACGATCTTGTCTGTCTAAATTGTCCTGTTCCAGTATAGTTTGTAGTCAGGTGAGTCAAGTATGATTTGTGGTGTGTACTTGTAGTATGGTGTTTTGTCTCTGATGAGTTTGTGTTTGTGTGCGAGTGTCTGGTGTATGATTGCTGCTACTTGATCATGCCTGTATTTGTAGTCTGTTTGTGTGATGGATAAACAAGCACCTGTTATGTGTTGGATTGTTTCGGGTTGTTTGTGGCAATGTCGGTAATGGCCGCTGCCTGCACCAGAAGTACGAATGATATGTTTCCTGTAGTTTTTTTGTGTCGATAACCTGGTCTTGGATCGCAATCATGAACCCTTCTGTTTCAGGGAATAGCTCACCACGCCTTAGCCATGCGTTTGGCGCTATTTTGTCTACATTCATAGTGGTCAAATCAGTGAGATAGCGGCCGTGTAGAGATTTCTGCGACCATGTGTCTATTGTTACTTGTTTTGAAGTGATTTTTATTTGTTTGGAATTATTCGAGAGTGAGAGTGGCGTGAATGTATCGGCTAGGCATACTGCGTTATGTAGCGATGAGTTAAGTGAGTGATTGTGGAAGTATGTTCTCAGAAGGGTGATTTGTTTATTGTGTAAGTTGGTGATGTCAAAAAGTCCTCTACCTCCTTCAATTTTAGGCAACGTTAATCTTTGTACAGATGCTCTAGGGTGATGCTTTCTGTGTTTTGTCATTGCTGTGTTAATAACTCTTTGAAGTGTTTTAAGTTCTGTTTAGCTCCAATTGAGTTTAATTCCAAATGAGGTGAGTATAGGGTACTGCAAAAGTATTAATAGCTTTAATTGTGTTTCATGAATTGAGGTGGATGTGTAATATTCGGTGTAATCTTGGTAAAATTAAACCAAATAAGTTTTCTTCAAGTCTTGAAGAAGTTTATTAACCTGTTTGTGATGAATTCTTTGAGATTGATTGTATCCTAAATATTTATACCCTTCTACTGGGTCTACTGCATCTATGATTTCATGATTTGCCAGTTCATATGTAGTGTGTTCTAATCTTCCTTTATTGACAGCTTGTATTTTACACTTATCTATTCCAAATTGCATGCAAATATCGTTAGAAGTGAAAAAAATCGGCAAGTGTGTGTATTTCCTCTAATGTACTAGCAAATAATTTAATATCATCCTTAAACATGAGGTGAGTTATGCGGGTATTTTATGTGTTGTGATTAATTTTGAAACCTGTGTAATTAGATGTAGAGTTAAGCATAGATGATAATGGACTAAGGGCGAGACAAAACCATAAGGGACTTAAGGCATCGCCCTGGAAGATTTCTCTTCTTATATTATATATTGGAATATAATCTGTTTCAATATTATTGTTTATGGAATTGTATAATCTTAATTTAGTGCTCCAATGTAGCAATAATATTCTCCAGGAAACCTGTGATAATTGGGTGTATTTTGTAGTCTTTAGTATACAAGCCATGTGTGTGGTACGTAGTAGAATGCTTTCTTGAAATGTATAAATATAGAGTAGATGTTGCGTTTTTGTTTTAATGCTTGGTTGATGCTACGGCGTCGATGGTTAATTGTTCTTTACATCCCTGACTATTTTTGCGACACCCTTTTTGTTCCTCTGATAGTATATTATGTTTTTGCGTGTGTTTATAGATGGATTCGCTGAGACATGCTGTTATTATTTTATATAATATATTCTGTAGACAGGTGATTGGCGGGATTTTGAGTATCATTTAAATCTTTAGGGAGCATATAAATTGTGCCTTGTGTTATGTAGGCTGGTAATATGTCGGGTGAGCTGATGAATGAGTTTATGTGTTTGTGTAGAAGCATATGAGTACATGTTAGCTTTTTGTACCAGAAGTTATGAACGATGTCAGATCCTGTAGCCTTCCAGTTATGTGTCCTATTTATAGCAGTCTTTAAAATATCTAAATCTATGTGTTCAAATTCCAAGTCTGGTATCGTTTCTAACCTTTCTTTGTCCTTCTCTATCCAATAATTTTGTTTATGTTCAATCGGCGTAGACTATATATTTGACCAAAACTAGTAAAGATTGAGCACTCGGCGATACCGTGTTGCTCGTACGTCACTATTTGTATTCTTCGACAGATTTCTATAAAATAATTTTTCAATAATATAAAATTCCTTATTCTGTTTTTTTCTTATTGTTGTTTCTTATTGTTTTATCTTTTAGTACGGTTAGCTAGGATGTTAAGTTTTTGTTTTAATGTGTCAAGGAAGTGTGAAATATCTATGTTTTCTTATTCATGTTTGAAGTGTATTTTGTATTGTTCTTTAATTTTATTTACATGGGCCTCTAAAGCTGGTGATCGTGTTCCTCTACTATAATTTGTAAGCCTTCCTATGCTTGCTCTCACATTACTAACTCTCGCTTCTAAGCGTTTTTGCCACCAGGGTGCCTCTTTTATTTTTTTTATTTATTGTGTCACTATTTATGAAAATCTTGGCAACACTAAATTTAACAGTGGTGTATCGACTGAAGGACTTTGTATCCATGGTCATGAATAAATTAAAAAAAAAAATCAGTGGTGTATGCTGCGCTGTAAATTATATTTTGTAGTGTAATGAAATCTGATTCTGCGTCTAAGATTTGAGGTAAAATATTAGTATTTAGGTCGTTTATAATAGTTGATATTTTTTTTGAATATTTAAGTTTTGGTAGTCGTGGTAGTTGGATTTGTGTGTTTAAATTTATCTATATTTTCATTAAGTATTTCTTCTAGTTGTTTTGTCTGGTGTTAAAGTGTGATTCCGTCCGTTATGAGTTGTATTTTGTGTAGTGCTGGGGCTTCATCATTATCAGTTTGTGGTTGTCCTTGCTGATAATTACTTGTAATTGTCGTCTGAGTCATGTTAATAGTTCCCTCAAGCTGTCCTGTGTCTTCAGGTAAGTAATCTGTTGTTATTATGATTTAGCTGATGTCACATTTGTTCTTTAATTTTGTCCAAATGATCTAATGATAAAAGTCGATTATTTACTATGGATCTACGTTGATCCGCTATTCTTTGAGCTGAAAGATGTGCAATTTCAGGACATCTTGAGGTAACTTCTTGATGGAGTAGGGGTCTAAAGGTTGTAAAATCTGTTTCTGGTCTAGTTATTTTATAGTATAAAATAACTAGAGCAAAAACAGTTTGAAGTTACTAAACTAGTCATTAAAATTTCATTAACTTCATATGTTCATCGTATTTTACGAGCTGAATTTTGGGGTGTGTTCGTGTTGTTGTCTGGTAGACTGTTTTTAGCTTCTTCTTTAATATTCGAAATTTCTTGGTCTGAGAGTAATTTGCAGTTTATATTTGCAGCCATTATACAATGGCTCGTCGTTTATCTCCTATCCGCTGTTTACTGGCTTCCATTTCCGGGTATTTCGTTGTTAAAAAAAGAGTGTAATTGTGTAAGGTAAGTTCTTGTATTTTTCTCTAATTTAGTTATAATGATGTAGTGACGCATAATGAAAACATTAATTTCTTTCGTCCACATTTTACGTGTGCTTCGTTTACCAGGGGTGGGTGCAGTAACTTCGCTGTAATTTTAGCCTCCTGCACAACATCCGCGGCTCGTGATAATGATGAAAAATATGATGAAGTGGAAGATCTTGACTCTCGAAAGTCGAGGTAAGATTGGTGATGATTGTAAAGATGGAAATAATGATGATATTGGTGATGAACTTGGTGAGAGATGATAGTTGCTTTCTGCATCAGTTCGAGACTGGGCAGCTAGGTGCGACCCGTTGCCTCCCCAGAATACGAAGGGTAGCCCGGACCCGAAGGCCCGGGGCGGTATTCTCCATCGCGTAACGCTCCGGTACCCACCTGGAGTATAACTCTATTTCGTAGGCGCATCATGTAGCTTTTCTTGGGTTTTCTTCTTCTTCTTGGGGTTGGGACCGTGGGATTGGGTTCTTCTAGTTGAAAGGGTATTAAAACTAAAATGTTAGAAGCTTTGTGTATGATGACTGTTGGTAGTCTAGGTGTTCGTGACCACTTATAAGTTCTTGCCTTCCCACCACGTCAAGGTTAACTCAAGAAAAGGGTTTTATTTTAGTCACAAAGTGGTGACCCGGGGCCCTTTTCTAATAAATGTTGTTTGGTTATTTCTGATAATTTCATCTGCACACCAAGACCGCTTTCTTCAACTGCAGCGGCATTAGATGGTTGATCACCAAATATCGGCATGCCAATGAGTGGTACAGCATGGTACATGGCTTCTGTCACTCCCAATTCTCCACAATGAGAGAAAAATGTCAAACCCATTGGGATGAGCTGAAAATGCGCCTTCGAAATAATTTGTTGCAAAACACATATTATGTGTAGCTTATCATTTTCATCAGACAATCAATTTACTCGTTTGGTTTGAATAATTCAATAAATAGTTCGTTTGGTTTAATCGATACACATTAGGTATTTTACACATAGGAATGCAAATATATTCATAAGTTGTGAATCCAATAAACAGACAACTTTCATTCATCATTAATAAAATGTAGGTATAAAATTGTATTAAGAAACTTTTAGAATACAGCCTGGAGAATAAAGGCTTGTATAGGACATCAAATATTAAATATCAACTAGAAATTATTTCAGCTAAGACAGACAGCTTACAAACCTAGAACGTCATTTTGCGGTAACTACTTTGTGACTAAAATAAAACCCCTTTCTTGAGTTCTTTGAGAGCTTCTATTATCGCTATCATCTTATCTTTAGGCATTGAAGAAGGTTTCAATATTGATCCAAAGCGTATATGACTCCATACTTTGATTCCTTAATTCCTTTTTTTTCCTTCTTTAATAAATCATTGGAAGATAAAATGATAACGTTAAGGAATATAAAATGACAAAAATATATTATTTGTTCAATCACAATACGGGTATTAGTCAAAAATTGCACTTATTTAAATGAAATTATTCAAACACCGTAAAAATAAGAGTCGTCAAACTTACGGCAGGCATATGTTTTGGTTTTGACACATGGAAACCGCCTACTTCAATAACATTAGCTGGTAGAATAGGCGAAACGGAGAGGACAAAATTCTTGTAAAATAATACTATATTTTTCGCTATTTCTTCTAAAGAAGGAACGTTATCCATGTAGTCAGATATTACATTTTACTCCAAACGTTGTGTAATGTATTTATTTATAAAGTTTAAGTAATTGCGCATTAACGTTCTTTGCATCCTTTGAAGCTAGTTTGGCCTGGTTCCTGCTGAGATAAGATAGAACAGAACGTACGAAGGATTAAATGGAACACCATATCATTCATAATGCCAAGGTGAGGTGTGCCAACATGTGTGAGGTGATTCCAATGATAGGCACGCCGAATGTGTGCGCTATAGCTAAGCAAACAGTCAGTTGTGAACTGTTCGAGTATTACTAAATCAAATTTAGTATCAGAGGCCATAAAATTTTGACATTCTCATCGTCCATTAGTAATCTACATACAACGGGCCCTCCCAAAGTAAGAAACAGTATAAATGTGAAGAAAGTTACGAGAAATGAGTCACTAATCGGATAGCCTGCTTGAAACTGTTCTGTATTTTGTGCTAAATTAATATCCGTGTAATTGGCTAGTGGTTCTTTGGTAGGATAGAACGAAATCACTGTTACCTTCTTAGCCAATTCCTTCAAATATGGTTCGAACGTTTTGTATGGCTTTTTGCTGGCAACACTCCTAAAATGTTCAAACACTCTACTCTTGATATTATAGCACTAACATCAATCATCACAGTTACTACTAAAACTATCCACTGAGTATTCATTGTAATTATTATCACAGTTTTAATGACATTTACATAAAATATCAAAATACACGATATATTTTGTACAAAGTAGTAGAACATCTAATTTCTAGTAATATCTACTCACACATCATCAACCATGTGGATAATTAATATTATTATTATCAAAGATTGATTGTTAATGAATAATATTTATTATTTATTCAAGACCGGTTGTAGTAACAACAATTATAGGAAAATCATCATCAACAATAATTTACGCAAAGGTCGAAACCCAAATTTTTAACGAATTGGTTTTTGTGTGCTCTTAGATTTCCTGACCTATTTATCAGAGAAGTGCCTACCGTAAATGATCTTGTGATCAAGTGGAGATCCACTGGTGTCGCGGGTTTTCATATAAGGTTTGTCTGATTTAGTACACAAGAGACCTTTTCGAACATTTTAAACAAATTTTTATTACCCCTACGAAAAAAAATTAAAACCGACTTCCAAAGTAAAAATGCACAAATTTTAACGTGAGTTCTATAAAATCACACCATACATCATCACATTATGATAATAATAGATGCTTTTCATAGTAGTTTACATCGATACATATCCTTGAATATTACTCTGCCGTTTGTGGACCCATTTGGAAAATTATTTTGCTGTTGTAAAGGGATTCGAAATTGGTCCTTAATTAGTCACGAAAGTGGAGACCTGATGATGATATCCATAAGGAATCGAGGAAACTCAACATTTATAAGGACATCTATCCAAAAGCACTGAACAGAACTCCTCAGTCTTAAAATATACCTACACGTTTGGAAATTTCGGCGTTGTTTTAAGATCTGCAAACATACGGCATTATGTAACTTACAGTAATCATCATCATTATCTTATATACAATGGAAGCTTGGGACGTATTCAATTATACATTCGAACGCTTCTTTTAAACTTTCATAATATGTGTTATTAATTATTTTTAAACAAAAAATCAAACCGAATTCCAAAGTAAAAGTGCACAAAAAACTATGAAATAAAACTCATTTTCTATATAATTCCCCTTTTTTAATCGGTGATTTAGATTCACAACGTGTAATAATAATAACTAATTCCAGTATTTACAATGATAATATTTTTAACATGACCAAATATAACTAATTTGTTTTCCGTTTTTTTGACTTCGTCAACGGCGCAGTTTTAGATATTGAAGAAATAAGTAAAGTTATAAATATCTTTACTACGTAAGCTAAGATTAAAATGATAAGCAGTATAATTCCTAAAATATCTAGACTATAGTACTGGTATAAGGGAACGGTTGTTGCAGGAGCTCTGACAGTTACGTTGTGGGTTGCAGCATACTCAGTCCAGTAGACTGCGCTGTCCATAGCTGATATTGGGCGATCATGCCACGCTTTGGATAATTCTTTCACCCGTTTCCTGAATCTGAAAATGAAAATTATTGTTAGTTTGGTTTCTTTTTCGAAATAAGGTTCTTCATCAACAGTCGCAATATGTTTTTTTTTCTTTTATAAGTTATTGTTATAAAAATTGATTTTGAATTTAATACAATAAAAATATCTACTGACTTGAGATCTAGAACAATTTTGAGCTTTTCTAGAAGGTTTTCTTTAGTGACGTCATTCAATTGTATTTGAACTCCAAATCCACTTTCTTCAATGGCTGCTGCGTTTGATGGTTGGTCGCCGCTTACTGGCATTCCTACTATAGGAACTCCGTGATACACGGCTTCAGTTACGCCTAGTAGACCGCAGTGCGAGTAAAACGCCAAAACATTAGGATGAGCTGAAATTAAACAGACTATTTTAACACAGCAATTGCATGATACATCGCGCTTACAAAGGAACAATTAAGAGGCCAATATTGCTTCGATTTTTTCTAAGCCATATAGTCTGGCTTGATTTATTGTTAAAATTTCTTACAGTAATTAATTAACTCACCCAAAATATCATTTTGTGGTAACCAATTTGAAATATAAATATTCTTTGGTGGGTTAGGGATTGTGTTTTCATCCCATTTCCAAACTATTCTGTGTGGAAGCTTTGACGCGGCTTCTAAAATTGCTTTTACCAGGTAATCAGGCGCTGATGAAGGTTTCAGCATTGATCCGAAACTTATTAATATAACTCCATGTTCCGATTCGTCAACGAATTTTCTTAAGTCTGAGTTAATTTTCTATGAAATAGAAAATGTTTCTAAATCAGATAATATTTACTGTTTAAATCTTGTAAGTATTAGTAATTAGATTATTCTTTAGGAAATCTACTGGTATTTGACACAGATAATAGAATAGAGTAGAATATGACCACTACAAATCGAATAACTTTTTTACCTTTTCGTTACAACGAAATAAAATTGCCATCAAGTAGATTTCCTCAATGGTTAAATGAAGCTCATGTGACAAGTAACAACATTGATAGACTAGCAAAGGGCCCCCGAGACGATCAAACGGTTTGACTCAACCCTTACGTGTTTGATGCAACCGTTTGACGTTGTATTAAAAATATATATTATGTGGTGGAAATATATATATATGGTGTGGTGGTGGATAGGGATATGAAGAAGTAAACATCATATTCATGATATCAAATTTGCCATTTACTTAGTTGAGTATTATTTAAAAGTTTGCACATATTTGCAGCTCAAATTAATTAATGAATAATTTCAGATAGTTACAAGTAAAATATTTTTATTACTATATTAGAACCCGAGGGTCCTTGTGGTAAAAAATTTATAGTCAATTGAAAGTTATATTTGGGCGAAAAAATTATCAATTGCGTGCGTCTGCAAGGCGCGAGTTGTTTGAACGCTTATTTTCTACGCATTCAGTTGTATGACTTTAGTGGTCTAATTGTAATTAGTAATACTAAAAATATATACTTACTCAAAATCTGTTAGATAAGGGTTATATCTAGTGTTTTATATATATACTAGAGATCGCGTCGAAATGCGACCATAATTTATATTAAGACTTTTTAGTTTAAATTTTGCCTTTTAGATACGCAATAAAAATGTGTAAATTTTGAACATGATATTTACAGTGCCGGATACATACACATTTGCCGCCTATATGTTATTCAGTTTCTCCCCCTCCAAACTTCCTTCTCAAAAATTACTCTTTTTATACTAGTCAAGAGTACAATATTGTAGTTTATTACAATTATTCTGGTTGAAATTTGTACCAAATAGCTATTTGAAAATTATTCTTTAAATATAAACAGCGAAAAATATATTATAATGATAGTTTTATGTTTTGTACGTTGAAAGCGAGCGAGCATTTTCTCTAATTTCGCAGGATAAAATTGGATAAAACTATGGACCATCATTTTTTTGTCAATTGTACTAGTTAAATTTGCAACAAATACTTGTTAATTGCTTGTGTTAATTGTTAGCAATAATCAACAGCGCTAAAAAGACCATAGACTTCTAAATATTAGAAATAACATTATAAAGAACCACTGTGCGCCGCTGTAATCAGACTTGTGACGTAGACAAAGATGCCCTTGAACGCCTCTCTATTTTTATCGATGTAATGTTTTGATTTCACGTTCCACAATAATTCAGCTGCTTCTTGAATTAATGATAATAGCAACAAAGTGAATTCACAGTCAGTATAGCGTTCCGGCGACGCCGTGCTTTCAATCTCTTCGTCCGACATCTTCGTCGCATACAACCTCAATCTACAAAATCTATCGCAAATTTATGCCGAGTTTGATGAAACGCGTCGGAACACGATCAAACGGCGCGTTAAAAAAAACAAAATATGTACTTAATCCCATCAAACGAGCTTCAAACCCGTAAATGTTTGAAACTAGCTTTGTAAACGATCAAATTGGTTTGACTCAAACCAAAATTTACGCGTTCGAGTAAAACCGTTTAATTTTCGGGGGGGGGGGGGGGTCTTTTAAAAAAAAAAATATAGCAAATAATAGATTTCAAATTTTTCTGTCATTTTTATCATCAAGTCACAAGAGGTCGATTTTTGTTCGGCTATTTTTGCATCATCGTTCACAGTAAAAGGGGATAATAGCATGTTAGTATGAAACTATGCTAATTTGTTCATCAATCGAAACTGCTGATGCAACATTACTTCTATGATCACTATGATCATCATCAACATAGATATCATATGGGATCCTATGGGTTCACCTAGGCTTTACGATGTTCAAAATGTTTCGAGCGTGAAAGTGTACCAAACTCACATGTACACAAAATAACATGCACACAATCACACATCCTCACAAACTTTGCATTTTTATTATACTTATTAATAAGAAATTACTTCACGTCAGGTAATTAATTTATTACTTGCATTATACTTACATCAGGCAGAGGCTTTGCTTTTTTCACATGAAATCCATTGACTTCTATAACATTAGCAGGATATAGAGAAGACCTAAATAATACGAAGTTATTGTAGAGGAGCAGAAATTTTATATTATTGGCCAGTTCTTCCAGGGGTGGTACACCATCTATATATTGCGCTAAAGTTTTTTCGTTCGGTATTTGTGATGTATATTTGTAGTAAAGTTTTAAAAATAAATTAAAAATTGTCCTTTCAATCCGTTGGTAAAATGTGGGAGTCGTTGCACCTCCGAAAACCACTGACGGCACAAACGCGGGGTTATCTGGAATTCCAAATCTGTTGAAATGCCATGGAAGGAGTGAGTGAGAAGTTAGACCAACCACTGGCACATCTAATTTATAAGCTATTCCCAAGGAACAATCACTGTTAAATTGCTCAGTAACCACCAAATCAAACATTGTTTTCGATTCCCACAAATTTCGCACCTTTTCATCTTCAAGCATCACTTTACAATTTCGAACACCGGCTGATAGTATAAAATTTATTATTTTTAAAACTGTCGCATAGGAATGTTTTATTTCAATCACACTTTCATATATTGTACTTTTCCCGGCCAAACTGATGTCGTTATAATTTTCCAGAGGAGTTTCTCTTGGGAAGTACGAGATGACTGTGACATTGTGTCCTCTTCTTGCTAATTCTTGTAAATAAGGCTCGAAAACGAAAAAGTGACTTTTTCCTTCGTAAGGGAATATTCCTAAAATATTCAACGACTTTTTACTACTTTGTTCACTGAATGGCAATAGAGCCAGTACGATAGCCACGTAAAACAACATCGCTGTTTTCATGACTACTTGCTAGACGATTGTGGGCGATATTATATAGCAACTCCTTGCTGGAGATAATGATACGAGCATTACCCAATATAGACTGATTAGAGTCAGACATATACATTATACGTATTATGTTAATATAATATTAATATAATTTTAGCTCTTACTTTTGATTCGTTACAAAACAATCTTTCTATAATCTGGGCTAACGGTAAAATTTATAGTAATTACTACTTTTACTAAATTGAATGGACACAGATTTAAATAAAAATTAAATATAAGTTAAATAAAAATAAATTTTACGGATTTTCGCACGTTTATTATCATTTTATTTTATTTTAATGTTTACAGCCAACGTGATCAATGGGTAAACCAAAATGCAAATAAAATTTTATACTTCTAGCTGTTGGATGTGGCCCTCTACTTCGTTAAATCAATCAATCAATTGTTTATTGCTTATATAATATATTATATATTCGTTTTGCGTAGATGTAATTGAAAATATGGACATCTATTGTTTTTAAAAAAGAAAATTATCCTACGCTATCTACTCTTTACGGGCCTCACACTCGGGAAATATGGAGTCGGATTTATAATAAATAAAGCTCACAAAGAATGTATTGAAAGCTATACAGGCTTCAGTGATAGAGTAGCAATATTAAACCTAAACATTCAAGGACTTTGCATGTCCTTTATTCAAATCTATGCACCGACTGAAGCATCTAGCGAAGAGGATATTAGCACATTCTATTTGCAAGTAAACAAAGCTATCGACCAAGCTTACAACAACCAATTTATAATGGGTGATTTTAATGCAAAAATAGGACAGCCAAGAAAAAACGAATGCTTAATCATGAAAACTAATGGATATGGAGAAAGAAACTAAAGAGGCCAGATGCTAATTGACTTCGCCCTCGAACACAAACAAGCAATTTTAAACACTCTCTTTCACAATAATTCCAAACAAAGATGGACCTGGCGATCACCGAACGGTAAACATAAAAATGAATTAGATTACATATTGTCAAATCATCCTAATCTCTGTCAAAATATAGAAGTTTTAAACGTTATCTTTCCATCTGACCATCGATCAATACGAGCAACTCTTTCTATAACAAAACAAAAGAAGAAACGCATAGGTTACAAAGACAAAAGGCATTCATCACTAATAAAACGGAAAATATCTGTACAGGCTTATTATAACTTATTATCAAAGGCTATATCTCAAAGCTTACAAGTCGCTCGAACATCGAATGAAACTTCAAAAACTACCCATAAAGTTTTACAAGAACGCACATTAGCTCTAATAAAAAGAAGACAGGAACTACATCGTACTAAAAATAAAACTAGAGCCCCAAAAAATGAATTATCAGCTTTATACAAATTGGTAAGTAAGTACATAAAACTGGACTACAAAAACCATAGATCAAAGACATTTGAAAAACACTTGAAACAAGCAAGAAGCTCAAAAAAAGCTCTTAAAGAATTACAAACGCGAAAGTAAATTGTAAACAATAGAAAAGAAATTGTAAAAACAGCAACCGAATTTTATAAAACTTTATATAGTGCCCAGACCAAAGTGTACAGTAACCAAAATAACGTTATTTCTTTAAACAAAACCAACAGAGGAATTAATGTAAAGCCAATATCCGTAAATGAAGTAATTCAGGGAATATAGAGACTAAAGGCAGATAAAAGCCCGGGGCCAGATGGCATCACAAATGAAGCCATAATGGTTGCTTATTCCCTACTGTCTCCACCTTTAACGTACCTATTTAACAACATACTAGAAACCGCCGAAATACCATCGCAGTGGATGTAGTCAGAAATAATTTTAATTTACAAAAAAGGAAATTCAAAAGACATAACTAACTATAGACCAATAAGTTTACTCTCATGCCTCTACAAGCTTTTTTCCTCAATCATAAACAGTAGAATAAGTGCTACGCTGGAAGCAAAACAACCAATTGAACAAGCGGGCTTCCGAAAAAAATTCTTGACGATCGACCACATACATACGCTAGAACTAATAATTGAAAAATATCAGGAAAAACAAAGATCACTATACATCGCGTATATTGATTATAAAAAAGCCTTCGATACCGTGTCACACTCCAGTATATGGACTGATCTACAAGACCAAGAAGTTGATCTAGAGTACATAAAAATAATTAGAAATATTTATAAGAACAGTGTAGCAAAAATAAAACTAGATACTACTGGGCCTACTTTTCCCGTCAAAAGAGGGGTTAAGCAAGGAGACCCGTTATCCCCGAAGTTATTCATATCAATTTTTGAATTTATAATAAAAAGATTAAAGTGGGAAAAAGCGGGACTCAACATCAACGGAAAATATTTAAGTCATTTGCGATTCGCAGATGACTTAGTTCTCTTATCGGAAACGAGCCAACAACTACAAATCATGCTTGATTCATTAAATACAGCTAGTAAATAGGTAGGACAAGAAATGAATCTAACAAAAACAATGGTCATGACAAATAGCTCAAACAGGAAAATATCAATAGACAACGAAACCTTGCAATACACAAAAAAATATACTTACCTCGGAAAATTAGTTGGATTTGATAGGAAACTAAACGAAATAGAAGTAGAAAAAAGAGCGCAAAATACGTGGAATAAATACTGGTCACTAAGGGAAATATTTAAAAGTAACATGCCCATAAGTATCAAAACAAAAGTTTTGACATCATCCTACCCTGCCTGACCTACGCATGTCAAACTTGGAAGTACACTTCTAAAATTAAAAATAAAATTACTAGTTGTCAACACGGCATAGAGCGAAGCATGCTCAATATTAAGAAAATACAAAATATCCGCCACACTAACATTAGAAAAATTACGAAAGCTAAATATACTCTTAATTATGCCAAAAAACAAAAATGGAAGTGGGCAGGGCACGTAGCGAGGCTAGAGGATGACAGGTGGACTAGCAGAATAACAAAGTGGAAAGGTCCGTACGGCAAGCGTGTCCAAGGAAGACCCCACACGAGGTGGGAAGACAAGATAATAAAAATAGCCGGTCCCTGCTGGCCACAAGTGGCTCAAGACAGAGATAAATGGAATTCTTTAGAGGAGGCCTTCACCTTCAACTGAGAGGGATTCTTGCGTAATAAGAAAGGAAAATTACTTAATATAATACTTAATATATTCAATTATTTTTAACTAAATCAAACCAAAATTTACTAATTCATTATACTTTCAGAAGATATTGTAGTATAAACTGTAGTTATTGTAACTTGCAAGAAATAAAAGGCTTTTTAATTTTAATTTAATTTAATCTACTCTTTAAAACATGAGCTTTCTGTGAAAAAAGTCCATTAAAAATTTCTTTAAGCTTGAACAAACTAACAGCCAAATATATGCTCATATTATATTAAATTACAGACACTTGAATTTCATATTTTATTTGCATGGAATATGTATACTCGTATAAAGATTTAGTGTTGGAAAAATCGACCACACAGTTTCTATCAAAACATTATTTATACTGTGGTATCAACAAACGAAATAAGTACCACATTGAATTTCCTGATTAGTTGTGAGTAGTACCTGACTATGACGACGGTAAATATTGATCTTGGGACTTGCGATTGCTACTTGACAGTTTTTTTTGTAGCACTTATTTATTATTCTTCAATCATTCAAAGATGATGTTGCAAATTTTTGAATAAATTGCTATGTAAATTAAAATAAAAGAACTAAAAAATTTCATTACATAAACTATTGGTTTTTGTCCTTATTCAATTTTTTCCCAACACTATAGTATACAATAGATATGAAAGACTTAAAAATAAGTATGACAATGGATAATAAAACAAAAACAAACAAAATATCTAGATTAAGATACTGATAAAGAGGCACATCGGCAGCTGGTGCTCTAAAAGTGTGATTTGGATGTCTGGCTGTGAATTCTGTCCAAAAAATTGCAGTATCCATCGGTGGCATCGGTCGATCTTGCCATGACTTTGATAATGACTTCACTTTTTCCCTGAAACTGGTAATTTTGCTTAAGAATTAAATGATATTCATAACTTTGATTTCAATAGTTAGAGCTAGCCAGTGAAGTGCCTTAGATGTATGATAGTTGGTCTATGCTATAAGTAAAGTTAATAATGAGCCATGATTTAACAAGTAGGTATTTAAGCAGGTTACGTATCAGGCATCAGCTCATCATCGCGACCTTTGCAATGATAATAAATATATTGTAACGTGCTTGTAACTTGTTACAGAGATGATTTCCCTAATAATTACAATCACTACATAGTATAAAACAAAATAGCTTTTTCTGTCTGTCCCTATGTATGCTCAGATCTTTAAAACTACGCAACGGATTTTATTATTAAAATATTTAAAAGAATAGAAGAATATATATATTTTTTTAATATATGGCGTCGGCTTATCTTAAAACCATTTGCCAGTGTCAAGTAAAAAAGGCGGGAAATAGAACTTTCGTTTCAATTTTCAACACTGTATTCCTATATCGTCAACTCTAAAGTCTAGTCAAAGTCCAAATAACTAGTCAATACAGTCAATGAGTCATGTCAGTCGATTCAGTAAAGTGGTAGACGCTTTACTGAAAGTTCCTAGGGAGTTTTGGCGGGAAACAAAATAGCACGTTTTTAGAAGTTGTACCACTTGCCCACACATGTACACGTTAACGAATATTTAATGGTTAATATTCTACCAATATTACACATTAAGAACCGAGATAACACAAATTTATGAAATTTTACAAATTCCACAACGTCACCCATTGAACTCCCCGGGAAAACTCCAATAAGAACATTTATATAACAATATTTAAAATAGAACACACATTCAAGTTGGCTGGTACGTCATATGTATATGTCAATTTATTAGGGTTATAGGTTATACGTCAATTAGGTGTCAACTGTCAATAAATTCGTATTATTAGCCCGGGTTACATGGCTTTAAAATCAACGTAGTCGGGATAAAGTTTTTATAACAAAATATGTTTATTTGTCAGAGGCCTTACTCCAAAAAACTGATACGATTTTGATTTAAGGCCCGTATTAATAAAGCGTTCTTATCTCTAAGACAATTCTCAAGAAAGTACTTAAAATGTTATTTTAATTAATAGACCGTACTTAAGTACAGCTGTAGGTACGGCGTATCAAGTGAGTGCGAACGTATTAATAAACGAGACTCGTTACTCAAGTACGCTGTCATTGCTGTCAAACTGTTACTTGAGACGCGGTTTCGTGGGTACAGTCAAACCTTGACTTGAGAACGGCTTGCTTGGGAATTGGGATACAGTACATTATTATCTGTGGTGTTTTTTGGTGTGTTACAATTATGTAAATTAAAATCTACACTACATACTCAACACAAAATAAAATTATAAAAAAGGTGCTATATTGATACATTATTGATACTTATTCTTCTTTTTTTTGGTAATCGCGGTTGCAAAGGTTTTGCACCATTCTGCCAGTGTCGAGTATTTGTAGAAATATTTTCGATTTTATTTAAATATATTTATTTATTTGTTTATATTAAACGAATTATCTATTTGATTTATATTAATTGACTTGATTTCACACTTGACAGTAGAACTTTTTTTCGCTGCCCAAAAAGCAATCCTCATTATATGATCCCTCCCTCCTACAATTCATCGCCCTATCAACCTTAATTA
This sequence comes from Phengaris alcon alcon, assembly GCA_037179445.1. Classification (NCBI taxonomy): domain Eukaryota; kingdom Metazoa; phylum Arthropoda; class Insecta; order Lepidoptera; family Lycaenidae; genus Phengaris; species Phengaris alcon. The sequence goes on along the minus strand of JAYRCH010000646.1, from coordinate 456,202 downwards.
ATCTGTTCTGTGTTTTGTTAATACTCCTTTTACTGAAACTTTATGTACATACTTTGGTACTGGCCCTAAATTTGTCTGTTCTAGGTTTTAGATTATTCAACAGACTTCCTCTTGCACACCGTGCCCTTGTTTATTCATGAAACCCACTCATAAGGCTGAGTTTTCGTCAACACAACACATTGGCGAATCACTAAGGAGCCACTTTAAAGAATAAGAAGAAGAAGAACTTTTTCCGAATGGCAATGGCATTCCGTTTTACGTAGTTGTTAAAAAAATATGGATATTATTATGCTAGACAATAATAAATATTAATATATACGTAAAAATTAATGAAAATCAGTTTTTTCAATATAAAGAATACAGACTATACTTTTTTTTGGTATTTATATTAATTAATATTACATTTAAAAAAAGAAATATTGAAGGAATGTATAATCAATAAATCCGTTCTTTGAAGAAGTGTAAACGAAACGTTATTTTATTCGTTCTTTGTCGTGTAGATGACGCTTAAAAGTTGAGTAAGTGATCTCAATAACGTTATCAACTGAGACGGTCTTGAGAACATACTATGAATTAAATACCATCTTGAGAAGCTAATCGTTACTTGAGACTGTCTCAGCCAAGAAAGGTCTTGAGAACGAGTTTGAGAACGGTTTATTAATACGGGCCTAAGAGTCTGATCCGATGTCGATTTTGATTTAGTTTCGATCCTGATGCGTACTCCCGAACAAAATCGAATCGAAATCGAGATTGTGTCTTATCAGTTATCAGCGTCGTTAGATGTATCCGGTTGCTGACGTCACGTCCACAGTGTAAACAAGTTACATCTGAGTGCCGTAGTCTATGGCAAAAATTGATAAAAATATGGAAAAAGTATATATTTTTCACTTTAAATAACATTTTGTGTATGTTTATTCAAATGAATCGGCCTCAATCTTATGCAATGGTAGGTTTTTAAAGGTTATTTTTCTAAAATAAAACTCGAAAATCCTGTTTTTATTCTTTGACATTCTGTCAAATGTCAAAGTCATATTTTGATTTATTTTGTCAGCAAAACTCAAGTGTTGTGCACAAAACACATTCAATAGCTACAATAACTGGCCATAAATAGGTAATTGGTAGTATTGTAAAAAGGTTTGATAATTTCGGTGAAAATATAGGTGGTATATTTAATATAAAGGATATAATAACAAATTCGTGTTTACTGTTTTCATTAAGAAAACCCGAGCATAGTAACTATAATAAAATATGTCAATATACGACTTTTTATAACAATTTATTGACTTTGTTTATTCAAAGACAGATTGAGACAAACGAAGTCTTCATATGATACGTTAATATAGATTATATTATGTAGACTTCATTTGTCTCAGTCCCTGTCTTAATTGAAAATATAATACAGGAATTAGTGGGCAATTGTGTAAACAAATGCGTAAAGGGTTTTAAATAACTTTACATAGAACGCTGATATCATTTCAGTGAGTCGGTTTCTTCATATGAGTAGTTAAATCTGCGACTCATACGTCAAATAAATCATTTTTAGGCGATAATTGCATCGAAATTCCTCATAATCGATGTCCATTGCTAATGTTTTGAAGTTGGTGAATCTTCTTAAATTTTGCATTTCCCGAACGCGTATTCTATTAGCTCCTTCAATAACATTAAATAATGCTGTAATACTACAATAAAATCACGTAATTTAGTTCAAATACACTAAAACAAGCAAACTCGATACTGTAAATGAGACCTCTTTAGCTATCGTGTAATTTGACGTTTGTTTTCGATCCTGCCATTCGATTCTCAGTTGATTGATTTCGTCGGGAGTACCAAAAGTTACGATCTAACGAACTTCTCGATGCAGGTTAGTTACAAATTGAGCCACCGCATGATCGTGCGCTAGTGTATGTGTCGGGAGTATCAAAAGCTATTGAGATCGAACTGATTCGATTCTCGATTGTTTCGGGAGTAAGGGGGCAGTAACTTACTTAGGATCTAAAACAGTTTTGAATTTCTCCAAAAGATGTTCCGAGGTCAATTCGGATAGCTTGATTCTGACACCAAATCCTTTCTCTTCGATAGCCCCTGCGTTTGAGGGTTGGTCTCCGAATACAGGCATTCCTACAATCGGGACCCCAAAGGTGATTGCTTCTGTTATACTAACGAGACCACAGTGTGATAAGAATGCGACTACTTTTGGATGAGCTAAAAGGAATACAGGTTTTTATAAATTATGAAATTATGAAATCGATATTATGGCCGTTTATTTGCAGCCTGGCTCAGATAAAATTAACGACTTCTGTGGCTCAGTGGTTGAGCGTGTTGGTGCTTAAGCCGGGGGTCGCGGGTTTGAATCCCGCCGAAGGAACAAAAAGTTTTTCTGTGCTCCTGTGTCATGGATATGTATTAAATATGTGTATAATATAATATAAATCTTAAATATGTGTATAGTATGAAAAGTATTAAATATATTTCCGTTGTCTGGTTCTGGTATCCGTAACACAAGTTCTTAGAGAACTTACCACGGGACCAGATTGAAGTGGTGTTAAGCGTTCATAGATATTATTATAAACTCTTTGCATTTTCTACTAACGTACCAAGTATATCTTTTTGTGGAAGCCATTTAGAAACTATATTTTGTCCAATTTTCCAGGGGGTATGGGATCTTCCCATTTCCAAATAAATCTTTGGGGTAGTTTTGAGAGAGTGCTAGCAATTTTCTCAATTATGTCAGAATCAGATGCTGAAGACTTTATGATTGATCCAAAACTAATGTAAATCACGCCTTGTTCAGATTCTTCAATAAATTGTTGCAGTTTCTGTAAAGAAAAATATTTTAAATGTAAACTAACCAGTTTTTCTACTCTGTAGATATCTTACTATATGAAATGCAAAATGTAGTTATAATTTTATAAAAATCAGAGAAAAACATATTTTTGCATATTGCTTTCTGCATATAAAAATAGTCTTGTTTTATTTAAAACACAATAAAACAATATCATGTACCAACTTGTAATACTTTTAAATACATATTCAAATGTGTAAAAACTTTTAAAAGGCTTTTTGTTTCTATTTTGTTATGATATTGATAAATGTATAGCTGTAAGTTTTTCTGCACAAATAAAATAAATAAAATATCGAAATTGTATTACTCAATTACCTACATACTTATAATAAAGAATGTACTACGTATGTAAAATCACTTCGAACTTTTTTTAACAGTAAAGCTATTAGGTTATATGTATATGGAATCAGGATACACTAGTTTTGTTTATTATAAAATATTAAGTAGTTTTGATTTTACACGCGTTCAAAGTCCCGAAAATTTTCGAATCCTGCTAACAGTAGCGTAACGTCACGGTCAATACCCACCAACACCGACTGTTAATACTCTCCGAGGCCGGAACACTGCCCGCGTGACGTCATCAATATGAGGCCTTACATTACATACAATGGAACCTATAGATAACCTATAATACTTACTTTTTCACCAGTTATTTATTTCTTTAAGAATGATTTTATATTATTTAATTATTGCATTGTTTTAATAAGTTATTAAGTAACATATTAGATAGGATTAAGATTTATTATTGTAATCGGTAGGTAGGAAATATGGTAAATAAAACAATATTTTAGTGTGGTAGGTATAAAATATATTATGCTATTTTGTTGATTCCGCCGATTCTATTACTTACTATTGACAAAAGTAGTTAATAAACATAGCTACTTGAATAACTATAATAGCTTATATAATTTAACTAAAACAAGGTACGTACAAGTGCAATTTAGGTATTAATGAATTATATAAAATTTTATTTTAAATGACAAACTGCTAACTGATTAAAGGAGTGATATTCATTAGTTTGATAGAAAATAGTTAAAGATTCCATTAAGTATGACTTCTCTTCCACATAAAATAGACCACAATGTAGGTATTAGGTTCCTATGTTATGTTTTAGTCCTATGTTACTCAGTGATATATATTGATAGTGTAAGTATTATTTAAAGTGGTTCATTAATCTCAGAGTTTATCCATTACAAAAAATTACATAATACAAAAGTAATTTTCTTTTCTTTTTTATAGGTTTTTTACTAAGGATATCATTTTTCCTTTTAATATAATAACGGCCGAATACTGAAACGCTAATCAAAATTAAGAGCCCTCCTATACACAGGCTGTCTCTGTCTTTGCTATTACATTTAACACAAAGTCTCGGAATCCATGTAACATTGAACGTCAAAATTACTCATTTAACATTAAAGTACCTGGGCGACCGAGCTTTGCTCGGTAATTACTATTTATTGTAAATAAATAAGCGACCATATTTTGCGTGGACAGAAAAACGCATGAAAACTCGAAAACACGCGTTTTCCCAAACATAAGACTAATCTAGATCGATTGTTTACCCCCGAAAACCCCCATATACCAAATTTCAGCGAAATCGTTAGAGCCGTTTCCGAGAGCACAGAAACATATAAATAAATATACAAGAATTGCTCGTTTAAATGTATAAGATATATTTAACAGTCATGTCCATAATGCCGTGCTTACACTTAGTTTGCAGGATAATAATTTACCACATTATAACAGTACCGCAGTTTTCAGTGATATTATTATTTAAACATTTATAAAGATAAACATTTAAATAATATTTACATGTCTCATCTTTCACCTAACCCGGAAAAATATATTTTAAATAAATAAATCAAAAACGTTTATTTGACAAATTAGGACATACACTACAAGTTATTATATACATTACAATAAAAACACAACAAAAGAATAGCAAAATAAGATGAATAAATAGCATAGAATGGTAAAGGAATAATATTAAAGATTTTAATACTAGGTTCTGCCAGAATCAGATGGTCGGTAGTGCAGTGTAATGCCTAATCATCAAAATGGAGACCACTTAGGCATACCACCACGGCGCAAGCACCATAGTACCCGGTATTATGTGGTTCCATCGGTACTGTCATTTGAGGGACAGAATACCACTCAGCAATAGCTGATAAATTGTAAATAATATACATAATTACATATAAACAAGATAAAATATTAAATATATTGTATACTATAGGACATGGTGTTATCGTGTGACTCATTACTATGGACATTGCAGCGATCACTTCACCCGCGCCCTCCGCACTCCCCTTTTACACTTCCCATAGTAACTACAGCTATGTTGCAAGGGGCGGACACGAGCTTGACTTGCCGCCATAGATCTGTGCATAGCGAGTAGCAACAATCACGAGATAAACATTGTAGGTACAAGTTAAATATTAATAGCCAATATTCGGCAAAGTACGAGGGCTGATTGATAAGTTTCCGAAACGACAAAGAAAAACTTCAAAAATCTATTTAAAATGAATTTATTTCTCAACGTAGTTTCCTTCTACCTCGATGCATTTAGTCCAGCGTTTCTCCAATACCGTTACACCAGTTTGATAAAATGTTTTCTCCAACCCCTCAAAATACTCGTCCACGGCAACAATGACTTCTTCATTTGATGAAAATCTCTGGCCACCTAACCATTTCTTCAGGTTTGGGAATAAGTGGAAGTCGCACGGGGCCAGATCCGGGGAATAGGGTGGATGCGGTAGCAATTCGAACCGCAATTCATGTAGTTTGGCGACTGCAACCATTGACGTGTGTGCAGGTGCGTTGTCATGGTGGAACAAAATTTTTTTCTTGGCCAAATGTGGTTGTTTCTTCTGGATTTCTTCACTTAATTTTTGCAGCAAGCTTGCGTAGTACTCTCCATTTATTGTTTTTCCTTTTTGCAGATAATCCAATAAAATAATCCCTCGAGCATCCCAAAAACAGTCGCCATCACTTTGCCGGCCGACAAAACCGTTTTTGCTTTCTTCGGCGCAGGTTTTCCGCTCTCAGTCCACTGCTTAGATTGTTCTTTTGTCTCGGGAGTAAAATGATGTATCCAGGTTTCATCGACTGTTACATAACGCCGCAAAAACTCATTAGGATCTCGGTTAAACAGCGCCAAACACTCCGATGAATCGTCCACTCGACGTTGCTTTTGGTCTACAGTGAGCAAACGCGGCACCCATCGCGCGCAAAGCTTTTTCATTCCCAAATGTTGGTGCAAAATATTAAAAACGCGTTCAGATGAAATGCTAACCATCTCTGCTATCTCTCGCAACTTTAAGCGCCGATCATTCAATACAATTTTGTGAATTTTTTTGATCATGTCCGGATTCGTGACTTCATTTGGACGGCCAGACCTGTGGGCGTCTTCGCAGCTCTGTCTTCCACGTTTAAAATCAGTTACCCAGGTGTGAATTGTACTCAATGCAGGAGCAGAATTACCTAAAACACTGTCTAGCTTGGTTTTCATCTGGGTTGCTGTTTTCTCTTTTAAAACGTAAAACTTTATCACCGCACGAATTTTGTTTCTTTCCATTGTTAAGAAAATTTACGACAGAGAAAGTTCTACGTCCTCTCAAACAAATTCCATCAGTTCGATTAAATTCAAATTTGGCGTTCTATGTTCAAAAAGATGCCAGAATATAATGTAATATTCCATTTTTGCGTATCATTTTTTTAAGTTCGTCGATTCGGCCAGTTATCAATCAGCCCAGGTAATGCTATTAGAAACGCAATTAGCGCAATGCAGGAAATACAAGTAGGTGGTTTAAATTGTTTTATATTTATGTTGTATTATATAGTGTTGTTTTATATTAATCGTTTTACATTTTTAGTATTTTTATTACATAGGTGATTCAATAATATTTAGCGGAACACAAAAAAAAGGTCCATAATTAAAAAAATATGGTTTTATTTTAAAATCTACTTACTACACTTCTTTTGTTATTTAAAGTTTCATTTTTTTTACTTAAAATGAGATCACGTTAAAAACAGATTTTTAGAGTAAAGGCTATTTGTGAAAAATGGTACATTTTTGAACTTTTCATGTAACCGGGAAAAGTGAAAATTAATATTAAAATAACAATTAATTAAATTAGAAAAATGGTGATTAATATCGTGTATTTCCTCCACGTTCTCTTATTAAAGTTTCTACCCGTCTAGGCATACTGAGAATGATGTTATCGATTGTCTCCTGGGATAGTCTCCGCCATTCCTCAACTACGGCGATTCTCAGTTCACCCACGTTGGCAGGAGCTGGAATTCTGGACTTAACTATTCTTTTCAGCAAGTCCCAAACGATCTCTATTGGGTTCATATCCGGTGATCTCGCCGGCCACTCCATAACAGTGATTTTCATATCATTAAGATAAGCTTGAGTTACCCGAGCGGTATGCGGCCGAGCATTATCCTGCATAAAAACAAAATCGTCACCGATATATGGGGCAAACGGTAACACATTTTCTTCTAAAACTTCTCTGATATAGCTGTCTGCAGTCAGACTCCCTCTGTCAATCACTACCAAGTCTGTGCGAGCTCCCAAACAAATGCCCGCCCAAACCATTATTGATCCACCACCGTATGCAACTGTAGTTTAAAAATTTGTCTGAATGTATCGTTCTCCTTTGTGTCTGTATATTCTTTGCCTGCCGTCAATTTGATTTAAGAGAATTCTGCACTCATCACTAAACAATACCTTACTCCATTGGTCCGCGTTCTAAAGTCGATGTTCCTGAGCAAAAGTTAACCTGTTTCTATGATGATTTACCTCGAGCCTTGGAGCCTTGGCGGGCACAAATGAACCCAAACCAGCTTCTTCGAACCTTCTTCGTACCGTACGCTCACTTACGGTTACACCCCGCACTGCTTCTAACTCATGTCGGGCTTGGACGGCCGTCAAACGGGGGTTCCTACGTACACGAAGCCGAATGAAACGATCATCCCTACTCGAAGTGCGTCTTTTTCTGCCTTGTCCTGCTCTTCTCACATAAGTACCGGTCTCCCTGAACCGTTGGATACTGCGATGGATCGTTGAAACTAGTCGACGAAGATCTATGGATATCACTCTGTAGGTTTGACCATTTCTTCGCATTTCGAGTGCCCTGGCAATCTCCGTTGGGGCTAAGTCAGGCATAATTCAGTCCTCAACTCCGAAAAGATACGCGATTAAAAAAAACTAACAAAAAACAGTATTTCAATGAAATTTTAAATCAAACTCAGAAGGAAGAAATAAATACTGGAAGTTCACCGCCGATAAGGTGTATTTGAATAAAATTAAAACAATTGCATAAAATGTGATGTTCAGTTGTTTTCTTAATTTGAAAATATTTCTTTTTAAATTAAATGACGTATAAACCAGCCAGCAACCTTGTATGATATGATATCAAACCTTTAATTTATGTTCCGCTAAATATGCCGGTGTGTGTATTATTATATTATAATTTGGACAAGATTAAGCTATATATATTGTTTTAGATTTCTGCTACATAATATTATTCGTAGTATGTAACAATATAAGGAATGGCGTATGTAGAATACTCATTTTATTGTGAGGTGTAGGCAAAAGGGAAGACTCAATGAAGGCTTACTTTACCTTGACGGCGACTAATTACAACTGGCTCTTAACCGCCATGTGGCTTAGAACCCGAACGGTATTTATAAGACATAAATCGTAATGTCCAATCAGTATTAAAATATAATTTAAATACATTAACAAGGAATAAATAGATGAAATAATGATATTATTGCAATAATTGGAAGAAATTGCCAATTTCAAAAGGTTCCATATTCATTAAAATAAAATAAAAAGTTATGTTAGTGCTAGTTGTTCTCGTAAAAGAAGGGACCTAAGTTTTAATTTAAAATTATTAATTGTTTTTAGATCACGAAACTGCGGCGGTAGAAGGTTGTTCCAGATTTTACTGGCCAGGTATCTGAATCTACCTTGGAACATGGAAGTGCGATGGAGTGGAGTAATTAGTAAATAAGCCGAACCTCTAGTTGTCATTGTCAGTTGGTTATCACACGCCCACTGTAATTTGTCGTAAAGATAGGCCGGTGTTTTAAATTTTACAACTCCAAATAGAAGACTAGCAAAGTGTAATTGTCTGCGACCATCCATTTTGAGCTAGCGCAAGTTGTTTTTGTAGGGCGTCACATGGGCTCGCGCAGGGATGTCGCAGCAATACCTACTGCATGCATTCTGCAACTTTTGTATGAGTTTTTTGAAACGTGCGAGTAAACAGGGGCCTATCACCACGTCAGCTTAATTTAAATTGGAGAACAGCAGAGACTCGCAAAGGGTCAGACATAATGGTTTCGCTATGATATTTCTTATTTTGTACAGCAGTTTCAACCTATAGAAGCAACGACTGACAGTTTTTATGACATGTTTTGCAAATCTAAGACCTTCATCCATCAACACTCCCAGGTTGCGCGTTTCTGTCACCCTCTCAATGTTATCGTTCCGAACACGTATAACCGGCTGCGTGAGTAGAATTTTTTGAACCTGATGTTTTGTTCCTAATGTCATATACTTAGTTTTGCTAGGATTGAGTGCTAAGTATCAGACCACTCGCAAATACGTGTAAGGTGACTATTTAACTTTTTTACTGCCTCACTGACATCAGAAGGCCTAAAAGTAATATACATCTGTATATCGTCCCCGTATGTGTGGAATTTGCAAAATTTTATCTGTTGAACGTTATCTGCACCATAAATTGAATAAAGACATGGGCCAATCACCGAACCCTGAGGTACCCCCTTATCTACGTAACTTCTAGTTCAATAATATATGTAATTATGCACTAATGTTGTAGTTTTACTATTTTTAAATATAATTTTACTCTGAGCTGTGTGTCAAACGTCAAATCAATCAATTTGAAATAAATGTCTTATGTGTTTAGACCATTGGAGCAAGTTTTAGAATGTTGGTAATTAATTGACCAAATAAACACATTTCATTTAAATTTTTTTGGCCTGGTAAAATTTAAACTGATAGTTTAGAAAATATAGAGATATGGCTGGTTCACAGTATTTAATTTCAATGAGACAATAGTATGAAATTGAATCAAAAGTGAGAATACAGTCTTTAATGCGCTTTGATTGCGATTGCGCTAAAATACTTTAAAGTGTCAAGATTTTTGCCAGTTTAATGTTGACGTTATGGACAATGTTCCTGAACTTTCTGATAAACATAATAAGACATGCAACTCATCAAGAGAATATCTTAAAAAAAGGTTTTTTTTAATTACTTCAAAAGTTACTGTTCGACTTTATTAAAAATAATTTTCCTAAAAAGTGTTTAGCATTATCTGCATGGAAAATCGCAAGTTTCTAAGTCTAATAGTTTAGAAATGCCAGGGGGGGGGGGGCAACTTTTACACCACTTGGGAGGCCTTTTACTCGTAAATGGTTAAACTTGTAAAAGAGTCATGTATGAAACTTTGCCTTCATTTTAAAATACCTATTCAACGATACTCCACACGATGGGTTGGGATGAAAAAATATTTTCAACATATAACGGAGATCTATACACAATTTATAACTATCCCAAATCTCAGTGGCGTGCACAGGATTATGACACTGGGTATGCGGCGAAGTACTCGGTCACAAAAACATTTTCGTTTATAGATTTTTAGCATAGCTACAGCCAGCCAAGCGACGGATCTCTAAGTCGAAACCATGCCAACAGAGCAAGTCTTAGATGTACTACTATTCATGTACATCTTCTACGGCAACGCAGACAAAACAGCGATCGATCGTCGCGGCGGAAGAAATTCTAATAAGTAAAATAATAAGCATATTTTAAAATATTATAACTACTCACCAGTCAGTCAGCTTCAATTTTCACATATTCAAGGTTCCGGTTACTTGAGATCACTGTATCCCGATGTAAATTACTAAATAATATGCAAGGAAAACAATATAGTTTAATCGTGTGTACACAACCACACAGCCAGTTATACGTTTCATAACTTTTAACATGAAATTTTCGAGTTACATTATTTTTTTGCTGGTTTAATTGTTGTAACTCGGGTACACTTTACACCTTTAGACAGAATTTGAATCTTTTCACTGAATGACAATTGTGAGAACTTGTTATTTAAAATTTTTAATAAACACACATATTCAACACAAACCTCACAATCAAATAACATTTTTAAAAAATCAACAAACGCAATAGTAAAAGCAAATCACTACAATTATTATAGAAACTCAGTAATAAACTGTTAAATGTACACACTTTCAAATGTTAAAATGAAAAATCTTTTAAGAAAACTATAAATAAACTGGAGCGATTAAATTGTAAACAATGCTTATCACTTGAAATATGCAATATGGCCCCCGCGAAACACAAAACGTTTCTTCTATTTAAACAAATAAAATCTTACTTATCAAAAATGCATAATGTGCATACGTGATTTATTAGATTTACGTCTATTATTTTTACTCGGATTATAGGCAACGAATAATTTCCGACAAGCCAGTTCGGCGGTTTTCGGAAGCGTTCGGATAGCCGAGAACCATCGCCTGCCGCGGGAGTTATCGCTATATACTCATGTCGATATTCATGGGTGTGTGCGTTTGCGAAGTATGAAAATTACACATACATGCGATGATATGTCCTACAGAACGCAACGGCATGAGATGAGTTACTATTTATAAAATGTTAGGCGTTTTTAAGTTATTAAATTTTTAAATTAATTTATTTACTATTAATTAAAGTCATCTAAAACGTACGAACGTTTTATTAAAATATCTGTGAATGACAAGTAAAGCACTGCATTTCTGCCTATATGGAGCGCACGCCCCTGCCAAATCTTATCCATTTATATTCATAATAGAAGAAGCTAGAAGCACGGACCACCATACAGACAGACAGAGCGAAACTTTAAGGGTTCCTTATATATAACGGAACCCTAAAAATACTTACACTATCAAAATGATTATCACTGAGTAACATAGGTACATGGGAACCTAATATCTACATTGTGTTCTATTTTATGTGGAAGAGAAGTCATACTTAATGGAACCTTCCAAATTAATGTATATCACTCTTATAATCAGTTAGCAGTTTGTCATTTAAAATAAAATTTTATATAATTCATTAATACCTAAATTGCACTTGTACGTACCTTGTTTTAGTTAAATTATATAAGCTATTATAGTTATTCAAGTAGCTATGTTTATTAGCTACTTTTGTCAATAGTAAGTAATCGAATCGACGGAATCAACAAAATAGCATAATATATTTTATACCTACCACACTAAAATATTGTTTTATTTACCATATTTCCTACCTACCGATTACAGTAATAAATCATTATCCTATCTAATATGTTACTTAATAACTTATTAAAATAATGCAATAATTTAATAATATAAAATCATTCCTAAATAAATAAATAACTGGTGAAAAAGTAAGTATTATCGGTTATCTATAGGTTATCCCACTGTATGTAATGGATGGCCTCAAATTGATGAAAGCACGCGGGCAGTGTTCCGGCCTGAGAGTATTCGCTGTGTGCGCGATGACAGTGTGCCTCTAGTTACCACATTTATTGTGGACTTAAGATCTGTCAATCAAAATGTTGAAAAGGGCACGATACTGTTACGGGGTGATTCAGGATTGAGTTTAAAAAAAAAACTATTTTAATTGACACACGAAAATATATTATAAAAAAGAACTTAGAGAAAGACCTGCACCCGACGGAAGTCCAATTCAATCTGACTAAAAAACTATGTTTTTATTAAACGGAAATAATATAGGTTTCCTATTGCATTAGCTATAATGCAATGGGAAACTCAGCAATTTTACTACACATATGAACTCATGCAACTTGCGATATAACAACCCCCCCGTTAAGATCGATCATCACATCTCATAGTGATGAGAGATTACGCTAAGGTTAACGTGAGAGATTGGACTTTCGTTTGGAGTATACAAGAAAACAGCTAAATTACAAAAATATTTTATTTACTTAAATTTATTCAAAATACTTAATTAACACAAATATTATTAGGATTTCTTAAGATATAGTTATTACATTATTGTATAAAATAAGTACCAATTATTATTATTGAGAATTAATGTATAATATTATTATATCTGCATTAATATTTAAATCATTTAACATTTACATTAAAATTCATGATCTTTTATTATATTGGTTAACACAACATTTCTTTTTAAAGGAGTTGGCGTGTTTATAAACGTTTCCTCCAGCACAGAATCATTTTTAATACTATTATCCTTAAAGACAACAAGAGATGCTGGATGATCAGTGTGAGACTTGGAATTATGGCACTGATTAAAAATTTTAATACAGCAAGGCGATTTCTTACAAGTTATATTTTTTCGACATTTATACATCAGATATATTATAAATATAATGCTGCTTAATAAGCTTAAAGAAATGTAGTGAATGCCGTATGTCTCTAAGTGAGATGGGTTTTCTAATTTATTTAACTCATCTTCCATTGAGCGAAGATGGATGCTGGCATGTAGTAATGAGTCAAGATTGCCAATATTTTTTAAAACTAGAGTGTGGAAGTTTTGCAAATGTTTTATTAATTTTTGAATGTTCACAACAATCGTCTAGTAATATGTTGAATTTTGACACTACGTTTGTTATGTTACCGAGTGGCGTTTCGCCAACTGCGGTGAACTGTAATGTTTTATAAAATGCTTTACAATATTTAGTAAGGTCAGGATGCCAGTTCCGAATAATATAACATCTGAATTTACATCGGACTTTTCACAAGTAATATGGCATTTCCCTGGATCTGACTGAACAAAAATCCATTGATTAAAACTAAGTTTGTGGAATATATCTATAGAACCGTGAATTATTTTAGCTACACAGGAATCAGGGAGTTTAGTAACCACTTCACTTAATAAAGTTGTTTCGCACGTAGGGTTAGCAACGACTGAAAATAAGTCAGCGAGCACTCACACATAACACTTTTCACTGATTAGTTTACAATTGTCGATGTCCCTTAATAGCGAGTAGAACATGCGATCACCTGTTACTGCTACATATGAGCTAGTTGGCTCGATTAGAATGTAGGTGTCTGGTTTCAATATATCATATGGAACTGGTAACGGTATTATATTATAAAGATTATAGGTTTGAGGTAGGACTAAAGGGATGTTGAGGACGAATATTATTTTATTTTGATGATAATAACAAATTAATTTGGAAATATCTGTTAGTTCCTGTATATTTTGTAGCGTTAATGGTACAGGCAAGTCATAATGGCTAGGAAGTTTATTTCTATGTTTATCTAATTCATTATATAATTGGTAAGGACTCAGTACAGTCGGGTGTAAAACGTTAAGTTTTGCAAATAAAATAGCATTGTTTATGTCATCGATATCGAAAGATGACGTTAGGATTATAGCTTCTAAAGAATTAGATAAGGAGTTAGTTTGAGTTTTTAATGTAAGCTTATCGTTTGTGCTAGAAACCGAGTCTAATATTTTGTGTATTATTTCCATATTTTCTAAAAGATGTTTTTCATTTAAGTTAACTTTCGACATAGAATTATTAAATGATGAAATGGTAGATTGTATAACATGGATATTATCTTTCATAAGATGAGCGAGATGTTTTTCATCCGTCTGTACACTATTTATAGCTTCTGAATATTTGACAGCGTCTTCGGCGTCCAATGTACCGAAGATAGTTTTTAAGATAGATCCTCCTAAATCAATGAGACCTCTTTTAAAACGCTCTTTAGTTTTATCATTATGGAGCAAATATGATACATAAGAAAACTTGTTAACATTAATGAGATGCTGATTTTTCAGCGCCGAAAGTGAATTAATGCAGTCCGACTGTATCTTGGATGATGTAAGAGAGTTACAAAATACATTTAGCTTTTCTAATAAAAACTCTATTTTATCTAAGTTAGGTTGGATATGACTTATATCTAAATATGCTAAGACTTTCCAGTCGTTATTAGTAAACTTAAGATCTAAGAGCTTATCAAAATAAAGGCCCGGACTACTAATGATGGGCGATACGAAATCTGATCTAGCTAGCGGCGACAGCGCGCATCTGAAATAGAATGAAAGAACTTATGTTACGATTACGTTATACTTACTATTGTTACTACTAACTTACTGACCTAGGACACTATGCTGTGTCGTCACTTGCCGGCTTTATTTCATCGAAATGATGACGAACATGCTTACGATTAATTAATAGCGTTGTCGTATGATTACCATTTAGTTTTATTATTTTATACGGACCTTTCCACACTGGGGATAAGGCCTTATTTTGCTTGTGGTGGCAACGGACATACACCGTATCGCCAGCGTTGTATATAATAGGCTTTGTTCGAACATCATAATAATTTTTAGATTTTTCTTTAGACGTCTGAATATTTTGTAGAGCCTTTTGACGGCTATAATAAAGTCGATGATTTAGTGCTCGAATAATATCTGTATATGTGTTGTTATCAAGGACGTCTATGCTAGATGGTAAATAGGGTTTAAAGACAAATAATAGTTCTAATGGGGAGTAACCTGTCGTACTATGCACATTTGAATTGTAAGCTATCATAGCGCTTGGAATGTAAAGGTCCCAAGTGTTTTGATTTTCGCCTATATAGGACCTCAAATATTCTTTGAATCCGAGTGGCTCTTTTCTAGCGCGCCACAAGTTTGGGGATGCATATCATCCCAAAAAGCAAAAAGATGTTTGATACTGAATAACCTTGCTAGTTGCTTAAAAAGGTCAGAACAAAAGTTTGTGCCTTGGTCGGAGATGATCATTTTGGGTATTCCCATGTGTATTTCCAATATAATTAACGAGTGTTCTAGCTGTGTCTTCAGCTGAACACGACTGCATAGGATAAGCTTGTGAAAATTTAGTGAGGTCATCTTGCACGGTAAGTAAAAATTTATATTTATATTCATATGTTTCAGGAAGTGGACCGACCAGATCTAAATAGATTTTTTCGTTGGGTCGCGATGCTGTGGAGGTTATTATCATCGGAGCCCGATTGGTTTGTCGTAACGGCTTATTAATTTGACACAAACGACAATTTTTTACATAATCTTCTATGTCTTGCCTCATGTTTTTCCACCAAAATTGGGATTTGATTCTTTCTAGCATACGAGAGATACCTGGATGCCCAGCGAGAGGTGAGTCATGATTGTCATTTAAGGTTTGTTTGATTTCGTTCGGTGTTGGATATTTTATACAATTATGATAAATATGAATTTTTATATTAGTGGTATGAAAAAGAAACGCAATAATATTATATATTTTTGTAAACGAAAGTTTAGAGAACGGGTCTGTAAAATCTGTTAGTGCTAATTCCTTCTCTTCAGAATACCAGTATTTTATCATGTCTCGATATTCACGGAGGACATTAAATATATCCTTGTAAGTCAATTCGTCAAAATGATTTAATTTAATAAACAAATGTGTGAATACATGGTAATCATTGGAAGTTGAATAATAGGTATGGAGTTCGCGTTCAATATTTTGAATATTAGGGTCGCTAGTAGATGCGTTTATGATATCACTACAATATGGAATAGATTCGTCTAAATCAATTGACGTCGGATACGCGATTAATTTTATTTTAGTTTTTAATAAACTTTCGTTATGTTCTTGAATAACGGTGTCGAAGGTAACACCGGGTTGTTTTGAGATTTGCAGAAATTGATCGTAAGTTTCAGATATTGACGGAAGATTATGAGAATCGATGTCACTTCCGGGTGACAGTGTAGGGTTACATATCATTGAATTATCAGTTTTATCATCTAGAATGAGTATTGGATAGCGAGATAATGCGTCAGCGTTTGCATTTAATTTTCCTTTTTTATATATAATTTCATAATCATATTCCTCTAGTTTAAGACGCCATCTAATGAGCCTGGATCCGGGATATTTAACGCTAAATAGCCATACTAGCGGCTTGTGGTCTGTTATGGTTTTAAATTTACGCCCATATAGATAAGGGCGGAATGTTTTTACCCCGAATAAAATGACTAAAAGTTCTTTCTCTATGGTAGAGTAATTACCCTCGGCTTTGTTTAGAGTTCGTGACGCATATGAGATAGGTTTATCTTTGCCTATTTCTCCTTGAGATAATACGGCACCTACCACGTAGTTAGAGGCGTCGGTAGTTAGTAAGAAAGGTTGATTAAAATCGGGATATTGGAGTAGAGGTGCTGACGTCAATTTATCCTTTAGATTTGTAAAAGCTCGTTCTTGTTCATGAGACCATTGAAATATTGCATCCTTTTTTAAAAGAGATGTCAATAGTTTTGTGATTTGTGAAAAGTTGTTTATAAAACGTCGATAATATCCGACTAGACCTAGGAAGGATTTTATATCCTTTGGATTTTTAGGTGTTGGGAATTGAGTTACAGCTTTGATTTTATCCGGATTTGGACAGACACCCTTGTCTGTAATTATGTGGCCTAAGTAAGCGACTTCGCGCCTTAAGAACTCGCATTTGTCAGGCTGTAAACGGTCGTACGTTTCGTAAACGGTCAAAAACTAATTTAAGTTTTGAAATATGACTAGGAAGGTCGTGGCTATAAATGATTGTGTCATCGAGATATATATATATGCATGTATCCCTTGAAGACCCGAGAGAACTGTGTTCATCAGCCTCTGAAATGTGGAAGGTGCATTTTTTAGCCCAAAAGGTATTCTTGTGAATTCGTAGTGCCCGGAGACACTCGAATTTGTGTTTATAGTAGGGATGGGCGTTGAATCAACGAACCGTTTTATTAAAATGTTTATTAATCATCAACGGGTAAACTAGTTTAGGGCCTACCGATTAACTAGTCTACGCGTGAACGGAACGGTGCGTGCGACGGAGACCGTTCATCGCGACGCGACCGATCGACGGACGGGCGCTGAGGCACGAGCAATACGTCTATCTCTGTTCTGTTACAACCGACGACGACGTGTTTATGTCTCGCTCACTCGAAAGTCACGTCGTTCTTTCGAGGACAATATTATGTAATAATGACATTTGTTGAGTGGGCGGTGTTTTAACGAAATGAACTTTAAAGTAAGCTAACAAAGACGCAACTCTAATGACATTCTGAAATAAATAAATATTTCAACTTTGTTTAGGTACGTAATTTTACCCATAACAATTAACATGATGACAATCAAACAGTCTTGTTTGGAATGCGATTTGCGTAGGTCAAGGACTCGGTTAATTAATGTTAACGGATTATATGCAATTCGCATCTTTCTTGTTGATTTTTTAAGTTTGAAAAGTTTTTAATGCTCTGGCTGTCGGCTGAAGTGTAAATAAATAGTGTGAGGTGAACTGTAGTGTTTAGTGTAGATATGTACTGTAAATAGTTCTATAATTCATAGCTGTAGATATTTCATCGAGTGAAAATTAGATATAGGTACATTTTATCATGTCGGTGGTTCGTAGAAATGCCGGTATTATCTGGCACCACTTTGAAAAGAATGCTCAGACTGGTAAAGCTCAGAGTAATGAATGTCGTGATGTCTTAAGCTTTAAGTCCGACAATCTAAAAAGTCATTTGAGGCGGAAACATCCGTCAATCTATTTGACGGCGTTCGGAAGTGATGACCAATGCGGGCAATCCAGGCATTCATCACAACAAACTAGTGAATCGCAAGGTCAACCAACGGAACCAGGTACTTCTTCAAGTTTGGAAAAACGTCCGCTGTTTGAATCACCTCTGCCACCGACCAAACGGCAAAAAGGTATGGACTTGTATATTAGTAAAAAAATCAGTGTTGAACAGAAAGCACAAATCGACAAAGATTTACTTGATTTATGCATAGACTCATTCCACCCTTTTTCAATAGTTGAAGAAAGAGCATTTCAGAAATTCTGTAGATGGATTCCCGGTTATAAATTGCTGACGAGGAAAACTTTGTCCGGGTCATTATTGCAGGAATGTTATAATAAAGTGGAAACAAGTATGAGGAGTCTTATAGCTGAAGAGGTGGAAACTATTTGTATTACTACCGACCTATGGACGTCAAGAGTGACGGAGAGTTACATTGCTGTCACGGGTCATTACGTAACACAAGAATTAGAATTTAAAACTATTTTATTAGGTTGCTGCCATTTTTCTGGAAGCCACACAGCATCCAACATTGCAACCGAGATAGAAAATATTCTCTCGAGATGGAATTTAAAAGAAAAGGTGAATTTCGCTGTTACTGACAATGCCGTCAACATGTTAAAAGCAATAAGGGAACACCTTGGAATAAAACATTTTGGTTGTTTTGCGCACACACTAAATTTAATAGTGGATGACGCACTTCAACCACTAGAAGATTTAATAAATAAAATAAAACAAATTGTAGCGCATTTCAAAAGAAGTACATTATCTTCAGAGAGACTGGCGAAATATCAGATACAACAGAATCAACAACCAAAACGACTCATTCAGCAAGTCGATACACGGTGGAATTTCGTGTTTTACATGGTTGAAAGACTTGTTGAATTGCAAGAAGCAGTGCGATCGACATTAGCGCTTGTTGACAAAGATTTACCCCAACTTTCGAGTGAAGAATGGACAATCTGTACTCAGCTTTGCAAAGTTTTACTCCCATTTGAGGAAATGACGAGAACAATGAGTGGGGAACATTATTTAACAGGCAGTTCTGTTATTGTTATAGTTCGCTGCCTAAAAGAATCATGTAAAAAATGATTGATGAAGCTAAATTTACGACGGAGGTACAAGACGTAGTTTTACTACTGATATCAGGCCTAAGAGAGAGGTTTCGTGGAGTAGAGCATAGTGGTTCACTAGCTCTAAACACCTTTTTAGATCCTCGTTTTAAAATTGATGCGTTTTCAGATGCAAATGTAGCAGCCAAAACAAAAGAAAAGGTGTGGGGACTCGTAGCTGCATATATTTCAGAAAACGACCAAACAACTGCAGCCTCGTCGACGTCAAATATTAATAATGAGGAACAAAAAAAAGATAGTTACAGCGCTTGGGTTATATGTGATAATTTAATGCAACGAACTACATCCAGCAATATAACACCTTTAGCTAAAGCAATTAAAGAAGTTGACATGTATTTGGCTGACGACATTTTAGCAAGAACAAATGAAAAGGGAGAATGGAACAGTCCCATACAATGGTGGAAGAACCATCGGCACGTATATCCTACCTTGCTAAAACTGTTTATAAAAAATTGCAACATAGTCGCGACATCAGTTCCATGTGAACGCATGTTCTCCAAATCCGGCCTTATACTCAATCAGAGGAGAACAAGGTTGTCTACAACTAAAGTAGAACAATTAATGTTCTTACACGTAAACCTTAATCAAAGTCGTTTCAATAATTACATGTAAATATAATAATTCGCCTTGTAAATATGTACATACTATGTAAATAGTTGATTATGTACATAAAATGAACTTTTAAATACGCCAGGCATAATATAATTTCATGATATAGGTATAATAAATTTATTAAAATATTCATATTATAATTTTAAATTAATTAAGTAAATGTAAAATTTCAATAATAATTAACCTGCCTGCCTGCCAGTCCTAAGCCTGGAAAAAGTATGAAGGGAAGTTCATTTCCACCGCTCACAGATTAAACCGTCTCGTCGTTCGTCGTCATCACTCGTCGCGTCGATCAGCAAACGACAACAAGTTTGTCAAAACAGTTGCTGAAAGTCGTTTAGTGAGCAAAACTACTTTGTTTGTCATAGTTTATTGCTCAGTTCAGTATTCGTCGAAGACGTAAACTAGTCGAAAAAAAAACTGTTTTTTCAACTAGTTTACGATGAACGATAAACGGTCTCGTTTCGTTGATCGAAAAAGCGTCGACGACCCACCACTAGTTTATAGTAAATCCCGTTTTTGAGGCGTCCTTTGGACTCATTTTGACTTGGTGGAAGCCACTGAATAGGTCGAGGGTGCTAAAATATTTACAATGTCCTAATTGATCTAGAATATCGGTGATGAGAGGTAGAGGATAACTTTCCGATACAGTGACGTCATTTAATCGACGATAATTTATAACTATTCACCACTTTTTTTTTACCTGAGGCGTCCATTTTCTTAGGAACGACCCATACCGGGGTACTCCAAGGTGAAAAAGAAGGACGTATGATATTTTGGTTAAGCATTTTTCGAATTTGTGAATCTACCTCTTCCTTATGGCATTCCGGGAAACGATATGATTTTACGTGAATAGGAGGCGCGTCTCCTGAATCTATAGTGTGTTCGATTGCACTTGTAAATGATAGAGGTTCACCTTCCATGTGAAATATATCAGTGTAATGTGAGCAACATTCTAAAAGTGTTTCTTTCTCTTCATGATTTAAATGAGAGCAGCGAATAAGATCGAGTACCTTTTTCACTCTATCTGAATTAGAATAGGAAATGGAATTGACGAATTGTGAGGATATATTTTTAGAAGTATTTTCTGGTTCAAAAGGATTTAATTCTACGGCGTACTCTTTGATTTCAATGGCTGAGTTAGTAGTATTTAAAATTGTTACGTTAATTCTTTTATTAGATTTTTATTGTGACAATACAATTAGCGAAATAAATGCCATCTTTTAAAATATGATATAATAATAACCCTTGATTGTTCGGATAACGTACGAGTGAGTAATTTGATACCGCGCACTCGATGACGGCTTCGGAACGAGCAGGAATTATGTAAGTTGGCTGAACATAGTTCATATCCATGGTTTGCCCGCAAATATTAATTAATTTGGATTCGTAATTAATCTTAGCTTTAAAATAGCCTAAAAAATCACTACCGATGATACCGTCATACTCTAGACTTACATCATCATTAAATATATGAAATTTATAATTATAAGTGTTATTAGATAAATAAAAATTGACCTGAGATGTACCTAAAGATTCAGAACAATGTTCGATGTTATTGATCCCTTTTATCTTAACTATTTCGCGGGATAAAATATATTTTTGATTTAAGCTGGATTTTTTATAAGGCTTATGCTTGCACCAGTGTCTATTAGAAACCGTAAAGGACGCGTAGATAATTCGGTCTTTAAATTAATGTGAGGCAAGGATATTTTTGTAATGAATGAATTTATCTCATATATTGGAGTTTGAAAATTAGACTCGATTTTATTTTTATTATTAATATAACTTTTATTATATTTTTTTAATGATTGGACACTTATTTGGGGCTGGCTACCCGTGTGGCGGTCCGACGATTTTGAATTATGGACACGTATTTGGGGCTGGTTACCCGTGTGGTGGTCCGATGACATAGAGATATTGGCACTTGTTTGGGGCTGGTTACCCGTGTGGTCCAATGATTTAGAAATATTGGCACTTGTTTGGGGCTGGTTACCCGTGTGGTCCAATCATTTAGAGATATGTATCAACGATACAGAGGTTCCTGAAGGAATGTGTTGAGATGAATTATTTGATTTAAGATTAGAATTTGTAGATTTTGACGAAATAGATTTTGTGGAAAATTTTAGTGTGCCTAAATTAGTCGGAAAACGACGGCACTTTTTCGTAATCCGATCAATTAGTTTAAATCACAGTCGCCGACATTTTCACATGGAACTTCATAAGGTGTCGGTGACGGTGGCGACGGCGGCTCGTAAGAAATATGATGCGCGTTCGCGGACTTGTTATAATTATTAGAATGATTATACGAATTACGCTTTTCATGATTATATTTCCTTCTACGACATTCTTTTATGTCGTGGCCACTCTTTTTGCAATATTTGCAGAAAACGTGGGAATCGGATTGATTATTATTAAAATTGAAAGATGTTGGATTTTGAGGCTTCGAAAAATCACGTGGCGGATGTGAGCGCCTCTCTACACTATAACATTCCGATTCCGTATGTCCTGATTTTCCACAGGTTTTACATTTAGATTTGGTAGTTTTATATAAAAGATTTTGTATCTTTTCCTCTTCGAGGGCAATATTGATTGCATCATTAAGAGACTTAGGATTTCTACACCTAACATTATTACTTATTCGCGGATGAAGCCCTAAGGAAAATGAAAATAACGCTAAATCCTCTGTCATAGCGATTCGACCAGAAATATCTTTTTTTAAAGATTCAGAATTATAGATTTCGGACTGTACATCAGTAAGACATCTTTCAACACGAAGCGCAAATTGTGAAACAGATTCATTTAGTTGTTGCTTACACGACTGTAGATCTAGCAATAAGTGATTGTAATGCTTTCTTTCACCAAAATTTTGCTTCAGAAAACATTTTAACTGGTTGAAATCGTCGAAAATTTTATTGGAACAAGCAATTTGGGCTTTGCCCTCTAGATGCGATAAAATATATTTATTTAACAATGTTTTTTGAGATTGTGATGCTAGATCCAAGGCGTTTTGGCAATTAGTAAGAAAAGCGGCTAGAGTTTCACGATCTCCTTTATAGGGACTAATAAAATTACATAATACATTAATGGGAAATCGTTCGCTAAGTAAAATTTCTGTCTTCTCACAGCTTTTCTTGCTTTCGGTCGACATTGTAAAATAAATTTAAAGAATACCTAGATAAGGACGGTATGTATGTATATAATTTATTCGATATTTGTGGATAATTACTTATATACGTGAAGGATTAGAGATTGGTGAGGAAATTGGTAAGTATATTGAAAGACACTCAATTAAAATAGCTAAAATGTAGCAATAACAAATAATAATATGTTTTACTCACAGGGTTGACAGGATCACCAGGAACTTGAGCGGCATTACAGCAACGACGAGTTAGCAGCAGGTAGCGGCGTGGCGGTGCGTTTCCAGTAACGGAACAACAGGAACAGCAGTAGAACGGCGGCAGGAACGGCGGCAGGAACGGCGGCAGGAACGGCGGCAGAAACGGCGGCAGAACGGCGGCAGAAACGGAGATGCTTTCAGCAGCGACGGTAGCAGGAATCAACGATTGCGGTTGCGAAGTAAGGTAGCGGCTGTGCGTATTTTGCACGAGCAAGATGTCGTGGACAGGACACAGGACTGATCTGCAGGCTTACGAAGTAAGGCTGACTGTCGAGACTCAGTATGCACAAGAGTTTGACGAAGTGGACACAGAAATGATTTGGACACTGTTCAAGATCACACTCTGGAGATGAATTGGTTCATAGAGTAATTTTTTTTTCAGCACAGTTTTATTCGCGAACCGTTATGGAATACCAGTGGAACGAAAGCGGATAAATCAACACTGGTATCCCACTTCTGACACCACTGTTACGGGGTGGTTCAGGATTTAGTTTAAAAAAAAACTATTTTAATTGACACACGAAAATATATTATAAAAAAGAACTTAGAGAAAGACCTGCACCCGACGGAAGTCCAATTCAATCTGACTAAAAAACTATGGTTTTTATTAAACGGAAATAATACTCGTATAGGTTTCCTATTGCATTAGCTATAATGTAATGGGAAACTCAGCAATTTTACTACACATATGAACTCATGCGACTTGCGATATAACAATACCCTACTATTTTAAAAAAACTAACACTTCGGTAATTCGTAAAAATAAAGCTGACGAAATTACATTAGCCTTGTCGAATTTTACATCAGCTAATAAAAAAATTGACATTTTATGTTTAACAGAAACTTTTATAAAAAGAGGTATGACG
Source organism: Phengaris alcon alcon (assembly GCA_037179445.1). NCBI lineage: Eukaryota > Metazoa > Arthropoda > Insecta > Lepidoptera > Lycaenidae > Phengaris > Phengaris alcon. The sequence goes on along the minus strand of JAYRCH010000646.1, from coordinate 431,715 downwards.
ACTCTACTTAAAATACCGAGATATACAGTTGTATCGTCATACTGTCGTAACGCAAAGAGAGGAGGTTCTTGTATATTAGCAAAATATATTGTCACATGCAAGCATCTTCGTATCGCCGATGAATTCGCATGTGACTTTAACTTTGAGTATCTGCCGTAGAATTATTATACCATAAAGTAATCATCTTATGTATCTACAGAACACCTAATAGTAATCCCAATATCTTCATAGATAAACTGGAAAAACTTTTGTTAAAGTTAAAGTCCAAGAAAATTATTTTGTGCGGTGACTGGAATCTTGACACAATTAAACCTAATAATAGTTGTGTAGAACTCCAAAATATGTTACAAAATTTTAACATTATAATGCACCTAAATTTGCCGACCAGAAAGCAAGCATGTCTTGATCAATTTGCAGTAATTTAAAAGGAGTCTACGCCGAAATCCACTATCTAGCAATGTCAGACCATGAAACCGGACAAACGCTCACCATAAAAGTTAATCATAAACGAAAATTGACAAGCTGGATCGAATATGTAAGGGATTTCAGCAGGGATAACATTGATAAATTCAAAGATTGCATCTCCGCAATCCGTTTTTCTGAGGTTTACCAAAACAATTATTACGCATTTAATGTTTTTCACGAATTATTTGTTTTATTTTTTTATCTATGTTTCCCTACTATAGTACCTATGCACAAAGAGCAACAAAAAGTACAATAAATTCTGGCTAACTAATGGATTAAGGAAGTCCTGTATTAAAAAAAGAAAATTATATTTAAATTACCGGCTTACAGGGAACGATAAAAAAACAAATTATAACATCTATAAAAATTACAATATTATGCTAAGAAAATGTATTTATAGATCACGACAATTACAAAATAAAAATATATTATAGATATTTTATACTCTTGACGAATACATGAGATTTGAAGAATAGAGAAAATAGATCGATAAATAATGAAGTATACATATAACTAAATTGATATAATATTATATTATCCTTTGTTTATACATTGACTTCAGTAATATTTGATTTTTTTTTTATCTCTATAATGGCAAGTGGATTTAATTCTGCAAAATTGACATAATATGTAACTAGGTATTATTATTTACTTGTTTTTAAAATCATATCTTTTGTGTAATTTCTTTTATTGTGATTATTTTGTATTATTTGCTAATTTATCCTTTGACATTGTAATAATTTTATAATGAATTTTATTTTTACATACTAAACAAATTGACTATTTATACGAATCTTTAACTTTTATCAAAATGTTATTTGTTAAATTTAACTCCCTAGCATTGTGATGTAATTTAATCTACAAAACAATTATTTTTAATAATATAAGGGTTCCTTGATTATTTCGGAACCCTAAAAATGTAGGTATGTTATAAGTTATAACTTATAATATGTACGGGATTTGAATCGATAAATGATATAAATTTCCAACCTGTGCAACAAGGGAAAAAATTAGTATTAGCACATCATGTGAGAGACGTTGAAGAGCTTAGAAGTTAGAACCAATGGACAAAGCTACTTATTAAGAGCTCTGATCATAAGAGAGACGTCTGTGACACAAACTCCCTACAAAACATCATTAAATGTTAGTACCTACCATATCTACCTACTTATTGAAAACTTTAAAACACAACACGTACTGTGACCCATATCGCGAATTTTAACGTTGTTACTTAAAAATCCATAATAACGTTCTTTTTCTTCTTCTTTTGGCATAGCCTCCCCTGTAATAGGAGTTGCCAACGTCAGAGTGATGGAGCAGATGTTCCGTGAAAAGCTGATGGCGTACAGTGCAGGGGATGACTCATGCAATGACTTCATGGGTACCTCATGCAGATGCAAGTTTTAATTACTAGTATAAAAACAGAATAATGTACAAAGCCAATGTTTTTTAGCCTTTTTTATATTTTTTATTAAGCCCTACATAATATACAGAACATATAATATAAATAAAATAAAAATTAGTGAAAATTAGTTAAACTTTAATTAAATATACATAATTAAAGTTTTATGTGATTTGAAGCTATAAATGAACATAGAGTGTCTACAAATGGAGTAAAGACGTAAGATAAAATAGTCTTAAGATTAATGGGTCGAGGAATGTGTGTAGAAAGGAAGTCGTATGAAGAAAGATTTATAGGACAGTTAAAGAAGATATGATCAGGGGAGCCCTCATCTAGGCCACTAAGCAAAGATGGAAAAGAAAGAAGAAAAATTGAATGGAAAGGAAAAAGAAATACTTAAATAACTTCAAAAACTCGTATCACGCACTTCACCCGAAACCGTCCCATAATAACGTTAGTATGGAATTCTATGAAAATATAGCAATTTGACACATGTCATTCCACGGCTATTTCACATTTCAGCCACATCGAGCGCTGCGTTCGATTTGACGGTCCTCATAACCCGCTTTGCACATAGCGAATATTAACAGTAGGCATTGTCACGCTACACCTCGGCCATACTATAATGCACCGCTTAGTCGCAATTTACCGTCTGGGCCACTTTAAAATTAAATATCTGGGAAACTAATTGACGTATCTAAATAATTATTTCACTAGTATTTTTTATTTTCTACGGAGAATACAGAAAGCTTTCATTTAAAATTAGTGAACATTCTCCATTACTTATCGAATGCTAAGACTTACAACAGGCAATGATTTGTTGCCGCTCACGTGAAAACCACCGATTTCTATCACATTTGGTGGAAGTAAATCGTACCCGAATAACATCCAATGTGTATTTAAAAGTACGAGTTTAACATTCCCAGCTAATTCTTGTAAACTTGGGACATCATTAAAATATTTTTTAATAGTCTGTTCATCTGTTTTTTGGCCAATCCATTTGTAGTAAAGATTAAAGTAGTGGTGAAATAAAGTTCTTTCGATCCTTTGTAAGAGCGTTGGCTTTGCATCACCATCAAGAAATTGTTGTGGCACAAATGACGGGTTAAATGGGACACCAAGTCTGTCGAATTGCCAGGCCATTAACGTACACCCCGTGACTCCAACCACAGGAGCCCCTAGCTTATAAGCCAAAGCTAGCGGACAGTCCGTACTAAAATATTCTGATACAACCAGGTGGAATTTAGCTTTTTCCATCCATAATTTTTGCACATATTTATTTTCCAGGAGTATTTTGCAGTTCACATTTCCAGCACCGACAATTAATTTATTAACTTCCAGTATAGTTGAATATGAACTTTCCAATAAGAAATCATCTTCTAACACTTTTGCCGAAGACTCTTCTGCCAAATGTATATGTGTATAATTTTTTAAGGGCTTATTAATAGGAAAATACGAAACATGCGTTAAATTGTGGCCTCGTCTTACCAAAGCTTCTAATAAATTATTAAAAATAATTCCGTGACTTTTACCAGGAAAAGGAAAGAGTGCTAGGATATTTAAAGGTTTCACTTCTTCGCTTTTAATCACAGATATAGTAAGCACTATAATTGAAATAACACACAGCTTCATCATTTACGATTTCAAACTATTTTCAATAATGATAATATAACCATTATTATATATTATTAAAACAATGGACGACTTTAATCTCTTTCACATGTTTTGCGCAGTAAAATGTAAAATAAATGTAATATAAATGTATATAAATGTAAAATATAAAATCACTTTGAACTGTGCATAATAGTCTCATAAAAGATAAAAACTAGGTCCTAAGCATATTGTGTCGTTCGCGAACGACTAATCTAACTAACCAAACGATCCGGATCGCGCGGTTCGGATTCTATCTGCCAATCACGGTTGATTTAACAACCGTGATTGGCAGATCGAATCGAGCTGTAGACTTACGTGTCAATCTATTTAAAAAAAATGGTTGTCTGTAGTCGGTTTACGGACGATAATTTTACGTGATAACGTCATCATCTCGCTTGCACGCTCGGCTCAGGAGGAACGTGACTCAGGCGGAACGTGTCAAATTGTCAATTTTTCGTACGTGCAGCCGGCGTTCATCGATTTATAAGACGTTATCACGTCAAAAATACTTGGATCTATCGGAAAAATTGATTCGGTCGCTAGTTTGGCTCACTAACTTACGAACAAGCTACAAGAACTTCGTGTTCCGTTTACGATCGTGCGGTCTACTGATTGATATGATTCATTGATATGATTGTTAATGGGTAAGAAATGTTTTAGTTTCGTAGATATGTTGTTTATTTAGTTTTACATATAAAAACCTACTAAATACTAAAAAACTTTACTTTTTATTTTATATTAAACTAAAGAGTGGAATGCTCATTCCGAAATCAAACGAATGTTTGTCGAGAGTCGATAAAAAAAATTAATAGCTTTAAGTTAATTTTCATTACATAAATCACTAGATAGTATAAAAGAAATTACCTTTATTTATCTGTCCCTATCCTGTGTATGCTTAGATCTTTAAAACTACGCAACGGATTTTATGCGGGTTTTTTAATAGATGTAGTAGAACATGCATAATATAGTAGAAAGTTAATATACTTAGTCTGGCTATAAATACTGTTACAATTAAAAATATACAAAATATTACATTTGAATTTGGAATCTGTCATTTTTATATGATTGTTCATTGAGATTTCCCCATTTTGGCGCCAATACATTGTACAATATTTTGCGATATTATAATGGAGTGGGGTGATAAAGATAACCGAATCGCTGTGATTGCATTACACAAAGTAGGTATGGAGCCAAATGAAATTTTTAAAACTCCATACGCTTGGTATTAGTAAAATGTTTGTGTACCGGGCTATTAATAGGTACAATGAGACCTCCTCTGTTTGTGACACAAAAAGATCTGGCCGTCCATGTAGTGTTCGTACGAACGTAACTGGCCTCAACGTTTAAAGGACTGTATTGTAGCCAATGGAGACCACTTCGAATAAGCTTTTTATATTTTTAATTGTTTTATATTTATGTTATAAACTAACACACTGTAAAAGTAATCAATGTTATTTGCAATAGAATTTTTTTTTCTTTGTTTCAGTATTTATGGCAAGACTAGGTAGTATAGCATTCTTTATAAATAAAAAATAATATGATTGCTTTTTAAAATGCCACCTTACTACTGCCATGGACCTAAATATGCTACTGCCATGTCGCATTGAAACGCAAATATCTTGGTTCCTATTCATTGTTGCAAACTACTAAAGACTAGCCTTAAGAGATAGGCTAGGAAGATAAATTTTGTGTATCCCGTAACCTATAAAGAACACTTCTGAAATTGAGCGGAGCAGACGGTCGCGTTTTCTTTTTGAAATATTATTTGAAATAGCAAAGCTAAAAAAATGTGAACATTTCCAGTTCTAGACTGCACAGTTCCCTACATTATTAAATTATAATGTTGATGACCATTTACTGTAGTTTATTAATATAAAAAGACAGTTGCAAAAATCTATTCACTACTCCGTCAGATGGTAGCCATAATCTTTGCCAACGACTTTTTCCGTGAGATCAATTATTAAAATTATTTTTTTTTTACAATTTTTTTCATAAGAAAATTTACTATTTACAGGAGTAAAATTTGTAAAAAAATTATAAAAAAAGTTTTTTGTCTTATTTAATTTTTAACAAGACATTTAAAATCACAGCGCGCTGTTAGAAAATGCGTTGATCTTCCGTTTCTGTTGACACGGCGATAATAATTGTTCCATGATTTTCTTATTTATAAATTAGTAAATCCCACCAAAAACATTTTCATGTAAAATGATGCCAAGATCGCACTGTGTTAATAATAAAGTTTTCACTAGCAGTTATAAAACATCACCTATAATAAACTTATAATTTGATTTGAATATCAATTTTACTTTATTATTTTCTTGACACGAATTGTATATATTAAACATTGATTTTATTGAGAATTATTTATTTAAATATAAAAGAGTTTTTCTTCTTCTGTTTAATATTGATTTATTATGACTAAGCATGATTATACCTACCTACTTATAAAAATTTCAGAATTATTATTAAATTTGTATACTATAAATGTACTAGCGAATTGTGATGGTACCTATAACTGTGATTTGTCATCTCTACACCCACATTTCTTGCAAATAAAGATTGTTATTATTGTTTATTAGCTAAGTACCTATTTGCCTAGATGGCGATTTTGACTAGATGTTATTTTTCTCGAGAAGATAAGTGGATTAAGTTGTTTATTTAAAACCTTTTCATTTACAAAACCTAAAAACTAAAAAGTATATAAGTAACTGTTTTATAGCCTTATAATATAACAGTCATGTTGTTTTTTGACCTTATTATTCACTTAAATTAATTAATGACCTTTTTGATAATAAATCATAATATTTTTTAGGTTTTATTAAAAGCGCCATCTATAATATACGATTATGAACTATGTTAGTTATGTCGTCGTTCATCGCTTGGATTGGAAAGTAATTGACGTAATATTGAAATAATTATTTCCCGAGTATTCTTTAGAAATCTAAACGGAAAATTAAACATAAAGGTAACATTCTAATTATTAAAGGGACGTTCGTACACTACTATTTAAGATGAAGTACATTAAAATTTATCGGTATTAAAATATATCTATAAAGATTAAAAATACTTATTGTGTTTTTTGTTGTCAACAAAGGGTTACATGTTTTACAATTATTTTATTACATTTTATTGTTATTATTGGATCCCTACAACAATTTTCAGACCTCTAGCGTCAAAATTTGTGGAAGTCTTATACTAACTTCCATCCTCTAGTTTATGGGGTTGAAGGATAAAAGTTTATATGAAACTTATGCAATCCAACCTATTCAATCAAAACTTTACATGTTTAATAACTCCGCTACATATCCTGAAAATTTCATTTGTCTGGTTTAATCCCAACCCAAGTCATGAGGGTTCAAAAAATCAACGAAACGCTTCGAGAAAAGGTGGTCTGGTAGTGCCCTAGCGCTTCGCTTGGCTTATCTTGGCGGGGTACTACCGTGCCCCCAGATTAAAGTGGTATTTACGCCAATAATGAGTAGCACTGCACGTGACGTACGGTACAAGATCTTAGGTCATTCCGAAGTAGCTTAGACTAAGCCACAGATTTTTAGCCGCCCTTCATAGATTTACTTATTCAGTTCAGTGCACCGCTCTTGATTGAACCTAGTAAGTATTTAATACGTAAGTCTACAGCTCGCTTAAATCTTTCAATCGATTGAACAGTTCGTTCGAACAGGTCAATTGAACCGGTTCATTAGCTCAACAGATCAGTAGGTACTGATCTGGTTCACAGAAATTGACCGAACGACGCAAATGCCTAATAATAATTACCAGCTTACCACTCAGGTAATTTATCTTCGTGTTTAGAGTTCTGTAAGAAATAATAACGTTTTACTTCCATAATGATTAATGAGGTTTTATCTTGAACATCTTGAACGAACTGCCTCTACCGTTCGGACCTTTTCTCAATATGAGGATGACTAGGCTGTAACATATAGGTAGTCTACTGGAGTTTGGAGGAATATTGTCATTATTTAGTTTTTTAATCCGGAAATAATTAGCAGTTCGTTTACAATCCGTGTTGAATTCATTTGACCCACCGTAACTGAATTGTCAATTAGTTCAACATCGCTTTGTGCTACTATTAAATGTTTTTGTATTTTGACGACATAACTTTTACATTAAAAACATATTTAGGTACTTTTATTCTTTGGTATCAAGTCAAGTGCGTTTGACCATGAATATTTTTCTAAAGAAAGTTTCAGACCGAAACTAATAATGTTATTCCGGATTTAAATGAGATGGAATTAAGAGAGGGCGCCACTGTTAACATCTACTGAGTGTTCGTTTTTTAATTAAAAATAAAACAAATTGTTTTTAACAGCTATAAAAGTTAATTGCAGTGTGACTGACTGTAAACCAGTGTATTTAAACATAATTGTTGGCTAAGGTTAAAACATAGTATAGACAATAAAAATCACTGTTAAAACATTGAACAATTAACCGGCAAATACTGAGTTTTTGTGACATATCTTTAAATAAAATAACTGTGGTAGTGCTATCTAAGGACAGGAAGTGTAATAGTGACAAAGTACACATTAGAAGTTACGAACCTTATAAAATCATCAAAAATTATATTATGATGAATTAGCAAAATTGATCGCGAACCTAGCGCCATCTATGTAATACTGCCGGAACTAAAATATATAGTAGTAAACAACTTGTAACGATCAAATACGGCGAGTTCAAAGTCGATCCACGGAAGGCGCCTCCAGTAGCGATTCGACCTCAAACTCAACATAGACCACAACTTTGTTTGCGAGTGTACGTCAAACATGCCGCTTAACAGAAGCCCACCCGCTGCTATCGCTGGCCATATGCACGCTCAAACTGATACAAGCTGCAATTCTGTACCAGCAAATGATATTGAAAATGAGAGCAACAATGTCACAAGGCCGCGCGCCCGCAAGCTGACGCTTGATGATTAATTTTCAGCGTTCATGTCAGATATAAAAAAGTCCGTTGATATTATGGCCAAACAGTAGAGTGTTCTTCAGGAAACTGTATTGCATCCAAAAACAAAATGCGGATATAATAAAATCTATGGATTTCGTTTCCAAACAATATGAGGACATGAGCTATAGACAATCTAAAATGGATTCGGAGAGAAAAGCCTATTTGACGTATATCCAGAGCCTTGAGCAGCAGGTGCAAGAATAAACGCAAGTAAAGACAACACAAAAAAAGTTCAAAGACAAAGTTCTATTGATATAAGAAACATTCCGATACAAAAGAGAGAAAACCAACTTGACTTGATAAAATTGGTTAGGAATATAGGAAACGAGATTAATGTCAGTATTGATGAACAGCAAATTGGAGATGTCTTTCGTTTGAAAACCAAGAAACGGGATAGTAACTGTACGATTTGACTAATCGTACGAAATACCCTTGTATTGGCTCGTCAGTATTCCTCCTAGTCACACACTCAAATCCAACGGCTACAGGTGACTAACTGACGTCTAATGTCACTGTCATCTGTGACGTCAATGCACGAGATAATACAAATACCACATACACTACAGTAACCCTATTATTGTAGACTTTACGACAGTCATTCTTAAAGATAAAATTATAACATCATTAAAATCATTCAATAAAACTTATAAAAACTCTAAATTAAGTACAGCACATTTAAAACTTGAAGGAGAGTCGAAACCTATTTTAATATAATGTGTCTGCATGTTTTAAATATAAAATACATAAAAATTTTAAGATATACTATAAAATTTCAATATACAAAAATTGCCATTTGATTTTATGTATGAAAGCAAAATGATTAATTTGGTTTATAATAACAATAAGTAGTAATCTTACATTTACACAAAAGAAACAAACATAATTACATACACAAAAAAATTATATATTATTTAACGTTACGTTATATACACTTCACACATTATATAACACAGTACGTAAACACTACTTTCAGGACGTATATATGTTCATGTAATGTTCATCTTCTGTCAATGTATGTAGTCCAGAAATGCTTAAACTACAATCAGAAAGCTTATCTTAAAGAGAACCTCTCTTTAAATAATGCATATGAATATTAAAAGCTTGAGTTGTAACCTAGACACATTATTTGTTTTGATAGAGAGAATAAACATTCAATGCGATATACTAATCCTCACTGAGTGCTGACAGTGACCCCTGAAATAAGAGGTTACACTTTGTATGCCTCAAATTTTTGTAACCAAAATGACGGTGTTGTTATTTACGTTAAGTCTGATTTTCAGCACAATCTCTTAACATACATTACTTTAATCGACGCAAATAGTATTATTATTCAACTTCATGATAGTGACATTGTACTTCTGGGAGTATATCGTTCACCATCTTACAAAAATTTCTGTGATAGCCTAGATTCGCGCTTGTTAAGGTTAAGTAAAGTAAAGTCAGTCAGTTTAGTTGGCGACATCAATATAAATATAAGATGCTGCGATATGAACAGTAATACGTATATGGACACTCAAGCTACCATGAGTAGCTAGAGTGTCCATATACTCGTACGTATTACTGTACGTAATACTTCCATTGCACTCCCAGACCACACGCCTTGACAGCTGCCTCGATCACGTTATGGTCAGATCGGATCGCAGGTCACAAACTTTTATCTTGGACACGTTTATCACCGACCATGCACCACGTGTATTTGCTTTCAAAAGTAGAGTCAAACGCAATGTAAAAAATGAGTTTCTACATAAATAAATGATATAAAATTAAATAATGATCTTGCATTGGCAGATTTTAGTCGGGTATATCTTTCCTCCGATACAAATTTGTCTGCGGTTGCCTTTGTCGATATCGTTTCTAACGCAGTCTCTGCTAACTCTAGAAAAGTACTAGTTCCCCATAAAAAGCGTCCTATCAAGCCATGGCTTACACTAGGTCTTGTACGATGCATCAGAAATCGTGACACGTTGCATAAAAGAGCCAAATTAAACCCTAACAATCCTATTTTACAGATGACTTACTCTAAATACAGAATTTACTCTAAAGAAGATGCATTTTAAAAAAAAAATCCTTAAGGTACGTGGAGTACTATTAATAAAATAACATACTTAAAAAAGTCAAATGCGCCACCAATCGATCTTTTAAATATTTCCCAGAATGCTCATGACTCAGTGAATTATGTTAACAGTTATTTTGCGGGAATAGGTGAAACTTTAGCTGATGCGATATTGCTTAAACGAAACGTTAACTTATCAAGTCTAGTCAATATCCCCCAACAACATTCACAAAGAGATTCCATGGCTCTAAGGGATGTGGATCACGCAGAAGTAGAAGCCATAATAAAAAAAATAAAAAATGATTGTGTAACAGGCGTAGATAATATTTCGACATCAGCTATAAAAACTGCCATGAAAAACTTGACCCCTCCCATGACATTTTTATTTAATTATGCTTTTCTACTGGAATTTTCCCATTTTCATTTTTTTAAGCGTGCACTCATTTATCCCATTCATAAAGTTGGTAACAGATATTGTATAAGCAACTACAGACCTATTTCTGTATTAACTATCGTTTCGAAGATCCTAGAAAAGCTTCTAAATACTAGGTTAATTGGGTTCTTAAGCAAGAATCATATTATTGCTGAAAATTAGTATTGAATGGTTTTTCTAAAGGTAAATTGACAGATGATGCTATTTTAAACCTCACCGAAACGATAGCTAAATACTTAGACAAGGGTGACAAAGTTTTAGGAGTGTTTTAGATTTTTCTAAGGCCTTCGACATGGTTTCTGTGCCACTTTTATTGAATAAGTGAAAATCTATCGGGGTGCGCGGTGTTGTTTTGGAAATTTTTAAGACTACCTTTCGGATCGCTCTCAGTATGTGAAGATAGGAGAGTTTCTGAGTATTCCCACTCGGCTCTCTTACGGTGTGCCGCAAGGAAGTGTTTTAGGTCCCACCCTCTTCCTTGTATATGAGACACCATGTACCCTCAAGCTAAATAACTGCAAGATTTTCGCATATGCTGATGACACGGCTTTGATTTTGTATGGGGGTGGTTGCTCTCAGAGAGATCATGAATTGGTTAGATATTAACTTGATAACTTTGAACCTTGAGAAAACTAAATATATACCATTTTCTGCACGCTCTAATCCTAAACTATCTGAGAATTTTTGTATTGTGGCCCATACCTGTGCTGGTTAATGTCTGTCATTGTTCCAAGTTAACGTCAGTAACCAATAATAAATATCTAGGACTTGTCTCTGCTGGTCTTCCCACATATAAATTCTTACATCGCGCATAAGAAAGCTGATCCCTGTCTTTCCCAAACTAAGGATCTCAGCAGATATAAATACGTTAAGGTGTGCATACTTTGCTCTCGCGTAATCTTTTATACAATACTGCATTATCACATGTGGAGGGTGTGGAACCCGCACCTTGCTGCCACTGGAGCGTGCTCAGCGCGCTATCTTAAAGGTCATCTATGGGTATCCTCGTCGCTATAGTACTCAACTTCTTTATCGGGAGTCTGAGGTGCTCACGGTTAGGCAACTGTTCGTCATGAGTGCAAGTGAACATAGAGAGCTCCCCTACGTACAACCTAGCAAACGAAGTACATGGAAAATCTGTTCGACAGTTCGTCACCGAACCTCACTTGCCAGGCGACAATTCCACGTCATCTCCTCTCACCTCCACGATACGGCGAATAAACGTAGTAATTTGTATCCTCTCACACTGAGCAAATGCAAACGAGTTATTTTGAATTGGTTAGTTTCTTTAGATTACAATAGTACTGAAAAATGTTTACAAAATCCATATAAGTACCTACATAATTAACATCCCTACTATTATTTATTCAATAACATGGAAAACTTACAGCTAAATTAATTCTATAGTTATTGTTCTAGTATCCAGTCAGCCAATTGCAAGTTTTTACTTTTAAATTACATAACAAAAAGTGCATTTGTGAACAGTCTCGGTAGGAGGTAGGTTTTGTAGTCTAACGGCCGTTCTCAATAACCTATCTATCCGTAATTCTTGCTACTAAAGATAGGCAAATGTATGCTTTTGTCTTTACTTGCGTTTCAATAACCTACTGACAGATGGCATTTCCTACCGAAGCGGCTCATCTATCGGCGGGAGGGCGGATAACCTACTAGAGATAGGGACGCTCATATAAATCTTAGCTAACTGCATTTCAATTTAAGTTTCAACTTACTCTCTGATAGGCGGAGCTTAGCGTAATAACGTAATTTTCTTATCTGTCAATGTCGGCCGTTAACAAAACGGAGAACCTAGTTTTGCTGAGGATATCAATGTGTGACGTTGTTGTTTGTGTATATCTTCCTTATTTTTGTGTTATTTCGGTTCTTAATGTGTAATATTGGAAGAATATTTACTATGAATTAATATTCGTTAACGTGCAAGTGTAGGCAAGTGGTACGTACAACTTCAAAAAGCGTGCTATTTTTGGTTCCGTTCAAAACTCCCTAGGAAGTTTTAGTAAAGTGTCTACCATTTTACTGATTCGACTGACTTCACTCATTGACTGCATTGATTTTTTTGGACTTTTTATATATGTCCTATATGTCGATATATGAATGTCCTTTTCATGAAAAAAGTGAAGACGCGGCTCTGTGATCGCGTGATAAAATATTGCCAGCATTTATGGGTATTAGACTACCTTTACTCCGCTGTTCTGCTTCACAAAACTGCTTTAACTTGAGTATAATTTATCAGGCAGCACTTTTTACAACCTCAGGCATTGTAAATAATAATTTACCAAAAGTTCCACTAATTGCCACGGGACATATTATTGACTTCTACTAGGTATTGAACACTGTCGTATTTATCAATTTAATTTTATCCCAATATTGTCAATTTGACAACTGATACTAAGGCTACGTTCCCACGAGCGGTTTTTTGTGGTCGCCACAGAAAAAAACTGTACTGTAAATAATTGCGTACTGCACTGTAAATAAAAAATCACTGTAAAATATTAACTTTGGTAATGTATTTTCTTTAATGCAATAAAAATGATTGAATTATAGTTGTTTTGTTGTTTTATTTTCCATTTTTACCCAGTAATTGTTTTTAAAATAAAATATCGATAATATACGTATAGTTCTTTAAATTTTTAATTTTAGGCTGAATCTATTGCAGTTTTGACGATAATACGTAAAAAAGCTAAGGTATAAGATTTAATTTCGAACACTTTTTTTATTCGGAGTGCCACCTCTTATTACGTAGTATAGTTAACTACATTCTCTTTGCTTCGATGTTTGATTTCATTTTAAATTTCACATTCATTTTCACGCGACTCCTAGCGTCAAACTGTTATATTTTACTATCGAATTTGATAAAAAACCACGATAACTATAGTAAAAAATCATCCTGAGTTTTGATTTTCAATTTTAAGTACAATATTTACGCTTTTAACTAATAAATACATACATGAATAAATAGGTCCTATCTTTGATTGTGAAACGCAAGTTAAAGATAAACAACAACTGTTTAACGGGACAGCTACCTTTCTTTAATCTTAGATACGTTATTGAAAACGGCCGTAAATTAATATAAAAATATGCAACATATACCTACGCGCGTGCGCACTGACACAACACACTCACTCTTACACATCCAAACACACACACAGCATACTGCATGCTACCATCTTAAAATCTACTAATATTTTTTTTAAATTAACTTAATTTTATTTTGGTTGAATGTATTTATTTGTTACCTGTATTAGTTCAACAGTCATATTGTGTACAATATGAATGTTAAAATACATACTGTATGTGTATTGGCTTTGTCTAGTTCCTCGAGACGAAAACTCAGGCAGCTGTGACACAGTAAATACCAGTACGGCTGCCGATGTTACCCTTATTGTCTACTTTGTGGAAATGTCTTTGTAACTTGCTAAATTATATTTTGTTTTATTTTAGTTGAATAATAAATAAATAAATATATTTCAAAATAAATAAATAACTGATTTACACTTACATTGACAAATAGTCGAAAAAATTAAAAATATTTTAATAAGTATGCACAATTACAAATTTTATTCCTTTTCGTTTAATATAATGTATCTGTTTATAACATATTATGTTATAAATTATAGCTAATGCCTGATAGGTGCCTTCATGAAAAACGGAACTTTGAACTGACTGTAGGAAGTACCACTTAACAATGGAAAACCACTCAAGTAAAATATCTTGAATAATAATTTATTTTGTACTCTAGAGCAATAAAAAAGGGTATAATCCCAAGTTGGTCCTGTTGTCACCAAAGTGGTGACTTGATGATGGGATCCATGAGGAATCGAGGGAACTGCTCAAAATGTACATGGACGTAAGTCATATAGTGATTTTGACTTTTTCTGTAGTAACCCAAGCATTATGCTACCAAAAAGTAAGGATTTCCAAGGTATATCCTGGATCCAAAAGTACTGAACAGAACTCCTTACTCTTTATACATGATAATATTATATACTTTATAAAATATGATTTAGATACATGTTTGGGGATTTTGGCGTTGTTAAAAGAACTGCAAGCATATGCCACTATGTCAATTAGAGTACTCATCATCATCACCACCATCGTGTTGATAGTGGTGATGATGATGAGTACTCATGATTGATATAAAAGGTACTTCTCATAGTATTTTACACCGACACGGATATCGTTGAACATTATTCTGCCTTTTATGTACCTATTTGCAAAATTATTTTTTTGTTGTAAAGGTTGTTCAAAATTGGTCCTGTCACTAAAGTGGAAACCTGATGATGGGATCCATGAGGAATCGAGGCAACTCCTCGAAATTTATCTGTATCTATAATAATATTCTTAAGAGGAAAAATTAGTTTGTTTGCATTGAATAGGCTCCAAAACTACTGGAACGATTTTGATAAAATTTGGCAGAGATATAGAGTAGACCACGGGGAAGTACATAGGCTACTTTTTATCGCGGAAAATTTGCGGCAACCATAAATTTTTTTGCGCGCACGAAGTGCGGGCAACATCTAGTATGGACACATTTACAGTGATTTTGACTTTTTCTGAAGTAACACAAGCATATTATGCTACGAAAAGAATTGATTTTGCACCAAGAAGATTGATACCCTGGATCCAAAAGAACAGCTTTCCTCCTCAATTAACTGATCAATTAAGTATTTAGTAATCTGTGCATCAATATTTAAAGATACGCGTTTGGAAATTTCGGCATTGTTTAAACAACTGCAAGCATATGTCACTATGTAACTTACAGTAATCATCATCATCATCTTAATTACAATACCTAATGTTAGCTTGGCGCGGTTCAATTAAACATTCGTTTGCATAATATATTAAGCGTTCTTAAAATGCATTAATAATAATTTAACAAATATCACTAAAAGGGAAATAATATTTTTCTTAATCAAAAAGTTAAACCGCCTTCCAAAGTATACACAAAAAGCATGAAATAAATCTTATTTTCTAAATAATTCTAAACTAAATATTCCCCTTTTAAATTCGGCTAAAATTTTAACTATTTCCCTACACAATCTTCATAATTTTGAAGTCGCCCTGGTATTTCTAATCTATAAGAGATAGAAACTTTGAAGTTTCCATTATGATAGATCATACACACACCGGCATATTTAGCGGAACATAAAATAAAGGTTTTATATCAGTATCATATAAGGTTGCTGCTGGTTTGGTCTGGCATTTAATTTAAAAAGAAATATTTTCAAATTAAGAAAACAACTGAACATCACATTTTATGCAATTGTTTTAATTTTATTCAAATACACCTTATCTGGAGCGAACTTCGAGTATTTCTTCCTTCTGAGTTTGATTTAAAATTTGATTGAAATACTGTTTTTGTTAGTTTTTTTTAATGGCGTATCTTTTTGGAGTTGAGGACTGAATTATGCCTGACTTAGCCCCAACGGAGATTGCCAGGGCACTGAAATGCGAAGAAATGGTCAAACCTACAGAGTGATATCCAGAGATCTTCGTCGACCAGTTTCAACGATCCATCGCAGTATCCAACGGTTCAGGGAGACCGGTACTTATGTGAGAAGAGCAGGACAAGGCAGAAAAAGACCCACTTCGAGTAGGGATGATCGTTTCATTCGGCTTCGTGTACGTAGGAACCCCCGTTTGACGGCCGTCCAAGCCCGACATGAGTTAGAAGCAGTGCGGGGTGTAACCGTAAGTGAGCGTACGGTACGAAGAATGTTCGAAGAAGCTGGTTTGGGTTCATTTGTGCCCGCCAAGGCTCCAAGGCTCGAAGTAAATCATCGTAGAAACAGGTTAACTTTTGCTCAGCAACATCAACTTTGGAACGCGGACCAATGGAGTAAGGTATTGTTTAGTGATGAGTGCAGAATTAGCTTAAATAAAATTGACGGCAGGCAAAGAATATACAGACGCAAAGGAGAACGATACATTCAGACAAATTTTGAAACTACAGTTGCATTCGGTGGTGGATCAATAATGGTTTGGGCGGGCATTTGTTTGGGAGCTCGCACAGACTTGGTAGTGATTGACAGAGGAAGTCTGACTGCAAACCGCTATATCAGAGAAGTTTTAGAAGAAAATGTCGTACCGTTTGCCCCATATATTGTGCAGGATAATGCTCGGCCGCATACCGCTCGGGTAACTCAAGCTTATCTTAATGATATGAATATCACTGTTATGGAGTGGCCGGCGAGATCACCGGATATGAACCCAATAGAGCACGTTTGGGACTTGCTGAAAAGAAAAGTTAAGTCCAGAATTCCAGCTCCTGCCAACGTGGGTGAACTGCGAATCGCCGTAGTTGAGGAATGGCGTATACTATCCCAGGAGACCATCGATAACATCATTGTCAGTATGCCTAGACGGGTAGAAACTTTAATAAGAGCACGTGAGGAAATACGCGATATTAATCACCATTTTCCTAATTTAATTAATTGTTATTTTTATATTAATTTTCACTTTTCCCGGTTACATGAAAAGTAAAAAAATGTACCATTTTTCACAAATAGCCTTTACTCGCAAAATCTGTTCTCAATGTGATCTCATTTTAAATAAAACAAATTAAACTTTAAATAACAAAAGAAGTGTAGTAAGTAGATTTTAAAATAAAACCATATTTTTTTTAATTATACTTAGACCTTTTTTTTTGTGTTCCGCTAAATATGCCGGTTGTTTTAGTAAAAAACTGTTAAGGAAAATTATTTTGAGAGAAATCGGACAATAGCTTTGAAATAATTCAAAGAAAACCTTTTGCGCCTTGATAGTTACGGAACCCTTCTAAGTCATATCCTAACATGCACTTGGTTAGGTCATTATATAGATACTTTGCGTAATGGTCTTGTAAACCAAAGAAAAGCGAAACAAAAATATTATTATGCAGAGTGCACCTAGTTATCCAGGGTAATAATGTTTTTGTTTCACTTATACCTATCTTTTATCTACTATTACTACTATTTCGTACATTAACTCATCGCTAGTTATCTCTTTCACTTGTGCACTAACATAACATTTCTATCGCGTTCCTATCGCTCAACTGTATAAACGTAAAAGTTCTTTATACTATATACGAGTACCTACCTACTAGTACAGGAACTCAGGTACAATAATTATTCAATATAATCAATACTTACATAAGGTAAAGGCTCTGGTTTGGCCACATGAAAACCACCAACTTCTACCACATTTGTGGGAATCACGTTTGTACCAAACAGCATCAAGCTTGTGTACGTAACGAAAATTTTTATATCCTTCGCCAGTTCTTGCAATGGTGGTATATCATTGAAGTACTTGCCGAGTGTCTTTTCGTCTGTTATCTGTCCAAGTTTATACCAAACTTTGACATATAGCATAATAGTGCGTTCTATTTTCTGGTACAATGAAGGATTAGTATCACCGTCTAAGAATATTAATGGCACGAAGGAAGGATTGTATGGTGCACCAAATTTATGGTAGTACCATGGCATTATTACTGTAGCAGACATGGAAACAACTGTCGCTCCTAACTTGTATGCCAAAGCCGTACAACTGGGACAGTCTGTATTGGACTGCTCAACTACAATTAAATCAAATTTTGCTTTTCTCTTTAATAAATTGTGTACTTCTTTGTACTCCAATAATATATTGAAGTTGTCGTTGCCAGATGACACGACGAAATTCATAATTTGCAGAATAGTTATGTAATTCGCCTGCATTAAGAAGTCGTCCTCCAAAATGTTCATGCTCCCAGCCAAGTTGATGTGGTGATAATTTTTTAACTCCTTGTTGATTTTGAAAAATGATACATCAGTTACATTATGTCCTTTTTCCACTAAACCTTCTATAAAAAATTAAATACAATGCTATGACTTTTACCATGAAATGGGAATATTGTCAAGATGTTCAGAGATGTTCTATCACAATCAACAACTGATAAACATAAAAACATGTATAATAATCTCATTTTCACAAGTTATCCGCGGCAGAACACTTAATACAGTGATAATATTATTATATAACTGTACGTTATAACAGAATAACTGTGATTTTTTGTCAGTACCGACTAAGTAACTCAGTACATGTTTTGATAGTCTACACTCCACAATCAGTTTTGTTATGTATGTCATATGTGTTACAGTACGATAGATAAAGCAGTAATATAGTTATATCCCTAGAAATATAAATATATACCGTAACTAGTTATAAAAAAGCGATTCATTACTATATTACGGTCGCAATCTAGTAATATGTTTATCTGACTAAACTAATCTGGTTAAATAGTTATAAATCTACCATAGAATGAAATAAAACAATATAATGGTTTTTATTTTTATTACAAAACCAACTTTCTGTAACCTGCAATTAGTTTCAATACTTTTTATCAATAATACGTATTAAAATAATTACAATTACATAATATAAAAACTATCGTATTTTGTATTTAAGCATTTACAATATAATTGTGAAAAGTTATTAATTAAGAAAAAACTGGGTACTTACTTGTAAAATACTTCAAACTAATTAACTTTTGAGATAATCTGATAAAATCCCATATTTTTCAGTATTTTTTAATTTTTGTTCTGACAAGACAAGAAATCATGACATCTAGAATTACATAGTACCCACAGAATGCTTCTTACCTTTTAGTAGAACACTGTGTATTCGATTTTTTACAGGAACATTTTAAATAACCTTGGCACTACACTCCTGCAATTATTTCACTAAACTTATTCAAGGAATATAATTATATCACTAAACTTGGACCTTATTATAATTATATTCCTAGTAAGATAGTAATTAATCGCTTTCGTATAACTATGTTACGGTATATAATTATATTCCTAGGGATATAACTATATTACGGCTTTATCTATCGTACTGCAACAGATTTATTACAAGGAAAAATATTTTGTGGTTTTGTATAGACAAAGCATTGTGTAGACTTAGTTAGGTATGCCAAGTTTTTCAAGTAACTATTTTTTTGTTACTTTCATATCCAAATACAATCAAGTCTTCAACAGCCTAGCCTATCTATCAATAACTATTTGTTAAAAACGTCGTCATTCAATAATTTGCCGGTTTTTTGCGATATAAATTTGACGTTCTTAACAAATAGTTATTGGTAGATAGGTTTAACAAATAGCTATTGATAGAAACGGGCCGTTAATCCATATAATAAAGTTGCTCAGTTTGGATATAAAATTAAATTGACTAATTGCAAGCAGGATGTGCTGATGATGATCTTGTTTTTCAATAACTTAACCAAGAGCATATCTGGACATGTCTAATAGTCCGTTTCAATAACCTATCTACCAATAACAATTTATACATAATAATAGGGCCGTAAGGAGGGTTGTCAAAAAAGATTGCGCAAGCCTAAGGCCATGACGAACTAATTACTCCGCTATTTTGTCCTTCAGAAAACGAATGAAACGCCCTTTA
This sequence comes from Phengaris alcon alcon, assembly GCA_037179445.1. Lineage (NCBI taxonomy): Eukaryota > Metazoa > Arthropoda > Insecta > Lepidoptera > Lycaenidae > Phengaris > Phengaris alcon. Next base: position 411,315 of record JAYRCH010000646.1, on the reverse strand, counting down.
GACCAATCAAATCGTGTGACGGAGTGCATTTTGACATAAGCCATGAAATGAGAACTGTCAAACGAAGCAGGGACCTATATTGCTCCCGGCTTCGACATTTTTAACAGACTTCCAATAAAGGAGGCGGGTATCCTATATAGACTTCATATTACTAGGTAATTAATAATCTGTGCTTCATAGAAAGGTCTACTATTAGGTCCTACCTACTCTGTGAGTTAATTCGATCGCAAATATTCTTGTCTCTTGATTTATTCGTTCTTTTCAGTCGTAATAAATATTGTGGTCTGTGAGTTTACAAAACAATTTAATCATGGAATCTCATAGGTCTGAACATCTTAAAGAATCCAGTAATATCAAAACTGACTTTTTTTATATGTTTAACTTATTTTAGGTTATGATATTGTTTGGCATGGTTTATAATTTTGAAGTAAAGTGACAATATTGCGTTTTGATATTACACATGATGGCCATTTTCTAAAATTATATAAATTGTTTAAAATAAGAAATTAAAACATCGACGGTGTTTTAAAGTACACAATTTATTTGAAATGCTCTTTTTAGGTCCTTATTAGTTTTTTTAAAGTAATAACATAAAATTTTAATAGTGCTACTTACACATGGTACTAATACACATAACAAAACGCAAATTTCAATACAAGAATAGTTCACTCTTCATGATAAACATAGTTTCATAGGTAGGTAAGTACGGCATAGTTGCGTAATACCCCGACATCAATTGGCTGGGAGAATTCATACAAGCATTTACATGAATTCCAACGAAGTTAGGTAATAGCCCCGCTGCACACAGTCTTTAACTATAGGTACCTACTACATTTCATCAACTTATATTCATAACTACAGAAGCTAGAGACAGACAGACGGACGGACAGAGCGAAACTATAAGCGTTCCTTGAGTATTACGGAACTCTAAAAATAATATATTTTTGATACATAAAAAGATAAGTATTAACGACGCGATGACTATACAGTACCTATTCACTGACTTATCTACAGAATGTCGACAGAGCTGACGGACAGTCCTTTTGACCTAAAATGTTGATTATTTTATTGTTAACTAACTTTTGCCCGCAGCTTCACCCGCGTGGGAGTGTTTGTCGCAAAAAACTTATTTAGCAAATATACCTGCAATATAGTACAGAGTAAAAATATATACTTTATACAAAATTTTCACACCTACATTTTAATTTTAAGATATCTCCTAGATATGTCATGTCCTAGATAAGGATAATAAAATTGTATCCGTCTAAATAGCTTCAGAAATACCACATTATTACTGATCTTTTTTTAAAACTCAGAATGGGTATACCTATTAACTTATCCTTAAGGCTTAAAGGATAGGCATATCTATGCCATCGCGGACTTTTTTGTAGACCTATTAACAGAAACAATGCCACCATACATTGTTTTGTTACTTATCTCCAATGGGTTAGGTTAGCCATCGTTTTCGACAAAAGTTCCCAGACGGCTTGATTTTTTCCAACACCTTCAACAATTATCGTCATAAATCAAACAATTTCCACAAAAACTTATTATTTTAAAAATTATTATCGACCTAAACATTCCTAAGCATCTACTCGGTCGGTAAACGTAAACGGCATGAAAATACTTTCAGTAGTTTTTGAGATTATCGCAAACATACGGACAGACAGACTCGGCGGGGCATTTAAGTATCCTATGTCCGTCTCCTGGTCCTAAGCTACCTTCCCACCAAAGCCAAGCCAAATTGGTTCAGCCGTTCTTGAGTTATAAATAGTGTAACTAACACGACTTTCTTATATATATATATATACAAAACATTAATGTATATATTATATATACATTAATGTTTTGTTAGGCATCCGCTGCCACTAAAATCATTTTACACTTTTAAAGTTATCTTGAATACAATTATTAGCCTCTATATTTTATTATACTTATTTAAATTTTCTTCATTAGTAAAATAACTAATCTTGAAGCAAAATAATAAGGTTATCCATAATTTTGTAAGTTTTGGCGTATCAAATGGTCAAGTTTGCTCTCCATAATTCATTTATGAAAACAGTTCTTATTATAGGAAAAAATTGCAAAAACTTCTATTTGAGGATATTTTAAAAAAATTTAAGGAAACTATAATTACGAGGTTCAAAACAAATTCATAATAGGTATTCAGATGTGCAAAATTAATTTGTATCATTAATCATAAGTTTAATTAAGTACCTAGGTACTTATTTAATATTCTTATGTAAAATGAAGCAATGTAATTTTAATAAATTAACAACAAAGTAGGTACTTATGTCTAAAGCTATTCGAACTTGACTCTTTTTCTTTTTCCCTCGCTTGTTACGATTTCTGTTTGTGGCTCTCTCTGGCAGCAACAGCAGCAACAGGCACAGAATATTTTGTAGAAGGCATACATCAAAATGTAGATAACAAGGGCGATGAACGCCAAGACATCAAACCCGGCGTTTTGGTACCAGGGTAATTTCACAGATGTCGCTATTAGGTGTGGCGAACCGTTGTATCGAGCTACGTATTCAATCCAATAGATGGCGGTTTCTAGTGCTGACATAGGTCGGTCGTTCCACATACGAGAAACGTGTCTTGCATTTCTTTGCCACCTGTAAGTAAGAAATTGGAATTAAATTTCACTGGTTGATAAACTAAGTGAGATCGTCGACAAATATAACTTTAGTCTATTTGGGAAGCCTATAATTATACTAGTATACATATTATTAGAATATTGTTTTATTGTTCTGTAGTCTTCTCGTAATCGACTAAAAGAGGCTAGATTAATTTGTTTTCTCCGATACTAAGTGTCAGTGTCGGTATTCTTATTAAATTTAGCTTGGGATCACTAACAATTTGAAATAATATGTGTATGTTTTCTTGATTTAAAACAATCTTTCTCATAACTTGTTTATGCAGACGTAATATGCTATGCAGTCATACTTGAGTAGTTATCACGTTACACCACGAGTATGTTAGGACATAGTTGTGGTATTAACGTGATAAACTAGGGTTCCTAAAAAATTAATTTAGCTATGCTATTATGTAAGCAAGTGCTATAAATTTTTGGGGTAAGCGAAGTTGATGAAGATGCTAAAATATCAATAAACTTGGCATTGCAATAGAAAGGGAATAACATCCGATCAAACATATTTTAAGCAAGAAATATAGTTCAATTGATTAAGCCCGCAGCTCCACAATATTCTTATTGTTTGCCAAGAAACATGCCACAGCAGAAATGTTTTATCTTTTATGAATAGAAATAAAGATCGGCCTACATAGGTACTTCTTAGGTTCCGTTTTAGAATAATATATTTGATAACGAATCAATAACGAATTTACTGAATGTTAATTCTGAAATTAGAATATCTTTATGATTACTTAAAGTAAAACCTGTGTCATTATCTTTAATTGCTTCGTATGTATCTACTATACTAGCTTTTAGTTTATGTAATACCTTGCTTTAGGTTTAGGCTTACTTCAAAAGTATTTATTCCTTCCATCTCGTTAAATTTCGAGGACTGCTATTTCTCGCAGATAATTTATATTTCGCGATATTATGTAGGTACACGGCAATTAATATAATGATTGAAATAAGTAGGTAGGTACGTATCCTTTCCTTTCCTAGATCTATATATTACAACAGCATCAAACTTTGGAATAAATCAAATTGCTAAGTTACACACCAAACATGTTTTGAGTAATCTTTTTCGAGCATTGTGTTTCATGTGGGCGATTGTTTGTGAACTTTATTTATTTGGGCAGTGGTTCTTTGTTGGTTTTTCCCTTGGAGAGTGATATTGAGGTTGTGACGTAAAAACTGTCCCAGAAAATGAAAATTTTACTACCTAAAACTATTGTATAAATTTGACCGACACGTGTAAAAGAAACAATATACTTTAGTGAACATCTAAAACATTGCCGATTTCTGTTTAGTTCGTTGACACAATTTCTATAATATATAAAACTACTATTTTAGGATACTTGGGCAAAAAAAAAGCAGAAACCCCGTCGTTACTCGTTTCTTAGAATGAAAATGAACTATAGTGACATCTAATCTGCGTTTAGCACTTACTCTGGGTCTAGAACATCGTTGATAGCGTCCATAAGCAGTTCTCTTGATAGAGCCTCATAAGGCACAACAGTTCCGAATCCTGCATCCACCAGGGCTGCAGCATTGCCGTACTGGTCTGCGAAGAGCGGTATGGCGATGACAGGAACTCCAGCGTCCAAGGCTTCTATCGTACTCAGAATGCCGGCGTGCGATATAAACGCTTTAACGTTGTCGTGTTCTGAAAACCAACAGTAAAATGGTTAGAAGTTTGGAAATGGTCATTATCAAATGTGTTAACCGATAAAGATTGTCTTAAATATTCAAATTATAATTAGTTACCAAATCAGATCCCAGCATTGAGTGAATATTTGAAATCCATTAGGAAGATAAGTTAAGTGAAATCAAAAGGTATGGTAAAATTTTATGCCTAGGCAGTCTTATATCATGCCAGTAAGTAGAAAAAGTGATGATTTTAGGATTTGGATAGTTACTGTTTCTTAAAGAAAATAAGAGTTATTTTTATTGAATCCATAATAAGTTGCACAGAATGCCAGTCTCAGAAAAGTTATTTAAATAAGAATATTATTTTAAGTTACATTCCATTTGTTCCATAAAAGGTCAATTTTGGTTCGGTATATTTAGGGGTCTGCCAGTATACTACACAACCTCTCCAGCGTCCGGACCGTAAATGGCAATATGGCGCAAGTGTCACGGGCGACGGGCGACCCGCGCGCGATCCACGTGCGAAGTGCCCGCCTTTTTTTAAGGATTACCTATATTGATAAATTGTTACTAAAACCTATATATATACTAGATAGAAACTAGATTAAATCCCCTATATGATCATGTAACTGGAATTAAAAAGAAACTAAATGAATAAAAGCAATCTTCATGTGAACACAAAATAATTGTATGTCATTTTTACCAATTTTAAGTTTCAAATATCAACTAAAACCATATTTATGTTATTATTTACCTACTTAAATCTGCGTTTATTTAATAAAACGACCTTTTGTCATAGATTAATAAATAGTTACTACGTAACTTTTGTGTATTTTATTTCTTAAGTATTTCGTATCGATTCTACGTAAAATGGATTGTGAGGAAAGTAACTATCTACAATGAAGTGTCCGACCGAATGTTCGGTTTCGTTTGAGTTTCGGTTTCGGATAAAAACCTGCCGAAACTACGAACGAAACCGAAACTACATTCGAGAGTTCTCGCGCTGTGATCGGTCATGTTCGACGCTTTTAATTCCATCTAAGCGACGATGACATTCTATAAAGTTATATTGTTACAGGGCATGATTTGTTTAGCTCCGTTGCATTTACTTCAGATAGGGTAAAATTTTTCGTTTTAATAGTGAAAGTTTTTGATTTTACACATTTACGGTTGGTATACATGATTCAAAGAACCACTAACTCGCCCTTTGTCTAAAAGTAATTTTAAAATAGCTATTGGGCTTACGAGCAATTTGACTATCTTGCGTTGTGCCTTATTTGCTTAAGAACAATCACGTTGTAGACCTAAATCTTATATGGCATAACTCGCGCTATGCCTGACATTTTGTAGATAGATTAGAATGATGTAACGTTTGACCATATTTAACTATCACACCGTACACAACAGTGATACTTTAACGATATTCTACTTTCTAATAACTGCGGGAAAGCCATGCTACTTAGTTAATAAGGCTAACTCTCTTCGCTATTTGATTTAAGCATAACGAGAGTTACGGCCGATTTCAATAACATATCTAAGATTAAAGAAAGATAGCTATTCCCGAAAAACAGTACACTGTTGTTTAAGTTTATCTTTAACTTAAGTTTCACAATCAAAGAGAGGACCTATTTATTCTTGTCCAATAAAGGATAGCATCCTTCCCTTTCACCTATCCAAGCCTCTTAAAACGTTTCATTCGTTGCTAACTACATAACAATTCGTGTTTTAAACAATTATATATTTATTTACAATTAATGTATTTATTAGTTAGAAGCGTAAATATTGTACTTACTTAAAATTAAAAAAAAAACTCAGGATGATTTTTTACTATAGTTATCGTGTTTTTTTTATCAAATTCAATAGTGAAACATAACAGTTTGACGTTAGGAGTCGCGTGAAAAGGAATGTGAAATTTAAAATGAAATCAAATTTCGAAGCAAAGAGATTGTAACTATACTACGTAATAAGAGGTGGCACTCCGAATAAAAAAAAAGTGTTTAAAACTATTAAAAAGTGTTTAATAATTACGTATTATCGTCAAGACTGCAATAGATTCTAGCCTAAAAAGATAAAAAAAAAATAAACAAAAAAAACTATACGTAGGTTATTGTTATCGATTTTTTATTTTAAGACCAATAATTGGGTTAAAAAGGTAAATAAAACAACGAAATAACTATAATTCAATAATAATAAATCAATAATCAAAATAAAAAAATCAATAATAATTATTTACATGAATTAAAAGGGCGGACAGACAACAGACAAACAGATAGACGGACAGAAAGAGAATCGGTTTCTTGAATAATATGGAACCCTAAAAGACTGGCTGATTATACTAACGTTTTCTTTATTTTCCCCTCAAAACATGATCCTTGTAAGGAAGTTTCGGTTTCGGTTACGGCCGAAAGTGAGACCGATTCCGAAATTCGTTTTCGGTTTCGATTTCGGTCGTAAAAACCATTTTCGGTCGGCCACTACTACAATGTTATATTTCTCCTGTCCGTATTTCGATAATGTTTCAAGGTCGATCAAACCATTGGATCTTTATTGTTACTACTTCCTTTTAGGACCACTGTAGGGGTGGGCGATTGCCGCTAGTATTCGGTATTCAGTTAGCAATTTGCTAAATATTCGGTTCCATTCTTTGCAATTCCGAAAGTGTTTCAAATTGTTGCTTTGTATATTATTTATTGTTGATTCTGGGTACCTATCCACGCGTAGGTACGTGGATTGAAAAGTTATCTTAACAATGAAAACTTTTAACTGCAATTTTTATGTGCACTTGCAATAATGTGATTTATTGAAATTACTATTAATAACCCCCAGAAATGAAACAGAGGTCGAAACTCATTACATTTTTTGCTAGATTATCGGCCAGCGACTATCCGGCATTTCAAACATCTCTAATCTTTTATTTACTGCAATGAAAATCGTCAATAGGTACTCACTTAAGATATCCAGCTGTGGCAGCCATCGCATGGTCATAACGTTTCTGGGCAGGTTTTCCACATCTTCACCGTCCCATTTCCATAGCACTTGAAGTGGCAGTTTTCGGAATGTGGCCAATAACACGCTGAGTTTATCAGCGGGTAGGGTTGAATCTTTGACTGTAGAGCCCAGATTTACGTAGATGACTCCATGTTCAGCTTCGTTGATGAATCTTTGGATTTCCTGAAATATTTTACAGAAAAGTTTTGATTTTTCGTACATCAAATGCTGTAGTACGAGTAGGTAACACTTTTTAGATGCAGTTATGATATGGGACTTTTTCACATTCTACTGATAAGTGCCAGATAGCTTATTTGTATGTTTTGTCTCTGCTGCTCGATATAAAGTAAGCAGTGACAAAACTTATTAAAACGACTTATTAGGGTATTGTGAAACAGGCCCTTAGTCTTATTATTTAAATTATATCATCCTATTAACTAATCAAAAAAAAAACCTTGACTTCTTTACTGTTTTTGATAAAATTGTTTGTCAAGTCAATTTAGTTATAGAGCTTATAATATGATTTTTTGTATTGTTTGGTTACAAACCAACTTGGGAAAAAAATTGTTAAAAATTGTTACAAAACAACAATTTGGCTATGCAGATTGCGGTATGTATGCAATATTAGTGAATAATTCTAGCTTGCTGATGCTCGTAAGTATTTTTACTCTGTGAGGCTGGTAAATATAAATAGAGAAAGTCACGGAGCTCGGAAGTCCTAACGGTTGTGTTGGCTGAGAGTACAGTTATGTATAAGTTGTTGCACTCAGGCACTGTGCCGTGGTAGCCATAACATCATCATCATCAGCATACTATAACCCAACAACTAATTTAAGAGTATAATTTTTTGAATATATTGTTAATTTTAAGTCTGTTATAATCTTAATTTTTAGACGATATCAATGCGTTTGTAAGTAAAAAACAATATCTACCATTTACCTATATCTACTTATATCTTTGTAAAGTAAACGTCGAAACGTCAAATATAAACATTGTTATTAGTAAATAAAGTGAATAACCATTGGGCGAATTGTTACAAATGAATTCCTAAATGTTTTGTAATGACTAATGAGGCATCTAATTAACTTCTATTAACAATTATAATCACTCAGTAGGCGAGTAAGTCTACGACGTCACTTCCTAAAACTTTGATGAAACTGTAGGTAATATAATAAAGGTAGATAGGTGTATAATGTTTTCGTCTATGAAAACAATTGAATTATTTCCACAAATAATTTCTCTTTTAGATACACTCGACTCTTATTGTTAGTAATGTGATTGTTTCATAATAATGAAATTCTATCACGCTATTATTGTTAGCATGACTACTTAACATAATCATAAATGAAGGGTACTAAAAAATAATAACAATGTTAACTGCTTCAGGTAACAGATTAGTCTAGGTTGGAGAAGCCCGAATGTTGATTTAATTTAATCAATGACACAAATTAAGAGTCACGAAGATGTAAAAGATGCTCATCGCAAGTAAATTTATATAGATCATCACATTTAAAACTGTCGATGTCTGAGTCAATGTTTGCGTCACGAAGTTATTTTACATTCAAAACTTACCGTTGGTATTATTTTGGGTGGTCGTAAATGAATGCCACCGATGTCAACAACATTGTCTGAACCTCGCGACTCCTCCGAACACAGACGGATGGGAATTCACGAATACTAAACTGGAATTTGATGCCAAACTTTCCAATGATGGTAAGTTATCTCCCAAGTATTTGTACAAGTAAACATGATCAGTCACTTGGGAACCGATGTAGTACACCCAACTGGTAGTATGATAGAGAACGTAGCTCCTGAGCCGATCGAAGAACCAGGGGTTTTTGCCGTAAGGTAGCAACGACTGGGGTACGGAGGCAGAGTTGAAGTTGATGCCCAGTCTGTTGTAATGCCACGGGTGCAAAGGTTGCGGGTTGAATGCAATGTAAGGTGCACTCAGATTCGCCGCGAAAGCGATAGCACAGTCACTGTTATACGATTCCACGATAATAACGTCGTATTTAGGTTCGAGTCCGTATCATGTGCAGAACTTCATTATTGTTCATCAAAGTCTTGCAATCATCGTTCCCCGCTTTTGTAGAAACTAGCGTCTCGAACGGCACCCGCGAAATTTCATTCACTATTACCGACTCGAAGGATAGTCCTTTGAGCGTTTTTTTGTCACTTAACAACACGTCCCTATACGAGGCCGGCGCGTCTGGTAGCTGGAAGTGGCTGATGAGTGTCACGTCGTGATTGCGGTTGGCCAGCTCTCGAAATAATCCCCGATAAGTGAGATAATTATTCCGGTCTAGCGACGGGAACACGCCGAGTATTCGGTACGCCTCGCCGGCGAATATATGTCCAATAATAAATAGAATAATATATTTCGCCATTTGGACGTTCGTGTTTCGCCGCGGTGTGGTTACTAGTGCGCTTACGTATAACTAAGAATAGGTAGACGATGAGGTAATCTCTGACGGTGCGGTTGTGGCGTAACTGTCCAAAATACACCATGACATGACGGCCTGTAAATGTCATTGAACGTGACCTCGCCTGAGTGCCCGGACTCCTTTCATTTATTTTTAATTACTGATAGTATATCAGTGTGAGATTCTCAAATGTTTACAAACAGTTTGATAATGCGCTTTTAGCTAAATAACAAATTTATGTGTATAAATAGAAATATAATCAATAATAATTTTATTATTAGGTATCTGCCTATTAGTAAATTTTTAGTTTAAGTATAATAGAACCATTATACATTTATGTATAAAAAACCTAATCAAGAACATGTCATCTATGAAACCTTGCCTTTATTTTAAAAGACCTATTCAACGATAGGGTAGAATAAAAAAATATTTTTCATCCCCACTTTACATGTATGGAGAGCCAACACTAAAATATAAAATTATTATAATTTTAAATTTAAATTTTAAATTAAATTTTTATTCATTTTTTATTATTTTTTATTTAAATTTATTTATATTTAAAAAAATCATTAAATTTTATGATACCAAAAACGAGATCTACAACTGTAAAAAAAACCCTATACCGGAGGTTTTCCCAGTCAGTATCCAAACTTTCAGGAGTCAATATACTCTTGAATATAAGCAACTTTTACTATGATATCAACTTTCTTACTTGAAAAAAAATATTAGCTGTTTCATACAAAAAGGCTACGGCATAGATAGCATTTTGTAGGAAACAACTGATTTTTTTTTTCTGTAAACTGTACCAAATTTTATCAATTTATATTATTAACTAGAATTAATTCGCCGCGGCTTCGCCTAGGTTTTAAACTTTCATCCCCTATTTTTTCCACCTAGGGGCTGAACTTTAGAAAACGCTAAAATAATTACTAATTATTTTTTCCGTACTCAATTCATACGAAACATCATGCAAATAATATGATCAAGGAATAAAAAGTTTCATACAAACTTTTATACCCTATTTTACCCCCTTGGGGGTAGAATTTTGAAAAATTCGTGGATTCGTACATTAGTGGATGTCTACGTCACAGAAATTCGTGTGCAAAAATTCCAAATTTCTAGCATTAAGGGTTTGGCCTGTGAGTTGATACATCAGTCAACCAGCTTTGCCTTTTATATATTAACAATAATAATTACAGAAGCTAGAAGAGCGGACAGACAGACAGACACACAGACGGACGGACACAGTGAAACTATAAGGGTTCCTTTATTATGACGGAACCCTAAATACTATAAAAATCGAGTTGTCGGACGCATTCATATGCGCCTGCAGCTAAATTAATGCAATCGGGGCAAAAGCCACATTTATAATTATATATTTTTTTCTTTACTTATTTAAAGCTTGATACAAGGATATCATAATAATTATATTATGATATTAATATAATATAATCAATCCTATATAACTAGACCAAACCTCGGCCTCTCTATCACATTTGTCGAAGCATCATCCCTCCGTATAAAAAAGTAATTACGAGAACTTCTCGCCACTTAAATATACATTTACCCTTTTAATGGTGTGGAGGTGAGATCCATCACATCTCGATTGTACCTTCTCAATCAATCCTGTAGATAGCGCCATTCATTTTTCACACCTGACAGGTGTTTAGGAATCGTTTAATACCTTAAAAGCAAGTGACGGTGTAATTTTCACTAATTGATTGGATTTGAATTTAAAAAGGAAATTTTGACAATTTTAGAAAGTTATTGGAATTCGAATATAAGAGCTAAAATATAGCTAATGCATGTAACTATGTAATGCTATAACATAGATAACATTCATAATTATTTTACTAATTTTATTTCATTTGAACATAAAACATTTTTATCCTACATTTTATCATGCAAAAAATTATAATTTTCATTAGAGTAGTAACTGTTTATGCTCTTTCATATCATATTTTCGTGCTAGCATTATACCTCTGTAACAGAAACTCTTAAATCGCAATATGGTATGTTAATGTGTTTTTGTAATTTGTAACTCCTGACCACAGGTAAGGTTGTTGAACCTGTGTATTAATTACTCATTTTAAGTTTGTTTCACTTGCCACATAGATTAGGCGTTTATATATTAATATCATGACATGATATTATAATCTGATAATTAAATTATTTGTTTTGTAATGACATTTAGTCAAAAATATTAATGTAATGATTGTCTACAAGAACAGCTGCCAATATCATTGTTTTGAAACTAGGATGAATTCAGAACTCTCTGTCAAAACTAACTTTAATTATGCTTAGCGAAGCACAAACTGCTTCCATTATTGTCACAATCATCTTTAGCTACCTACTAGTTAATAGTTTTTAATTAGCAAAATTAATTAGAATTCAGGGTAACATTAGGTCAAAAATAGTTGACACAATTAAGTACTTATATTTAATTTACTACATCGAATTGGTGACAAGAACATTTTTTTGTTGTAAGTATTTATTGATTTATCTAGAGTAAGATCTGTACGTATTTTTAAAACTTAAATTTTATCATTGCAAGTAGAACAAAACCTGTAGAGACGATCTACGAAACGTTTAAACACCATTCATTAAGAACAAAATATATAATATCTTCGTAACATACGAGTGAAATTTACAAACTCTAATTATGAAATTGTAAATTTCTAAACAGCACTCGTATGTTACGAAGATATTATATTTGTGTATATAACTCTAATTATGAAATATAATAAAATATTATTTTTCTACAGGTAAAGGTGAAATCTCTTAAGTGCCAAGGGTGAAAAGGTTTAGATCTAAAGATCAAATTATATAGTAAATAGGTTACTTGAAATAAAAAATTTAATTTTAAATTATGATCATTTAAGCGCTATTGATCCAGTTTACGTAAGAGGTGACTCGTGCGTAGGCAGCAGGGAAACCAGCAGCGCAGCCCGCGGCCGCTCCGAAAGATGTCACTCCCACCTGGAATAAAAAAAAACTATCAAGACATTGCTACATAGGACAAAAAAAAAATTGCTATTGGCCATGTATCGGTTTTGAATAAGATGATTTTGTTGATTAATCTAATGTTAATAAGTACTTAGTACCCTCTTGGAAACGCGTAAGCTAGCCATACACGTAATGCAGGTAAGCTGTGCAGGTAAGCTTAAGCTAACTAGTATGGAAACCTACAGTTTTGGAACATAAATACTCCGTGTACCTGTCTGCAAGCCTTTCAAGTGTAAAATCTTATTTATACATAGTCTGGCCATAAATACTGTTACAATTAAAAATAAACAAAATATTACATTTGAATATAGAATCTGTCATTTTTATATGATTGTTCATTTTGAGTTTCCTTATTTTGGCGCCAATACATTATACAATATTTTGCGATATTAAAATGGAGTGGGGTGATAAAGAGAACCGAATCGCTGTGATTGCCTTACACAAAGTAGGTATGGAGCCAAATGCAATTTTTAAAATTCTTCATACGCTTGTTATTAGTAAAATGTTTGTGTACCGGGCTATTAATAGGTACAATGAGACCTCCTCTGTTTGTGACAGAAAAAGATCTGGCCGTCCACGTAGTGTTCGTACGAAAAAGGTGGTCAAAGCAGTAAGGGAAAGAATTCGAAGAAATCCTGTCCGAAAGCAAAAGATTTTATCTCGCGAGATGAAGATAGCACCTAGAACCATGTCGCGTATTTTAAAATATGACTTAGGACTTGCAGCCTATAAGAGACATACTGGTCATTTTTAACTTATAATTTAAAAAATAATAGGGTGGTAAAATCGAAACAACTACTGAAGCGGTACGCAAAGGGAGGTCATAGAAAATTTTTGTTTACGGATGAGAATTTTTTTACAATTGAGAACATTTTAACAAACAAAATGACCGTATTTATGTTCAAAGCTCTAAGGAAGCTTCCTAATTGGTCGATAAAATGCAACGTGGGCATTAACCGACTTCAATGATGGTTTGGTGGGGTATTAGCTATGAAGGAGTGACTGAGCCATACTTTTGTGAAAAAGGTATCAAAACATCGGCACAAGTGTATCAAGATACCATTCTTGAGAAGGTAGTGAAGCCTCTTAACAACAACATGTTCAATAACCAAGAATGGTCCTTCCAGCAAGACTCGGCGCCGGGTCACAAAGCTCGGTCTACGCAGTCTTGGTTGGAAACAAACGTTTCGGACTTCATCAGAGCTGAAGACTGGCCGTCGTCTAGTCCCGATCATAATCCGCTGGATTATGATTTATGGTCAGTTTTAGAGAGTACGGCTTGCTCTAAACGCCATGATAATTTGGAGTCCCTAAAACAATCCGTACGATTGGCAGTGAAGAATTTTCCCATGGAAAGAGTGCGTGTTTCTATTGATAACTGGCCTCAACGTTCAAAGGACTGTATTGCAGCCAATGGAGACCACTTCGAATAAGCTTTTTTATATTTAAATTGTTTTATATTTATGTAATAAAACTAACACACTGTAAAAGTAATAAATGTTATTTGCAATAGAATTTTTTTTTCTTTGTTTCAGTATTTATGGCAATATATAATAATTATTAATAAATAAAAAAAAATTAATATAAAGTAATTAGGTACAAAGTTAATAGCGACAGTTAGCTAACCGTCATAATATGTGAAATTATCAGTCTATTGACTATTCGTTTGCATCCCAATAAACAAGTGTAGTTACTAACCAAGATCCTCTGTCCGTTGCTATACACGGCCAGTGGACCACCAGAGTCTCCTGAGCACGTGCCCTGTCCACCGGCTCCGCTGGTGCAGATGTTAGAGTCCCTCACGAAGGATCCATAGACCGCATGACAGTTATTATTGCTGATGATGGGCAGGTTGACGGAGCTCAGGCGCTGACTGGTACCGATGCTGCCGCCTGGAATGTAATGGAATATTGAGTTCTGTGGTTCTTCTAGAAGATAATGATGTGTAACTAGCTTTTGGAGGCCTCGCTCATGCTAAATTTGGACTGAGCGTATAAAATAGATCTGGGAGTGCCGCAAGGGTCAACTTTAGGGCCTTTTCTCTTCCTGATCTACATAAACGATTTGCCTTTTCTAGTTAAAGATGTACTAGACATAGTGTTACTTGCTGACAATACTTCACTTATTTTTAAAATGAAGCGATAGCAGTCAGAATATGACGGGGTAAATAATGCTCTCTCTGAAATAGTTAATTGGTTTAGTACCAATAATCTGCACCAGCATGCACAAACCAACGTACTATTGAATGATGCTTGACTTAACCTAGTGGATTCAACTATATTTATAGCTATAACATTATATTCTAAGTTACAGTGGGGTCCACATAAAGCTAACCTAGCGAATAGTCTCAGTTCTCCAGAATTTGCAGTCAGAAAAATTAGACATATTTCTGACGAAGCTTTGGAACGGTCAGTTATTTCCATAGCAAAATGGCCTATGGTATTCTTTTATGGGGCAATGCCGCCGACATTAATTCTATCTTTGTGCTGCAGAAGTGAGCTATTTATAAGATGTCCTCATATGCCTCCCTAAGAAAACATTTAAAGAAATAGGGATAATAACTGTACACTCTCAATACATTTTTGATAATGAATACTGTAATGAATTTGATAAAAAAAGTGACCAACACGACATATATACTAGGAATAAACACAAGCTGGCTGTACCAGTTACTAGACTCTTCTTTTAAAGGTCAGTGTATACTTTTCTATAATAAACTCCCAGAAAATGTCAAAAATTGTCAATAAATAGATTTAAAAAATGAGTTATAGTTAAAATACTTATTTGTGTTCCAAAGGTTTCAAATGTCTTTTAACTATAAAGTTAAAGATTTCATTGAGGACAGCATACCCTGGGAATAAGATGACCCAATGAGGCAATTTCAGTTTACAAACTAAACAATGTACCTACCTACTTACTTGTACTGTAATATTAAGATTATTGTAGATATTGTTATTTAATATATTTTTTTATTTGTATTTTTTTTTTTGTTCTCTTGTATTGTATGATACATATTTTTTTTCATTTCACTTTCAGAGCACGAGTTTCTTACGCCGGTTCTTCTCGCCGGGTAAGGGTTCCGAACCGGTGGTAATTGTAATCCTTTTTTTTGTTTAACGTTCGTAAAACAAATCCTTGTCTTTTATTCTGTATAAAAATATTTTTATTTTATTTTAATATGGATAGTGACTAGATAATTACATAAATACAAACACGTTGTTAGATAAATATGATAATATTATTTCCAAGCCTGACTACAGAAATTATTAATGTGATAACAACCATGCCATTAATGTATTTCACGTAAATATAAATGAGTAGCGGTCCCCAGCGGATTCCTTCCCAATAATTCTCATATTTCTGTATGTATCCCGTTCTCCCATCAGGATATACATAATACAGAATATAATAGACATAGTGCTGTTTTATAACTGTTACAATTTCTATGAACGATCCAAAGTTTGCGATTACCACGCGCGTGCACACAGACAAAAAAAAACCTTTCATCATTAAATTAGTGTAGGACGTAGGTTCTTTGGAATACACGCATTTTTTTTAAGTATCCAGTGCGGCTATTGCAAACTTTGTTTAAATAGCATAAAACTGAAGTGCTTGTAATTCTGTACCCTTATGGAAATGTTCGTAAAAACAAGAAGTTTTTAATCATTTTTCGTTTCGTTGATTATATAATTATTGTTATCAATACTTACTTGTAAATATGAATCATAACTTTAAACAAAATGATTTATTATAATATAATATTACTAGATCAACAATGATAAGGTAAAGATTAGTAGCTTTTTTAAATTTTGTTAAATAAATTACTAGCTTTAGCCTGCAGCTTCGCCTGCGTGGGAGAGTGTTCGTGGCAAAAACTTATTTAGCAAAATATGTACTTACCGACTACAACATAGTAATGGCACAGAGCAAAAATATATACTTTATAATAAATTAATTTTAAAAACTATTACGTAAGTATTATATATTTTTAGTCTGTGCTATTATTATTTTTTGCAGTAGGTATATTTGCTAAAGAAGTTTTTTGCCACGAACACTCCTACTCGGGCGAAGCTGCGGGCAAAAGTGAACATACAGACAGACAGACTCGGCGGGGGACTTAAATTTATCATACATTTTAGATAGAAGTCGAATGTATGCGTGTGAATGTATCGGTTCGAAAATTTTGATTTTCCCAAAGTCTGCTGCTTGCCCGGACCCGCCGCGCTAGTTAAGACGATCTTAAGCTGTAATATTGTCCGGAATCCGGTAGGCCGAGGAAAATTCAGAGCATTAAAAATAGAACTCTGCGCTAATACAATAGAGCTGAAAACC
The DNA here is from genome assembly GCA_037179445.1 of Phengaris alcon alcon. Taxonomy (NCBI): domain Eukaryota; kingdom Metazoa; phylum Arthropoda; class Insecta; order Lepidoptera; family Lycaenidae; genus Phengaris; species Phengaris alcon. Next base: position 394,281 of record JAYRCH010000646.1, on the reverse strand, counting down.
AAAGTGTCGAGTGTTGAGCTGTCATATATGACATTTGACTCGACACTTGTGTGTTCTATTTTCAGCTATATCGTATTAACGCAGTTCTATTTTTAGCGCTCTGAATTTTCTCCGGCCTTCCGGATTTTAGATCATATAGTTCCAGCCTTATCTCTTTAACCAATAGTCCAAATTATGTGCAGTAAAAGGAAAAGATCTCATGTTTTAAACACTTGACACGATAAACAATCTCTTATTTTGATAAAAATTCATAATTGTTGATAATATGACCAATAAACATCACCTGAACCTTACGATTCAATTTTTTTTTATATAAAAACTATCTTTTAGTGACTTAAATATGCTGTCGCTGACTTTTTTGCAAGAACTATCAAATTTTAAAACTTTTCTCTAGAACTCAATTATAAATCTCTCATCGATAAGGCAGCGTTTCTAAAACACAACTTCGTTCGACTGTTTTTTAAGGGTTCCGTAATACATAAGGAACCCTTATAGTTTCTTTTTGTCTGTCCGTCCGTCTGTCTGTCCGCGCTTGTAGCTCTTTAATAATGAATGTAAATAGATGAAATTTGGTATAGTTATAGACTGTGTATAGATCTCGATTTTGGCATCATAAAATAATAATCCTTACTAATATTATAAATGTGAAAACGTGGATGTTTGTTACGCTTTCACGCAAAAACTACTGAACGGATTTCGATGAAATTCGGTATGGTAGTAGTTTAGACTCTGGATTAAAACATAGGCTACTTTTTATCCCGAAAAAGTAGTGTTCCCGAGGGATACTATACTTACGCGGGCGGAGCCGCGAGCAACAGCTAGTAATTTTATATTTTAGGGGTGGATATATGTGAAGCGGGGATAAAAAATATTTTTTCATTCTACCCCGTCGTGTGGAGTATCATTCAATAGGTATTTTAAAATAAAGGCAAGGTTTCATATATAATTTTTTTACAAGTCGACTATTTTCGAGTAATAGGCCTCCAAAGTGGTTTATAAGTTGGTCCCCTCTGGCATTTCTAAACTGTAGGAGATAGAAACTTGTAAGTTTCCATGCTGTTAGATCATGCTAAAAACTATATAGAAAAATTATTTTGATTGGAATCGGACATTAACTTTTAAAGTAATTAAAAGAAAACCTATTGCGAGTTGATAGTTACGGAACCCTCCTTAGATAGATATGTCCTGACATGCTCTTGGTTCGGTTATTTTCGATTTATTTTGTAAATCCGACTACCACGGAAAAGATTTAACATTATTCGGATTTATATATGACACCTCCACTATATGACGCCTATGACACTCACAAATAATGTGGCTTTATATTGGTAAAATAATTTAAGTTACAAACTCACAAACAAACTAACCTCTTTATAATATTCGTATAGTGAAGATCTTAGCTACGACTTCATACGCGAAAAAGAAATGTCGGAGAACCGTACTTTTTGCTGCGAATAAAAGTAGTCTATGTGTTACTCCAGATACTTTACCATACACAACTACAACCATATCAAATTTTATCAAAATCCGTTCAGTTGTTATTACGTGAAAGAGTAACGAACATCCATACATAAAACTTTCGCGTTTATAGTATTAAAGTAAGAATATCTTCGTCGTCGTGTTTTAATGATTTCGAAAATCTTTTGAATAGGAAAACGTTCGTAGGTATTAGGCGTATAGATTAAATATATTTGGGCCACCCATCCCAGTTGAATCAACGATCGGCTTTGCTTAACATGACTTAGCGCTACGACCATAATAGAACTTTACTTATTCCTCCTGGTATTAATATAAATACATACATACATACATCAATGATTTGGTAATACCTACGTAAACTTTCAGCAAATTCAACTGATCACTTATTCTATAGGATTTGATATGATATTATTATTCTTTAGATTGACATAACTTTTAAATCTATAAAGAGATTGAAATGAAACAAACATGACATTTGAAGTGGAGCAAACCAAAACGTATTAGTGAAAACCACATTCAAATCAGTTAAGCCGTTGACTTCGTACGCGCAAAAACAAATATCGCGTGACCCGTAAATTTTTCGCAATAAAAAGTAGCCTCTGTATTAATCCAGAGTCTAAACTACAACCATACCAAATTTAATAAAAATCCGTCTAGTAGATTCCGAGATTAGCGCGTACAAACGTACAGACAAACAGACAAAAATTCAAAAAATCATTGTTTTGGGTTCAATGTCGTTCAATGTCGTTAATAATAATACTTTTTCTTATATCTCTTCCATGTACAGATAGCGACCAGTTACGAATTTATTATATGTATAGATAAAGATATTATAGATAATAGATTATTATACATAATTTTATTAATTTCATTTTACCTATTTATAAAAACTATTAAACATGTTTGTCTGTCCGCCTATCCGAGCTGTATTCAGAATCCAAATTACTCAGTAAAGCGTAATTTATGGGGTTTGAAAATTTGACAAAATTATAAAATAGTATTAGGTCTTTACCTATGAAATTGCCGTTTTGTATGAAAAAATTTAAACGAAATTTTTTAATGTATTTCTTATTTGTATCAATTAAAGTAATCACCCATGCAATCAATGCATCTTTGCCAACGCAGTGGCAGTTTATTGATGCCCTTCTTAAAGAAATCAGCTGAACGGGAGGCAAATTCTTCAAAGGCATTTTGTACTGCCTCTCGGGTATTGAATTTTTTTCCCCCCAAGAAGACAAGGCAGAAAAAGACGCACTTCGAGTAGGGATGATCGTTTCATTCGGCTTCGTGTACGTAGGAACCCCCGTTTGACGGCCGTCCAAGCCCGACATGAGTTAGAAGCAGTGCGGGGTGTAACCGCAAGTGAGCGTACGGTACGAAGAAGATTCGAAGAAGCTAGTTTGGTTTCATTTGTGCCCGCCAAGGCTCCAAGGCTCGAGGTAAATCATCGTAGAAACAGGTTAACTTTTGCTCAGGAACATCGACTTTGGAACGCGGACCAATGGAGTAAGCTGTAAGGTATTGTTTAGTGATGAGTGCAGAATTCTCTTAAATCAAATTGACGGCAGGCAAAGAATATACAGACGCAAAGGAGAACGATACATTCAGACAAATTTTGAAACTACAGTTGCATACGGTGGTGGATCAATAATGGTTTGGGCGGGCATTTGTTTGGGAGCTCGCACAGACTTGGTAGTGATTGACAGAGGGAGTCTGACTGCAGACCGCTATATCAGAGAAGTTTTAGAAGAAATTGTCGTACCGTTTGCCCCATATATCGGTGATTCATTTTGTTTTTATGCAGGATAATGCTCGGCCGCATACCGCGCGGGTAACTCAAGCTTATCTTAATGATATGAATATCACTGTTATGGAGTGGTCGGCGAGATCACCGGATATGAACCCAATAGAGCACGTTTGAGACTTGCTGAAAAGAAAAGTTAAGTCCAGAATTCCAGCTCCTGCCAACGTGGGTGAACTGCGAATCACCGTAGTTGAGGAATGGCGGAGACTATCCCAGGAGACCATCGATAACATCATTCTCAGTATGCCTAGACGGGTAGAAACTTTAATAAGAGCACGTGGAGGAAATAGCGATATTAATCACCATTTTTCTAATTTAATTAATTGTTATTTTGATATTAATTTTCACTTTTTCCGGTTACATGAAAAGTTCAAAAATGTACCATTTTTCACAAATAGCCTTTACTCGCAAAATCTGTTCTGTGATCTCATTTTAAGTAAAACAAATGAAACTTTAAATAACAAACGAAGTGTAGTAAGTAGATTTTAAAATAAAACCATATTTTTTAATTATGGACCTTTTTTTTGTGTTCCGCTAAATATGGCGGTGTGTTAAGGTATCGTAAACATCAATAACTTTTTCGTCGTACAGTAAATAACTATCAACATGGAAGCTTTGCTGAACGTCAACAACACATCATCAACACCGTCGAGAGGATAATCACCAACTTCAAAAAGGAGTCTCCTACTCAGAAAACATCAGAGTATCTTCAAACAAGATTGGAGACTCTAAACAACTTGTGGGAAGAGTTGTAGTTGAACAACACTCTACTCCAGCTAGAGGAAGACAAGTCCGACAAGTACTTCACCACTAACGTTTTCAACACCAGGAAAATCTACAAGAATGGGGTTCAACTCATTTAACAAATCACTCCAGCTGTTAAACCAACGAACGACAATAACACCGAGAAGATAGAAGTCATCAGCCTACACCTGGAACATCTTGGAAATAACTAGAGAACGCCGTCGCGTACCGATGAACTACTAAGACAGCAGCGAACAACCTTCTGAGCTCTGACTGGAGTAGTTAAGAACATTGGGGTCTGCTCGCTAACAGAACGCTGGGAAATTTAAGACAAACTGCAGATGCTTCAATCTCGCTGGGGAGCCAACCAACCAACTACATTGGCAGATAGACAATTTGTTGGAAGGGGCTGACAAGAAATATGAAAAGGTTTTCTGTCAACACGAAGAGATTTACGAAAAAACAAAATCATGTCTTCACAGAAAGCTCAACAACATTAAACATCAAACAAGAGTCCACGCCATGTCTTGAACTACCAGTATTTACTGGCAACTACGCCAACTGGCAAGCCTTCGCGGATCTCTACCGGGAGGCTATACATAACAATCCTTCCCTTAACAAATACCAAATGATGCAATATCTCAAGGGAAAACTCAAGGGCGAGGCCGAGCGGCTTGTCCAATATTTGAACATATCGACTGACAATTGTGACGCTTGCTGGGAGATCCTGAATCACCGATACAACAACAAGCAACTTCTCTTCACGAAGCTCATGCGAGCCTTCATGAACCAGCCAGACGATGCAAAAACATACTACCTACGAGATCAAGCGACTTCATGATGTCAGTCTGGAGACGGTTCACGCCATACATGATTACCTGGGCGTAGACACGTCAACGTGGGATCCTGTCGACACGTCAACGTGGGATCCTATGCTCGTACATCACGGAGACGATGGATTCTGAAATACTCTGCCATCTTTCGACGAATTATTTGCCATTCTTGAAAGTAAATTCACCGCATTGGAGCCATTGAACAAGAAAAATCGGCAGAACAAACCAAGTACTACACCTGCAAAGGAAAATGAACATACGAACAAACTGAACGCATGCAAGAAAGAACGCCCATTATGCAAGAAAAATAATCATGTTTTAATATCATGCCAAAGGTTTTTGAACATGTCACCGGAAGCAAAAATAAATACAATCAAAACATTAACATTATGCAAGAATTGTTTGTTTTGTCACAAAGAAAATTGCATTTCGAAAAACAAGAGGAAAATATGAAACAGTGCACATCATACAATTTAGCAGGACGTGTTGGCTGAAGCAAATCGAACAAATGAAACGCAGCAAAATGCAATGACCACTCCAAATACTTCGCCCCGAAAATCGAATCACGTGTCCGGATATTATGATGAAGTATTACTATCAGCAGTTGAATTAAAAGTACAGGCTAGAGATTGTATCTTTAGCCTGTACTTTTAATTCAACTGGTATATAACTAGGAGATGTCGTTTAGACTAAGGAACGCAGATCAACTTGATTACGGAATACGCTGCTCAACGATTACAACTACAGAGATGCTACCATAGCTCATGTGTATTTGGAGTTGGTACCAACGCATAACAAAGCAACAGAGCCGTACAACTAGTCTACGAATCGTGATACGACGACTACAGCTTCATCACAAACGTTTTAGTAATGCCTTAAGTAATCAGAAACTTACCGAACTTTACGTTCGAGAAACTATCTTGCCCATATATACAAAACATCAACTTAGCGTATCCGGACTACAACATCTCAAAGCCGATCGACGTGCTATTTGCCGAAATATTAATGGATGGAATTTTGCCCTCAAAATTCCATCCATTAATAAAGTGACAATATATATTTAAAAAATATAATTATATTAATAATCAATATATTATGTAATATAATGATGCAATTCTACTGTATTTTCATTATTAATCAAAATTAACTTATTATTTTTTTAAGATTTAAGACTGAAGTAAAATCGATCTATGAATCAAATATTAAAGCAAGGCTAACGCCTTTAACGCTTAGTAAGGACGTGCGCCGATAGATGGCGCTAAAGCCTCTAAATGACAAATAACTAAATATACAAATCATAGGTGACGGTGATTTTACGGAGATAAAATGTAACTACGTTACAGTCCTATATCCATCCTTCCATTTCTCTCCAAAGTTTTCGAGCGCTTAATATATCTTCAACTTAATCATTTCGTATGCACTAACAATCTCCATAATCCCTATCAATCAGGTTTTTGTTTAGGTCATAGCACGACTACGGCCTTAGTGAATATTTCAGAAGACATACGCTTCAATATAGATAATCGAATTTTAACCATATTAACCCTTCTCAATTTGACAAATGCGTTTGGAACGGTTGACTACGATATACTGCTTGCTACCCTAAGATTGCTTAATGCATCTCCATGCGTTATTAACTGGTTTGAGAGCTATCTTAAAGGTCGCAGACAGCGTATTTGCAGTGATAACAGCTTTTCCGCATGGATTGACCTTTCTGCTGGGGTTCCACAGGGAGGAAGACTTTCTCCTTTATTATTCGCTATATTTATTAACTCCATCAGAAGTCGTTCGACGTCTTCTTATCACCTATATGCAGACGACTTACAGCTATATACTCACTCCCAAGTCGAGAAGCTAAAAGAGGCGATAGAACGCGCCAACAATGACCTCCTCTATTTAGCTAACTGGTGAAAGTCCTTCGGCATAAGTGTGAATCCCAGCAAGAACCAAGCTGTTATCTTTGATAGCTCAAAGCTTCGATCCAGAATAGTGTAGCAGGAACTCCCATCACTGAGTTTCAATGGCTCTCCGATCTCTTTTGTCGACAGTGTCAATAATTTGGGTATTATACTCTCCTGGAGACCTCAAATTGATGCACTTAGTAGTAAAGTCTTTCGAGCAAATGCATCGCTCCGTATTCTTGGAAACTTTCTCCCAATGACCACTAAGGTGGCACTGGCGCATACTATTTTGTTACCCATACTCGACTACGCTGATGTTTGTTTTATTGACATCACTGAAGAGCTACTAGATAAACTTGAAAAACTCCAAAACATTTGCATCAGATTCATTGTTGGCATACGGAAATATGACCATGTTTCAGGATTCCGGAAAAAAATTTGCTGGCTTCCTATCCGGTCCCGACGTGATACTCACATCCTCACACTTCTTTACACCATCCTGTTCCATCCTTCTGCTCCTCTCTATCTCAAAAATCGTTTAACTTTTTACGTGACACCCACCAATTAACATTACGCTCCTCCAGCAAACTGGCTCTTAAGATCCCCTCACACTCCACTTCCCTATAATCCAAATCCTTTACTGTTCGCGCTGCAATACTTTGGAACTGACTTTGGAAATTCGTCGCGCTGAATCAATTAATATTTTTGAAAATAAATTAAAACAATATTTTCTTAATAAGCTCTAAATTTGTTTCTGTCGTTATTGTATATTATATGTTTTATTATGTTTAAATTTAATTATCTTTTCATTTTCTATGACCGATCTCATAAACAAAAGGTTGGCTGGTAGAAATTGCTTATTAGCTATAAGTTCGCCTTTTGTACTGCATTTTATGTAAAATTTATTGTATAAATTGTTTGATTTTGTAGTTTTTGGTGTGCAATAAAGTGCTATTGTATTGTATTGTAAAAACTTACTGTATTGTAAAAACAGTATTTAACGCTCCGCTCAAATTGAAATCGGGCGTAAGCTTAAATGACTTAATGGAATGTGGCCCTAACCTACAACAAGATCTACAAAGTATCATATTACTTTTTAGAACGTTTCGATATGTCTACACTGCGACATAGAGAAATTTTATAGACAAATATGGGTGAAAGAGGAAGATCAATATCTCCAAAAAATAGTATAGCGTGACGAAATGACAACATACAGGATTATCAACTATATACAGTGACGTACGGAACTAAAGCAGCTCCGTATTTAGAATGCAAACAGTAAAACAGCTGTCACAAGATAATGGTACCCATCAGCTCTAAGCATCATCAACAAACAGCTGTATGTCGATGACCTCTTGGGCGGCAATAACAACCTGGAAAACGCCATACAAGAACAAAAACAAATGTACAATCTTCTGCTCGGTGGCGGCTTTAAGTTACGAAAGTGGGCTAGTAACGACGCCAAGCTTCTACAACATTTTTCGGAAGATTTAATTAGCCAAAACATGTACGATTTCAAACATGCTGAAACAAGCAAAACACTTGGACTATCGTGGAACCCGCGCACGGATCTGTTTACATTCGCATGCGAAAAACTAGCAGGCGATAAGTCCGGGTCTATAACAAAGCGAACATTATTATCAAATATCTCAAAGATATTTGGTCCCCTTGGTTGATTGTCTCCTATATCAATCAAGGGAAAAATTATATTCCAAAAGGTGTGGAAAAATAATTTATCCTGGACGAAAACGTTTCTCAAGAAATCTATCAAGAATACATTTAAGAAAGTTATAAATACAAAAAAAAAAAAACAATTTCGAATTATAGCCTTAACAACAACAAAATAATTTTGGATAAAGGAATGGGTATGATTCCATTTACAAGGAATTAGCTTCTTAAATATTATAGTATATTTACACCTAAAATGGAGTTTTAGGTGTAAATATACTTTTTTCCTTTAATTTCACTAACAAATAAAGTAATGACTAAACTTAAACGTTCGAAAAAACGTAGTTTATACCAACGAATAAAATTAAGTATAATTAAAACAAATTACCTGGTATGGAACTTCAGAAATGTCTGTGATGGCTCCACCGACAATCCTCACAGCTATCTCGCCTTTTGCTAAGCATCTTCTTCTGCTTTCTTGATCTTGATGGCTTGAGGAATACCTACTCTCTGGTGGTAGTTATACGCAGAAAGGTCTTCGGCAGAATCAATCTCTGCATTATTTACCACGACCAAAGTCAAAACGAGAACACAAACAAGGACCTTCATGGTTATGATTATATTGTGTAAAACGATAAATTTTGTCCAGTTTTTTATACGAAAATAATCTTTTTATCGATGTTAATTAATTATTTTTTTATATTTTATCTGACACTTTACATATCGACGAAAAAATCTGTACGTTAATCTAAATCACGTTGACGGCTCAGTGGTTAGCGCGTTGGCATTCAAGCCGGAGGTCGCGGGTTCGAATCCCGCCAAGGGAACGAAAAGTTATCTGTATTTCTGGGTCATGGATATGTATTAAATATGTGTATTATACAATAAAAATCTTAAATATGTGTAATGTGTATAGCATAAAAGTTATACTTTACACATTACACATATATACTTCTCGTTGTCTGGTACCTGTAACACAAGTTCGGATACTTAGCACGGGGCCAGATTGAGGTGGTGTGAAGCGTCCATAGATATTATTATTATTATTATTATTATTATTATTATTAAGAATTTTATAAATATATTCTATAAATAAATATTTGACCTTGGTCGTTTCGTATACTGAGCAAAAAACACGTTGCTCGTATACATATTGCAAAAATTAGGTAACCACTATTGTTCTTATTAATTATTGAAATATATTTTAAAGCATTATTATTTATAAGGTGCATTGATAATTATACTTGTGAAATATATATTTTTTTAATTCATCAAAAAACATGACGAATTATCAACTCCGTGTCATTGACTTTATGTTAATTCGACCATCCATAAAATTAGTTAATTACTAATTTAGTTTAGAGCTCATTGATTTTGATGCAAGAGCTTCAAATGGATGATACAATGGGTACACATAGCATTCAGTGCTTTTTTACGAATAAGCCCTTGTATTCCCCCATACCTGCCAGACATGGATCGAGCACCATCAGTACTCCGATACACTTTTCGCAATCCAAACGATTTTCAACCGACTTCCAAAACACAGGAGGAGGTAATTCGTGTGTATGTTTTTTTGTATGTTCGTTACGCGATTACTCTGCCGTTTGTTGACCGATTTTACAAATTATTTTTTTATTTTAAAAAGTTGACTCCCAAGTTGGTCCCATTATCACGAATGGTAGATCTGGTGATGGATCCATGAGGAATCGAGAAAAATCCTCCAAATTTATAGGGATACCTATAGTGATTTTATTATTTTTAAAGTAGCTCAAGCAAGTGCTACCAAAAAATAAATGGTTGTGGTAAACTGAACTGCACTGAACGGCACTCCTCACCTCAGTCTTTAAAGATACACGTTTGGAAATTTCAGAATTGTTTTGAAAACTGCAAGCATATTATGTCACTATTAAATAATCATCATCACCACCACCATCATCATACCATACATCATGATAATATTATGTTGAAATAGGTATTACTCATAGTTTTTTACACCAATAAATTAGATATTCACATAATCATTATGGTTATATTATATTATATTATATTCAATTTCTTAGAACATTTACAGGTACAAGTGAAATGTTGTGCCAATGTATACCTCAAAATAACTGAACAGAACTCGTCATTCTTTAAAGATACACGTTTGGAAATTTCAGCATTGTTTAAAGAAATGTTAGCATATGTTACTATTAAATAATCATCACCACCACCAGTATCATCACACCATACATAATCATATGATGAAATAGGTACTTCTCTTCGTCGTTTACACCAATAAAGTAGCTATTCACATCATCATCATCATTATATATTGTGTGCCAACTGTTACATCATTTCCGCGGACAACTTCATTTTTAGGTAACCTAAGCATATGTTACCAAAAAGTTACATTATGTCAAGGTATACCCTGGTTCCAAAAGCACTAAATGGAAGTCGTCAGTCTTTAAAGATACACGTATGGAAATTTTAGAATTGTATGAAGAACTGTTGTGAAGATGTATGAGAAAGGTCTGCAATGTCAGACGTCTTCTTCCAAAGTCTTCTTGGATAATATTTAAAGTCTAAACGTCCAACGGAAAATCAGTCCAGCTGTTTCAGAGATTTTTTTTGTTAAATTTGATCCATTGTTGTAAGTACTGTATATACTTTCATGTGCATTTAGTGAAAAGCTGTTAATTTCAAATTACAAACAGACATTATTTGTACAGATATATAATTATTTTATACTTCTACTAAAACTCCGAGCAAAGCTCGGTTTTCCAGGTACTCTTATACTTTAAACCAGACAATCTGGTATATATTATATATAATCGTAATCTCGGCAACGGCTGCAAGTATTTACATGAAAGGACCATGCAAAAAACTGTATCCCCACCCCCCAACAGATTTCAAACCTATCTCAGTTTCTCTCAATCGCTCAGTTCCCTGTTCGCTTAGATCTTTTGAACTAAGCAACTAATTTTAATGCAGGTTTCAGCAATCGATAGAGTGATTCAAGATGAAGCTTTATATGTATAATACATCGCACCCTTGCGAAGATGGAGTGGATCTGTCAAAACACCACTCCTGAGGTAAATATCACCATACTAAATAATAATCAACCCCTAGTTCTAAGTATAGTAGGATAAGATGATAATATTGTATCTGTGTTGTGTTATTGTGCATTGCATGTAACATCCATTTGGAAATTTTTATGTCTTTTGCGAAAATTTGGGGGGTGTAGTGTAGGGACCATGTATCTGTGATTGTGCGAGTTTTAGCAGTTTTGTGTCTGAGAGGCGATGTATGTTGTGACGACAGACAGTCACTGCGTGACGCTTTGTCGGTATGTGCGAGTATTAGTTTCGGGGTAATAAAAGGCTAGTTAAATTGATAATTCGTTTTTATTTTATGTGACCAGTAAGATTGAGTTAAATGTAAAAAGTGAAACTCTACAATAGCAAGAGCTATTAACTGAAATCTGTTGGTTGGTGGGGACGATGCAAACGACCATGCAAAAGATCTTTTAGTATGCAGGGGGTTTTGGGGGATAAAAATCGGTCTAACTAGGTGTTATCCCTGAAAAACTGCGCATTTTAAGTTATATACGTTTTTTCTTTCGTGGTGCAATGATATATCAATAATTTTGACTCTATAATGTCAGTCCGATTGGCAGTTCGGTTAATTTTCGCGTTGTTCGGTTCGAACCCGGGTAAAATATTTTTGTGATATTAATATGACATCTACATTGATATGGTCATGGGCTAACTACTCATAACATTGTTGTAGGCTTATTGTTATTGTTTTTGTGATAAGTTGGATAAAGAAATACAGAATTGTAATGAGTAAAGACATGTATAATATGCAGAAAATTTAACTTCAGTATATAATAACTAACAAATTATTGAAATGAATCCAACTAACATTTTATACATTTTAAATAAAAACATAACTTATAACAAGCATAATGACATATGAAATACTAATGAGATTTATGTAATTGAGATTTTCCACTGACAATTTTACCACCGGCAACAATGATAATATGGTTTTTGCCCTCGGAACTTACTGGAGTAATCAGTATGGCCCTAAGGCTGGAAAGTTTGGAGACCCCTGGTATATACCATTGCTATCTATGCACTTTTGCCATCTCATAGGTTGTTCATTGATATTCCTTTACTAAAAAACATTCGGACAGGAATCAATAAAATCTTTGAAGGCACTTTGGACACCATCGGAGTTGAATTTTTACCCTTTCAAGAAGTTATCCAAATTTCGATTAAAATGCTAATCTGTTGGGGTCAATCATGTGCGGGTTTCCTCACGATGTTTTCCTTCACCGTTATAGCATCCGAATAATGTACTTGAGATCGGAAAAAGTACTTGAGGTCTCATTGGTGCACGCCACAACCTGGGAATCGAACCTGCACTCTCTCGAGTGCGAATCAAACCGTCTACCCACTAGGCCCCGAAGCTAACTTATATCACTATAACTCTATAACAATTATGAATAAAACCTTTACTAACCTTTGCTAAACAACCGAGGTTGGTCATTTGCTCTAGGCCACTGCTGCTTCAGGACAACGCTAGACCACACACTGCACAACAGACGGCTACCACATTAGAGGAGCTTCAATTGGAATGTCTAAGACATCCACCCTACTCCCCGGACCTTGCTCCAACAGATTACCATTGTTTTTGAAATTTGGATAACTTCTTGCAAGGGAAAAAATTCAACTCCGATGGGGCAGTTAAAAACGCCTCCAAAGATTGATTCCTGTCCGAATGGTTTTTTTAGTAAAGTAATCAATGAACTACCTATGAGATGGCAAAAGTACATAGATATCAAAGGTATATACTTTGATTAAATAAATATATTATGTTTAAAAAAAAAACAACTTTATGTTCCTCCTTTACAAAACGCCAATTTCGTGTGTAATATTTTAATATTTTCGGCCTACCCCCCGCCGCGCTATATACAGGCAAATAAATAACACTACGGTTTTAAATATGACCACTATCCAGAAGATTTATTCCTGAATACACATTACACAACTTTTTTTTACGAAGGGAAATGCGTTTAGCATACTCCGAGGGAGGTTCGCAGAGTTATGTGGGAGTCCCACGTAACCCTGTGTTTTAACCCACATAACACAGTGCTTTGCACCGGCTTACCAACTAAAACGCCCCGATGTCCCACGCTGTAGGCGGGGCCATGGGGAACTATTGTGACTACCACAAGACCGCTGACTTTTTGCCTCATCGGGCATCATCTTATTATAGATGACGGCGATGCTGCCATCTTCCTTCGCTAAAGGTTCCCCGGACACATTACACACTTGTCCTCAGGCCTAGTACGATAGTCGGTAGTGACGTACCGAATACCATGGACAGTAGAATTTTGTATCGCGCGAAAATTTAAAACTAACCCAATGACCTACACACATAGCGCCAAGGTTCAACAGGTTCCCCTACATAAATCAATAAATAACTTTTATTTCAGGCTGCATATGCCCATATTATAAATACCTCACAGACTAACATCTATAATATTATATACTTAAAAACTACACTTTGTCACTAGTTGTCGGCGACGCGACGTGATGCGCGCGAATAAAGTATTTTTAGAAGTTGTATAGAATATTTAGGTTTCTTCTAGTTATGCCAGAGATGGAACACTTTTTATTTTGACTGTGTTACAGATTTGGTACACCGCACATTCATAAAAATGTATTAAAGTTGTTATTAAGCCTCGAAGTGTCGAACCTCTTCCCAAACCACGTAACTAGAATTTCCCACGGTAACACTGTATTTTGTCTGGATTAAATATAGCCCTTTTATCGACGTTTCTAACGTCGATAAAATTTTCCCTTACTAACTGTTCATTGTATACGATTTGTCACTTGACTGTCAACTGTAGAAGGTTTGGTAAAATCTACTACGGATATTTTGGGTATCTGATCTACTGCTCATATAAAGACGCTCAGGCAAAAAAAAATATTGTCATCCACAAAATAAAAAAATCATCTCATGTATGGGTGAATCTGCGCTCATCACAAACTCGCCCATATAATGGAAGATTTTTTTTCGAGCACAACAATTATTTTTCTGCCTAAACGTCTATAGATAAGCAGTAGACCATATGCCCAAAATATTCGTAATTGATTTTACCGAACCTTATATATTGGTGCGATCAGTTTACCTGTTTAGTTTGGTTGTAGGTTGTAGTTTTTTTTTAATTCCAGGGTCTAAGACAGAACAACATGTGTCGGGACAGCTAGTACTAAATACAATATGACCAATTTTAAAGGTTTCTTAGCAACATTCAATTTTATCGACTTTACATGACATAGAAAATATGAATAATGAATGTAATAATGATTAGCAAGTCGGAAACCGTCCCTCTTGGAATCGTATCGAGTTGGCTCGCTCTCAACACCTCGTTATGAGTCTCGAGGTTTGAGCTCTTCCTTTCTACTGTCGCTTCGTAAGGAAAGGCCCTGATTACGCGATAAAATGTCTTCAACGTAGGTGCCCCATTGGACGCGACATATTGTCGCCTACGGCCCAGAAGAATCAAAAACATTTCAAGTGCAAATTGACATAATATCATTCGCGATAAGTATTTCACAGAATCATCAGTTCATATTATGTCAAAATTTAAAAATTGACTCATAACCCATGTTAGAATTTTAAAAGTAAGCCATTTTGATGTTTGTACTGATGATTTACTGCAAATTTAACGCGATAGTAAATTCAGTTTTAAAATATTCGCAGGGGCTAATTATTATTGATCAAATATCTTAATAAAAAGAAGAATATGAGGCCTGAAAAATCCGAAACACATGAATTCGTACAGGTCGTTTTCAAAAGAACTAATTGACACTAGAAATCAAATAAAAAAAAAATGGAGGCTTTTTATCATAAAAAACGAGTGCTATTATGCGTTACGACTCAACTATAGCTTAGTAGAGTCGTAACTCGGGTATGGGGCCCGTCCCTACTTTATAAATTAGTCTACTATTTATCAACGTCTCTCTGCAAGTATAAGGTTGGTGGATCCCCTTATCGCTCGACATCTCAAGGTCGCTGTTATCTATTCGTACTTTGTTCCGGTCAACTATCTTTTAAGGACATTTTGACGCATCAAAGTACGACAGTGGACCGAATGAATGTACTTTTAGTAAAAGTCACAGTATTTTGTAACTTTTACATAATAATTTATTGACCCTTTCACACCACGTCACTAGTTCCGTGGTAAGTCGGACAACGGTAATATATTTAATACTTTTTATATTCATCACATCTACGACCCAGAAACACAGAAAACTTTTTGTTCCCTTATACTATATAGTACACTCACTAAACAGTACAGTTCACTCACTAAAGGGGTAACAAGCGGTATGAACGTTTGTATGTAACTTTTTTATTTGTGGTTAGATCTGTTTGAAATTTCGTGATATTGTTCTTTTACTTTATATACTAAAATTCGATCTATTAATTGGTAAAAAGGTGTATTAAACTTTGTATGGGGAAAAAATATTTATTGAGCATTTCGTATTGGAACTTTGTAAATGTAGTCCTAAAAGAAAATAAGTAAACACGTATTTCACGATTTTTCGATATTCAACCCCTAAAGGGGTAAACCATTTTACTATATTTGGTGTATATTTTTGAAGCTCTATATTTTGATACCTGTAGTACCCAGGGGCACACGAGCGGATGAGGTAAAGTCGTGTTTTAAGTCATCATACATGTGTTGTAACATACAATAGCACGCTTTATAAAAACATAAGAGTCCATTTGAGAGGCGATCAGTCTGATGAAAAGTTTTACGAATTGTTGCCTAAAATAGGAAACGGCATTTACCCTACAGTTAATGGTAAAATTACTATTCCGCTTTGGCAACAGTGGTGACATCACTTACAGAACTTACTCACGCACTTTACCCTGATTTCACCAATCTCATGACAAAGCCCATAGAAAGGTTATATTGTGAGCGTGCCATTTTGACACCCGAAAATGAAAACGCACCCACAATAAATGAACTTTAACTCAAGCCATTTGAAGCAGATGAAGTACAATATAAGTCAGTTGATTCAGTAGTAAAAACTGATGATGCAGTAAACTATTCCTTTGAGTTTCTTAATACTCTAAACCCAACAAGGTCTTCCACCCGATAATCTCCGTTTGAATATTGGAGCCAGTTATGTTTTACTAAGAAATATTAAGCCTCCAAAATTGTGCAATGGCACCAGACTCTAGACAAAAGTTCTCCATCGCAACATTGTCGAGGTCAATGTACTCACTAGATGTGCTCAAGGGGAAACTATTCATACCTAAAATACCATTGATCCCATCAGAGTATTCATAAATTGTATTTAAAATATTCCAGTTTCCTCTAAAAGTATATATATATATATATATATATATATATATATATATAATGCTCGCCACACGGACAAGTAAGTTCGGCTAGCAGTCTGGTGATCCTGACTCTCCGCACTGCAATACAGTTAATGTTGTATATAAAGAGGTCCTTCAATATCATAATACACTCTGTTGTGCACTGTAGCTGGATTTTGTCAATGAAAGATGTTCTTGCAATACAGTTGGTTTATTTGCTTGTTGATACAATTTACAAACTTGTTAATTTATAAGACGCGGTGCCGTAAGTGACTGTGTTTAATCGGTATATTATGTTCAGCATTTGAGAGGGATCGTCTAGCCACAATATCAATTGAAGGTCACGTTGATCTGTAGGTATTAGGCATTGACGGTACATCTTTTCTAGGCTGTATATTTATGCTGCCGAAATCGCAACAAAATATAAATAAGATCCCCTTGTATCGGTGGACCTATCATCTGTAAATCATTGAGTGAGACGTTGTTGTCTGCCTTCGCACTGGCATCAAAAACTACACGTAACTTAGTAGTAGTACTATGCTCTGGAAATACACCATGGTGTGGTAGAAAATAACGAGGTGTTCCAAAACTATCGACACGATAGTTATATGACTCCTGATAACCTAAACGAATATACTCATGTATGAAGTCGACATAAAGCCTTTGGTATTCAGTATTACGCGATAAACGTTTTTTAAGTGCAAGAAATCGTCGTTCCGCTTATGAATAGGTATTACCTAAATTATCAGTTGGCGATTTAAAAGGAATGCGTACAATAAAACGTTCGTCACCGTCGCACGTAGTGGTGTCAACGAAATGCTTTTCGCAAGCACGTACTTCATCAGTGAGCTTATATGAAAACAAATATATATTCTCCTCTAACTCCAAAAATTTACGCAACTGGGATTCAATTGATTGAGGGAAGTTACAACGGACATACCTATGATAACGCGCGAGAGAATAGATAGGTCCGGAAATAACCCATCCAAGTTTTGTATCTAATACAATATAATATAAGCGGGTAGTGATGATGTAATAGTAGGTAAAACAAAACAATGTAAACGCGTAGAATACGGGTGAGTGCGCGATTTAATCTCGATATCACACATATACGTAGACTTTGTGGTCGAGTTACCAACACCACGTATTTCCTGAGTGGACTGTATCAGAGCATCGTTCGCTCCCACTATGGTATAGTGAGCGTGCCAAGTGATAATTATTGCGGTCGTCTGCTATTTCAACTAAAGCTGTCGATAGTAGAACTGGTTTGCAAACAGCTGTTTGAAAGTTATCTATTATATGCATTTTATTGGCGTGAATAGGTGCGGAGGGTGAAGCGGTGGTTGGGGACGTAGGCCCGACCGTGCCTTCAAAATATTTTTTATTAGTAGTCACAGAGTACTTTTTTATATTATGAAATTAGTAGTTGACGGCGCGTGAGATATACCGGTTTGAAGCGCAATAGTATTAATATCATTAGGATGCACTAACGAGTTATGTTTGTTATTACATAGTCTGCATGTCCCAAATTTACAATTATCTAAAGTGTGATCGGATCGTAAACAGTTAATGCATAATTTATTATCGTGAATGAATTTACGTTAAGAGTCTAGCGTAAATTGGATGATTTCTTTTGCACAATATGCATAGGTTATTGAAACTATTTTGCAAGTGTTGGACTCGAGGCTTATTGGTTGAAGACCTGAATTTTTAGTGAATGCGTAGTTTGATTTTTCTTATAATAATCCGTATTAACTTTACTGTGAGATAGTTGTAGCGTTTCTAGCAAATTAGCTCGATCCTTTAAAAACTTTAATAAATCATTTTATTTTTAAGTATATTTTTGTATTATCATTTCTTGAACATAGTGAGCCTTTGTATCGTTCCCACTCGCGTTCAGTGGTTTGATCAAGCTTTGATACGACCAAATAAATAACAAGAGTATCCCACAATTCAGTGGGCTCGTTAAGAATCTTTAAAGCGCGTAATTTTTTTAATACAGTCTCAATTAATCTTCTAATTGGCGTTGGTGATTCTTTATTTGAACTTTGCATAGTAAACAAGGACCTGACATGGTTATGCACTAATAACCTACTGTTGTTGTATCGGTTAAGAATTAAATCCCAAGCAATCGAGTAATTATTACTGGAGAATTCTACAGAATTTATTACAAGTGCAGCGCTTCCCTTAAGCGACAATTTTAGATAATGGAATTTGTCGATGCTGCTTAAGTGATTAGAATTGTGGACTACGGATGTAAAGGTGTCCATAAATTCAAGCCAGTGCTCATATGCTCCATCATAGCTTTCATTTTGTCAATCAAAGATTTTTTTATTTTTTTATTAGAGTTAACAAACAGTAACCATAGTACATTTTACCAAATATTTTAAACACTTAATACTTAATACTACGGTACCAACATCGTTAACTACAGAATACTTAACTTAGATAATTTTTTATAGTACATTCAGTTTAGGAACAGATGTGGACTATATGTATAATTATTATTACATCATATATTAAAGTAGGTAAATGAGGGAAGCTAGGTAGGTTATGTAAAGATAATATTTAGGTTCGTAGGTAGAAAGGAATTGTGTAGGTCGGTGGGTGAGTAGATTGGTATGCTAAGCATAAAATATGTATAAAACTATTTCAATACATATGAGCGTTGCAAATTCAGCTAAAACCATAGCAAAATAGTCGTCCTGTAATACTTTTAGAATTTCTTTTTTATATTTTACTACCTTATTGTTAAATATATCAACGGAGACAAAGTTTTTGTTATTTGCAAGTCTATAAAATGGTGAGCGCTTACCAACATTGGTTCGACAAACAGCAGTAACAAAAATTTTATGAGGTCTACGAGAATGTGTTTTAATGGGTATTCTATAGCATATTTGTTAGATGTTCTTGAAATACAGTTGGTTTATTTGCTTGTTCATACAATTAACATACTTGTTAATTTTGCGAAGATGTTAGATGCGAGAGAAGCGAAGAAAAATTGCAGAGTAAAAATTACAGCTTTTCGAAAACAGATTTTCGTGTTATATATTTTTTTTAATTTTTATTCTAAGTGATTAGGTGCAAACACTATCAACACACTCTAATAATAAAATAACCTTTTACCATTTAATTTATTTTTGGCATAATTAAAGTCTATTTCAAAAATTAATAAGAAATTAGTCATCTCAACATCTACGCGTACGAAGTCGCGGGCAAAAGCTAGTCTAAGAATAAAATAATAATCATTCAATGTTGTAGTTTAATTTTGTAACTTTCCTTATTCTGATTTTCTAGTCGCTCAACGACAATATTTTTTCGAATTCCGTAGATTCATTTCCAATGTGCTCTATAGTCGTGTGAGGCACGAAATCTGTGATTTTTTTCCGAATTTTTGATTTTGGTACTCGATATTTTGGAAACGAAGAATGATATCAAAAATTTGAGAAAAACTCTTCTGGACAATTTAGTCAGCTACAATTTGAGCCTAAAACAATGACGATCGGGTTAAGGATTTGTCCTATAACCTAACCTTTTTTGAAAAAAAATTGTAATATCTTATACTTTAAACGAGACTCTTGTTCTTGTTTACATTTAATCTTGAAAGAAATCTTGTTTACATATAATCGAAATCTCGGCAACGGCTGAAAGTAAAGAAATTGAGTTTGCAGGGAATTTTCGAGGAGGATCTATCTAGCTAGGTCCTATCCCTTAGAAACTGCGCATTTTTAAGCAATATGTGTTTTTTTCTTTCGTCGTGCAATATATCAATAATTTCGATTCTCTTACGTCAGTCTGTTTTGCAGCTTGGTATGCGTATCTATGTTATAGTTTTTGCGTTGCTTGGAAAAGATCATGCAAAAAACTGTATGGGCAGTGTCCCCACCCCCCAACAGATTTCAAACCTATATCAGTTATTAGCTCTTGCCACGCTGCTAATTATTTAGTATGGCGACATTCACCACAGGAGTGGTGTTTTGACAGCAATTGGAATTTTATTTTTTATTGTTTTATATTAGCGACCTACTCCAGCTTCGCACGGATGCATTGCATAAATGTATTATACATATAAAGATTCCTCTTGAACCACTCTATCCATTGCTGAAAACTGCATTAAAATCCGCTGCTTAGTTTAAAAGATATTATCGAACAGAAAACTGAGCGACTTCATTTTATACTGTGTAAAGATTTTCAGTGATATTCTGTTATAGTGTAGCAAATCTACATTTTTAACGTAGTTATCATAGCTAATAACGACGCTTCTAGCGTCATCTATTAGCTGTTATTGCTAATTATAATAGCTAATTTATACTAGACGACGCCATCTATTGGCAAACGTTTCTAACTGGAGCTTCTATATTAAATAATATTTTTTTATTGTGGCATATAGATTATGCATTACCGCTAGTCGTCAGCTAAAAAAAACAATATGATATTAAGGGTATTTAAGGGCTGTCGCGGGATGACAGTCCTTTCTTTTGCTGAATCCATGATTTATTCAAGTTTTTCTGGATACAAGTGTATCATAATATGTCTTAATCCAGTTTTTACGGTGAGTTTTTTTTTATATCTGTGTTGTGAAGTTTTATTTCGTAAATCACGCTTGTAATAAAACACATTATTTTTTCATGTAAATTATCACCTTGTAAAATTAGTTGTCAAACCACGTGCATATAATATTAGGATATTTGTATCCATACTTTAATTATTCTTGTATATCATCTTTTATTTCGCTTACCCCATTTTATTTTGTGATGGTCACACAGCCCGTGATTTTGATCGTTTGGGGTTAAGATAACGCCGGCTTTGGGACTCCTACTCCACGTTTTTTTTGTATAGATTTTCCAGGGATCTATACTCCGGGTTCAAGGATCCGTTTTTCATGGACTTATGGCTGGTTTTAACACATCCAAATTTCTGAGTGCCGCTAGTTATTCCGGACTGAACTGACTGGTTTTGGAACCAGTCTGCACCGCCCCTTGGACGATCTACGTCGCGGTGAACATACCGGCCTGAACGACAGAGACGCTACCGGAAGTTGGAGCCCATCTCGCTCACGCCACGTGATGACTATACTCCTGGACCCAGCTAAGTGCCCGCGTGGTTAAAGCCCCTCCGATTCCCACAGACACATAAACCATATCTTTCGGCCTTCTGCCCACGTCCCCCTTTTTTAAATATATTTGTCACGTTGGTAATTATTCCTCGTTTCATTTAAATTACCTATTTATTTTTTATTTTTTTATTATTAATTACTAGTTTTTCTTGAATTTAATTAGTAATTTCACTTTTAAAATTGAATTTAACTGCTGATAAATTCATTAATTGACTTATTTTGGAAAAACTTTATTTCTTTTTAAACTTTTGAATTTACTTAGTTACTTAACTTCATAATAAATTTTACTTTTGAAATCTTAACTTAACTTTTCATTATGCCTAAGAAAATTAAATTTTTTCTCTTCAAAAATCGGAATTGTAGTATGAAGTTTTAGTTAGAGATGAAACACCAGCTTCCACCGTTGTGGAGTTAAGAAAGCAAATACTTAAATTAGCTGAATTTTACCCGTCTGAGGATATTTTAGACTCTTGTCTTTCTATAAAAGATGATTTGTCGGAAATTGAGGAAACCCTAACAAGAATAAAATTACAATAAGATTCTCACTCCGACGGTAACTCATTGCTTAGAGCTGAAAATAATTTAAACCACATCGAGTATAGAATTAATAGAATTTCTACTAATTACCTAAATTACCTAAATACAGTTTGCCGTACAATATAATAGTTGCTAACAAAAATTTCAAAATTATTTGGGCTTATTACATCAATTAAAGGGGTCTAGTAGTTGTTCCGTGATGTCAGCTCCTGCTGTAGCACCACCTATGCCTCCTTTAAATATTACAATTCAATGTGAAAAAAATATACTATCTGATTTACAAAAAAAAAATTTTGATGGCAAGTCTTGTGTCCGTGCGTTTATATCTAGAGTGAATGAGTACTGTACACAGCATAATATTAGCGATTTAAAGATTCTCTCTCACGCTTTTGATCTTTTTACTCATAATGCCTTACATTGGTATAGAAGTATTTATCAAAATGTTAACAGTTGGTCAGAACTTTTAAATCTTTTGTATTGTGACTTTGACAAACCGAGATTTGATTATAGGTTTATGACGGAAATCCGTAGTAGAACTCAGGGCGAAAAAGAAACCATTACTATTTATATTGCTATAATGGAAGGAATGTTCAACCGTCTTGTTAAATCTGTCGCAGAAAGTGAGAAGTTGGAAATCTTATTACACAACATTTAACCTTATTATGCAAACATTTTAGCTTTTTCTCCTACGGTCAACTCTATTGAACAACTAAAGTCTCTTTGTAAGAACTATGAGGTTGTACAATCTCGACTAACTTTATATCATGAACCGCCTAGGATAACGTCGGATATCTTGGCACCGGACCTAGCTTATACTTATAATTTTAATAAAACTGAGAATAAACAAACCTTTAATAAAACTTTTAGTAGACCATTTCGGAATAATAATTTTTCTAATAATCACCCTAATAATAATAATAGTTTTGCTTTTAAACATTCACATAATCATGTTAATAGTTTGCATTCGAATATCCCTAAATTTTGTTTACGTTGTAAGGTTAACTCGCACAGCTATTATGAGTGCACAGCTAATAAGTCGAAAATTTTTTTTTTGGCTGTGGCAATCCTGGCGTGCGCCGGCCCGATTGTACTCGTTGTTTTTTTTTCTGGGCCTGCTTGTTCGACAACGAGGTCAGGACAATTTTTTGCCTGTTTTCGGTTAAACACGTATATTTAGTTTTATTGGTTACATATTTTTTCATCTTACATTTTTAATCTAGTTCTCATCTTATACATTTATTCATTTATTCTATTTTATTTTATTTTCTTAAGTAAATTTAATCTATTTTAACGTTCCATTACATTCCATGTTTTGGGTATTACATTTCTGCTTATATCTCCTATTTGTTTTAACTTTCATTTATATACATTCTTGTCCTTTCTTTAACTTTACATTATCAATTACATTACATCACATCCTTACTTTACTTTATTTTACATTTCCCGTATCTTAGCTTTACACTTAATATTTCTTTACTTTTCTACTTTATATTTGCATTTCTCTTTTTATACGTACATTATCCTTCCAATGTTGGGTATTACATTCCTATTTACATTACTTTTTTGTTTTAACTCTCATTTGTATACATTCTTTCCTTTCCTTAGCGTTACATTATCTATTATATAACATCACTCCCTTATTTTACATTTCTCGTATCTTAGCTTTACACTTAACATTTCTTTACTTTTCTCCTTTGCATTTGCGTTTCTCTTTTATAGGTACATTATCCTTCCTATGTTCATTTATGTATATAATTATCACACTCTTTCTTGTTGTCTATCATAATTAATTTATATATTATATTACATAATTTATCTTACACTATCTGTTCCTATATTTATTATCTTACTTTTCCATATTCTACCATTCAGCCCGGGACGTCTGCCCCGACGTTTTTTGCACAAAATTTATTTACTATAAATTTATGTTTGCAATGTGTGCTATCCATAGCGCGTTTATTTGCTAATAGCACCAGTGTACAATTTTTGGGACCAAGGGCAAGGTCTTATCATAAGGTCTAGGTATTAAGGTCTCATCTTATCTAAAGTTATGCTATATATGCTAGTTTATATAAATAATAATCCCATATATGAGGGCTGATTGATAAGTTTCCGAAACGACAAAGAAAAACTTCAAAAATCTATTTAAAATACATTTATTTCTCAACGTAGTTTCCTTCCACCTCGATGCATTTAGTCCAGCGCTTCTCCAATGCCGTTACACCAGTTTGATAAAATGTTTTCTCCAACCCCTCAAAATACTCGTCCACGGCAACAATGACTTCTTCATTTGATGAAAATCTCTGGCCACCTAACTATTTCTTCAGGTTTGGGAATAAGTGGAAGTCGCACGGGGCCAGATCCGGGGAATAGGGTGGATGTGGTAGCAATTCGAACCACAATTCATGGAGTTTGGCGACTGCAACCATTGACGTGTGTGCAGGTGCGTTGTCATGGTGGAACAAAATTTTTTTCTTGGCCAAATGTGGTCGTTTCTTCTGGATTTCTTCACTTAATTTTTGCAGCAAGCTTGTGTAGTACTCTTCATTTATTGTTTTTCCTTTTTGCAGATAATCCACTAAAATAATCCCTCGAGCATCCCAAAAAACAGTCGCCATCACTTTGCCGGCCAACAAAACCGTTTTTGCTTTCTTCGGCGCAGGTTTTCCTTTCTCAGTCCACTGCTTAGATTGTTCTTTTGTCTCGGGAGTATAAGATGTATCCAGGTTTCATCGACTATTACATAACGCCGCAAAAACTCATTAGGATCTCGGTTAAACAGCGCCAAACACTCCGATGAATCGTCCACTCGACGTTGCTTTTGGTCTACAGTGAGCAAACGCGGCACCCATCGCGCGCAAAGCTTTTTCATTCCCAAATGTTGGTGCAAAATATTAAAAACGCGTTCAGATGAAATGCTCACCATCTCTGCTATCTCTCGCAACTTTAAGCGCCGATCATTCAATACAATTTTGTGAATTTCGGATTCGTGACTTCATTTGGACGGCCAGACCTGTGGGCGTCTTCGCAGCTCTGTCTTCCACGTTTAAAATCAGTTAACCAGGTGTGAATTGTACTCAATGCAGGAGCAGAATTACCTTAAACAGTCTAGCTTGGTTTTAATCTGGGTTGCTGTTTTCTCTTTTAAAACGTAAAACTTTATCACCGCACGAATTTCGTTTCTTTCCACTGTTAAGAAAATTTACGACAGAGAAAGTTCTACGTCCTCTCACACAAATTCCATCAGTTCGATTAAATTCAAATTTGGCGTTCTTTTTTCAAAAAGATGCCAGAATATAATGTAATATTCCTTTTTTGCGTATCATTTTTTTAAGTTCGTCGTTTCGGCCAGTTATCAATCAGCCCAGGTATATGCAAAGTATTTTTTTTTTTAACTTAATACTTACCGCTGTCTGTCTACTTCCTTCACATCATTGGTTTCTAATTAAATACAATTAATAATAAAATACAATGTTTTGGCTTTATAAACTACGGACTTACTGGCGCTATTGGTGTTCTACATACGCAACCGTAGCACGCGCTATGGCGTCCCACCTCTGTCGGACCGGACACCCCGCGCTGAATGCATTGTGATCTATATGTTGTAACTCTTCCTTTTTACAATTAATGCAACAAGCCTTGTTTCCTGACTTCATGTCTTCACACTGACACTGGTGGTGTGCACTGGCTGCAATTTTCCTCGGCGGTGCTGCAGAATCGCTTCCCATGTCCGTACTCTAAACAGCGCGAGCACTGTATTAGTGGGGACTGGTCGGCGACCCGAACACGCTACATGTCTATGTAAACATGTCCCGCCTTGGTAAAGCGCAGCCACATCTCCGGCGACACGGTCAACACCACGTGCACAGTGGCATCATCTTTCCCACGTTTCCTATACTTTACCCTGATCCTGTCCTCTTTTCCATACAAGATTGGCTGTACGAGGTGCTTATTTTGAGTTCTAATTGCGTCAAGGATTTCTTCGTCTGTATTTGACTTAAGTACCCCGTACAACACAACCTGCGGATCCTTATTCTCTATGCTCTGTACTTCTAGTTTTCCTCCACTTTTCTCTATTCTTTCTTTGACCCTATCTCTATCATTCTTATTACTCAAGCCTATGATGACTTTCCTATCTTTCCCTTTTCTAATCCTATCTATTTTTATTCCTTCTTTCTTTACCTCTATCACTTTTCCTACCTCCGCCACTATCTCCGGTCCTGTCATAAAGTTTTCCCTGTCAGTCACTATCAAGGAGTGGAGGGTCACGCGCCTCGGCTCCGGTCGCGTGGTTTGGGTTTTCCCACCGCCACCGACCACGCTCGCATATGTCGCGGGTTGTGGTACTGCCGGGGCCCTGGCCCCCACTCCTCGACAGCCCTACTCAAGTTTTCCTAATTTTCTTTTACCAACTCCTGATTTGTCTGTCTAATTTCGTCTACCCTGCAATTTATTTCCCCTTCTACACCCTTACATTCCTTTATGACATCCTGATTTAGCTTGTTTATCTCTTTCAGTTTATTACTTGTCTCCTTTCTTATGTCCTGACCTAACTCATTTACCCCACTTATCAATTCGACTGCCCTATTTAAGTTTTCTTTACTTTCCTTTGCCAGTTCCTGGTTTATCGGTCTTATTTTCTCTACCTTGTTGTTTATTTCCCCTTTTATCCCCTTACTTTTCTTTATAATATCTTGATTTAACTTATTTATCTCTTTCAATTTATTACTTGTCTCCTCTTTTATTTCTTGACTTAACTCTTTTACCCCCTTTATCAATTCGACTACCCTGTTTAAATTTTCCTTACTTTCTTTTGCTGATTTCTGACTTATCTGTCTGATTTCTTCTATCCTACTCTTTAACTCCCCTTTTATATCCTTACATTCCTTTATAACATCTTGATTTGACTTGTTTATCTCTTTAAATTTATTGTTTACCTCGTCTTTTATTTCCTGGCTTAACTCTTTTACCCCCTTTATCAACTCGAGTGTTTTGATGCTATTTCTATTATTTTCGCTTATCATGCCTGCACCTATTGATCTTACCACTTTTTCTACCACCCATGTTTGTCGACAATTTATTTCCGTTAAATGCTCTTTTAAAATATCCATCCTTTCATCCGTCAGCTCTTTCATACTTCTATATACTTCTGCGATTTCTTCCTTACAGTCGCAACTTTCTTGAGTTCCCTGTACTGCTTCTATTTCACACTGCTCGTCCATACACTTGTTTTCCTTCTTTCCTTCCTACTTAATAACGGAACTTTCCCTATATGGTTAGAAATCTTTGTAAGATTATTTGCTAAACCAGCCTTTAACTCTCCTCTCATGTTCCTAGTTTGGTTTAGCAGATATATACTATTCTTAACCGTATGGGAAGTTTCGGCCAGAAGGGCGTCGAGGGAGCTGTCGGGGTTTTGGTGAGTGTTAATTTCTATTTGGCTACTGTGCCGGCTACTATCTCCTTTACTACTACCTGCAGAACCCGGCCCCTCCATAGATAGTCGGTTTGGGTTCATAGGGTTTTTGTTATGTGGGGTATGAACCATGGCCATTTTATTTATTCATATTTCCTATTTTAATTTCAACTTTACGTGGGGGAACGCTTCAATATGTAAATTTAAAAAGTTAAATTGTATAAATAAAATAGTGTACGTATATTGTAGATTTTTAAGACAATTACTTTAATAGATATAATTTACTTTACGTTGCTTAAATATTTTAACTATTAATTATAATCTTGACTAGAATAGATTCGAGCTCCTATTTTTATGTGTAAATTTAGTATCAAAAATATAGTATGTAATGTGTCCTAGGTACTCGTTGTTTTAGTAAACATCGTTCAAAAAACTAGTTTTGTCGGATCGTGTTATACCTAACC
Source organism: Phengaris alcon alcon (assembly GCA_037179445.1). Classification (NCBI taxonomy): domain Eukaryota; kingdom Metazoa; phylum Arthropoda; class Insecta; order Lepidoptera; family Lycaenidae; genus Phengaris; species Phengaris alcon. The sequence goes on along the minus strand of JAYRCH010000646.1, from coordinate 365,931 downwards.
ATACCAAAACTGTAGGCACATTTTTTAAATTTTACACCATTAATACGGTCCGGTACCGATGTATTAACAACAATTTAGATTCTCGACCTTATGTCAATATACGCATACACGCTTTTAGCATGCGCGGTCTTTAAGACTCGGGTTCTTGCATTTCTTTGTTAGGTAATAATTCTCATTTAAACATTATTGAGCTAGGCTATCCTATCAATAATGCTGATAATAATATTTCAATTTTCGCGGCGGGCGGTCAATACTTATAGTCTATAGGTTATATAAATTTACCAATTCGTTTCAAAGATCTATTTCATATTTTAAAATTATACGTAGTACCTCAGGTTACTTCTAACCTCATTTTAGGTATTGACTTCTGGCGTATTTTTAAACTTTGTCCTAAATATTTAAATTCTATTAATTCTAGTACGGCTACCGAACAAATCACTCCTCATCAGGTGACCCAGCCGGCCATTAACGGCTATGAAAATTTGAGTTCGTCTGAGTGCTCGGTAGCCGACGACACAATAAAACAATTTCGTTCTATTTCTTTTGAAGAGAAAGGTTTAGTTTTAACTTCTCTTATCACTCATAAAATTGATAACGGCGATGCGTTACCTATCCGTAAACGTTATTATAGGATGTCGCCTGAAAAACAACGTATTTTAGTTGAACAGGTTGACGAAATGTTGGCTATCGACGTCATCGAGCCGTGCCAATCTGCTTGGAGCTCTCGAGTATTAGTGGTGCCTAAGAAAAATACTGGCGAATTTAGATTTTGTTTACGATAGTCGTAAGTTAAACTCTGTCACTAAAAAAGACGCTCTTAATTTACCGTACATTTCTAAGACACCTTGCGCGACGCTCTATACCTAAGTAATATTGACCTTTCTAACAGCTTTTGGCAGACTGCTATTAATGAGTCTGATCGCGATAAGACTGCTTTTTATTTTCTGTGTGGAATGTTTCGTTTCAAATGCATGGCTTTTGGTTTGACGAATCCACCTGCTACGCAGCAGCGTTTAGTAGATGCCTTATTTGGTAACTTTGGACATAAAACATTTCGTTATTTAGACGATATAGTTATTATTAGTGAGGATTATAATGAACACGTAGCTACTCTTTTGAGGTTTCTTCAAGTCCTCAAGGAAGCTAATTTAACGGTAAAATTTGAAAAGCGTAAATTTTTTCGGCCGCAACTTAAATATTTAGGTTATGTAATCGACGGTAACGGTCTTCGTACTGATCCTGATAAGGTCGCCGCGATCATTAATTTTCCTACGCCTACTTGTAGGAAAAGTGTAAAACGTTTTCTTGGTACTGCCACTTGGTACAGAAGGTTTGTGCCTAATTTTAGTACTCTGGCAGGGCCCTTAAATAAACTGACGTCTACACGTAAGAATGCCCCCTCCTTTCGAGTGGACTTCTGAGGCGGACTCTGCGTTCAATAAACTTAAGGAAAGCTTGGTCTCCGCGCCAGTACTGCGCTGTCCCGATTACAATGAACCCTTTAAGGCTCATACGGACGCCAGCAGCTATGGTATTGGGGCCATGCTCACCCAGAAGTTCGAAGGTAAAGAACACCCTGTCGCGTACATGAGTCGCTCCTTAAGTAAACAGGAGAAAGTTTATGGGATTACTGAGCGTGAGACGTTAGCAGTTTTAGTAGCTTTAGAACACTGGCGTTGTTATTTAGAGAACGGGAAAAAGTTTACAGTTTATACTGATCACAGTGCTCTTAAATGGTTCTTGTCTTTGTCCAACCCCACTGGTAGGCAAGCTTGCTGGTGTGTCAGACTTTCCGAAATTAATTTGAAATTATACATAGGAAAGGCTGTGATAATGTTGTACCGGACGAATTTCTACTTGGACAAACTATACCGGCGCTGATACCTGGTATCTTAATATTTTTAACGGTTGCAATAACACGCCATCTTTTTTTCCAAATTTCACGATTAATAATAACAGATTATTTAGGCTCTCTAAAATTAACATAACTTAACTTCAGAATTTTCTTGGAAAGAGGTAGTTTCTAAAGATTTTCGCGAGGAAATTATTCGTGCTAACTATGATGAACCCACTGCTGGTCACATGGGAATTTTTAAAACTTATAGGCGGCTCGCACTTAACTACTTTTGGCCTAATATGTATCACGATGTCGTCTCTTACATTTCTAAGTATTCTAAATGTCTATAGTATAAATTTCAAAATCATAAAGTTTTAAGTGAAATGGACGACCCATTAAAGACTGCCCAAGACCATTTCAAGTCATCTCTGGTGGACATTATGGGACCATTACATACTACTAGAAAACGTAATAATTTTATTTTAATTGTAACTTATTGCTTTTCAAAATTTTGCCTTATCTTTCCTATGAAACGTCATAGACATCCGATATCATAATTAAAATTTTGGAAGATAGTGTTTTCTTGGTGCATGGTGTACCACAAACTATTATAATGGATAATGGCCCTCAGTTCATTAGTAACGAAACTAATAGGTTTTAAAAAAAATATAATATACCTAAAGTTTATTTAACACCGCGTTATACCCCTCAGGTAAATACATCGATAATAAATAGGTCGAACGCTACAATAGGACTATTATAACTTGTACTCGTATTTCGACCTACGTGGTCATAGGATATACATATACCCGAAATACAATTCGCCATCAACAACTCGGTGAATGAGGCAACTGGTTTCACACCATCTTTCTTGGTCTATGGTATGAAACTAGTGTCTTGCGGCACTCACTGCCTAGATACCGACAGTATAAAAGACCTCGTGTTTTCGCCTCGTGACGCCTACGCCTAAAATTTGGGTGTATGTCATCTTTGTTTGACAGCGTTCAGATGCGTCTTTGGCAAGCTCATGTTAAGAGCACTGCTCAATATAATTTGAGACGAAAGCCTGCTGAATTTAACGTTGGTGATGTCGTTTTTAAGAGAACTTATTTTCTCAGCGACAAGAAGAAACATTTTAGCAAAAAGTTGGCTCCTAAATTTGTAAAATGTAAAATTGTAGGTAAGCGTTCTCCCTTGGTTTAATCTCTGCAAGACATGCAAGGCAAAGATCTTGGTGCATGGCATTTGAAAGACCTTAAGCTACCAATATTATCTAAATAGTTGGTTAACTATTGTAGGAAGGCTAGTAGTTTCGCGCTTTATTCAGACGCTGTTCGTTATCTTGTAGTAATAACGTTATAGCTGTGTACATTATTATCTTCGACTTGTGTTGTTTTTCCTCTTTACGGAAAACGATACTCGCATGTTAGGGCGTCTCGGATCATATTGTTTGTGTTCGGGATGCAATAATGAAAGTGGATGTATGTATGGGATGTATGAATATAGTGTGAAACGTAGTATGAAAGGTTGTCGGTTGTTTGCGCGTAGACACAAGACTAGCATATAACTTTCATCGTCGTAGTTTATTTTTTCTTTTTCAAACTTTTTTTTAACAAGCTAAACTTTTTTTTTCTTATTTTGTAGCTGTTTCAGGATTTTTCCTGAGAACAGTCAAAATCCTTCAGTAACAGGGGGGGGGGGGATATGTAGTACGGCTACATTTTTAACGTAGTTATTATTTATTTATTTATTTTATTATAGCTAATAACGACGCTTCTAGCGTCATCTATTAGCTGTTATTGCTAATTATAATAGCTAATTTATACTCGACGACGCCATCTATTGGCAAACGTTTCTAACTGGAGCTTCATCTCCAATATTTCTTTATTGGATATGGATTATCCATTACCGCTAGTTGTCAGCTAAATAGTCAGCTAAAGCAGAAGCTTTAGTTGACTATTTAGCTTTTTATCCAGAAGGATAAAAGTGTATCATATGTCTGAATTCCGTTTTTACGGTGAGTTTTTTTATATCTGAGTTGTGAAGTTTTATTTCGTAAATCACGCTTGTAATAAAACACATTATTTTTTTAATGTAAATTATCACCTTGTAAAATTTGTTGTCAAAATTTAATTGGCCAAATTCCGTTTTACATTGATATAATATTAGGATATTTGTATCCATACTTTAATTCTTGTATATCATCTTTTATTTTGCTTACCCCTTTTTATTTTGTGATGGTCACACAGCCCGTGATTTTGATCGTTTGGGGTTAAGATCACGCCGGCTTTGGGACTCCTACTCCACGTTTTTTTTGTATGGATATCCAGGGATCTATACTCCGGGTTCAAGGCACCGTTTTTCATGGACTTATGGCTGGTTTTCACACATCCGGATTTCTGAGTGCCGCTAGTTATTCCGGACTGAACTGACTGGTTTTGGAACCAGTCTGCACCGCCCCTTGGACGATCTACGTCGCGGTGAACGTAACGACAGAGACGCTACCGGAAGTTGGAGCCCAACTCGCTCGCGCTACGTGCTGACTACACTCCTGGACCCAGCTATGTGCCCGCGTGGTTAAAACCCCTCCGATTTCCACAGACACCAAGAGGCTAAGCCAGATCTTTCGGCCTTCTGCCCACGTCCCCCTTTTTTAAATATATTTGTCACGTTGGTAATTATTCCATATAATAATATAAAAAAATATAATAATATTTATTAACAATAGTAGGTTTACTATTAGTAAAAATATGCAAAAAAAAGAAAAAGAAGACTATTTAGACACAGTATAACATTTATCACTATCATTTGAACTACTGACATGTGTATTTTAAGTAACGGGCGGGTAGGCCCAACCCCACCCACGTATTTTTCCGCCCGTAGGGTAACAACGGTTTTCAAGCGCGTAGGCATTTTTCGGCGAGTGAGCGACGACGACGCGCGAAGTAGGTAACCTAATACCTATGTTCTTTACCGATGCGAGCGTTCAAAAAAGGTAAATGTTTGTTGTTTCGGATAATGATAGAGGATCGACTCACGGTGCCCCTCTTCATTTTCTACGATGCACACATTCGGAACTATGATAGCCTTACATGATTGGCAGCTTGCAGCTATGTGTGCGTGGCTAGACGTATGCCAGGGGTGCGCGTGGTGAGCGGGGCGTGAGTTTTTTCCAGCCAGGACTTTCGTTCACGTGGCTGGCCGCTGGTCGTTTCGTACTTTGACATAATTTACAATATAATTCATAATATTTATGATAAATTTGTCTGACGCAACGTTTAAAATTAATTCGGTGTCAACCTTAGGCTTACGTCAACAATGCTGACATTGGCCGGTGCTCGAGCTGTCATTTGTAGAGAGTGTCGCCTCTGTGACGTAGGCTCGGAGTAAAGCTTCGCTAACATTTGGCTCGGTTTTATATTAGTTAAGTAGCGTGTTTGCATATTCGTATAGTAAATAAGTAATATTATTACCTGATTTTTTTCGCCATTGCTGTCTACAACAAGTGTACCACCGGAGTCTCCGCCGCGGGTACTTTTACCTCTAACACCACTGCTGCAGAGGTTGGTGATGTGCACATATTGAGGACCGTAAACAGCTGTGCACTTTTATTATTGGAATTTAGAAATAATGTTTAACTGCACAGAGCTGATGACCTGGGGTTGCACGATGCTGGCACGAGATATAACAAATGAAGTATTTAAAGTTAACACACAAACTTAGCAAGGAGATGTATATATTATACGCTATTGGATGCTCATATTAACTTTTTCAAACAAAATATTGGAGATGGTATTTATACAAATAAGTAAAATTGATGTCTGTTTGTAATTTTAAATTATTATTACTGTTATTACTCAGGTTATATTAGAGCTTAATGTTATAATTTAATGATGTCTATAATTTAATATATTAAGTAGTTTTAGCTCAGAAATGGTTGAAAATTTATCATAAGTATTTTAATAGTTGTAATTATTGGCACCTTAAACAACTTAAATTCGACTTAATCGCCATAGATAACATATTTCTTAAAAATCTACCATATAAAGCGATCATTTTTATTACCAAGATTTTTAATTCCTGTCGTCATCTTAATTATTTTCCAAAAATTTGGAAAACAGCTAAAGGTATTTCTCTAAAAAAAGGGGGAAAAGACCTTTCCTTGCCTGTCAATTATCGTCCCATTAGTCTGTTGCCTGGTCTTGGTAAACTATTTGATAAAATAGTTTATTCGTGATTCATTCATTCGTCGAGCATCAACTAATAAATGAGCAGTTTGGATTTCGTCCTTCCCACTACATGGTGCAACAACTCGCTAGAGTTTCTGAAATTATTGCCTTGATGTACTTGATGAACACTACTGATATGATACTACTAGACCTTGAAAAAGCATTTGACATTGTGTGGCACGAGGGATTGTTACACAAGTTGATGAAATTAGTTCCATTACACTTTCTTCAACTTATACGTCGTACTTATCCGATCGTTTATTTAAAGTCCATATTAATGGCACTGATTCTTCTTCCTATCCATCCTGGGACCTTACCTGTTCCTCCTTTACCTAAACGATATACCTATTAAGCCACATACTCACTAAGATTGCTATGCTGATGATACTACTGCTTTAGCCTCGGACCGTGATTTAGATGTTGTAATTAGTAGATTGCATCTCTAGCACTTGAACTCTTACAAAAACTATTTTTTAATCATAGTTGAGCGTTGAGCGAGCAATCCAACAGTCGTGCTCCGCTTTACGACACATGACGTAGCAAATATTAATTAACATTACAATTAATATTTTATGGGTCGCACGGCTCACAGCATTTGCACGTCATCATGGCGCTCGTAGCCAACGAGCTGCTGGCGTTCATACAACACGTCATCAACGTCATGGACGAGGACAGCATCGTGCAGCTCTGCAAGTCGACCTACACCAGTGAGGAGATCTGCAGAGGCAAGCTGATGCTGTACGAAGCGCTCGGTAGGACCGCGCAGATGACGTCTCGAAGAAGAGATGGGAGTGACGGAAGCTTGCAGGACATCATCTCCCTGCTCAAGCGGACAAATCCAGCGGATGTGCCGGTATTTGTGGCTAAGGAGCTACACAGACTGCCGGCGGTTTCTGCGGACAACGTCAACGTCTCCAGCCTGCTGAATAAATTCAACATCATGAAGGCACTAAAGCTGGACGAGATGCGACGAAGATTGGATGCCTCGGAATCTACCATCAGTGAGTTGCGTAGTGAATTATTACAAATAAAAAGTAATAATTCATTATGTAGGTCACCTGAGCACCCGATAGACTCGGTAAACATGCGTTGAGGAGCGCAGTTTGACTCGTCGTTTCGCAAGTCAGCGAAATCGTACGGGTCAGAAAAAATATGCAAGCGTCGCTGCTTGCCCTGCACCGCCCCCGCGGGTGAAGACGAGGGGGGATAAGGAGGGCCGTAAGGCCGAATTTCTTCGACTCAGCAAGGACGAGACGAGACGAGCAACCTCAGCGGTGCCGCATCCAGCGGACCCGAGTAGCGTCTGCGGTGCGAGGTACCCGCAACGTCGCTGTACGTGTCCCACTTGTACTGGTCCACGAAAGTCGAGGACATCGTGAACTAAATCCGGAAGTAGACGTTTTTCACCTTAAGGGTCGAGCGCTTGGAGTCTCGCCACAAGGTTAACTTTAGTTCCTTTGTGGTAAGAGTACTAACGCATCTTCTACCGACCTGTGGAGGAATTCTGGCCGACGGTCGTGGTCGACCGAAGGTTTGGGGGAGGCTCCCAATGAAGCGCGCATTACGTCGCCGACTATACGTGACAAACATATGTGTTAGTGAGTGTGAGTTTAGATTATATTTTTATGATAGTATAATATGTATATTGTATAGTAGTTATAATATAAAATATACACTCGATATATCTGGTACTTGTAACACAAGTTAAACTTAGCATGGGACTAGATAGGCGTGGTGTGTAATAATACTATTATTTTGAACTTATATTGTTATTAGTATAAAATTATGCGTGTATTGTATAAAATTTTTACTAACGTAACACAAGTTCTACTTAGCACGGGATTATATCGACGTTATTTATATTATTTAATTATGTATTAGTACGAGTAATGTTTTTGTATATATTTTATGTGTGTGTGTATAAATAATTTGAAATTTGAATTTTAAACGTTGGAAACTAAAATTAAATGAAACTAAAACTGAAGCCATATTATTCTCCAGGAAAGTAAAACTTCCTATTCAAAGCTATGGGTATATTAAAATTAATTCTTAATGTTAAATCGGAACTCAGTAGTCATACAAAACTTTATGTCTATAGTACATTCATAAAACCTATTCTTACGTATGCTTGTTCCGTGTGGAGCAGTAAATGTAAAACTAACATTAAAAAATTGCAAATTGTCCAAAATAAGGCTTTAAAACTATCTTTTAATACTCGTTTTAAAGAGAACCTCGAAAAATTACATCTTAATATTAACTATACTTTTAAACACGATTATAACCTAAAAATTTCAAAAAGTTTCTACTTGTTTAAAAACACATCATAAAAATAGTTCATCTATTGGTCGCAATTGACGTCACGATCTACCGTTCGCGCATCGATATCGCACGTGTTAAGAATATTGGTAATTTCATAAAAAATATTGTAAATAGAAACAATTACGTCATTCCAAACAAAATTAGTCTTTGTCACTTCTAGACTTTGACAGTTATGTCAAGTATCAATTTAATTTATTTCCTGTTTTACAATCTAGAGTTTGAAATTTATTGAATATTATATAATTGATCTAAATTATTATTGTCAAATAATTTAATAACCACGTTAAGTTTTTTTTTATGATTTATCTTGTCAATATTGGTAAATTTAAACAAGGACTGGGCTCAAATGTTTTATTTTAATAAGTTAAGTAATAATTTAGATACTCCAGATCCAATCGACGAAGGAGGTGACTCTCGCGAAGCCGGCGGGGTAGTTGAGTTCGCAGCCGTCACGGTGACCGTACGAGGTGACACCAGCCTGAAGAAATAAATGAGATACATTAATACATTAATCGTTACGAAAATAATACATACATGTGACGTTCATGGAGTAAAAACCAGACAGGTATACAAAACAAGTTTTACTAGATTAATATATTGTAATAATTACAAAACTCCATCAATATAAGTACTGTTTGTAAAAAAATTGGACTAAACTGGATGGATTATCGTATTGTGTGGTTTAATTAGTAGACCTAGCCACCATCTGAACGACTACAAACCCTAATACGCCACATAGTGGAGGCGCCAAATCACACACGAAAGTAGATAAAACACCATTTAGGCAGAGCGCTACATATATAGTGCACACGGCGAATCACTCGCCGGATCACTAGCCGGATCTAGAGAAAAACGGGAAACCGAAGAAATAAAAAAACGCGGAACGCCAGACATAGGGAGCACCTGGATGCCCCACCAGAAAGAAGCCCTTGAAGAAAGTCATAAAGCGAAAATGGAAAAGTTCAGCGGGAGAAATAATGTAAAAAAATCAGAAAAGAATTTGAGAGATTGTGCGCTGTCAACAATTTGAAGATGGACATAAAAGAACTTATCCTCGGGCTGTATTTGGAGGGACCAGCACTATATTTTTACAAGACTGTCATAGATACAGATGAAGATTATGACAACATTATCAACAAGATGGAAGCAGAGTTCCCAATGGTAGAGGACCACACCTCAGATTTCTATGCGGCAAGACAGAAGAAAAAAAGTCTGATGAAATAAAATCTCGGATTTTCAATTCAAAGCGAAGCTTGCGAATGATATAATTTTCATCAAACAATTCCTACATACAATAAAATACCACCATAAAATAAAGTTGATAGCCAACGAATATGAAGAAAAAGACAAATTGAAAAAGATAATCTGACAAATAGAAGACATCTTCAATTTCAACATAGCTCCAAGACCGCCGGTTCCCAACACATCTGCAGAAATGGTTCACATGGACAATCAAGAGAAGGATGATAGGACAAAGTCTGAGTTTAACAATCATAACACTAAAAATAATATTTTTTAAGGAATAAAAGATGTATGCAGCCGTATATCCAGGAGATAGAGCTACTGGACAGATGAATGGGTTGAAGCGTATCCGCGGCATCATGGAAAATTCTGCGAGAGAGATTTCAGAACATAATCAAGTCAGTCAAATGTTCCTTATATAAGTATAATATAATATATTTGATAATAGGGCTATTGCTTTAATAGATACGGGGGCTTCAGATAGCTGTGTTTCCTACCAATTTGTCAGGAAAATGAATTTATCAATAAAGATTATAAATATGGGTGATAAATTTAAAACTATGAATGGTGCACTTTTAGATGTGGAAGACATAATTAAATGCAATTTGATCTCTGGGGTCTCGACTGGTTTTACGAGTTTTTTCGAAATTCTTAAACGGTTCAAATGCGGTGTTTTTGTCCGGTTGGGACACCTACACGACACAGTCTTTCTTTATGCATGTAGATGCAAAGTAAGTCCCAGCGACATAGTCGTGGAGATGTCAGGTTGTTAGTAAAACTCGGCACTCGAATGTGTTATGTAAAGATTCTTCATTACAGCTAGAGATTCGCTGATGGGCTTATTGGAATTTTTGTTCACTAGGGTGACCAAAAATTTCGGCTAAAGGGGGGAGGGATGTAGCTGATAACTGTAGCTGGACTCTTTGGAAGGTCCAGGTACACAAGATTTTAATCATGTGGTTTAACTGGTAGAACTAGCCACCATCTGAGCGACTACGCCCCCACAATACGCCACTCCTTAAAATTAAAAACTACAAAAAAAAGCTTAAGCTAGATATTTTATCATTTGAAAGCTATTTCCGTGCATTATAATACACGGATATATCTATAGGATTCTCCTAATTCATGATGGTGTTTGTAGATTATTTATTAATGTTATGACACAATTTCTTACCTGGATTTTCTCGCCATTCATCTCAACAACAAGGGGACCGCCGGAGTCTCCACCGCACGTGCTCTTGCCACCAGCGCCGCTTGTGCAGAGGTTGGTGTCGTGGACAAATTCAGGACCATAGACAGCTGTGCAGTCGGCGTTTGAGATGATGTCTAATTCCACAGAACTGATAACTTGGAGAAGGCCGATACTAGCACCTGAAAAACAATAAACAGTATGATATTAAAAGGATATCCTTTTTAAATAAATTAAAAAAAAAGCCTTTATTGTTTCCCAATCTTTCACAATATTAAAATATAGAATAGGCTTATAATTTAATTAAAATCAAATTAATTTTAGATCAAATTGCATAAGTATCAAATTTATTATTAATTTATTTATAAATCTCAATCAATATAACATTAAATTATTATCTAAGTCGTACCCATGCATTTTTATTTTATTTAAATCTAACATGTTTTATATAATTAAAATTTATTTTGACATTATTATTATTATTTACTTTTTGAATGAGAACCCTTTTGTAGGGTAAAGGCCTCCTCCATTTTGGTGCATTCCTCTCTATCTTTTGCCTTTTCTTGCCAGTCTTCTCCTGCTATATCTTTAATATCGTCGGTCCATCTTCTGTCTGCCTCTTTTCCTTTTCCCCTTTGGCCCTTTCATAGGATAGCGACCCGTTTTGACCATCGAGAGTCCTCTGTTCTGGCTACATGGCCTGCCTATTTCCATTCGAGCTTCACGGAGTGTAGTAGGAAGACTATTTGTTACATCTTTTTCCATATCTTAGTGTGACGTACTCTATTTCTTTTACGGATTCCTAATATGGATCTTTCCATGGCAGATTCGGAAATTATTATTTTTTCTTTCGCTTGTTTTGTGTATACCCAGGTTTGTGAGCCGTATGTCAAACATCTATTAGATACTGCTATCCATCACTTTTTTTTCATTGTAAGCGGCATGTCTCCTTTCAGTATTTCCCTGTGAGCCCAGTATTTTTGCCATGTTATATTTATTCTTCTAGCTATTTCGTCTAGATTATTCCGGTCAAATGAGACTTGTTTGCCTAGATAAACATAAGCGTCCACATATTTCAGGTTGTCGTTTCCTATCTTTAATGGTTTTTTAAAGGAGTTGGTCATTAATTTAGTCCTTTGTAGGTTAATTTCCAGTCCGACGTTTGCAACGTATCATAATTTCTAATTGAAAGCCTTTTTCAGAAAATAAGACTATCATCGGCGAAGCGCAGATGGGTAAGGTATTCTTTATTTATTAAGAACCTAGGTTTTGCCAGTTACGTTTCTTGAATATCATCTGTAATACCGCAATGAAGAGCTTTGGAGACAATGGATCCCCCTGTTTACGCCACTTTTGATTTTTATTTCAGGACCGCTTGTTTCAAGGCTGATTTTACTTGTACTTCTGTCGTATATATTTTTGATTATACTGCAGTATGTGCTGTCTATATTGTTCATCTTCACAGCTTCCCATATAGAATTCTGTGAAATAGAGTCAAAAGGCTTTTGGTAGTCAATGAAGGCTAAGTAAAGAGGTCTTTGGAATTCCTTGTACTTTTCTATTATGCTATCCAAGGTTTGGATATGGTCTACAGTAGAGAAACCCCTGCGAAACCCCGCCTGCTCTACAGACTGATTATCGTCTATTTTTGCAGATATCTGGCTTAAAATGCATTGCGAAAACAGCTTGTAGAGGCTCGGCAGTAGACTGATGGGACGGTAATTTCCTATTTCGTTCGGTTCATCTTTTTTGTAGAGTAGTATTATATTTGATTCCGTCCATTGTTCCGGCACTGTCTCCTCTTTAAGTATAATATTAAATAAATAAATGATTGTAGGTGTTAGCAGGGTTCGTCCTAATTCTGGGCCGCTGCTGTTATCGCCTCAGGCGGGTCCGGCGGCCCAGCAGCATAGCGGAGGAGGAGGCGCCTTAGGGTTTTAGTGCGGTAGCCCCGGGCGCGATCCTCACCTCGCGCCTGGAAGAGTACCACATACCCCGGTGGCCATCTCCAGTCCGCCGGGGATCCATAAAGGATTTACTCAAGTTACAAAAAAAAAAAAAATTTTCGTCCTAATTTGAGTGCCTCGTTAGGAATTCCGTCTGGTCCTGGGCTCTTTAATGATTTCAATTTCTTTATTTCTCTATCTATTTCAGGTACGACCCACTCTATGTTTTCTTTTTTTTGAGGGTCAAAGGAGATGATAGCGCTGTTATGGTCTTTCTGGTCGTAAAGGTTTTCATAGAATTTAGTTGCAATTTGTAGTATATTTTGTATATTTAACGTGGGGGTAGAGTTTTCTAATAAACTTGGTTTCCAGGTTTTGTGTATATTGAGCTCTTTATAAGCGCGTTTGCAACAAATAATAGAAAAACACTTGATAAATAGTGGAACTATTTATCAAGTGTTTTTCTATTATTTTTGATCTGTGATTTTTGTAATCTTTTCTTATACTTTTGTTAGTTATTTTATAAATAGAGCTTAATCTCTTCTTATATTCGTAGCTTTTTGGTTTTAATTTTTGTAGTTTGTAACGTTCTTTGATGAGGTTTAAAGATTCTTCTGTAAATATTTTATTTAATTTAGTTTCGTCTGTTTGTCTCTCTGTATTCATACTGTCTAGTATTTTTCAAGTTGGTTATATAGGGCTTGACCTGTATAATATGTTTTGTCTAATTCTATACTTTTTAAATTCTTTTCTATGTTTTGAAGATAAGATATCCATTTTACAGCCATCTATTTTGTCACACACACAGATAGCTTGCAGGTCACTTGAATAAAAAATGACATATTTTGTGTGTATAACCACAAAATGTGTAAATGAGAACGTGAAATGTGTAAATGAGAACGTGATACGATATCATTACTACTGGTTTATCTTTACCTAATTTATTCAAGTGACCAGCATGCCATCTGGGTGGGTGTTTCTATTTATTTATGATCAAAAGAATTACCTGCATGTTTGCCCATCGCCTATTCTATAAAATTAAAAATACAAAAAAATATGAAATAAATCTTATTTTATAAATAATTCCCCTTTTAAATTCGGCTAAAATTTTAACCATTTCTCTACACAATCTTCATTATTTTGAAGTTGGTACCAGCCCAAACAATATTCTGATAAATCATTATTTTTAGAGCTCACGTTTAAGTTAGCTGGTACCGACTTCAAAATTATGAAGATTGTGTAGAGAAATAGTTAAAAAAATTTCCGAATTCAAAAGGTGAATTATTAAGAAAATAAGATTTATTTCATACTTTTATGTGTATTTTTACTTTGGAAGTCAGTTTAAAATTAATAATATTTCCCTTTTTATATTTTTATCATATTTGTCATATTTGTTATATTATTGTTATTAGTCATATTTGTTATATTATTGTTATTAACACATTTTAAAAACTTTAAAAATAAACTATGGAATGTATAATTGAATACGCACCAAGCTTCCGTTGGGTATTGTATACAAAATGGCATAATATGCTTGCAGTTCTTTAAACAATGTGGAAGTTTTCAAACGCGTATCTCTAAAGACTGAGGAGTACTGTTCAGTGCTTTTGGATCCAGGATAAACGTTGGTACAAAATCTTACTTTTTGGTAGCATATGCTTGGGTAACTTTAGAAAAAGTCAAAATCACTAATGTCTCAGTGGACCAACTTCGGATTATACCCTTTCCTTTTTACATCAAAGAAAGAATTTTGAAAATCGGTCAACAGACGGCGGAGTTATCGTTGAACATACAAAGAAATTAAAAATATATACAGCCGAACGTAAAACCGCCTCCTTTTTTGGAAGTCGGTTAAAAATCCCGACTGCAAAAGAAAAACAGATAAGCAACGCACTAAAAAGACCGAAACAAGATACATACATACTAAAATAGAGGTTAAATTAGGTTTTAGTGGCTTGTTTTCTCAATCTTGTTTCGGTATTTTTGGTGCGTTGCTTATCTGTTTTTCTTTTGCAGTCGGGGTTATATATTTTTTAAATTATTTATTTTATTTTTCACTTTTTAGTTTATTGACTATATCGAGTAAAAGCATGCGAAATACGATACGACTATTTGAATGCATTGATTACAAGTTTATGCGAATGATTTAATTTAAATGGTTGTAATTATTCCTGATTAACTTTTAATACATGACATAATATGTATATTTTTGAAATCTATTTTTAATTTCCTTTATTTTGATACCCTACGCGATAACTACCCATTTGGCGCCAAAATCCGCCATTTTATATTTTTTCTTTAAATTAGCTATCTAAGGACACTTGGGTTTTTAAGACTTAATTATTGAAATCCATGCAGCCGTTTGGAAGTTACGTGGGACTAAAGGAATTTACAAACAAACAGACACAAGATAGAAACATAACCCTTCTTGACAGTCGGGTAAAATATACATACCATCACTGGTAGCGCCATATCCAGATGCGAGTCCTTTGTACCCGAAGAAGTCGTTGAAAAGTTTATCTCCACTTGGCAGGGCAATTTTCTGGATTTTGTCTGAAATAATAGTATATAGCATTACTAAACTCAGAAATAATATTTAATTGCTTGCAACATTGCACAATATGCTAGCATTATATTAGTATATTAGATATCATTCCGCACAATCAGCTAAAACAAAAGGTGTCACGATATAAAAGCCTAAAAAGAAGCGTATATTATAGTACTCCACTATACTCAGCAGCTATGTAATTTAATAGTAATAAAATACAAAAACTAACCGCTCCAACTAACAGATGAAATACGAATGACGGCGATATCATTGGCAGCGGACGCGGGATTCCACTGAGGGTGCATGGTGATATCGGTGGTGCTCATGCGCTCTCCGCCGCTGAAGATGGTGTTGGAGCCGAGGACGACAGTGAAGTTGGTGGCAGTGAACGTTCCATCCCAGTAGCAGTGGGCAGCGGTCAGGACGCGAGTATCGGAGATGAGGGAACCACCGCAGATAGAGGTAAGGATCCACATCCGAGTGATGACAAGACCGACCTGAGGAACGTTGCAGGATACACGATTAGAAATGAAATACCCCTGTTTTAGTCGGGGGTTTAAAATACTAATAGCCGTTCGTATAAGGATAATGATATATACTTCCTATAATATAACTCCCCACACCGATTTCGGTGACGGTGGCCAGTTTCATAGAAACTAGGCCAATAACGCAGGAGTAATTTTATAGTGCCCAAGTGTGTGCGCAGTCCGCAAGAGCACTCTCTCTTACTTTTGCTCTCATAACCCAGTGGAACAGATAACCGACACGACTGGCGAGATATCAGACGCAGGTCGGACTTTTTACATGCCCATCCGACGCATGGATCATCTTTCATCAGACAATCAGGTGATTAGCCTGCATTGTCCTAACCAAACTTGGAAACAACTTTTTGTTGTTGTTCCATTGCGGAAATCGGTCCCACGACCTCCGAGTCAAGAGCCAAGCTTTAACCACTAGACCACGGATGCTGCATTTCCTATAAATTACTGGCGTGAAACTTTTTTTAACAAAAACCGCTGTATTGAAATCGCAATACATTATTACCTGGTAAGGAACCTCTGTGACGTCGGTGACGGCACCACCTACGATTCTTCCCAACTGTCCAGCTGCATTCTGGATCTCTTCAGCCTTTTTGAGTTCCAAAGCTTTTGGGATACCATGTTTCAAATGATAGTTGTAAGTGGAGAGGATCTCAATTGAATGTTCCTCACTTGAGGCCTAAACGGCCAAAGAGAGCACATAAATTCCAGCAAGCAGTTTCATGGTTCGCTAAGAGCTTCCTACACATTGTCGTAACATTCTGAACTTATATACAATAATGTTAATCTTATCATTGATTATTGCGGATCACACTGATCAACTTCGGTTTTAGTAGATAATTTTTGGGAAATCCGAATAGTAATTGTATTTAATCGCCAATTATTTATTTATATACCTATTTACTTATGCATTAAAATTATATGTCACTTGTTTTAGGTAAAACCTTGTCGTGTTACGTTTGTCGCTATATTATTTACAAAAGTCGGGTAAAAGCATTAAATGTCATTCCCTCATATACCTATTACCTTACATACCCAAAGTTGGTAAAATAATAGTATATCTTATCTTGTACTTTAAACGAGACAATCTTGTATATCATGTTATATAATCGTAATGTCGGCAACGGCCGAAAGTATTTATATGAAATTCAGTATGCAGGGAGTCTTGTCTTCAGAGAGAAAAATCGGTCTAGCTAGGTTTTATCCTTGTGAAGCTGCGCATTTTTATATTTTTTCTTTCGTCGTGGCACAATATATTAATAATTTAGAATCTATAATGTCAGTCGGATTGGCAGTTTAGTTAATTTTTGCGTTGTTCGGAAATTCGGGTTTGAATCCCTATATAATTTTTTTGTGATTCTTTTTATTTTTTTAAATCTACTAGACCTTCGAGCAAAGCTCGGTTACCCAAGTACTAATTATAATATTATACAAAATAGTGATTACGTAACTTATACAAAATTATTGCGTCATTAATACCTACATATAATAATAGAGAGATTAGAAAAAATGTTCTATCTTGTTAGTCCTGCTCAGCTACCTGTATATATTTGATTCACTTTGAATTCAAATTATGGGCCCGTTTGCTCATAAAAAGCAATCGTAAAGCAATTTTTTTATGAGCAAATGGGCACATACTCCGAAAGTAAAACTACCAATCGATGTTATAATATTTTGGCTTGTAGCAAAGTATGAAATTAATTTAGTTTTTGGAAGTACCCAAGTAAAATTACGTAAAGTTATGAACTATAAAATCATATATATATGTTGGATAACCTTATCGATATGTCATAAAAAAACGGGTTAATAATATATTAATTGTCTTAGTATACAGTTGTCTTTCAATATTTTGTCTTTCTGAATCCGTCTACTGATAAAAGTGTTTCGGTTGGAAACAAGTATTTTTAAGGTTTTCTTATTTTCCGAAGGCAGGTTAGGTTAGGTTAGGTTGGACATAGTTAAGGCGACTAGAATTTCCTTGGGCGAAGCCTATACCAATCTTGCGATTTTTAAGTTCTTGGTGGCGTTGAAAAGAGGCTTTTTGGAGCTTTCTTTTTATGGTTGAATTTCTTTCGTACGCCATCTGGTTGCGGAGAAGTTCAACTTTTGAATTTTATCAACTTGTGTAAATTCCTGTATATATTTTAACTTGTTGTTTTTGTTGTGTAGGTTACATTTAATGTTAGTTATTTACGTTAGGTTTAGTTTTATTAAATTTGAATAGTTTTTACTCCGGGTCCCACAAGACAGCCCTGTGGTACACCAGGTTCTAGGGAACTACCCTGTGGAGTACCACAGGGTAGAATTTTTATTTTATTCCTTTTTGCCTCCTGTTGGGCTTGTCGGGTCGAAGTACCAATTTAAAAGGCGGCTACGCTAACAAGATCCGTCGGGCCGCGGGTGTCGTGAGGATTGTCCTCGATGCCCTAGCCACTCGTACGGAGACCGAGGAGACTCGCCGCCTCAAAGCCGACAATGGACGGCTAAAGCGAGAGGTGGCAAATCTCTGGGAGGAGGTTCAGGCTTATCGAAGGGACTATCGGAAGAGGAAGCCAAGACGGCGGTGGCTGCTCAAAGGAAGAGCACGAGCCCAATGTCCAGCGAGCAGCTGGGCATTTTACAGTCATCCGGCCTTCTTTGGCGGCGGATAGGAGTAGGGTCGCTAACGAAACCCGGGCCGCAAATGCGACTAAGAATGTGCCAGTTGAGCGACCGAGCTCGCCGATCATGGCGCTTCCTCAAAAGGAGGTGCCAACGACGAAGAGGGCGCAAAAACAAACGGCGATGAAGGACTATCCTCCATTTCCCATTCGTCCTACGGCGCGGCCGGCCCCGGCCTCAAAGAAGAGCAACGGGAAGGGGCAGAAGGAGATACAATGGTCTAGTTTCGGCCCCTCCACCTCGAATGGAGACGGGAGGTCTTCGGTATCGCAGCGAGACTCGGCGGCCACAGAACCAGCTGCAGCTGTTGCTCCCAGAGACGGTTGGTCGACGATAGTAAGGAGGAAGGCGCCGAAGAAGAAGACGGCGCCACAAAAGAAGGATCCACCCCCGAAGAACAAAACGGCCAACGGTGCAAAACTGACGCTGCCCACTTCTTCGGCCGTCATAGTGAAGATGCGCCCGGAAGCTGCTCAAGCGGGGGTTACATATGGTGAGGCCCTCACCAAAGCCCAGCTCAAAATAGGTGATATCAGGGAGCTGGAAATAGGGACCCTGCGTATTAGAAGTTCGCCCACAGGGGGCCGTCTTATTGAGGTGCCGGGACGTACTAGTGGGGAGAAAGCAGACGTCTTGGCTAATAAGCTGACAGAGGCACTGGCTGATGTCGCGGAAGTGACCAGGCCTGCCAAGTCAACTGACTTCAGGCTGACGGGTTTGGAACCCACCGCGACACAGGATTGGGTGCGGTCGGCGGTAGCTGCGGAGGGCGGGTGTTCTCCTGGGCAAGTTCGGGTCGCGGAAATACACCGCAGCTCACGTGGGCTCAGCTTTGCCCGCATGTCGTGTAATGTGCCCGCACGGCGGCTAAAATGTTGCTGCAGCTGGGCTATTTGGTTGTGTATCGAGCTACGACCTCTTGATATGTAAGTCCTTCTTACGCTTGAGTGGTGATGATAATAATACAGCAGCAATTCTTATATTCTCCTTTATTGGTGCTTATCACAGTTACGTATTACAAATGAAATATGTCTACCACAAATACGTCTACAGTCTACACTGAGAATCACAGAACACTATTACTCCAACCGGAGAAGAATATCAACTCCCTACAACAAAAGCTTACTACTGCCATCTATTATCAGCCCCAGGCAATTATATCCGGATAAACAAAGCGCGGGTTTTTTGAATTTATGCGGTAAATTTAAATCTTAAAATTTTCATGGGATTTATATTTCATAAAGGCACTCATTTCAGTTGTTAGAAAAACTTAAAAGGTAAGTGGGTACTTGCAGTTTTGGCACAATTTACTTTTTTAGTATTCCTTACAACTGAAAATCCACATTTTAAATGAAAACAAATTAATAAAGAAATAATATTTATTGAAATTATTTAACATTTCCCATGAAGAAACAATAGTCTTACATTAAATTGCAACATAAATAATGATAAGTGAACTATAAAAATATTCAAACCTCAAAAATATTGTTATTCAATATTCACATAGGAGTACACTCCTCAGTGGAGACTGAAGACATATTATGTACATAATAATATATGAATCAGTGATAGCTGCAAGCAAATTAATACCCGTTGCCTTTATTCGTTTGTACAAAAATTGATTTTTCTTTGTCAGTCATTTTCACAAAGAAACACAGAGTCAATATCTCACTACACAACAACACCGAGTCAATATCTCACTACACAACAACACCGAGTCAATATCTCACTACACAGTTTTGAAATAGATGCAATTTGTATTATTCGAACGGAGGAACGGAAGCTCAACTCAACGTTTTATTCACAAAATACATCAAAAAACACCAAACAACACCTCGTTCGTTATGAGCAAAACAAAACGAAAACCATTTTGTTGTTTTGACCGGTGACGTACATTTTTTTTATAAATATGCGATCATGGTGATACCAGGTGAAGGAAATTGAGTAACCTACAATATTTGTTTTTTACAAATCTTATTTTCATTTGCAGTTTAAACGCAGAAATAAAAATAAAATCGTAAAATAATTATATTTATCCAAACTAAAATCCAACAATTTTTTTCGTCATTAACAAATAGGTACACATATAAATTTACAATTCGGTTACCCACAAAAATGGGTGTATTTTTCAATCGGTCGCACAACTCTGCCCCCGTAGGTATTTTTATCTGCCCTATAGAGTTGACCACCCCTGCTGAGAATCCTTTATACTTATCTAAAATAAACCTATCTAAATAGGCTTTACTTCATGACATCTGTCAATGTCAAAAATGAAATTGACACTTACTTTTGTCGTTATGCAACATCTCCCTTTTCGAGAAAAAAGCAAACTAATATTATATGTACATTACTAATAACAATACATTTCTTATCTACTCAAATTTCTCATGTATGTACAATTTAGGACGTCTCACACTTCTACCAGACCTGGTTACGTAACCGGTATTTTCTAGACTCTCCATAGGAACACAATAATTATCATCGATAATGCAATTTTGAACAGGACCGTTTCCGAGTTGTGCCGAACTCATGGGATCTATACTCTCCTGCATGGGAGGCATATTGTCAGTGCTGCCGTTGCCATAAAAAGAAGGTGGAGGATTTGTTTCTTTTAAATTCTTTTTTCTAGGTCTAATGTGTCCCCTATTCCTCCTATGTATAGGTAACACCATTTGGATCCACAACATAATAAGATCTACCACATCCTAATTTCTCTTTAATTATTCCCGGAGACCAAAAGGATTTAGGATTTTTTTTGATGTAAATGTCATCTCCAGGCTAAAACTCATAAAATGTATACTTCGCATTCCTGTCAAAATAAAAAGACATTTTCTCTCTGCTTTGTCTATGACATCTTTCAAACGTCGAAAATTTTACAAGTTTATGTTTAAGTTTGTGATGACTGGTGAAATTTTAACTACAATAAATCTAATTCAAATATTTACAGTAAACACACACAAACATTCAAGCATACAGTCACTCTCTCATACTAATACCAGTAAAAATATTTACAATTTATGCTTTGCAATGCTTTTCGTTTTCCATGTCGAGCAAAGAATGATTTGAGGTTTTTAACAACATTATCGACAGTGTAATTCTTATGCAAAGAAGCTAGCTCTATGTAATTGGAATAGTAATCTATGCAAACAAGGAAACTTTCTCCATCAAAATATATCTATACCTACCTTCTCCCACGGAAGATGAGATATCTCATGGCATTTCAACGGTTCATTGGGTGTATTTGGCCTGAACTTGGCACACACCGAACATTGATCAATTAAGTTTTTAATATCAGCGTTTATTGGCCAATTGGCCAATAAATTGTTTCTCTAGCGATGTTGAGTGTTTTATTAATACCTAAATGACCACAGTGTATTTTATCTAAAATCTGTCTTTGCAAGGACTTTGGAACAATAATCCTATTATTAACTTTAAATATTAAGTCGTTCATTATATGTATTTCATTTTGAATGTTCCACTATGGTTTCACCTGACAGCTTACTTCGTTTTCGTTTTTTGGCCAACCATTCTGAATATAAGACTTGAGCAGATTTAAAGATTCATCATTTTTACTTTCTAATAGTATATATTTTAAATATGGCTTACTCACTGAGAGATTAGAAAAGATTGAATTAACATGATACTGTAAGTCTTGTTCATACTGCGGTATATATGTATCACAAAGTGAGGCTCTTGACAAAGTATCTGCTATATATATATATTTACCAGGTACATAAACCACTTCTAGGTCGTAACCCTGCAACGATAACATCATTCTTTGTAGTCTAGCAGGTACTTCATGAAGAGGTTTTTTAAAAAGGTAAATTAAAGGGTTGTGATCAGTATGAACAGTTGTTTTACTGCCATAAATATATTGGTGAAATTTATTACATCCAAACTGTATGGTAAATAATTCCTTTTCAATCTGAGCATAGTTTTGTTGACAAGTTGTTAGTGTTCTTGAACTATATGCAATGGGTCGTTTGTTTTGCATCAAGACCGCTCCCAGTGCATTCTTTGATAAATCTACCGACAAAATCACAGGTAAGTTGCTATTATAATTAGTTAACACAGGTGCTTTAGATACGACTTCTTTTAACAAATCAAAGCACTTTTGACAATTTTCATCCCATAACCATAATATATCTTTTTTTAACAAATTTCTTAAGGTTTTCTCTGCTAGTATTCTATAAACGGTGCTAAAAAATTTATCATGCCTAGAAATCTCTGCAAATCTTTAATATTTTTAGGTATGGGCATATCTTTTAAAGCTTTAACTTTCTCTGGATCAATTTTTACACCTTCTTTACTAAAAATATAGCCCAAATATGCTATTTCTTCTAGAAGAAACTTGCACTTGGCTCTATTTAATTTTAAATTAACTTGCCTAGCCCTTTTCAAAAACATCTCTAACCTTTTATTGTGAATTTCAATTGTTTCACCGTACGAGTATATTAAAATATCATCACACCAAATTATTATACCTTCAATATCTCCGAAAAGATCTATCATGGTTTTATAGAAAATTTCTGTAGCCGTGTTTATTCCAAAAGGTAATCTTAAAAATTTGTATCTGCCAAAGGGAGTTTGAAATGTACACAGATCACTACTTTCTTTAGTTAATTTTATATTATAAAACCCAGAAAACGCATCAAAATGTGAAAAATAATAGGCTTTGGACAATTTAGACCTGACTTCATCTATATTTTTAATTGGATAATGACATCATCAATAAATTTTTATTTAAATTTCTGGGATCTAAGCAAATTCTCAATCCACCATTCTTTTTCATGGCTGTAACTGAACTACTCACACAGAGAGTAGGTTTGTTCACCTTCCGTATGACTCCGTATGACTATGATGAAGCTGTTTCTTTAACGGTTCAACCAACGCGAAAGGTACCTTTCTAGGGGGATTAACGCACGGAATAGCATCCTTCTTTAACACGATGCTGTGTTCGTATGGGAGACAGCCCAGACTCTGAAACACATCATTATATCTGGTCACAATTATTTTGTCACAAGTTTTTTGATACATATTATATACATTTTGCTCAACATTTTTGTTATTTTCATTTCTTAAAGAATAGTTTTTTGTTATTAAGTTTAGCTTAATACAAGTGGGTAAACTAATCACAGTTGGACAATTTAATTTTGTTACAACAAAAGTAATGTTTTCCGGTTTTGTTTTGTTTTCAACTAAACAACAAATGTTTGACACTGATGTTATCGGAATTCTGTGCCCACTATAGGCGAAGATATTATATTTTTTACACATTTCTTTACTCTGTTTGTCAAATTTAAGATTCAATTGTTTAAAGACTTGATAAGACATTACATTTATGTCTGCTCCAGTGTCAGTTAGGTTCTTTTCTGGTATGGGGGGGAACTGGCCCGACGACTTTTATGTAGCTTGTATATTGTGGCTTCTTCTTTTCCATCTGCTGCATTGATTGATTCTTCACTTTTCTGCGCCATCGTGAGTGTTCTACAGAGAAGTTTGGCTCTTTCTAGGGATAGATCTTGCCCTTGTAGGAGCTTTTGACGAAATTGCGAGAAGTTTGTGGCTATATTAGCAATGAGAATGTCCTTTACAAGGGAATCGCGTAGCGAACCAAACTCACAGGCATGACTTGCGTTTTCTAATTCCATTAGAAAATTTTTCAAGGATTCGTTCACACGTTGTTTCATCGTAAAGAATTTAGGCCGCGCCACCATCAAATTCTTTTTGGGTTCAAAATACTGTAGCAGTGTAATGTAGCAGTGCTTAGGTCTAAATTGAAGGAATTGTAGATATTTAGACCCTTTTCTCCCATGGAATGCAGCATGATTGCAATTTTTCTTTTGTCTTCAGTTTTCTCCATCCCCGACGCCAGTAGGGATATCTCGAAAGACTGCGTCCATTTCTTGAAATTTTCAGCATTATTGTTGATAATTTCTATAGAGGTTTCAAGCTTCTGCACTCCGTTTCCTGCCATTGTTAAGTTCCCGCACTTAGATTGTCTCGAAGCTTCCGGAGTTTTCGATGTAGCCTCTTTTGCGTTCTTGATTTTCGTTTTCTTGACAACTTTTTTTTACTTCTGATACCATGTATCGAGCTACGACCTCTTGATATGTAAGTCCTTCTTACGCTTGAGTGGTGATGATAATAATACAGCAGCAATTCTTATATTCTCCTTTATTGGTGCTTATTACAGATACGTATTACAAATGAGATATGTCTACCACAAATACGTCTACAGTCTACACTGAGAAACCTTTATACTTATCTAAAATAAACCTATCTAAATAGGTTTTACTTCATGACATCTGTCAATGTATTGACATTGGTGACATTGTTGACATTGTTGTTTTGACGTTAAATTCGGTAACTTTAGGCTGCGGCGCCTTCGCCGCGCGCGCTTCGATCGTTCTTCCATTTTCGACTGCTCGGGGGCGCCAGAGTCGCCCGGCTATGTGCCACGCAATGCGATTGGCCAGAATGTCAGCATTGTGTATCAATCGGAAGCGACAAATTGACGGGCGGTAAATTTAAACGTTACAATAATATTTAAATCGATAGAAACGGAACATTCCGCCCACCAAAATACCAATGGGGTTTTCCTAAATTAATGAAAAGAAACGATAGTTAAAGTATGAATTACTTACGATACTAAACTTAAAATTAATATTTCAAAAGTTAATTAATAACGGTTATTCTAATGGAAGAGGACATAATTTGACCAAAGGTTGTTTAAGTAAATGATCCTTAAACGTTTGTATAGTTGCCACTCGAACTACTCCATCCGGGCGAGGATGTAGGGAAACTACTCGTCCTAGCGGCCAGTGCAGAAGAGGTCGATTATTGTCCTTAATAAGCACGAAAGAATTTACGGTTAACGGTTTTGAATCCTTGGTCCATTGTGCCCGCTGAGTTAATGCATGTAAGTACTCGTGTTTCCAACGTTTCCAAAACTGCTGTTGAAATGACTGAATTAGTTGCCAACGGTTTAATCGACTTGTTTTAACGTCTTTGTAGTCGGGATCTGGAACCGCGGTCAAAGGTTCTAATGTTAGAAAATGACCAGGGGTCAAAACGTTCAAACGTTCGTTAGGGTCGGAGCTTAATGAACACAAAGGTCTTGAATTTAAAATCGATTCGATTTGTGTGAAGAGAGTGGCAAGTTCTTCAAACGTTAGTGTCTGATCGCCAAAAATACTGTATAAATGAGATTTTGCGGCTTTAATTTGGATTTCCCATGCTCCTCCAAAATGCGGAGCGGATGGGGGGTTAAATTTAAAAGAAATACGCTCTGCGTGCGAATGTGTTCCATACATCACGCTAGTTGTGCGCTAGCACCTACGAAATTGGTACCACAATCGGAGTGAATAACGTTACAACGGCCACGACGGGAAATAAATCGGCGCAATGCCGCGATGAAACCGTCTGTCGACAAAGTAGATACTACCTCCAGATGTACGGCCTTAGTACTTAAACACACAAACAAGCACAAATAGGCCTTATCTAGCTTAGCGCCCCTATGGGTACCTAACTTAATTCGAAAAGGCCCACCAAAATCGACGCCTACTTCTGAAAAAGGTTTTGCCTGATTAACGCGGAAGGCACGTAAGTCACTCATAAACGGTTGCAAAGGCTGCGGATTAAGACGGTAGCATCGTATGCATTTGGAAAGTTGGTTTCGTATGGTACGCTTAGCCGCAAATATCCAAAATTGTTGTAAAATTAGATAATGAGTAGTGTTTAGACCAGGATGAAAATTATTTCGATGAGTAGATTTGATTACAGCTGCCGTAAGGCAACAAGGCAGGATGTTTGTGCTCAAATTCTAAGCCCGAGCGAGCGAGACGTCCGCCCACCCTGAGTATACGTGGGTTGCTCCCGATGCAGAAGAGTATGATGCTTACGTTTACATTTTTTACACGAAAATATCGATGTGCACTGTCGCACCGAGTGAGACCACAGCCATAGGTCGTCCGTCGGTTTAGAAAGAAAAGATTGACAAGCCGTTATTTGATGCTCATCACCACAAAAGGAACATTTACGAACGAATTTTCGTGTTGGTAACACCTTAGTAGAATTCCTGTTTTGTACTTTACCACTGTTCTCACTACTACCAACCAAGGAGGCGACGAGTGCATGTGCGACGTTATGTCGCTTCGATTTGAATGAGGTTGCCGAAACCTCCTTAAAGGTTGCCGTAATTCTGTTGGTGACCGCGGTAAAATGTGTATCTCGCATCAGCGCTTCGCATTTTGAATGTAAGAATTCCCTAATTTGTTTATATTGTGGTAGCTCCACGTCGCTATGTCTTTCTTCAAATTCGCGCCTTAATTTAGTATCGAGTTTCGCCAAAATATTATAACAAAGTACGAAGTCCCAATGCTCGGTAGGTAATTTTAAATGTTTTAATATAATTAAGTTTTCGTCGATCGCGTCCAGCGAATTTCGAAAATCTTGAGCGTTAATAGTTTTTAAAATTAATATCCAAAATGTCACGCCAACACGTAAAAGCTGATTCGCGTTTATCTTCATATCGAGATTTAAGAGGGTCGTATGCGCTTACATAATGCTCCCCAGCAACAGGGAATGTTCTAATTACCGATAGGGCGTCACCACACAAAACGGACACTAAATAATGAAATTTCTCAATGTTTGTTAGACAAGTAGACTCGTGGATTAACTCGTTATAAGTAGCAATAAATTCGGGCCACGCTTTGATAGCACTCGAAAATGTCGGTAGGGAAATTTTTGGTAAACGTAAGTTGTTGCCGGACGGACGTACAACTGATTCGCTCTGCGAGCTAACTGCTTGATAAGACGAACACGGTTCGAAAACACGCTGTAGCGCAACTACTTGAAAATACGCGTCATCGAACAATTCCTGAATCTCGCTATCCTTATCGTCGGTATCGTCATTTAAAAGATCCAAAATAATAAAATGCGCCTCTTGAAAGTCATTAGCAATATTTTTTATTTCTTGACAATATGAAAGAAATAACTCCAGTTTAGTTTCATCGGCTTGAGCCAAATTCCCCACTTCTAGGGCCTTTGATATACGATTATGCGCTATAGTTCGTTTACGTCGCAAACTAGGCAAGTTATTAACAGTATAAGACGCTTCGATACATTTTTTGACAGTAGGTTTAGATTTACACCTCGTTAGGTAGGACATGATTACATAACTAAACACTATTTACGACTATGCAATAAATAAACACAAACAACAAATAAGATTTGCCGATATTTAAAAACAGTTTTAAATGTATCTAAACAACAAAATATGCACGTTCGATTGATGTCCCTTGATATAAAACTGCAACTATGGAATAGACACTGCACTACAATGTAATTATTTATTCAAATCCGATGCAACAAAGTTTTACAAAATGAATATATAATATAGCACAGATCAGCTACCATCTGCAGCATGAATGAGCATGGCCCATGCACTGCTTCAAGTGCCAGGGCCTGGGGTACACCGCTTCTCTGTGCCACTCTGATAAGGACCGTCGCGGCTTATGTTTTCGTTGCGGGCAGCCAGGCCACAAGGCGTCTGGCTGCACTGTTGAGCTACGCTGTGCCGTGTGCACCGAAGCTGTCCCTGCTCAATAGAGGGACAGTCCCGACGTGCGTGTGACGAACGGGCTCGTCAGTGGTGGACCTTATGTTCGCCACTCCTGTCATCGCACGCCGGGTGGAAGGGTGGAGGTTGGAGATGGAGGTGGAGACACTCTCGGACCATCGTTACATAAGGTTCGAGGTGTCTCCATCCTCCGCATCGAGTTCGGGGTCGCAGTCGAGGGGGCGTAGCGTGTTCCCGCGTTGGGCACTTTCAAAGCTCAATCGGGAACTGGCGGAGGAGGCGGCCATCGTCGGCCGCTGGAGTCTCCCGTCCTGCGAGGGAATGGGGGTGGAGGAAATGGCTGGCTGTTTCGGCAACGTGCTCACTAGCGTTTGCCGAGCGACCATGCCGAGAATTTGGGGTCCTCCCCCACCTCGGCGGGCGGTGTATTGGTAGTCGGCGGAGATAGCCGACCTTCGCATCGCCTACGACGCGGCGCGACGCGCCTACGTTCACAGCAGGCGATGCCCAGGACGACGAGCGGGGTGGTCGGCGGTACAGGGTCTACATGGCTAAACGAGAGATCCTGCAGATGGCCATCAGCAACGATCCCTGGGGCCGACCGTACAAAAGGGTGCGAGACAAACTTCGCGCCCAGTCGGCCCCCTTGACGGAAACGCTCCAGCCAGAGCTGCTGGGGAACATCGTCCGGGAGTTGTTCCCGGACCCCCCGGGTCAGGCAAGCCTACCGGGCTTGCCCTGCCCCAGCCCTTGCCTGATAGCCCGACGGACGCCGAACTTGAGGGTGGAACTGATAACACAAAATCACAGCCTCAGCCAGATAATTTAAAAAATGCAGTAAGAGAAAATAGCACGAAAAAAAACTTATATTTATTTGGAGGAAGTCAATGTACTGGCCTAGCCAGTATACTTAGAAAAACCAGGAGTAATAGCAAATATGAAAAGTTTGAAGTAGTATCATTCATCAAATCAGGAGCATCTACTAAAGAAATTTTGAAGACTCCATATTTATATAACTTTGATACGGAAGATAAGTTAATTTTAAGTATAGGGCAAAATGATACAAATCCCATGAAAATTATAACTGACTTGTGTGGTTTCCTCAAAGCTTCTAAAATAACTTGTCCCATATTATTTCTCAGTATTTTAGAAAATAAGTATCTTAATGAGTGGAAACTAAATAATTTAATTAAGATGACCTGTAAAAATTATTCAAACTGCTACTTTGTTAACCTCAATGATATTCATATTTTAGATAAGATTAATATTTGTAATAGAATTAACTTTCACATTGATCAGGTGTATTATGAAAATAATTTTTTAAAATTTTACTCTAAAAATAAATACACAAAAAAAGTAACACAAACTGCTATTACAAAACAACTAGGAATTAATAACACAAGAAATAATTTTACTCAAAAACAAAAACAATACTTACAATATAACAATATTAAGAATAAAAAAATATCACAGAACTACAACAAAAAATCAATTACGAATACTGAAACTAATAACACAACTCATAACAGTAACAATAAAATACAAAAATACATAACTGACTATTTTAAACCACAACATCCATTTCGTAACAAAACACAAACAAATTAAAATTTTACATCAAAACATTGCTAGCTTCCATACAAGAAGATGTCAACTAGAAATTGCGCTAGCAGAACTAAAATCATACAATAGGAAACCAGATATCATATGCCTAACCGAAACCTTTGTCGAAAAGGGGACTGAAAAAAATATAGCTCTAAATAACTATAATCTAGCATCATTTTACAGCAGGTCTAATAAACAAAAACGAGGTGGAGTATGCATACTTATAAAAAATAATACCTATTCCTATAATAATATTGACTATTATTCCTCAATTGATAACAATTTTGAATGCTGTGGCATAGAAATTCGTGATATAAATATGGTTATTATTTGCTTATATAGAACACCAAATTCTGCAATTAGTATATTTATCCAAAAGCTAGACTCACTTTTGTATAATATAACCAAAAATTCAAAAAAAAATATTAATATAGTTATTGCAGGAGACCTTAATATTAACTTACTTAAAATAAACAATGACTCAAATGCATTGCGTGATATCTCTAGTAACTATAATTTAACAATCCATTTTAATAAACCAACGAGACAATCCACATGCATAGATAATATTTTAAGTAACTTAACACAAGTCTATAGCGAACTACTTCACATGTGTCTGTCGGATCATAACACAACACAATTTATTTCAGCAACAATAGAAACATCTAATAACCTCACCATACATAAATATTACTATGTCTATAAGAGAGAGTATAAAAAAGACAACATAAAAATATTTAAAAACCATTTATCAAACATTTGCATTGATACATATTTAGACAACTCAAAAACTTTTAACGAAGCATTTAATAACTTTGTAAGCTAGGAACTTACACATACGACTTTGAGCTGAGGGAAGTAGGTATATAGGTTAATGTGAGGGCTGGAGAAATCTGGGACTGACCTTATTGTTGAGCTGGTGGTTCTGTATCTGGGCGGAGGTTTCTTCTCACTACACTACACAGCTGTTGAGCGGATTATCGATAGATTTATCGCGGTTCGCCGGCGAATTTGGTATTATATTAACGAGCACAAATAAATATGCGCACACGCGTTCGCGTTCACTAGGTTTCGGGATGAGCTGAAAATGCATCCGGCGCGGAAGGGGATCTAAATGCAAGTGTTCGTCACTCTCTGACAGCGCCCCTTTCGGTCGGCGATACATCACGTAGTGATGTCCTTTGTGTTTATTCTAAACGTCGCGCTAGTGTTGGCGCGAACATCCTGGGGGGCCCGCACAGGCGGCGAGCTGAGCCCCATCCTGAGCAGAATCCAGTGGGAGCCGGGCAATCTTGCCGACAGGCCTCCACAGCTGGCCTTGAGTCGTGTCCAAGTCCACAACTCTGATGACTCCATCCTTCCCAGGTAGCAGACGTGAGATTCTTCCCATCTTCCATTGTAGAGGAGGCAAATTGTCCTCCTTGAGCAGAACCAGTTCTCCAATTTTGGGTGGAGAGGAAGAGGAAAGCCATTTGGAGCGGATTTGAAGGGTATGGAGGTAGGACTTGGTCCAAAGGTTCCAAAAGCGCTGAGAGAGTGATTGAATGAGCTGAAAGCGTTTGAGCGGAGATATTACTCTTTCATCTAGAGTCAGCTCGGGGAGAGCTGTGAGCGGACGGCCAATGAGAAAGTGGCCAGCAGTAAGGGGCTGATAGTCCGTGGGATCGGACGAAAGTGGACTGATGGGCCGAGAGTTTAACACAGCTTCGATTCTAGTGAGCAGAGTTAAGAATTCCTCGAAAGTGAGGTGTTGCTCACCGATAACACGGTATAGAAGTTGCTTTGTGGATTTAACATTAATCTCATGGATACCTCCCATCCATGGGGCTTTAGGCGGATTGAGTAACCAAGTTATATTTTGAGTTGAGAGTTTATGAGAAATGGCGTCGTTATTGTCATTGAGAAATTGTTGTACCTCTAGTAGATGATTCCTAGCTCCTACATAATTTGTGCCACAATCCGAACGTATCAATACCGGAAGTCCGCGACGTGAGCAGAACCTTTGTAATGTTGCAATAAACGCTTCGGCAGTGAGCGATGAGACTGGTTCTAAGTGAACCGCCTTTGTAGTGAGGCAAACAAATATGCAAAAATATCCCTTAATTAACTTAGCATTACGTAATTGACTTGATTTGAGCAGAAACGGTCCGGCGAAATCTGTTGATACGTGACTAAATACGGGCTGAGGTATGACTCTATCAGCTGGCAGGTCAGCCATGATAGGTACTTCGGGCTGAGCGCGGCAACGGAAACATCTTATGCATTTAAACGTTCTGTGCCTTATAATGCGGCGGGCAGATAATATCCAAAATTGCTGACGTAAAATAGCATGTAGCGTGTCCGTGCCAGGGTGGCAGTTTATGCGATGATAGTGATCTATTATGAGGTCTACGAGCGGACTAGAACTAGGCAAAATGAATGGGTGTTGAGCATCGTATGTGAGTTCCGAACGAGTGAGTCTACCTCCTACTCTGAGGAGACCGTCCTGCGTAAAAGGCGACAGACGTTGTAGTCGTACTGTGCAGATTCTATCGGTTTGCAGGCGGTGAATATCTTCTGCGAATGCATTCTGCTGTACAGAGCGGATCCAGAAGAGTAATGCTTCTCTACGTTCACTTACAGTTAGAGGGCCTAGTTGTCGCGAGTTTGAATTTAGTTTACAGTTACGAATGAATCGCCTCATGTAGGCAGTGACACCAGTTAGTTTTTCTAAAGAACTGAAGCGAGTGAGCAGATCACTATCGACACCGGGTATCGAGAAATTGCATGGTACGTATTTTGGTTTGAGCCCTGGCAAGTCTTGTCGAGTATGAGCTGAAGGCATCTTGGGCCAGGTATCCTCTGGCAATTTGAGCCAAGGAGGAGACCACCATAAATCATGAGCGGAGAGAGCTTGAGCTGATAATCCTCTGCTTGCACAGTCAGCAGGATTTAATTGGGAAGGTACATGACGCCACTTAAGTGTGAGTGAATTTGAGTTAATTTTTGTTACTCTATTTGATTCAAATGTTTGTAAACGATGGGGCGGAATTTTTATCCATGCAAGCACTATGGTACTATCTGACCAACAAACGTGATGTGTAATTGTGAGATAAGCAGACAATTGTTGGGAGACACGCAACATGAGCTGAGATAATAGAGTTGCAGCAGACAACTCTAATTTGGGGATTGTGAGTTTATTTTTAATCGGTGCGACTTTAGATTTAGCAATTATGAGGTGAACGTTAACGGATCCGTTGTGAGCTGATTCTTGTAAATATATCACTGCAGCAAAACCGCTTTCCGAAGCATCTGCGAATCCGTGAAGTGAGTATGTTGATTTGAATTTGTGTGGAGCGATATGTCTGGGAAAATGTATATCTGAGATGTGCGGAAGATCATGATAGGTGCGCTGCCAATCATCTGTAATATTATTTGGAGTGGGATCGTCCCAGTCCAATTTAGTTAACCATAACCTTTGAAGAAGTATTTTTGCGCGGAATATGACGGGTGTAACCCAACCGTTTGGGTCATTGAGAGAAGCTACTGTGCTAAGAATTGAACGTTTTGTAATGTGGGTAACTGGTGGTAATGAGATGTGATATGTAAATTCATCAGACCGGGGAATCCATCTAATACCCAAAACCTTAATTGATGGAGACTCTGCGCTGATGTCAAAGTCTTTAGGCATTTCGCATTGATCGTCTGGAAATCTTTGCAAGAGCTGAGGTGTGTTTGATGTCCATTTACTAAGTTTAAATCCACCGAGTGATAACAAATCAATGAGCTGAGTTTGGAGTGCTGATGCTTCTTCTATGGTGTCATGGCCGCAAAGTACATCATCCACGAAAACAAATTTACGCAAAATTTCGGCAGCCTGAGGATAGCGATGACCTTCATCTTCAGCTAATTGTAATAATGTGCGGATAGCATGATATGGACTTGAGCGCAATCCGTATGTAACAGTGTTGAGTGCATATGTGAGCAGAGGTCGATCTGGAGACGATCGCCAGAGTATGAGCTGATAGTGTCTTTGGTCTGGTCTTAAGAGAATATTTCTAAACATCATTTTTATGTCAGTGCTGAATACTATACGATGTGCGCGGAATGATATAATAATATCTACAATGTCTCGTTGAAGTGCTGGACCTGTGTGCAGGCAATCGTTTAAACTGACTCCATTGGATGACTTACAACTGCCATCAAATACTGTGCGGAGTTTGTCAGTACCTGATTTGAACACGCCATGATGAGGAATATAATAATGAGGTTTATGAGTAAATGTAGACGGATGACACGGTGTCATGTGTCCTAAGTTTATGTATTCGTTCATGTATTCTACATATTTTTGTCGCAGTGTGTGATCGGATTGCAACCGTTTTTCTAGATTGAGAAATCTACGTAGAGCAATACCATGAGTACTACCTAATACGGGTGCATCTGATAAGAAGGGAAGAGTCACCATGTAACGGCCTGAATCGTCACGAATGGTGGTTGAGCTGAATATGTGTTCACATTGCTCGTGTAGCGGGTTTGAATGAGCAGAACGAGGCTGGGGTTCTTCCGACTCCCAGAATCTTTCCAGGCTTTTGCAAATATCATGAGTAGAATGAGCAGAATGTGTAGAGTGAGCCGACTGAGTATAATGAGTATGAGTAACATGAGCAGAGCCAACTTGAGCTACAGGTGAATCGCATGAGTGCTCAACGAGTCCTATGAGTGCAAAATCAAAAATCGTGCCGAAGGCTATGGGCTTCCCCGGGCCCAAAGCAATCTTAGTACCATCCAAAACGTGACCCAAAACGTCTGAGCCTAAAATGAGATCAATGGGCGCAGGAGTATGATAAGCTTGATCCGCCAATGGAATGAGCTGATGAGCTGAGTCTTGTACAACATCTGGTATTTTTTGCAAAGGTAAATAACCTGTAACGTCTTTGAGAATATGAGCGGTAGTAGTAATAGATGGCGTGTCACGGTGTGTGGGCCTAAATGTTATTGTGACCCAACCTTTAGAATTTTGTATGTGCTGATCACCTACACCTGTAATTTTTAATGAACATTGTTTTGGTTGCAAATTAAGATTTCTAGTCATGCGCTGAGTTATGAGCGTTATCATGCTACCACAGTCCAATAAAGCCCGAGCTTTGTGATATTCTCCGCATTTATCAGATATATTTAAAACGACTGTGGGAAGTAACACTGGAGTTTTTAATGGGTTTTCTATGTGCTGAGTTGAATTTACTTGGGCTGATTCTACAGAATATTGGGCTGAAGTAGATTTAGATATTTTATGAGCTGAATGTGATGCAGGTGTACTATGAGCTGAATGACATTTTAAATTATTGGGTTGATCTTCTAATTCTATGTGCTCCGTGATTGTAGGTAGTCATTGTTTTTTGTTTTGAGATTGATGAGTTGTAGACGGTGCATGATCAGACGATTGGTTGGGGTCTGATGATGATGATTGATGTGCACGCGTATGTTGTGTGTAGGCCGTGTAGGTATGTGGCTTGTCTTGAGCACGCCGGCAGGGCTGTGCACGTAAATGAGGAGGAAGCAAATGCGCTTACGACACCGGAGAATTTGGAGTTCCGTGACGATGAAGCGAGGTGTGGTGATTTGCACTTCCACACTCTTTGCATGAGTTTGTCGAACGACATTCATTTTTAAAATGCGGACCTAGACATTTACGACATCTGTCGTTGGCTTCTATGAAACCCCAACGACCTTGAGTGGGCTGATGATTATATTTCGGACACGCGATAAGTTTGTGTTCTGTATTCCTACAATAGGGGCAGTAGAATCGCTTGTGTTTATCTGTATTCCGGGCTGAGTACTCGCGCCGCTCTGTTCGGGGGGAGGGGGGCCAGTAGCGTTGAGGGTAATGAGGAACTGGGCTGACGTGATAGCTACTTAAAGTGTGAGCCGATGGCTAGCGCTGAGTATTACGAGGATACGCGGGACTAATTGGTCTAAAGCGTGGACTGCGCGGAGAGTTTGCGGGGGGTGTGTGTTGACGAGAGGGCCCAGTTTGTGGTGAGTAGGTAACACCGCGCGTTGCATTAGAATATTCGGTTTCGATACAGCGCGCGTGCTCCTCTAAAAAAGAAATCAAATCACCTAAGGTGGGCAGAGTGTCCGAGATGCCGTATCTTCTTTCGAACAGGGTGCGGAGCTCGCCTCGTAATTTTCTAACTACAATAGACACAAATACGTAATTACTATCCATAGGTAAACGCAGATTATTTAATGCGCTTTGTGCGGAAATGAGCGGAGTTAAAAACGTCGCGCGTATGCTTGATCGAATATGAATATTAGGTAGGCCGAGTATTATATCAACAAACCCATCTATCAGAACACGGCGGTTTTCATACCTACGTGTGAGTATATCGAGCGCGACGCTATAATTATCATTTGTGATTTTTAAATGCGCAATCATGCTGAGCGCCTCCCCCGATAGGCAAGACAAAAGATAGTGCAGCTTAACTGCATCTGTAAGTGACGTCATGTCGTCTGTAAGACTCCTAAAAATCGTAATAAACGATGGCCAGTCCTCAACGCGTGAGCTGAATTTTGGCAGTTCAATTTTGGGCAGAACGGCAGAAGTGAGCTGACTTGACTCTGAAGTGGAACTTATATTTTCCGCTGCAGTTAATATATCATAATATTCGGATAGCGCGTTCTCGTAACCGGCTGTATAAAACTTTTCAATTTCTTCTGTAACACTGCCGTCGTCTAAAATTTCGCAGTATAAATTTTCTAATTTTTGTTTCAAGTTTTGTAGGTCTTTATAACGCGCATTAAACTCTGTTTTGTTAGACTTTGAGTCACCTTTGTGTAATGCCAATGCGATCTCTCTGAGCCGACTAATAGATTTTATAGTTTGCCTAAATATGGCCGCTTGCGATTTTGTAGGCATGTTTAAAAATATATGCGTGTAACTAAGTTAAATATTTAAAAGTAATGAGCGGAAAATACGCGCGCAATTAATTAAAACGCAGAAAATAGATTTTAATAATGTGCCGACAATGTATACAATTTTATCATAAAATGTGTACGAGTTAATTAACAAATGAGCTGACCGATCGCCTGATGCTAATATAGTATTAGTGTATGTTTGATGAGCGGAGATTAATGCGTTAGAAGTCGTCTGTAATATTATATTAATGTCCTGAAGTTTGAATATAAAAAAATCTTAGCGGGCGCGTTAGAAACAAAATAACGTAATGAAAACAATGTAAGTAGGTATGAGCAGGTTCAATCTCAATAGTGTGCCGACTTATTCAAAACAGCTGTAACGTAACACCTATAATATATTTGTATAAACACAGAACGTCGATAAGAATTCTTATTTAAAACAGCTGTAACGTAATACCTAATAGTATTTTTGTATAGACACAGAACGTAGATAAGATATGAATTCAATGTGAAGGTCACTATTTATTCTATGAAGAATACCTAATTGAGAATGAATGTAACAGCTGTTGTTCGCACGGGCGCCGTGTAGGTACCTATTACATACAGAATGCACATTAATCAAGTTTTCTGTATCGAAGCGAGCCGACGATGTTAGTATGGGCACTTGAGATGTTATGCAACCCGTAACTATTAAAATAATGCTAAGTTAATTAATATTGTGTTTTAAAATTTGAGAATATGAAGATATAAACGTTATATATAGATAAAATAATTCAAACTTAGTAATGCAACGACGATTTACAATTCTGTTATGAGCCGAACGTAATTCACAATACGCACTAGTTATTACTTATTTTATATGCGAATCAAACATTAAAATATTTTGTATGTAATTAAGAGCTGAGAAAATTATATGAGATATTATTGGCACAAATTATGTATTAGGTACGTTAGGGAAGTTCTGGAATGTTCGAGTTCTTTGTTCGACAATAAGCCGACAACCTACCCACTATTTTTTTTTTTTTTTTTTGGGTTTTTCCTATGAATTTATGGGCCGAAATATGCACAAAATAATTTAAATAATTAACATATAGGTTAATATCAAAGTACAGAATAGGGGTTTAATGTTAAATGTGCCGAATTGATAATGGGAATGGACTGTAACTTGGTTTTAAAATGGCGGGGCGGCCTGGCCAGAATTAATTGGACAAAATATAAATAATCGAGCTGATTTTATGTGCAGATTTGGGCGGAGTGGAACTGTAGGTGCTGGTTCTAATGAGGCCCAACGCCGGTAATAGGGAGAAGGGCTTCACGAAAGCTCGATGGACCAAGAAATGTGTAAGCTAGGAACTTACACATACGACTTTGAGCTGAGGGAAGTAGGTATATAGGTTAATGTGAGGGCTGGAGAAATCTGGGACTGACCTTATTGTTGAGCTGGTGGTTCTGTATCTGGGCGGAGGTTTCTTCTCACTACACTACACAGCTGTTGAGCGGATTATCGATAGATTTATCGCGGTTCGCCGGCGAATTTGGTATTATATTAACGAGCACAAATAAATATGCGCACACGCGTTCGCGTTCACTAGGTTTCGGGATGAGCTGAAAATGCATCCGGCGCGGAAGGGGATCTAAATGCAAGTGTTCGTCACTCTCTGACAGCGCCCCTTTCGGTCGGCGATACATAACGTAGTGATGTCCTTTGTGTTTATTCTAAACGTCGCGCTAGTGTTGGCGCGAACAAACTTTTATGACTTATTTACTATGCTATATAAACTTTGCTTTCCTATAATCCGCTTTAAAGTAACAAATAAACACATATTACCTCACTGGATAACTAAGGGCTTAAGAATAAGTTGTAAAACAAAACGAAATTTACAATATAATTATTATAGAAAAAAAGACAGTTCCACGAAAAATAAATACAAGCAATATAGTAAATTACTTAGGAAGTGCTTTAGACTTGCAGAAATAAATTCACATAGTAAATACGTCGCAAGTGCAAAAAATAAATGTAAAGCGTCATGGGATATTGTTAAACAATGCTCAAGCAAAGCTAACAACAACAAATTTATTACAGATATTAAAATTATTAATAATAAAAAACTTACCACACCCACAGATATAGCAAACACATTTAATGAATATTTTATAAAAACTACAAACATAAATATAGCTTCAAATTCTTATTTTACAAGTAATATTCATGACAATCCTATGAGCATCTTTTTAAAACCTTGCACCTGTGACGAAACAATAAACATTATTAATTCCTTAAAAAACACGAATACAGTTGGTTATGATGAAATATCCACAAAGGTAATCAAAGAATGTAAATATATAATTGCCCCCGTCTTAACTGAGCTGATAAACAAGTCTTTCGTAGAAGGTTGTTTTCCGGACAAGTTAAAAGTCTCAATAATAAAACCAATATTCAAAAAAGGTGACAGAAAGCAATTAAGTAATTATAGGCCAATTGCGCTAGTTCCAATACTATCAAAAATATTTGAAAAAGCAATGCATAAAAGACTAACTTCATTCATTAATAAATTTAATATTTTGAAACATGAAAAATTTGGCTTTCAAAAGAACAAATCAACTCAACAAGCATGTTTCAACGTTACTAACCAAATTATAAACTGCATTGATGAAAAGAACCACTGTATAACTGTTTTCATTGACATGACTAAAGCTTTTGATTTTGTTTCACATAAATTACTACTAAAGAAATTAAGCAAAATGGGAATAAGGGGACCAGCGTTAAATTTTATTAAGACCTTCCTTGAAAATAGAACCCAATACACAATAATAGAAAACATTAACAGAGATAATGAATTAGTCAATACTAAATCTGCAGTCTTACTTAATGAATATGGAGTTCCACGAGGCTCTGTATTAGGTCCTCAGCTATTCTTGTTTTACATTAATGACATTCCCATTGAAATTAATAATCCAATAATCATGAATAATTATAAATTTACATTATTTGCAGATGACATATCTATAATATTTACATATTTAAATAAATTGGACGTGAATAAAATCGAAAATGACATAAACTTGACACTTAGATATTTAATTGAATGGCTGACATCTAATAACCTTAAAATTAATGTTAATAAAACTAGGTATATACAATTTACAACTTACAATAAAAAACCCATTGTCTTAAAATTAACACGTGATAATGAAAAAATAGAAGAAGTTGAGGAAAACTTGTTTTTAGGCGTACAAATTGACAAACACTGTAACTGGCATGCACACATAGATAAAGTTTGTTCAAAACTGAACAAATTTGTTTTTGTCTTGCGCAGGTTAGCGTGGACAGTTAATATCCAAACCTCAATTACAGCCTATCACGGCTACGTGTCCTCAGTCCTACGATATGGTCTAGTTGTCTGGGGAAACTCTACGCACATAGACAAAGCATTCATTGTGCAAAAGAAATGTATTCGTGCTATAGCTAAGATTCCACCGTATGAGTCATGTAAGCCTTTCTTTAAAAAATTTAACATCCTGACTCTGCCTAGCATGTACATTTTAGAAATATTTAAATTCGTTATACACAACAAGCACATTTTTACACAATTGATTGACACGAACCCAACTAAATATTTTAGAAATTCAAATAGATTAATCATAAATAAGAAACCAAAAACAACTCTTTTTTTAAGTAATGCATATACAATGTGTGTAAAGATTTACAATAAAATACCAGATCACATAAAACACTTGTCTAAAAAACACTCTATTAAAGAACTAAAAAAAATACTAATAAACAAATCTTATTATGATGTAAAGGAATTCCTAAACAGTTGACATAAATTATTTTATTTTATGATAATAGTTTTAAAATTAATTGACATTTTCTACTTTATCTAATTTCTTGACATAAATATAATATATATTTCTCATTATCTTCATGACATGATTAATTATTATTGTGAATGACCTATGCTTAAAATTGATTTGAATATTGTTAGCGTAAAATATATTTTGTATGATTATAATTATTATATATTCTTATGACATGTTTAATTATTACTATTATTAATGACTTATATTGTATAAAATTGATTTGAATATTGTTAGCGTAAAATATGTTTTGTATGATTATAATTTAAATCTATATTTGCATGCTATTTTATACATAGCTAAAAGTGTTAGTTCTTAAGAAAATGATCATTACCACCTACTGTATTCACCACTTTTATAGCAAATAAACGAATTGAATTGAATTGAGGGTGTTCCGCCACCTATCACCGACGCAGAAATCGAGGCGGTTCTGTCTCGCCTCCGTAGCAAGAAGAGGGCGACCGGTCCGGACCGGGTGCACGGGAGAGTTCTATCGATAGCTCTCATGCATCTCGAAGACAGCCTTGGAGAACTGTTTAACCGCTGTCTTCAATGCGGTCAGTTCCCGAAGGCATGGAAGGAGGGTCGGCTCGTCCTACTACCAAAGTGCGGGCGGCCACCGGACTGTGCGTCGGCGGTGCGGCCGATCGTACTGCTGGATGAGACGGGCAAGGCGTTTGACCGTGTCTTAGCCTCCCATCTTGTTCAGCATTTGGAAGAAGGCCCGGGGCCCAGACTATCAGATACACAGTTTGGGTTTCGGGCCGGTCGGTCGACCCTCGACGCGATAGAGCGCCTCAAGTCGGTGACAGGAGAGGCGGAACGCGGGAGGAAGGTGGCGGTGGCGGTGTCGTTGGACAACGCCAACGCCTTCAACAGCCTTCTCCACAGTGTAATACGGGAGGCACTGAATTTCTTCGACGTGCCTCCGTATCTCGGAGGGCTATTGAACGCGTATCTCTCCGATTGGGATGTCGTGTACGAGGACCGGTCGGGGTCCGTAGAGAGGCGGAGAGTCGAGTGTGGCAGGGTTCAGTTCTGTGCCCGAACCTTTGGGACGTCGGCTACGACTGGGTCCTGCGGAGCTGCCTTCTCCCCGGGATGACCCCTATGTCACATCCCGGGGCGAAGGAGGAGGACGCTGCGCGGCTGGCTGAAGTGGGAGTATCCCTTGTAGTCTGCCGCATAGAGCGGTTGGGGCTTCGGGTACGCTTAAACAAGACCGAAGCCCTGCTCTTCCGCGGACCCGGGAGGAAAGGGAGCACGACTTATCGGAGAGACGGAGGTCAGGGTGAGTCCAACCCTTAAGTGTTTCGGACTCACCCTGGACGGGAGGTGGACCTTCGGACCCCATTTTCAACAACTGGGGCTGAAGGTCGTGAGGGCGGCGTCAGCGCTAGGCCGACTCTTGCCTAATAAAGGAGGGCCCAGCGAAGCATGCAGGCGGCTATACTCCGGAGTGTGTCGGAGTATAGCCTTGTACGGAGCCCCCATTTGGGCGGATTCCCTCACCGCTCGCAACAAGGCCCAGTTGCGGAAGGCGCAGCGGGCCATAGCGGTGAGGGTTATCAGGGTAAGAGGTAGACCGTACAGTCTCCTGGTTGGCAGCCATTGCTCTGGCTGGAGATTCGCCGTGGGAGCTCCAGGCGTCGGTACTCGCCGAGGTGCACCTCCTTGCGTCAGAGAGGGGGGCACATAATAGCGAGTCTCCAAACTGGGAGGAGCTCTTGCGAGTGCGGAAGCTGGGGCAACAGTGGTTGCTACGAGGGTGGGGTGAGGTCCTGGAGCAGTGGCCGTACGGCCAACATACGGCCGCGGCACTGCGTCCGGTCCGCTTGCGGCGCGTCCACGCAAGCAAGGAAACCCCTCACCTTCCGCCTTGCACAGGTGCTCACCGGGCACGGATGCTTCGGTGCGTACCTTTGTAAGGTAGCCAGGAGGGAGCCTACGCCAGCCTGCCACGAATGTGGCGCTGCGGAGGACACGACCCAGCACACCCTAGAGGTGTGCGACCGATGGGCCGTGCAGCGCCACGATCTCGTGGCGGTGATTGGACGGGACTTCTCGCTCTCGAGCGTGGTTCGCTGCAAGCTCGAGAGCGATGAGGCCTGGTAGGCGGCGGTCTCTTTCTGCGAATCGGTGATTTGGCAGAAAGAGGCCGCGGAGCGGGACAGTGAGATTGATCCATCCTCTGCTCCGCTCCGCCGGCGTAGGACAGGAGTGCGGAGGCGTCACTTTGCGAACCTCCACGTTCCTGTCTAACGAGGCTCCGGGAGAGGTTG
This sequence comes from Phengaris alcon alcon, assembly GCA_037179445.1. Classification (NCBI taxonomy): domain Eukaryota; kingdom Metazoa; phylum Arthropoda; class Insecta; order Lepidoptera; family Lycaenidae; genus Phengaris; species Phengaris alcon. The sequence goes on along the minus strand of JAYRCH010000646.1, from coordinate 323,196 downwards.
GAAATCTCCCCGGCTTAGCTAGTCGCGGCGTCGAGGGGGACGCTCCAGTTTGCCGGAGTGGCCCCTAATTGTGATGGAAATCCGGTCCCTTTGAGAGGGAGACCGGCCGGTCGCGTGGGGTGTTCTGTGTTAGACAGATCCGGGACACTCCCCTTTATAGCGGCTGATGGCAATCCGCAGGTGGTTTTAGTGGGTAACCCTATGGAGGAGTCCCAGATACCCCCGGGTCACCCAACCCGGGAAGGGCATAAAGAATCCCCTGTGAGATCAAAAAAAAAAGGCACTGTTGTCACTGCGACCCATCATCCAAGTGGATTTATTTTTTTTAAATTAAATGGAGCAGGAAACGACCAGATGGATCGCCTGATGGCATGCGATTTCCACCGCCCTTGGAAACTCGAGCCACTCGGCCAGAGGAGTTACCCTTGTACTGGTCCTTAAATCCCCAACGCCCCTTGGGGCTCCGGCAACCTGACTCACAAGGCGAAACATATCGCAAGCGTTATTTCACGCCGGTTTTTATGAGACCGTGGTATCTATCCGGTGGAGCCAGCCCATTCGAGCCGAAGCGTGGCTCTCCCACGTTTGATCTCTTGTGACTCCTTAGCGTTATAGTACCGGCTCCAGTCCTATGCTGCTTTTCCTTCCTCTGTGGTTGGTAGAGTTATTCGTACTGCAATATACCTATTTCTGTTCTGATGAAGTGCTTGATAGATTTTTAAGGTATACTAAAAACAAAATTCGTAAAAAGGCATTGAACACCGGGTAAATACGATTAATACCTAACCCACATAATGAAGTTATGAATTTCCCTGTTTCGACTTTGAGAAACGGCATTATATTTTCATCGGGATATGGATAACTTTTGCAATATGTACCACGAACAGAGCATGTTCTCAAAGAGGTTGGAATCAAAGAGAGTTCAATAGAATGTTGCGGTTTAGTTAGAGTTGTGGTAAAAACGCGAACACAGATAGGATTAAACTTTAACTCCGGAAATATCATCGGAGTTATAAAACGAAACTTTCTTTACAATAAATTTTACAACAGATTTCGCATGTACCTGGCCCAACTTTTGGCTGGTTATTTATCATTCATGAATTTTGTAGCACTTTGTTTCATCACCGACATCTTATACTTTAAACGAGACAATCTTGTATATATATAATCGGTTTCTCGAAAACGGCTGGAAGAATTACCATGAAATTTTGGTATGTAGGGAGTTTTGGGAGAGAAACATCGATCTAGCTAGGTCTTATCCCTGAGAAACAGCGCATTTTTAAGTTTTATATGTTTTTTCTTTCGTCGTACAACAATATATCAATAATTTAGACTCTATTATGTCAGTACAATTATCAGTTTGGTTACATGCGTATATATAATATTTTCTTTTGTGAAAATTAAGAATGTAGTGGGTTCGAATACCGGTCAGATAAAAATTTTTGTGATTCTTATTTTTTTTTTAATTTGTCAGAACTCGTTACCCAGGTACTCTTGCATTATACAAGAATGAGATCACTGCCACTGTTTGTCAGGCTTTTAGTAGGTACTGTAAAACGATTAAACTTACAACTACACATCCTTGACCTCTATAAAAGTTCCTACGTTTTTTTGATCCGATGTATAAAAATGCAGCTACTACGTTCAAAGACATTAACACGGCACAAACAGACTTCTTAGCGAGTCTTCCTTATCAGATAACGTTAAGAAATGTGTTATAAATACAGCGCTACTAAAAATGGAGCATCTTTAGACACATAAGTGTGAAGTGTAAACGCGGACACAAAAGTGGGTCAGGCAGAAATCTCCAAGCCGTAGTATGGGCAGAATGTTGAATAACATACAGGCAGAGCTAGGCATTTATGAGTATTCAGTCTTGTTTTGTAACACTAGAGCTTATTTCTTGTGGCAGGTAACAGTGAATGTTAGAGTTTTAACTTTTACATCATCTCGTCTGATTTCCCCCTTTTTCATAGAGTGAGAAATCTTTGTAGATTCCCTAGAAATCTCTCTAAATGTTATGAGTAACCGACCTCATAACCATTATAGTTTGTCATGTCCGTCCGTCCCTCTTCGGCTTACCTTCCAAATGGTTAGTGCTAGATAGATGAAACTTTGCAAGTATATATTGTGTCCATAACCACCACGTCAACAAAGTGCTAAAATAAAATCATAAAAAAAATAAGCGTAAAAGAGGAGATCCTACACGTAAAGTGAGGATGATATTTTTTTCTCGCATCAATCACCATAGATCCGTTTGTGAGATATTCAACTTTAAAGCTAATTTTTTTTGTACAACCTACTCCCCGTAAAAGCTAGACGACTGGTTCGAAAAATCTAAAAAATAATATGATGGTAGTCCATAATACGATGAACTTTGAAGGAAAATTTTAATTGCTTTGTAAGTTCAGGAGATAAAGAGGCCTAACTTGTAAAAAGCGCTTATGTGTGCAAAATTTGTTCAAAAATAACGATGGTATAATTAAACATGTAAAATATTAAAAATGAAATCATGAATCGGTGACTACGGAACCCTATTCTATACGTAACCTGACACTCACTTAGCCTGTTCTATTCTTTCTGATCTATATTGTTTAGTCACAAATACTTGGAAGCTAAAGCCACAACGGGTACGGTCTGCTAGATATTTGTCGCCATATGACCATCCGATTGTTATCTTCACAAGAATGTTGCAAATGGTTGCACTTCAAGCCTGTTGGATTTCCTTTTCCTGCTACCTTGTATACCTATGTTGTTGTCTTTGTCTGTCAAGTGACTATTCCCACGTATCAGACAAATATAGCAACATTGAATAGCAGTAGTGTTAATTTTTTTTTGTAGTGGGGGGAGGGTTTTAGTTTTTTTTTAAAGTTTTTTATTAACTATTTAATATAGTTAAATCTATACAAATCTATAGTCAGCTTGAAAAAGGTTCCATACAATATCCGCTAGTTTGTAATCTCTAAAGAATGAATATAATGAAATTTTCGGAATGTTGTTAAGATTTCGTCTGATCACTGTTAACGTTAAAGCGTCTAAACTGTTATTAAGATCATATTTGCGAACAAATTCTTGTATATGTTTCTTGAGTAATCCCTGATCCCAGAAAGTATGCGAGTTTAATCGAAGCTTAGGTATTTAATTCAATTATGTATCCTAGGACTACCTACCAATATTATATATAATATAATAATACCTACCTACTAAGGTAGGTCTAAAAAGTTTGCTTATTCTCAGATCATTTAGATCTCTCATTCATCATTATATTTAGATCTGTATTATGATGTACATTTTTATAAGACGATGATAATAATAATAATTAAATAAGTGCAGATAAAATTAAACTAACTTTGACGAGTATAATTAATGCGCTAAGTAAGAAGCGTGAAATCCACTCAACTCTGTTTTGTTTTTTCATAAAAAATGTACATATTTAAAGGGCGTCTCGACACATTCAGTGGCTAACACTCAGTGCTCATACATTCTCTCGGATTATGCGACTCTCGCGTTTGCATCGCACCCTCGGGCGTTCCGTATTATCTCTTTTGCATTTTTCTTGTGAAAAAAAAATAAACCTCGAAATCGAGTTCTCAGTACTTTGGAACCGCATTTTTCCACTTGTATGAAATTAATCGAATCAAGATTTCATTTGTAACATTGTTTTTCGGATATATATATTACTTTACTTACTTTGTACCTCAAACATTAGGTTTTAAGGTATTTGTAAATACCTATTTTAATTTACAATGACATACAGGTAACCGACAAAATATACGCCTAATTTTGTTATTTTAATGATATACCTAGATAATAATTAGTATTATGATAATCGGTAGCTAATCCATTAATCATAATCTCTTGGTTATTGATTGGGGCAAATGCAAATCGTTATAATATTATGCTAGCACATTAATTGAGTACCTAGTCATTCCTGAAATTTTGCGGGAGTTTTGAAAATTGACAATTTTGTAGATTTTGATGATCTTTTCGAATTTCAATCTTACCACCGCATAACTTGGCCACAAGCGTCGCTATCTTCAAAAAATGCATCTTGAAGCAGTTTTGATGCTATCTTCTTTACGACTTATTTTACGATAAAAAGATGTACAACCTACTTAGTATAAAAATAAACTACAAAAAAACCCTAAAATCCAAGTAATTATTTTTCTAAAATCAATAGTTTTTGTGTAGTTACAAACGCCGCAAGGATATTACGCCTTTTCGCAGAAAAACTGACTTGTACCGATTTCAAAATTATGAAGATTGTATGTTATTGATATGTGAGTAATAGTTAAAATTTTAGCCGAATTTAAAGGGGGAATTATTTAGGAAATAACATTTATTTCATACTTTCTTGAGTATTTTTACTTTGAAAGTCGGTTTAATATTTTGTTTAAAAATAATAATATTTCTCTTTTTACTAATATTTGTTAAATTATTATTAATTCATTTTAAGAACGTTTCAAATAAACGATCGAATATATAATTAATTACGCGCCAAGCTTCCATTAGGTATTGTAAATAAGATGATGATGACTTTAAGTTACATAATGGCATATGCTTGCAGTTCTTTAAACAACGCCGAAATCCCCAAACATGTATTGTATCTATAAGGAGTCAGGAGTTCTGCTTAGTACTTTTGGATCCAGGGTATACATTGTGCAAAATTTTACTTTTTGGTAGCATATGCTTGGGTTACTTCAGAAAAAATCGAAATAACTATATGTGTCCATACAAATTTAGAGGAGGGCCCTCGATTCCTCATGGATGCCATCATCAGGTCACCACTTTGGTGAAAACGGGAGCAACTTGGGATTATACCCTTTACATCAATAAAATAATTTTGAAAATTGGTCCACGGACGCCGGAATTATCGTTGAACATACAAAAAAAAATACAATATACAGCCGAATGCATAACCGCCTGCTTGTTTTGGAAGTCGGTTAAAAATTACAGAGATTTTCCGGCCAAAAACCAACGACCACCGATGTCCCTGCGTAAAGTAAGTCAAAACACTTAGCGCTATGTTTGCGGGGCTCGTACGCCGAAACTATTGAACTTACAAAAAAATTAATTGTAAGGGATTTTCTCTAGTTTTATGTTGTAATACATGAAGGTTTCATCTTAAAATGAGTCGGAAAGATGATAGCATTAAAAATATATTTTAAGATGCTTTTTTTCAAGATAGCAGCGCTAACGGCCAAGTTACAAAAAGCGGTAAAGTTTTAATTCGAAAAGAACACATCAAAATCTATAAAACTACCAATTTTCAAACCTCCCACAAAACTTTCCAATTAACCCAACAGGGGCTCTCGACCAAATGACTAGGGTATATATACCCCATATAGCTAATATTTTGAGCTACAACCTACCTATAGGTAGGTAGTACTTAGCTCAAAATATTAGCTATATTATATTGTTCATGGCGTTAACTAATAGTAACTAATAGTTAAGCAAATAGTTAATCAGCTCTTATGAATATTATCAGTTATTTTGGCTTAATTTACAAAAAAAAAAACTTTAAAAAGTGAAAATATTACATCTAGTCTATAGAATAAGAAATTTTTAGGGTATATTTATACATAGTTCTCAACGTTCCCATTAAATACAGAAGCCCCAGCGTAATTTTATTTAAAACACCTCTAGTAAACATTATGTAGTCAAAGAGGCAAGTACAATTCCATTACTTTTTGTGATAGGAAGTTAATCTACAAAGGTCGGTTTAATCGTCACTTAACTGAGGTCCCCATGTGCCGCGTCTCACGGATCTTAGACCCTAATCCGATTCCTAATCAAAATGAATCACTGTGGGACCCTCGGTCCTTAGCCATGGGTCGTTTAGGGAAAATTAATTAATTCAAGACCCAGTTACACAATTATTTTAAAGAGTTATTCAAGAAGCCACGGACTAAGGAATGTATAAATGCAAGAAATTAAAAAGTTTATAAATTTTTGATCCTTTATTTTTTATCTTTGCTAAATTGTTGCAAAATGTTTATTAATTAAAAGTCACGTCTACTAAAATATACTGCATAGTTTTATATATTGAGATAATATTTTTTATAAAAATCAGTAGTCCGATTCTTTGAAATTCAACCCAATCAAGGGTACAGTTTCTGATTGTAATCGTTTGTTCGTTTAATATTAAATTATTTTCAACAATTTGACATTTACATTTAAGGATATAATATGATAATGATTTTTATTGCTTATTATATTTTTAGCGTCTTAAAAATCATCTAGTATCCAAAGTACAAATACTATAAAATTATACTTACGAGTTCCGAGTCCATATTATGTAGTCCATACTACATAATATTAAGAGGTATAACAAAAGGATTAACTTGTATATTATAATGTTTGTAAAATAAAATAATCCCAGGTACTTTTATGCTTGGGATAAATTGTAAAGGAATATAATTTAATTTTATACATAAAAGCGGTAAAAATACTTTATAATAATACATGAAAAGGTCATTTCATGCCTGTTGAGCTCACCTCACTCGCAAAACAACCTTTAAATGAGACGCACTGTACTTTGTGCAAATAAAAGTGTGAAGCGTATTTTGTTTTGTATACACGGCATTTCGTTTTGTATCTAATAATGTTTTTCGTTTACATACACAATGTTTTAGCTCCTAAAATTAATGAATAATATTTTGTTATATTAAAATTAAGACTAAGTCAAGATCTGAATTTAATAAAAAAATTTTTTGCTTGATGACTGATTTTGTCTGATTACATATTATATTGGTTATAATCTCTAAATATGAATATTATGTCTTACTATACTTACTGTACTGTCTTACTATACTTACTGTACTTAGTCTGTGTCTATGCTGTATATTTTTGCTAGTATTTCATGACTCGTGTTAAGTCGTAATCTGTATGTTATCTTGTAACTATCAGTGGAAACCACTTATTGGCTCCATGCTAATGCTGTCTTTTCTGTTATGCTGTCTTTTCTACTGTTAGTTATAAGCTGTTAGTTTCCCAAATTAAATAAATCAATAAGGTATAATAACGAGTCTCAAGTAAGTGGGAAAAAATTCTGCTATCTGCGATCTATTTTGGCGTGGGCTGCAAAAACCCTTAAAGTTACACGTATATAATGTATAATGAAAATGTTTATCTTAAATAGTCCTATAGAAGTCTGGAGTGGCATATGTCTATCTTTTAAGTCTAGGTTACCCTTTCTAAGTTTTAAAGAATAATCACATAAAATGGTTATTCTAAGAAGCTATTTATATGGTAAAGTCACTGTACCATATAAATAGCTTATTATTGTATATATATATATATACAATACGTAAGTCACTTTAAGCATTTATGAACATTTAAATCTCCTTTATACCATACAGTTTAAATTAATATCTTAGGAGATATCGTAAAATTAACAAGTACGAGCGAAAAAATTAATTCGTTCGTGCTACTTTCAATGACGACGACGACGGGACTAGCTTTATTCATGTACCCCACCCGTGCAAATATGACATCAGAATTACGGATAGGGTATAAATTATTAAGTTCGTGTAAAAGCCGATTTCACGCGGGTGAAGCAGCAGATAAAAACAAATATCTCTAAGAAGCTTAATTAACGTTACGTATTATGGGTAATATTTGTAATAACTGCATATTTAATGTTTGGGTGCAAATTGCAAAGTAAAACATTGAAAATGCAGACCAATCCGTCTCTGTCGCCGGCCCCTGCTCTCTGACTTGGATTAATGGCTAACGTAATTAAAGTTGTAAACACCAGGTGTGCTTTTTAACCCTCAGCTAACAGCGTTTATGCGTATAATATGAGTCGTGTGGGATGAAAATATCCCATAATGAACTTCTGAATATCGCCTTAAGAAAATTAATTTAAAGTCGTGAATGTGTTTCATAATTATATGTGGACACTCGTGCCTTTTCAGTAGTATAATTAAATATTATTTCATTCAGAATAAACACGCTCTCTGAATGTGTATACAAGTTTTAATGAATGTATCATGCTACATTACTTTACAAAAAAAAACGTAAACAAAATTTTGGTATAAAAGTCTCATAAATATTCACCTTCTAATGAGCTAAATATATTTTATTGGAGAATAAATATTGTACCTCTTGAAAATTCGAAATGAAAATATTTTTATAAATTTACCTGATTATGTAATATTTCAAAATAAAAACAATAAAATTGAACAAGGCCTCTTTGCCTTTAACTGTATTACACTTTGTCAATCAATGAATTTAATATCAAAACAAACGCGACTGTTGCATTGCGACAAAAGGCTTATCAAAAAGAAAAGAAAACAGAAAACAGCTTTCCACTTTACCTACATTACTTTTGCCATCTGTTACGACTATCAGGATTAAGAAAAACTTGGAGCGGGCGAACACTGAATTTTATACTCAAACAAATCTACGTCATTGGCGATAATCCAAAAGTAAGTTTGGGGGATCTTAAGTTGTTTCCCGCATACACTATGATTTGCTTATCAAATTAAGATAAATGTGAAAAACCTAATATGTTAGTTATTACTTAAAGAGAAATAAATTTGAGATATTGATATATACATAATATTAATTATTATTATTGCAATCTATTATTTTAATAATAATTTCATATGCAGCATTAAGTAGGTACTCTTAGACTAATTTTGTTAAATTGCTTTAAGTTTTTTCCTGACTATGATGAAACAGGATAGGATAGAGTTGCTAATTTTTGGCAGATATCTGTTTATGATTTTCGTTAATTATTTTCGAGGCGCATGAAAAAATATATTATGGTCAATAGAAACAAACATAAAAACTTATCTGAAACGTAATATCAATGTGTATTCATTCCGAGACTCGAAAAGAGCGTTTTAAATGAAAGCTCCTACAATAAGATTTTATCGTCATATGGCTCATTGAATAAAAAGTACCAAATGATACTTTTATTTTAATTCCCGTTCCGTTTCACGTCATAGAACGGGCGCGGTGATTGAAAAATATTAATTGGAAGGTTCAAAGTAACGTACGATGTTCGCTGGCTTTTCCATCTTACTCGCGATAGTAAGTTATTGCTTTTATAAAAAAGTTAACAGTTATTTCTGTATTTTTATGCAATTTATTATTTATTTGATTTGCACACCCGCTATTATATGACACGATGGTGATAGAGGTCCTACTGTATCACCATAGCGTCATATAATAGTGAGTGTGCATGCACCAACAAAATTCTCTCCGAAACAATAGCGGAAAAATTTCACGCGACAAAATTTTACATAGACAACAAAAACCTGCGAAAAAACCTCCTCGCGTAAAACGGAATGTGATTATTCGGGCAGGTGCTTCCACGTCATGACTAGTGAATTACGAACAAACTGCAATTTTATTTTTTCAGGTGTACCACGACAAAGGGAGCAAAAAGTTATATTGGGAGTGGGTGAAGCGAGAACCGTTAACTGTCCACACTCGGATGTTGTAAACATTACCCTTGACGTGTTTGGGCAATGGGCAGGGTTGCGGAAATCCGCACTGTAGTTCGTTGTTTCCAAAAGTGTAAGCTCAAACGTGGTGGACATTTTGACACAAATAAGTTTGCGCGACGTGTATTGGATAACTTTATGGTTAGACTATTTTTTTAACATTTGGTTGTCAAACAAATAATTTGTGCAGCGATTCACGATTATAATCACAATAGTCTTGAATAAAATATACAAGACAATCAAATGTGTATAGAAAATCTGTCTTCTAGTAAGCACGAATGATGTCAAGTGTGGGTATACAAACGTCGAGGAAACTAACATAAACTTCCACATTCGAGTAAACACTGTAAATCAATGGAGAAAATGAATCCAATTCACTTGCATCATATTCATTATGTGCATGTAGAGGCAGTGGCCGGACAGCGGCAGGGTGGGTAATAAATTCTTTACTTTGCCAACAAATCTCCGCCGCGATAGCGCTGTTTTATTTGGGTCAGGGGCCAAAGTGCGCTCCCGGATAAGTGTCACTTCGGAAGATAGTTTGCTTTAGTACGCTAACTAAAACGATGGAATTCTTTTACTCGATTTTTAAACACGAGATTGTACGATTTAAATTCTAAGTTAGAGATGTTGAATTTGTTTTCGTTTGAATGTGTTGTAAATTTGTAAGCCAAGTTGATAAAGTAGAAGACTAGCTGTCTCAATTTTTTTTGTTCTTTAAGCAGCTCTCGTCACGGTACACAGGAGTGAAGTGGAAAATTCTGACATTAATAAGTGATATTAAATCTTAATTTTACCGATATCATTTGGAAATGTCTCATATAAGTGGGATTAAAAAAATCTGTTTAAGCTTAAAGAGCTATTAGTTTTATGCAAACACTATAGCTAACAATGCTATTAAATATATCCACAACAATTGCATCAGATTTCACTTTAATATTGTGTTTAGTTCAATCTATGAACATTGTATCATTTTAGTGTGTGCCATTGCACACAGCGTCACATTTCAATGGGCCTATTTACAGAATCGACTTCGGGTTCGTTGTTGTTAAGCTTTCCCGATGCCTGTGTTATGATAATAATATGAAGCTTTTCTATTTCAACAGGCGCTTTGATAAAAGCATGTTATAATATGCTTTCGATTACGAATATTTTTTGTTATTTTATGCATATCGCCTACGATTGTTTATTAAAAATTGAAAATTACATTTTCAAAACAGTCTGGAGTTCTGATTCCTTTATCTACCTCATACTCTAGGAACCAACAAAAATATATTTGGATATTATTGTTACCCTAACATTCTTACATAATATTATCTTCGAATTATTATCGCAATGTTCACCTAGTTGTCTCAATATTGATATGTTTATAAAGTCTCAACCCCTTAATAATTACTGTATAGTTAGAACCACAAAGGGGTAGGTCGTCATTATTTTATTGCTTGAACCCTCACATCTCAGGTACGAAGTTGAGCTAACTTTAGATTTTAATGGGGTCGCTTATCTCATCTAAGATATAGGGATGATAGTCAAGGTTAAATCGACATTATGTAAAAAATCTAAATCTATTTTAAAATATTTATCAGTTGTATCTGTAGCGAGCTATATGATACCTCTTGATATGTAAGTCCTTCTTACGCTTGAGTGGTGATGATAATAATACAGCAGCAATTTTATTGGTGCTTATCACAGATACGTATTACAAATGAGATATGTCTAACACAAATACTACAGTCTACACTGAGAATAGCCTTTTACTTATCTAAAATAAAACTAACTAAATAGGCTTTACTTCATGACATCTGTCAATGTCAAAAATGACTTTTGTCATTATGCAACAGTATCTAATAAAACTTTAAAAAATATCATATTTTAAACAGAATATTATTTTTGTTAGTATTTTACAACCGACTTCGAAAAGGGACATTTTTCGTCTGCTATTTTTGTTCCACCTTGAATTAACCGCCAACAACCGCCACACTTACCATACCGTGTAGGTAAGGTATTAGAATAATTTTTATCCAAGCTTTTACTAAAGAAATGTTAGCCTTATATTGTATTTTTTTTTTGTATAAAGAGGAGTAACTGTAAAATTAAATTATTATTAGAGACAGTAGAGATAAAAAATTAAACCGACTTCCAAAGTAAAAATACACAAAAAAGTATGAATAAATCTTATTTTCTAAAATTCCCTTTTGAATTCGGCTAAAACTTTACTATTTTTCTATTCAATCTTCTTAATTTTGAAGTCGGTACCAACAATAACAATATCCTACAATATTTTATAGAACTCACGTTCAAATTTGCTGGTACCGACTTCAAAATTTCCGTGTAGTTTTAATTACGAAGTCGGTTTAATTTTTTGTTTAAAAATAATAATGTTTCCCTTTTTAGTGATATTCCATAAAATATTATTAATACATTTTAGTAACGTTTAAAATAAAAGATCTAATGTATAATTGCTTCTAAAAAAGCTTCCTTTAGGTATTGTAAATAAGATGATGATGTACTGTAAGTTACATAGTAATATGCTTGCAGTTCTTTAGACAATGCCGAAAGTTCTAAACGCGTATCTTTAAAGACTGAGGAGTTCTGCTCAGTGCATTTGGATACAGGGTATACGTTGGTGCATAGTCTTATTTTTGCTAGAATATGTTTGTGTTTCTTCAGAAAAAATCAAAATCACTATATAAATTCTTATAAATTTCGAGGAGTTCTCTCGATTCCTCATGGATCCCATCATCAGGTTTCCACTTTAGTGACTAAAGGACCAATTTCTAATTATACTCTTTACAACAATAAAATAATTTTGCAAATTCGTTCATAAACGGCAGAGTAATGTTCAAAGATATCCGTGTCGGTGTTAAATACTATGAGAAGTACCTTTTATATCATCATTATGTGATGATGTATGGTGTGATGATGGTGGTGATGATGATGATTACTCTAATTGAAATAGTGGCATATGCTTGCAGTTCTTTAAACAACACCGAAATCCCTAAACATGTATCTATAAGGAGTCAGGAGTTTTGTTCAGTACTTCTGGATCCAGGGTATACCTAGGAGCAAAATCTTACTTTTTGGTAGCATACGCTTGTACTACTTTAGAAAAAGTGATATCACCACACATATGGTGATTTCGACTTTTATAATTCCATATAAATTTCGAGGAGTTCCCTCGATTCCTCATGGATTCCATCATTTGGTCACAGGGTTTGTTATTTTACAGATGATACAGATTTCGATTTTACTCGATTTATCTAATGATACACTCACAGAGGCCATCCCTATTCGGAAGGTACTTATGAGGGTTGCATATCATTGTAATATATTTAAGTCAATTACAAATAGCAAGATGGCTTACAAGGTATCTATTATGAGACCAGATTAAGTTATTTTAATTTTTAAGAAGATTTTGAATGCGTAATTTTTTCGAATTGTCGTTTTCTGTCAAAATCGTCATTTTTTGAATGCGTTATTTCAATAGAATAAAGCAGACGAAATAGAAGTATTATTTTATAGGTTTTAAGAAATTAAAAAGTGATTGCAAGAATAAAAACACAAAAGATAAAAAAAATAATAATAATAATAATATTATGATTTTGTCGTTTTAAAAATCAGGATCAAGCCTCCATGTCCCGATTCTTTATTGAGAAAGATTTGATAATATTGTAATAATTTAGATAATAATACATAATGTATTGAGTTCATCAGTAGATTTGTCTCGTTCGCATTAGATTAAAATAAACACAATATGAACTGTAAATTGGCAATCGATGAAATTTTCTATTGCCAATTCACATTTCACCCCTAGGCTAATAATATAAAACAGTATTATTAGCCTCGGGGAAAAACTGGGACAAACTAGGCCAACTAGGCTAAAACTGGAAAGTTATTATGTAATTAATATCTAGGTACCTATCTAGGTACCTTTTTTCTTCAAACGACTATAGAATATTTCCTACGCATGTAATTTGGGCGGTTGAATTATGGATTTTCCATTCAATGGGTTTAATTTTTTAGAATTCAAGATTAAAGCGGTTTTCAGTAAAGCTCATTTCAGACTACGGTATACTATTTTGCTATATAGTATAGCAAATAAGGTCCTAATGCTATACTATATAGCATGACGTTCACATCACGCGATATTATCGCAAGCATTTATAGCTAGCATACAACCATACAAGCTCAGTATGGTTGTGTCGCTCGTTTCGCTTGCGGGGCGGCCAGGGGTGAGGGAGGAGGAAGAGGGCGGCGCGCGATATAGCACAGACATGAACTCAGCGTATCGCACTATTTTATAGCGTATAGTAAGCCAATTATATATAGTACAGTACAGTGTGAACGTGTCCATAACAATGTATGGTGCGCGATATTATATGCTATTATATTATAGCGTAATCTGAAAGCCGCTTGAGAATAATGAAAATAAACTAAAAATGAAATATTAGGTCTTTACCTATGAAATTGCCGTTTTGTATGAAAAAATTTAAACGTTTTTTTTTCATGTATTTTTTATTTGTATTAATCGAAGTAATCACCCATGCAATCAATGCATCTTTGCCAACGCAGTGGCAGTTTATTGATTCCCTTCTTAAAGAAGCTGGACGGGAGGCAACAAATTCTTCAAAGGCATTTTGTACTGCCTCTCGGGTATTGAATTTTTTTCCCGCCAAGAAGTTATCCAAATTCTGTAGAAGGTAGTTGTCTGTAGGAGCAAGGTCTGGTGTGTAGGGCGGAAGACGAAGAGCTTCCAACCCCCGATCTTGCAACTTGGAGACCGTCTGCTGTGCAGTATGAGGTCGCGCGTTGTCGTGCAGGAGCAGCGGAGACCAGCGATTGACCAATGCTGATTGGAGATGTGCCAGCTTCTCCATCATTGTGTTCAGTTCTTCACAGTACACATCTGCAGTAATGCTCACCCCGTTTGGTAAGAAGCTGTGATGAATCACACCGGCGCTAGACCACCAAACAGTGACCATCACATTTCTAGGGGTAAGTTTTCGTTTAGGGCATTGTTTAGGTGCTGAACCAGGATCCAACAAACTTGCTGAGCGCTTGCGGTTATCAAACAGAATCCATTTTTCATCGCAGGTAACAATGCGGTTCAAAATTCCTTCATTTGTGTGTCTGTTGATAAATAGAACAAATCAAATGCTTGTTTATTCTATACAAAAAAAACACAGTTTCGTATTGTACAAACTATAATTTATAGCTACCGTTTATTTGTATAGTTACGTCCAATACAGATGGCTTCAACCTTTGATTGATTATTTTAAAACCGCTCACTGCCTTTGATTTATGAGTTGCATTTAATTTATCACACTAAAGTAAAAAACCTGTGTTGACTTCAAAAATATTCTACCTAAATAAAAGAAGTAAATACAAAAATAATCTTAAATATAAATACGTTAAGCAAAAACTTTTAGTACTGTTTTACGAGAATTGTGCGCACGGAGGAGTGTGATATTTGGCACAGTGGAAGTTTATGTGGAAAAATGGGCAGAATGCAATGATTTCAAGAGACTAAGATTGCATTTGACACAAACATCTTCGTATAAGGAAAAGATATGCCATCTTGATTTCAGAAGATAAACTGCGGAAAGCAAATGTCAAAATGTCAAGATAGCAAATGTCAAACCTCGGCTGCCCCAAACAACCCCAAAAGTAGGGCAGTTTAAGTGTGGACACTTATTGCTTCGACATGCCTCGTTTATAATACATATTATAGTTATATGGCAGAAAGCTAATATTTTTTAAACGCTTAGAAATCACTACATAGCATAAAACAAATTCGCTATTTCAATCTGTCCCTATGTATGCTTAGATCTTTATAACTACACAACGGATTTTGATGCGGGTTTTTTTAAATAGATAGAGTGATTCAAGAGGAAGGTTTATATGTATTTAACATGCATAATATAGTGGAAAAACACTTATAATTTCAGAGGTTTCTAATGTCGTAAATGAACACATTTTATAAACACAATTAGATAGGTACTTATTTAGCTTTTTTATGCTATAGTAGCTGTGTAGTGTAGATCTTAAATAGTCTGTGTAATATAAAGCATCAGAAATAATATTGTTTTGAATCACAGTAATAGATAATACCAACTTAAGATGTTGTATAATTACTAAAGCATTGACATTTCTTTACCGACTTCCAATATATTGGAAACATATTTTATTTGGCTACTAAATAAAATATTAAGAACCGGGATTTCTTACATTTTGCTTGCGATTTGCGAGAAAAGGTAGCCTATGTATTAATCCAGAGGTATAGTAGTACATACGACTATACCAAATTTCATAAAACAGAATGTATTAGGATATTTTTATGAACTTGAAACTGAAAATATTTCGCGTTTATAATATGAGTAGGTAAGGAAGTAAGGATACGTGGGTTCAGCATAACCCATTTATCCGTTCTTAAGATAATAATGAGCCTCTTCAAATATAAGAAAAGTTATTTTCGGCTGCGCGGGCTGCTTTCTCACTTTTATTAGTTTTAGCATAGCAAGATGGAAGACAATCGCTGTTGCATTTTATTACTTTTCCATTTCCACTGGGGTTTCCATTTCCTCCTTATAATTAATAGCCTTCCTAGCTGACGTTCTATTCCCGCGGCTCAGAACTTTTCAATTTGAATGTACGACCTTGTTAAATTTCTATTTGTACAACTTATTGTTACTACCATTTTTTATTACACACTTGATATTTTTTTTCTCTAGAAAATGTCGGTAAACCTTATGCAGAGCATAAGCTCACAATGTTGGAATTGAGTTGTATGATGTTCTCAATATAAATTGAGAACATCATACAACTCAATTCCAACATTGTGAGACATGGTCATATTAGTCAAAAACTGCTCGACAATAATCGGTAACAATAATATTAATAATTTAAATCAATATTCCTCTTTGTTAAATGTCCTCGTTTCCAAATCACGACCTACACATTTTTGCGGTGTCACGGCACGGCACGGCACCGTAAAAAATGTACGTTACAAATCCGGATTGCCGTGCCTTGTAAAATTCCGGTCCATTCTGCACCGTTCTGCGCTGCAACGTTGCTGTATCGTGAACTAACAGGATGCGGCAACGCACCTTGCCGTGACACTGCGCTGTTTCAAGTTGACGACGTCGTCACGTGGTCATGTGGACAGGCCATAAGAATGCTTAAAGATACATGCTATGTTAAAAGTCGAGAGAACCAACTGCACGGGTATTACGTGATATTACTAGCTTCTGACCGCGGCTCCGCCTGTGTAACAGCATCGCACAGGAACACAGTACTTTTTTCGGGATAAAAAGTAGCCTGTGTTAATCCAGAGCTCAAACTACTACCATACCTCATCAAAAACCGTTTAGTAGTTTTTGCGTGAAAGAGTAACATACATCCATTCATTCATCCATCCATCCTCACAAACTTTCGCATTTATAATAGTAGTAGGATGTCTTGGAACTCAATTGTCCTTACTAGTCCTATAGACTCTCAAATATCTCTCGTAAACTTAACTAAGATTATAAAGATGATAATATAATAAAATATGGATCAAGTAGTAAAAGGTCAGCTTAAAATCTTTTTATCGGATGGAAGAAAAGCTTGAAATATACAAAGAAAATTTTACGGTGCATTTTCAGATTTATTGACCATAAAATACTCTCATCAATTTATGATACTGATAGGAACAAGACGCTGTACCTACCTACAGTTTTACGACGAGATTAAATTAAAAATTGTTTATTTTTCATGAGTAAGTATATATATTGTTTATCGACTTCATTTATGGAACTATTTATTTAGCGCCACAATCGTGCTATCGAAGTTTTCATAGTTCGGTGCTGGTCTGAAGTGCAACATCTGAAATGATTTCAAGTGATCTTCGGCCTGACAGAGCATACTACGCCGCTCGGTCGGAGATCTCCTTTTGGGGCTACCACCCTATTCCCACATTGGTGACCCCGACGGTGACCAATTAGCGCCACCAACTTAATCTTGTGATAATATGTCTTTTGTTTAAAGCATTCGTATGGTTTTAACAATAGATATAATCACGTGTTAATAGTTTTTCTTGAAAATCTGTCTGTCTATTTCTTTGTCCCGGGTAATCTCTGAAATGGCTGCACTGACTTTGACCGGACTTTCACTGGCAGATAGCTGTTGTGACAAGAAGTAACTTAGGCTACTTTTTATACTCATCATCATCACAAGTAAAAATATTTAACGTCGAACGAATTGGGCTAGAATAATAATAAGTACCTGTAGCTGGCTACGACCTCTTGATTGTAAGTCCTGATGTGTGTCTGAGTGGTGATGATAATAATACAGCAACAATTCTTATATTCTCCTTTATTGGTGCTTAACACTGATTACGTATTACATATGAGGTATATGCCTAACATAACAATATACCTACGTCTACACTATTTATAGCCTTTTGGCCAACTGAAATAAACTAACTCAATAGGCTTTACTTCATGACATCTGTCAATGTCAAAAATGATTTATGACTTACTTTTGTCAATATGCAACAGTACCTACCTACTATCTTTCTTGTCTCTAAAATATCTACATTCTACAGTTTAATTTGTTAAAATTACGTTTTTACATGACAAAACGACTAAAGTAAAATTGAACTATTCTAAGTACAAATCTGGAAGGCATTGAAAGTGTCTCGATAGTATTACAAGTTATTAATGACTACATATAGCTTTGAAAATTTAACGACAGCTCCTTAACGAGGCAAGAACATTCGTACGGTAAGTGCTAGCTTAATAGACGTGTAAACAAACTTCTTACGACGTCATTAAAAGTTTGAAGTTTCAAGATTTGTGCCTGTTGTAATTAGCTGAGCAGTTATGGAAAATATTTTCCGTTCATTTTGGTTCATTTATTGTTATTCGTGCTTGTGATAACGTAAATACTAAATACGGTATTATGTATCATCATATATCTGGCGTCTAATGTATTTTGTAGTTTGTTTTAACGAAAAGTTTGTTTTCGTTGTTCAAAATGAAATACCTAAATCTAATCGTATATCCTAAAGGGTGCGAATGGTAGGAGTAGTGTGTAAAGAAAATAAAAATAATTTTAAGATTATCTATTTGTCAAACACTAGATGTTGCCCACGACTTAGTGTGCTTAAAAGTTAATCTCGCGGAAACCGTACATTTTTCCGCGGTAAAAAGTATCCTATATCCTTCTTCGTACCAAATTTCATCAAAATCGATACAATAGTTTTGGAGCCTATTCAATGCAAACAAACAAACAAACAAACATACACACAAACAAGCTTTTCCTCTTTCTAATATTATTAGTATAATGGTATATATCAACTAGGCATGTTCTCATAGTTACTAAGTATTTTTTTACAATGTTTATAGATACTAAAGTACGCCTTAAAAGAGGTTAAATAATAAATTCCTCGTTAACAACTTAGAAAATATAGCTGTACACTTATTAAATATTGATTAAACATATTATATCTCCAATACCTACCTACATACTCGTACAAATAATAATAACAAGCAACCACTTCGAAGGAGTTTTGCCGAGAATGTCAATGTGCGACGTTGTTGTTTTTGTATTTCCTCCCAAATTTGTCTTAAGTCGGTTCTAAATGTAATATTGGTAAAATATTATCCATTAGATATTCGTTGATGTGCACAAGTGTGGGCAAGTGGTATAACTAATTGTAGTTCCGTGGTATTTTTTCAACTCCCTAGGAACTTTCAGTAAAGCTTCTACCACTTTACTGAATCGACTGACTTGACTCTTTGAGTGCACTGACTATTATTATTTATATTTGGACTTTGACTCGACTTTGGACTTCACGATTTAGAAATGCGATGTTAAAAACTTTAACAGAAATTCTAGTGTCCGCCTTTTTAACTTGACACTGGCAAATGGTTATAAGCCGACGCCATTTATTTAAATAAAAAATAAAAACCACTTCGAAACTACAAACTTAAAGTACTTAAAAATAAACCCTACTCTCGCTAAAGCCCCAAATGGAGTAACACAAAATTATGCTAATACGATGCGGTACCCTTCAGTTACCCGATCCCTTCCATATTAGGCCTTAAGCGTAATTCTGTTATTCTCATGGGAGCTACGCTTTAGCTCCAAACTAAAATGTAAAGACATCATCATGAGAAACGAGTGACATATTCGCCTCATGCGAATGCTGTAACTATTAGATTTTCTGGTAGTTCAAAGGTTATTAAAAATCAATTACGGATATTTTGGGCATATGATCTACTGCTTATGTCAAGATGCTTAGGCTGAAAAATATTAGGTCCTTACATATGAAATTAGCGTTTTGTCGTACTGGGCACTTTGATCTCAAATATATCTTCTTTGGTTAGGAATTCCAATTTCAAATTTATACCGCTACTTACTCATGCATTTGTGTTTCGAAAACCGTAATTCATTTGTTTTTACCTCTTTTGGTCTTTTCTTTGCGTCACTCTGTTTTGAAAATGGAAAACTTGAAATATCGTATTATTTTCGAGCACGAGTTCCACCGTGGCACCAGTGCTGTAGAAACGGCTCGAAGGATTAATTATGTGTATGGCGGCGGTGTCGCAAAATAAAACACAGTGCATTTTTGGTTCCAACATTTTCGTTCTGGAAAAAAGAAAGTTGATAATGAAGAATTGAAGGCTATTGTGGAAGCGGATCCATCGCAAACCACGTCCGAGTTAGCTGCAGGATACGGTGTTAGTGATAAAACTATTTTAATCCACTTGAAGCAAATTGGCAAGGTGAAAAGCTTGAAAGGTGGGTACCTCATAAATTGAGTTCAGCAAACCGACAAACGCGCGTCGACTGCTGCGTTACATTACTCAACCGGCACAATAATGAAGGGATATTAAATCGAATCAGTACCTGTGATGAGAAGTGGATCCTGTACGATAATCGGAAATGCTCATCGCAATGGTTGAACCCTGGCGAACCAGCAAAAGCCTGCCCCAAGCAAAAATTGACTCAAAAAAAGTTGCTTGTAAGCGTTTGGTGGACTAGTGCCGGTGTCGTTCACTACAGATTTCTTAAATCAGGCCAGACGATTACGGCAGATGTCTATTACCAACAACTGCAAATCATGATGGAATGCTAAATTAATATAATTCAAATAGATGAAAGCTAGCTGCTAAGCAACCGAGGTTGGTCCTTCGCTCTAGGCCACTGCTGCTTCAGGACAACGCTTATCGCTCCTCGCTTAACGCTCCTCTAATTTGGTAGCCGTCTGTTGTGCAAACACATTGCACAACAGACGGCTACCAAATTAGAGGAGCTTCAATTGGAATGTCTAAGACATCCACCGTACTCCCCGGACCTTGCTCCAACAGATTACCATTTTTTCGAAATTTGGTTAACTTGTTGCAAAGCAAAAAATTCAACTCCGATGGGGCAGACCAAAGCGCCTTCAAATATTTTATTGATTCCTGTCCGAATGTTTTTTTTAGTAAAGGAATCAATTAACTACCTATGAGATGGTGAGAGTGCATAGATAGCAAAGGTATATACTTTGATTAAATAAATATATTATGTTTAAAAAAAATCGACTTTATGTTCCTCCTTTATAAAACGCTAATTTCATATGTAATGACCTAATATTTAAAAATTTCGAAAAAATATACACTTAATAAAATTACATTACGCTCTTTACGCGCTGTGAAGGTCATTGACTTCACACAGCTGATTCTATTGATGTTCTTAAGCCAAAGATCTTTGCTTGATGCTAATGACCTCAGCGCTTTAGAAAGCGCAAAGCAATTTCATTTAGTTCAATTATTATTTTTTTTTTTTTTTTAGCCTAAACGTCGTGACATAAGCAGTAGATCGTAATTATGGCCAAAATATCCGTAATTGATTTAGAACCTTTATATGTATAGTGAGCTTGGTCGACTAGGTCGCACTCCACCGTCGTCCACCATAAGTTGGCTCACCAGAAAACAAGTTGACTGATCAATCGCCAGCTATTTACATCATGCTACATTCGGCAAGGCAATCAGCCAGTTTTTTTATAAATCGTAAATTGATGTTATTTTCAAATAGACATCGTTATAGTGTAGCTTAGTAAATGTACTTAGCTTAACTTTAAGGTGAAAGATGTGAACAATGTTCATTACTCTAACAAAATAGCATTTCCCGAGGAAGTTTAGGTCTGTAAATATTAATAAAGTCGCAGTGTTATATGAAAGCATAGACTGCGGATTCCGCACACGTACACTTTCTTTCGAATAAATTGCAATTCTTGTTTACTTTAAGAGATTATTTCCTTGTACATACACCGCTACTTTATACTGTACACATAGTAATCAGGGAATCCGGAGGATTAGCCACTACGTATTTGCTTTGCGAACGAGATGTGGTACAATAAATTAGAAATTTTATTTATTCAGACTTTTAAAGCGCCTCAAAGCTTATTGCGCTTCTCGGAATAAAATTGTTTATTGGAATTTGAATGAGATTAAGTTCACTGAGAAAGATCTTTTTTCATCTCTTTAAAATTAATCCTTAATATTATGGACTTTATTATTTTTATTTAGCCTATATTAATTATTTACCCATAAACCTTTTTGTTTTAAGACTAGATATTGCCCGCGACTTCGTGCGCGCAAAAAAAAATATCGCATGTAACCGTGCATTTTCCGCTACGAAAAGTAGTCTATGTCCATCCGCGTGGTCTAGTCTATGCTGTGTTAAATTTCATCAAAATCGGTCCAGTAGTTTCGAAGGCTATTCAATGCAAACAAACAAAATTATTTGTTTGTTTGTATGTTAGAAACAAACTTTCTCTGTCAAGTGGCTTTTCTAACGTATCAGACAAATACGGATTAGCGTATCCGTGGTGTAAATACTTTTATTTGTAAGGGTGTGTGTAATTTATTACTACAATAGACGGAAGAAAACAATTTAGCAGAGGGTCCGTGGATGTGTAGCAAAAACGATGAGACAGGGACAGCTGACCCTTCTGTAATTGCCATACGAAAGGTCCTTATTTTGACGAACTGTTAATGACACAACCCTTAAGGTGCATCCACAGGGATGGTTTTTGCGTTGCGTTTTAGCGTTTTCCTGATGATACCATTAGGTTAAACTTTCGTAGTTACGATAGTTTTCTGGTGCAAGTAATTTATAAATAGTTTTCAATAAATTTCTGTCACAACAAATTTTTCATATGTGGCGAACCTATTAGCGCCACAATCCCGAATCGCGCTATCGAAGTTTTCTAAGATCGGCGGTATGTATATAACATCTGAAATGCTTCGGGAAAATGCTGAAAGGCTTCGGCCTGACCGAGCATATCACCTCGCTCGGTCGGAGATCTTCCTTCGGGGCATTCACTTTTCCCAGATTGGTGAACCTCGACAGAAAACGCCTCCTTCTGGACATCATCATCATCACTCCCCACCGTTCCGCACCACGTCAGCCAGCTTCAGCCTCTTCGGGTACCTCAACCACCGGCCTCAACGTACCGCGGCCTGGTCGAACCCTCATAGGCTTCAACGGGCACTCTCACTACAACGACCGGTCAGCAAGCAGAGCATATTTCTCCTGGTCGCCCCACACGGCAGCACTCCGTCTTACTGGAGCCCATGCAGCAGTAGCACAGTTCCGACTCACTGGGACTCTTTGACTCTCACTGGCGACTCAAAGCAAAAAGACTCAAGATTCGACCTCCAGTCTTCGAGGGGGAGTGATGTGGCGGACCAATTAGCGCCGAGCGACCACTCTTCCCACAGATATATGAACGTGCGGATAAAAAATTAAATAAATACTACTATGATAGTTGTGGTCCGTGTACGTAGACAGTAAAAAAATGTAGGCGTAGATAATTCACGTATTCTTCGCCTGCGAGAAATATAATAAAAGCTTATCCCGCGCGCTACCGTCATTTTGTAGAACAACTTTTATTTTGTGTCTACGATGCCTTTCTAGTTCTTTACTTAAACAAAAGTGCCCATCATTTCCATTTCGTATCACACTCGTCCATAGAAACAAAATATAACGATACTTTTGATAAGATATGAAGAATATGAAAAATATTTTTCCAAATAAACCCTTTCATACTGAACTCGTATTCATACTTTTTGCAATTGCCAAAATGAATTCTTTTAATGGATCGTTTCATTCCATTAAATGGCTCATATATTTTTCTGCGCGGACTTTATTTTATACATAATGTACATTGTTGATAGAAATGTATTTCAGACAGATATAAAAGTAAATTGTCGAAATAACCATAATAATCAACAGACATCAATAGAATTTTATTAGGTAAGTGAATCCGACCCACCTTGTGAGCTCCAGCTACTCTACTCCACTACGACTATCTCAAGAGTAGGTCCATGAGGCTTGTAGGTAACGTGTGTTCAGAAAGTCGATTCTGCTAATTGAATCCTGCAATATACAGTAACGATCCAGATCCATTATGTTAAAATGCATAATTGTATAAGCCAACGTCAAACGTTTTGTTTGGATCATACTCCTTAAAACAGTTAATATACATTATAGGATATCAAGACGATTCATTTATCTATCTATCTTCATAAAATATATTTTATTTTATAATATAATAATATTATTATTATTATCGTTCTTAAAATCTTGAATAAAATTGGCTCGCTCCGCGCTCGTGAAGAAGATATTATTTTTAATTCAAGTGTTTATTTTTCGAATCTCGTGAAGAAGATATTATTTTTAATTCAAGTGTTTACAATTATTTTTAATTAAAAAAAATAATAACTACTGCAAAACTTAAAATGCTACAAAACAAAGAAATCTCCCAGGTCGTCCCCACCAGGCAGATTACCTAGAAGGCTCAAAGAGTTTCCTCGCTGGATTGCGATACTTATTCTCTGGGCCAGGTAGGTGCCGGCTCTGGGGTCTCGGGTGGCCTTAATGAGTTTTTTGGAGATTTCTCTGAAAAGTTTGTGCGCACCCAGACCCCATGTACCTAACCTAGGTACCAACTAGGTTCAACCCCAAACGGTTCAAATATGAGATCCCCACCAATGTTCTCATATTTGCGCCGCTTGAGGTTTTCCGCCTGATTGGCGGCCGCACCTGCAGAACTCGAGGTGCCCTGGACATGGGACGGAGCAAGTGTATCGACGCAAGTAGCATCCTATACAAGAGCCCGTCCCATTCTCCAAGGGACCAAGGTCATACCGTCTGGTCTGTTGCCATCGTCGCGCGCCAAACCAGAGGGTTCCAGCAGAGCTGGCACTCCGGCGGTGACAAGAGCCCGACGGATGAGATCGTTCAGGCAGTGATGTCGGGAGATGCGGCCGTCGCTTCGTTGACAGGACAGCCCGTGGTGTCCGAGGCTGTCCACGTTTGCACCACAAACACAGCGATGGGGGACGACGTGGGGGATGCCAAGACGCAGGGAAGTGGCTAACTGGAAAGCTGTTCGATCCAGCAATGTGCCCGTATTGGGTAACGGTAATGCTTGTAGCCAAAGGCCCGACTCTCACTTCTCCGCGGCTAAGAGGCGAGCCTGCTCCACAGGACTGGAGGACGTATTTAGAAGATTATTTCGTACCAGTCCGCAGAGTGGCTCATCCCAGAGCCTTTGGGAAAAAGTATTATCAGGCAATTCGCTACAAGCACTAGTTGCGCTCCAGGCTTCCATGGCCTCGTCCAGAAAGGGAACTGTATTGGAGTAGGATGGGTGATGTAGTATTTTGGAGATAAGACTGTGATTCGCGTGGACTGAGGACAAGAAGGCCGGAAGCGATATGTCAGAGGGCTTTCGAACACCCAGGCTACCGAACCTAACTGAAAGCGTTGCCTAAGTCCATGCGCGGTCATCGAAATTTGTATTCAAAATAGTGGAGAGCGTTTGTCTTATGGTATCATCCAACTGTTTGAGAAGTTGAGGGAACTTCCACAGTTGACAACACCGTAAGACATATGTAAATTTAGGTACGAAAATGCAAAAACGGATTAGGGTAAAGGCCATGTCCAAAGTTTCATTAAAATTTTGTAATTTGTTATCTATGAAGTCCGGGAGAGATTCGTCTAAAATAGGTGAGCCCAAAAGGAAGAGCGAATCCTTGTCAATGACAGACAGTTGTGGAGCTATTTCTTTAAAGCTGAATATAATCGCGTTTCTATCCCCACAACTGTCTGGCACAAAAAGTTCGCACTTACCTAGGTTCAGGCTGCAGACCTATTTTTTCGAACTCGCGGATCAGAGTTCGGAAGTCGGATAGTACAGTGGGTGCATCGCTTCCAAGGGTCCCATCATCCAAATACCAAACATTAAATTTTGAATTTAGAAGCTCAATGACCGGGTGTATAGCAAGGCTGAAGATTGATGGACCTAGAGGGTCGCCTTGTTGGCAGCCCACTTCGGATGAGATGAGGTGGTCTTTGTAAATGAGTTTGGTGGGGTCGTTGTAACACTGGAGCATAAATGGTAAAATGGCAGGTGCTTTAGATTTAATTTGGACTAACATGTCGCCTCGGTCAACTGAGTTGAAAGCGTTTTTGACATCGACCTTCAGAAACACATCATCGCCTTGATTGTGGATAGCTGTCTTGAAAGAGTGAACGGCGGCCTCATAACCCCCTTTGCAGGCAAAACCGAGCTGTTTTGGCTGGAAGTATGACGCGAGGGAAGTGACCGATTTGCAAGCTAGTTTGGCTGTAAGGCGCCGGTATGTGGAGCCGACAGCAATCAGACGAATGCCACCATCTCTCTTCCTCAAGGCGCAGAGGTTAGCTCCATACAGAATGTCTACGATATCTGATGCGACCCCCCCGCATAGCATCAGGTTGCACAGATTCGTAAGTTCATGCAGGAGCTTCTCGCCGGCCTCCCCGCAGCAACCGCTAGTGAGGTCCTTCAGATGCTGAGGGGTGAGACCGTCGAGGCCGCCCCAGCTGAACCCGGAAGAAAGGACATGATGGCTCCGCGTACTTTGTCGACGTTTGTAGTGGTGGTAATACGTCATTTGAAACTGTGAAAGGATTGGATTGTGATGGATGTTTGTTTTGCAGGGCGATGAGGGTTTCTGGGCAGTCGGGGGCGACCGTGTCATTGGAAAACAGGAGCCGCGCTGCACCCTTAATGTATCCCTCACTTATTTTATTTTCCACAGTTTTCACGATGTTATGTTATGTTGTTATGTTTGACCGAGGAATGTGAAGAAAAATTTGGGTTGAGGTTAATGTCCGAAACACAATTCTTTTTGATTCTTGAAGTGAGGGAGGCATTATTGAGCGATCTCTAGTGATATGCAGAAATCGGTAGGGAAAGGTGAGTAGATTTTCCCAGGCTTGCCTCGAGTTCTCCAGCACTGTGTGGCGTATTGTCTCGGCAAGCTTCGTGGCTACAGTCACTCTGGCACCCCTAGGGATCCGTCTTAGAACCGGTACAAAACGGTTCAAATTTGGATATTTCTTGCCAGAAATTTGTTTCATAGATTGGGTTCGGAAGGGAATTGGTTATTGGGGGAATGAGTATTGGAAGCTGTTTGTGGCATTTGCCTACGTGGATGTTCAAACCCCGCTGGCTTTTAATATATCGGGAACAGTGGGAGCATTGCAGCTGATTTCCAAAGGACACGGTCGAAATATTAGTGGAGGTCCCTGCATCCTGGCTGCTTCTCATAGGTTGGAAAGATAAACTATAAATGATAACTTATATAATAGGATAAACTATAGACAAAAATTAAAAAATATATATATATATATATATATATATATATATATATATATATATATATATATATATATAATATCTATCTTCAATATATAAAATATAAAAGGCAAAGCTGATTGACTGATGTATCAACGCACAGGCCAAACCCTTAAGGCTAGAAATATGAAATTTCGTATGAATTGAGTACGAAAAAAATTATGAGTTACGTATTTCGGCGTTTTTTTAAAACTCAACCCCTAAGGGAGTAAAATAGGGATGAGAGTTTTAAATAATTATAATGATATCGTTCATAAAAACCAATTTCACGCGAGCGAAGCCGAGGGCAAAATATGCTAGTCATTCAATAAAAGCAAAAAGAAAGTTCAAGTTAATTACGGTGTTTACAATAAGCAGCAATCGCTGAGCTTCTACTAGGCGATGTGACTGCTTAATTTGCAGGTTTTTTAGAAACAAAAACACATTAGTCGAGAAATGAGGAATAACAATTAAAGTTTTTGTGCTGGAGCTTAGTGCAGCCGGGGCACGTTTTGAAGTTATGCGTTGATCGTGACTCTCCCGGCGCAAAAACAGGAGGCTACTCGTGTTATTCATGTAAAATTTTTATGTTTTCTGAAATATATACGTTTTTGTTGCTCCCGGTGAAGATATATTAGATCGTACGTTGTGAATTATGATGTTATTTGGGTAAATATTACTTTGTTTACCGATACACACCACAATATTTGACTTATTTAATTGTTATTTGATACCTCTTAGTCTACCAATACTTCATTTATTACTACTTTCTAGAATTTAAAATATATCCATGCACAATAAACTTACTAAACTTAGGCCTTTTCATCGGTTATTGGATGATTTATACAGTATTCTCCGAGCGAAGTAACCACTCTTGAAATACTGCAGTGCCTGGGACAGTTGGTTTTTTAAATGTCGTACGGTTGCCCAAGCACATACGGCCATTCTCACAACATAGTCATTAGTGAGCCTAGTGTAGAGGAATGACTGGTCAATACGTCTGAGGCCAACCATGTGCGGGTTTCCTCATGATGTTTTCCGGCACCGTTAGAGCATCCGTATGTACTTGAGATCTGAAAAAGACCCATTGGTACACGACACAACCTGGGAATCGAACTAGCACTCTCTCGAGTGCGAATCAAACTCGATCTACCCACTAGACCACGGAGCTCTTTTCCATGCACAATACACAAGAATAAAACGAGGATATACTTTAGGATTTGAAAAACTATACAGATGTAAATATTCTATTAAGAGAATTAAAATTTCTTAATAAGTGGTATATAATATTTAAGTAGAAAATAAGAACTTGCACAATGCAAATAAAAATCGATAATTCCTGCAGCATTTTGCGAATATTCTACAATCTAGCAGCTCTTAGTCCAAGGTCCCTCGAGACATCGTCTGGATGTACGGGCATTAGATATACGATACCACCTTGTCTCCTTTAAACATGGCGTCTTACAGCAAGACGCTTTACTTTTTTATTTCGCATAAATGTTAGGTATGCACAGTTTGTATTTTGAGGAATGAATTATTTGCGAAATCTCATTTATTGGGTCTAATTGAATTATTTTTGTACTTAAATTTCAAAACATAATTAAGTGCGGTAATTCCTATAACATTCATATTATGCAATATTATCATGAACGGCAGCAAACTATACTTATATACAAACTATATAACTATATAACTTACAAACTATACTATAGCCAGATCACGCTGTGCGTGATCTGGCTGATATTTGACATTAGATTATAGTGAAAATTGCCATTTCATAATAATATCATGTTTGTTCTTGAAAAAACTGAACCCGTTTAGTTTACCTTATATACTAATGGATAATATTAGCGCCCTGTATAAGTAAAGTTCGGACTGCGTTCCAAACTGCGGAAGAATCTGTGCAGTTCGGACTGCGGATCGAACTGTTGTGCTAATAACAACTAAAAATGCGTCACGGTTTGGACAGCCGGCGTCTTACATAATACTTCAAAATATTATGTAAGACAGCGCACGGTTCTAACCGTGGAAAAAACGCTGTCATTGAGATGCCAAATCGAACAGTCGGCCCCGTGCACCTACACGTTCGGTTCGGAGCGCGGGTTGGAACGGTGCGCCCTATTTCCCGCGGTCCGAGCTCTACGTGTGACGGGCGCTATTATGTTATAAATTCTACATCTGTAGCTACCGTAAATAGTGCGTAGAACATTTTTAATGTCAGTTCTTAAGGCTCTATTATGGGGGATTTACACGGGTTGATTTTCGCCGCACGATTTTAGCCGCATGGCGAAAATCGATCGTCCAAATGGCAATCCAGCAAGGTCGCAAGGCAATACTGCCTACATAAATGGTTAAGCGATTTGTGAAGCGACTAGCCGCACGGCAAAAATCAACCCGTGTAAATCCCCCATCACGGAGATGGTTCGCGAGCCACGTGATCATAAATTGGGTTAGATCGTGCCTCACCAAGTTACTGTGAAATTAACTTACACTGTCTTTTCATATCGATAGTGCATTTTCTTCTTGACATGTTTTACTATGTTAGCTAGCATGGAAATTATGATAAAAGCATGTGAAGGTAATGGAGTGATTTTTTTAAGTAACGTCAGACAGAGGCTTGCCTTTTGTTCTTGTGTTCAGAATTTCGAGTTTCTTTATAAGTACAGAAAATTCTTGGAGAAGAAAATCATTGGATGACGGTATTTTCCTGTTTTTTTTAAATACATACATGAATAGTGCTCTGAAAAATAAGACAGTTTACAAAAGGAATAGTATACTAAAAATCAAAATTTTCAAACACATTGCGGATTGTTTGAAGTACTTCTGCGAGTCTCGTGAAAATGGCCCATTTAAAAGTCGTACTAGTAGTGTCGTCACAGGCTAGTACGTTGATACGAAATGTATGGCCATATGACCAACATTTCTGATTTATCGTAATTTTGCGCGTTGATGTATACATATCATAGTAAATCTTTTTGTATTTAATGTAAGTAAACTAATTATGTAGGTTTTATATATTAACTTTTTTGTGACTTTGAAATGCATATAATTACAAAACTACACATAAAATCCTAATTCTTTTTACTTCTATCAAGTTGTAATATCTAATTATTTCTTAATTTATAAAAAAAAAACTAAACATTTTATATGTTTTCAAATTCCCAATTGTGGATATTAAGAAATGGTTTTCGGAGGGACTCAGGTTTGACAGCGTTTATTTATTTTTTGCTTTGGTGTTGCTGAAGAGCAACACCAAAGCCTTTAGTCAAGATGCATTGGATAATTTCGACGGTGAAGTTCGAAAACTAAATGTATGTGATTTGACATAAGGCAACGCAAGCGACATATCACTTTAGCAATGACTTATGTCAAATCCCATACATTTTTGATTTCGAAGTTCGCCGTCGAAATTGTCGAATGCATCTTGACTAAAGGCCCTGACTTGCCTTTTGACATTTAACTTGTTTATTTCGATTAAAACTCCAGTTATTTTAATAACATTTATTTATAGGATAAATCTTTAAAAAATTATCACAATCCATTTTTACACTTAAAACACGAAACTTTGAAACTTTAAGCAATAATAATAATAAGGAAATATGATGATTCTGACGAGCAATTTTAATAAAAATTTTAATGACAACTAGATGTTGCTTGGACCAACGTCCCCGTAATAATGATCTTCCTTCAGAGCACGCTGTACTACCCTCTTCTTATGATGGGGCGAATCCTCACTATCCCCACCTTGCGGATTCATGGGTTGTCAAGAGTGGTTCGATGAGTAACATTGCACGTGGGCGTGACAAACAACAGCAGGTGCATTAACACCTGCGCCGGCATGTTTGTTACGTAAGTTATAGTACTTATCCTAAATTGTAAAAAAAAAACCATCATATTTTAGGACAAGAAGCAAAACCCGAGTATCTTTGCACTTTGTTATAAGTGTACAATTAAATCGAAAAGTAACTTCTTCAACAGTAATATTATCAGTGTTAAGTACAGCGCGGTGGAAAAGTTTAACACGGAGGCGGGAAGGTGAGCAGAGGTACATTAACTCACATTATCAGATTTAAGCCATTGTCGACTGCCACGCGCTCATTTTATCCTCGCTAGACGCTAGCTGAAACTTTTATTTCTTGTAATAACTAAACTAGCAGCTACATAATATTTTTAAAATGTTGTAATAATTAGTGCAGTTTTTTAATCCTCATTAAGAACGGAATATGTATTTAATATAAAATGTTGTATGTAATACATACATTGTTAAAAACTACTATGACATTATAGAAAACTAAACTTAAACTCAAAACTTCCACTAACCTGATAGAGAACCAACCAATACAAATGCAGAGAGGGATCTTCCAAGGCAACTGTCAACTCTGATTCTGTTTAACGTTAAATCACTTTCCAACATCTTAAACTCTACAGCGGCAGGATATCGCCTACATTTTAACGACAGATACAGACTGCAGACTGAGACTATAAACGACTTTACATGGATGACATAAAACTCTGTGCTGACAATGAGTTTGACCTACTCGTATACTAACTGACTGAACTGACGGAACAATTTACAAGTGATATTAAAATGAACTTTGGGGGCGACAAAACTAAAACAAATTATTAAGTATAAAGGCCGTATATATATTTATTTCAACATAGTTACACACTACAATCCGGTGAGCGCATAGAGCCTCTTGATGAGGGAGAAACATGTAAATATCTAGGTTATAATCAATTACACCAAATACAGTAAAAGGACACAAAATACAAAGTAAGACAAAGATGAACACCGGCTCAATGCAATCATGAAATCAAAATTACAAGCCTGAAACACTTTAAAAGCAATAAATACCTTCGCAATTCCAATACTGGCTTATTCTACACTCAAAGACTAACATTACCAAGAAAAGGAGGTGGAAGAGTTATTATCGACGTAACTAATCTACATAAAAGACAGGTTAAATTTAAGACTATTTATTTTCATTAGAACCGAATTATCAATAATCCACAAAGTAATAGTTAAAAATGATATTAAATTTACACCCCTGAATTTACAAGACTCCCAAAACAATTAACATAAAGTAACAGATATGACAAAACCAAACTGTCCCAATGGGCTAAAAAGGCTCTTCAAGGAAGACATCTGCACGACTTATACCAGACAAATGTCGACAAAAAAGTGTCAAACGCATGGCTGAGTCATGGAGTACTCTTCCCGGAGACTAAAGGGTTCGTGATTGCTATACAGGACCAAACAATAGAGATCAGAACCTACCAGCGATACATCACTAAGCCCTTACCACTGACAGCTGCAGAAAATGCCATAGTTGCCCAGAAACCATACAACATATTACAAGAGCGTGTAAAATAATTATACAGACCGTCTATAATCATAGACATGACCTTGCTTGTATAATTCATCAGAGACTTGCCAAACAACGACACTTTATTACGAACATATAACCATAATATTACAAATACAAACCTCTAAATGTCCTGGAAAATGCCTCTACCAAACTCTATTTTAATCGAACCATATTGACTGACAGAACTACACACTGCAACAGACCCGATATAACGCTAGTAGAATATAAAATTAATAAAACTGCATACCTAATTGATAAAGCCGTCCCCAACGCTCACAATTTACAAAGTACAATATCAGAGAAACTTACCAAATATATCGAACTCAAAGACTAAAGAGCCCAACTTTGCATCTGCAAAAAATAACCATAGTACCAATAGTCTTATCAACTACAGGTGTCATCCCGAAAAACGATTACATAAATCCCTAAATACCCTCCAGTTTAGTATATTTAATGAAAAGGCAGTAATTTAAATTCCTGCCGAATAGTAAGAAAGTTTTTACAAACAGATGAGGAAGCTCTTACTCTGCATACACCACAAACACAATAATTAAACTCACACACTCACACAATCCTACAAGTTGAACACACAATACATCATCCTTTTCCTGACACATCTCCCTTAATACATAATAACAGATAAAACACAAAGTACTTGGCTTTGAATCGCACATATCAGTTTGCTGGTGAAAACCGAGAAAAATAAAATAAATACATAATAATAATGTTTTTTTTTTAACTAATAACTTATTTATAATTAAACACACTTATTTATAATATTTTATTCACATATAATGTTGTATAATACAATGTAATATAATACAGACTGCATTTTCCTGTAAAGTATTGTAAGAAACATATCTCAGGAAATACTTTACTTTTTTAAATTATCTTTCAATATACTCAATAATACTATAAGTTTTATTTATGTACCAAATTTCACAAATATACAACGATAAATGAAGATCTTATACCATTTTGAAACTTCAAAACGCTCTTCCATAAAATTGCTATTTTGAAGATACAACAACTTACGTAGGAAGTATCGAAATATGAGAAACTTCTCAGAAGAAACAGTACATAAAAACCAATATTTTCATAGGTACAGCGATTTGTTTACAAAAATTCGCAAGCCTCATGAAAACATTTTACATGTAGTCGTCTCCCCTATTGCATTGAAAGATTCTCGGGTACAAAATATGGGTATAACGGGTGCTTATGTTGATCCCAGAAAGTCCCTTAAATGTATCTGCCATCCTAGCATAGTTAACCAGACGTGATAAGCGCAAGAGAGTCGGGAGTCGGGACGGTATCAAAGCGCGGTAGTCCTTGGACAGCCTCGGAGTGCTAGCCGCGAGGCTGGCTAAAAGAGTGTATTAACAGATTCTTTGAAAAATATACCATTCTACCCAATCTCCACATATAAATGAACCTAACTTACCTACCCAGTGTAAATTCGATAGAATGTTTGTTACAGTGCGAATCGATACTGATTTGAATTTTAAGCGCGTAATCCACACGGGACTCCTCGTAGTTTTAGGCCAGTGTAGAAGTTATTTAAATTCATATTATGTAGCTAAGTTTCCCCACTGTTCACTGTTTGGGAACATACTACAGTATTAACTTCTGTATATGGGTACCTACTGAAAAATTATAAACTTACAAAGAGAAATGCAAATTGACTTGAATTAAGTAATTTATATTATCGGTTAATATTTAAAGGCCGTGTCACTGCCATGCACCTTGTGAGTGATATTATTAAGGTGGCAGTCCAAATAATCGATAATTATTTCTTATATTTCAGACATTATAAAAGTGAAGTATGTAAATTTTCTCCTAAGACCCGAAGAAATTGCATCAAATTATGAAAATAATGCAAACATGATGATTAGGTACAATTCAATGATCATTCGACAGAGCCGGATCTACTATGGCTTTTTGGGCTTCAGCTCAGGGCCTGTTGATTCAAGAGGTCAACTAAATCAAGGGAAAGTCAAAAATAGACGATTATCATTACACACGCATACAGATAAAAAATCCATAACTTTATATTTACTAAACAGATCGTGAGTATTTTACCGTCTTATATTTTAACTATACTTTGAGCAATTAGGTGGGCCCCTAAGTAGTATTAGCCCAGGGCCCAATAAACTTACGGTCCGGCCCTGAATTCATATCACCGTAAAAGATGCCTTTCAATAACACAAGCTTAGAATGTGGTGAGAAGTAGTGAAAAAGATTCAAAATCGAATGTATCACTGTCATTTCTTCGAGCGATCGCAGGATATAGGAGAAAATCACGGCTGAGCGAGCTCACTTTGTATGCATTGTGCATTCGACTGTACAAAGTTCGGATCGAAGTACGACAAACGCTCGCCAATTGCCAACTCATACTTGTTTTTGTTTTTCAATTGCATTTTTAAAGTTGATTAAAGTTGGATTCGATGTTATTAGTTTTACAGATAATGTTATGTGAAATAAATGAACATTCGAAATTGCTGTACATGAAGCCAAGCATTATGATATTTTTTTGTTGTTGAATGAAAAATATTAATATAATAAACCGACTACGTAAAAAAAGGGATCTAAAAAGGGGTTAAAAATGCAAAATGCCGAAATAAGCAAATAATTCAGATAGCAATCCAGAAATGCATAGGTACAAAAATGGTCAATGTAGAGCCGTGGGATATTTGTAATGTGCTTACCAAGACCGTTCTTTTGATACCAAACACGTGCTAATTAACTCTGTTTAATTTTTTTAGATATTAGAATCAGAGGTCTCATTTACAAAACTAATAATTTTGAAATATATATATATATGCTATGTTATATATATATGCTATGTTACCCGCGGCATCATTACAAATCTATTGACACCTCATTTATTAAAATCTGACCAATAGTTTAGACGCTACGAGGGAACAAACATACATACATACATACATAGACCGCCAAAATTACCCTTCCTTTTGGCTTCGCCGTAGTCGGGTAAAAAGTAGGTTTATAGTCAAGGCTCGGATGAAGATGACACTCAAACTTTACCGTGATTGACTGATTGTGTTAGTTCTAAGAAATTATTAGTCCGTTTCAAAATGCTTCAATGCAGAGCTATTGTACTGCATAACAATCTAAATAAGTACTGCTAGAAAATACAAATGGATTTATTTTCAATCATACCGTTTAAGCATTTTAACACAAAACCCTGACAGTACAACAGAGTTTTTAACAAACTCCGTCGCTCATTTTTCGACTGGCTTTGATACTGCGAATTGCGCATTTCACACGTGCACGGTGCACGTCAATAGGGATGGCAATCTATTGAAAACTAGTGGTCGAAATTCGACCATAATTCATAAATTAATAGTTAATTTGATTTTTTTTTGTGTTCTTTTGTCTCTTAGATATAACCTTCAATTTTCACACAAACCCCAACCCCTTTCACACATGACCTGTGGGGATAGGTAGTAGGTATGTTGTAGGTAGTTGTAGATGTGGGTCGTATAATACGTAGTTTGTAGGTGTAGGTGTAGTTGTTGGTGTAGAAACTGTAGGTGTATGTACCTACCTAGTTATTTATTAATTCCAGTTCATAGTTAAGGCAGAACAACGTCTGTTCGCGGAAACGTGTAGTAAGCTATGTCCTCCCAACGGTTAATTGTTTTATCATAAAATTATTTGATTACTAATTGCACTAAAATAACATAATAATTTGTTTTAAACAGCCTCTAAATTTTCTTTAAATCTTCAATCAACTTCGCAATTTCCAAGAACTGGCATCCTTAGCTGCGAACGATTGTAAAATAGCTGTACGCCAATTAACAATTAACAGAATAATGTCGGCTCAGTGCCGTACGTTACTCATAATTTAAACCACTGCGAACTACGAATTTAACAAACCCAGCCTAAAGTGTGCACTGGCCCACATTTTCTTTTGGTATAATAGGCGCAGAATATACGTCTTAATTTTTAATAACACCCTTTTAATGATTCGCAACGATTAATTTTTGGATTTTTTTGGAAAAATCAAGTCTTCGAAAAAATTCGACCCAAAATACCTTTGGGCCTTTATGCGGTGGTGTCTACATTGGGCCAGACACAGAGCATCTACGGGTCAGGGCAATTTCCTTTGAATTTGTTGGCTTGATTGGCTGGCTATAGAATACAGCTTTCCTTCTTAGCATTAGTCAATAATCATGCAGCCCATTCTTATGAAATCCACAAAATTAATCTATTTATTAACACAAGTTCTTTGAGAACTTATCACGAGACCAGATTGACGTGGTGTTAAAGCGTCCATAGATAGTATTAATATTATTTATTCCCAGGACTGTACGTATTAAATAAAACCAATATAAAACGCAACCACGCGTGTTGTAAACGTTTTTATTATAAAAATAAATCATATTATCGACACTCGACCCACTTTTGTCTCGGCTGACTTGTTGCTAGTTATAGAATTCCATTTACCAATAACTCTGGCTACGTTTTTTTCCCTCCCAATTTCCTTTTTACCTGAACGTTCGAATTGATTCCTACTTTTCATTCCGCTTAGTTTTATATTTCCTTTGGCAATAAAATTGTTAATTTATTCCAGCTTTGAGATATTTCTTGAATGGTTTAATGAATCTTCAGTCGCTTGAGTATTGATTGTGAGCGTTTTCCGAGCTTTTAACAAGTTAAGAACTTTGTATAGATGTCGAACATTGCCCGCATAATTGTTAGGTAATATTAGTATGCTGACTTCACAACATTCCTTCAAAATTGAGGCTCGTCGCAAACTGGCAACGAATTGTAACCACTCGATACCGTTACACAACATTTTGAATACATTTTTAGTTTGTAACACACTAGTTTTATTAAAATATAATAAAAAATAGTCGTTTGTGATCATCACTCATTCAGCTCTAACAAGACTGTTTTACAGTCAAAATTAAACGCTCGTGTCGTTTATGGATCAAATTTTTGTATATAATTGAACATGAATTATTTCCCAATACATTATTACAATTATTGTTATTGTTTTGTGGAACATTGCATGAATTTCAATACAACCGACCAATCAATAAGCGATTGTTTGGTGTGTCCGATTGTAAAGGTTACCTTTGTGGCCGAATAGTTATTGTGTATGAAAATATTATTGTCTATCTTGATTTATGCTCTATTTATTGAACTTTCGGGAGCTCTGTCAAAATTTTGGTTACTATTTGGTTTCATTTAGAGGCCAAAAAATGTATTTTTTCAGAATTCAGCTTTTTTTTTTAGTGTTGTGTAAACGTGGAGGGTACATATAGTATTTTAAATACATAATAATATTGTCTATATAAGTAGAGTGCTTAATCAGAAGCCCAATTCTCTTTACTATTTGTGATCTATAATCCTGTTTCGGTCCGCGCACGGTCTCACTCGCTCATATGCGATAGACACGTGTGTGATTGAGACACCGCACGGACCTAAACAGGATTATGATCACATTTAGTTACGAGAATTGGACTTCCTTATTTATTACGCTACTACATTATTTTTTATAGGCACCCTCGGTATCTATGTACGACTGAATTCGCAAACGCATCATAAAATTAGACCTTAAATCGAAAGCTGTCGATGTATCTGCTTGGATAGCAAATACTTTGACTTGAGAAGTGCTTAATTTAGATAGAGTTTGAGAATCCGATCGATATCAATAATCGAGGAAAGTGAAATATTAAATTAACATGCGGAAGCGGCCAGTCAACTGATAGTCATAAATATTTAATGTTTATGAACTAATCTCATTTTGTAAGTGGCCTGAGAAGTGGCCATGCGTTCGAAGGCTTTTCAAATGTTACCAAGAAATGACAAATTAATTTACATTTTTTTAAACCAGTTATAGTGCTAACCTCTAGTGATTTATACAGATAAATGTTATGTATATGATAACATAGTATGTAACATTTTAATCGTATGCAAAGCACAACGCACACTTATATTAAACAAAAAATTAAACCGACTTCCAAAGTAAAAATACACAAAAAAGTATGAAATAAATCTTATTTTCTAAATAATTCCCCTTTTAAATTAGATTTTTTTTTAAACTATTTCTCTACACAATCTTCACAATTTTGAAGTCGGTACTGATAAAACAATATTATATAGAACTCACGTCCAAGTTGGCTTAAGTTGACTTAAGTTGGCGCTAAGTTGGTTTGGCAAGTAAAAATTTATTATAAAGTACTTTCTACTCTGTGCTATTACTATTGCAGGTATATTTCATAAAGAACTTTTTTGCCACGAACACTCCCCTCACGCGGGCGAAGCTGCGGGCAAAAGCTAGTTACATATAAAAACATAATATATTTTATATATATTTTAACTTTTCCTAAAATAACAAGATCTAGAGTCTTTAGGCAAAAAACATTACTAATTATGAAGCTGAATGTTTTTCAATGACAACATTTAGAATGTTCCGCTTAAATATAAATAATTACGAGAGTTTTGATATTGACGGATATACAATTCGCTTTATAGTTAGTTTTAAACGGAAACTGCGAAAGAGAATGTTAACCTTGAACGCTTAGACAAAAATACACGACGATTGTAATTTATATTTTTGCGTAAATAATATCTAAAGAAATAATAATATTATGTATGTCGATAAAACGTATGATGTAGGCCATAAGACCACAAACTCCAGAAAGAGCTAAGACTAGGTTTGTATCAAATCTGTATTTTGATAGGATGATATTTATTTACGATATTCAATAAATACTGTAATGTTTTCGATATCCTTGAAAAGTATAAAACATTACAAAATTATTACAAAAATTTTGATTTAATCAATATATTGATATTATTTTTGCAATTAAGCTTACAAGTCAAATTGTATCCACGCCCTTATAAGATAACGTTTGGCATAGTTTTTTTATAATTTTTATAATGGCAAAATGAAAGGTGTATTATCTAAAGGTGATCTAGTTACTGATTGCAGTAGAATGCGGACAGTGCCCACACCTACAATGAACCTTGCGAGTTATTGTGGCTCTTATACTATATAGTATAAGAGCCCGCTAATGCGAAATTTTTTAGAATGGGAAATTTTTTATCTCCAGATCAGGAAGTTGAGTGCTGACATTTAGTGTTCCCTTACTTTTGTTCCTTTTTGTTTTGTTAGAGCGGTTTCTACTTTCATGTAAAAAACAAGACAAATATGATTCAGGGAAGTTTTTTTTTTAAATTATTGTTTTTACTTAATTGTTCTGGTGATATCGTCTATATTAATATAAAATTATCAGATTTTGATGAATTTTAAAAGTAATAGAAAGTTCAAAGTTGGTATTTTATTACGTTTTACATAAATGCAAATAATTAAACTATAAAAAAGTTGCAAAAATGTTTTATAAATCTTGCTTAATTAGTAGGTCCTAGTTTTTATGTTTGGTGAATGAGTATTAGAATACGTTTAAGTTTTGTTTATTTGTATTCATTTTATAATATAAAACTAATGTCTGGACTGTGGTTGCAATTTTTTATCACCTGCAATATAATAATCTTATTGTATAAATAAAAGACTACTTGAATTAAATTATTTATTTACATTTTTCTTTAGGTCCACCCATCGTCTAGTAACAAGACTAACAACATTGTCCATTAATTAACGTATCACAGCAAAACAACCACAAGAATGCTTTCGCACAAACTTCGTACTGCAAAATGATGACTCGGCAATTTACTGATTGCTGCCAGCTTTGCGTAGGCTAACAAGCCACCACGTTCGTTAAAGTTCTTACGATTTGTGGAAAGAGTACGTGTAGCCGTCCGGGGCTCGGTTCAGGCTGAACTTTCCTGGGGGAAAGAACCGAGTGGGCTGTGGGGTGGTCTGATCGTAGTAGGTCTGTCTCGCCTGTGGGAATGGAGCACTTTGGTGTTGCTGGGATTGCACGCCGCTGTATTGCGCTTGAGACACTCCCGGATAGATGTTGTTAGCCTGGTACTGTGGTTGCTGGTAATGAGGTTGCGGCTGGTACTGGGGCTGTGCCTGGAATTGTGGCTGCGGTTGGTACTCGGGTTGCGGCTGGTACTGCGACTGCGGTTGGTACGCGGGTTGCGGTTGGTACTGAGGCTGAGCCTGGTACTGCTGAGGTTGTTGCGTAGAGTAGTTCTCCTGCTCGTACAGCTCGGGGTAGTATTGTCCGTCGTCGGGGTTGGGTTTCCCGCCGTAGTTGCGGGGAGCTACTGGGGCGGAGTACTGTTGGGGAGCAGTGTACTGTTGGGTCTTGTAGTCCGGTGAGTTGTATCGTGGGTCCGGGGTGTAGCCAGGAGTTGGAGCGACCGGCTGCGGAGCAGTAGGGATGTGATCACCGATAGCCTGGAATCCATTCTTTCCGGCGATGTAGTTCACAGTTTTCCTTTCTCCGGTTGGGTCGATGTAGGAGTAGCTGCCCTTCCTATTTCCCTCTGCGTCGGTTTCTTCTTTAAAGTCGATTCCATCCTCCTGCTGGTACGCGGCACCGAAAGCACCGTTTCCACTAAGATACCTCGCCTCCTGAACGATCGCTGCCGTTCTCGGGTCACCGGCGTATTTCGGCACCCTCCTTTGTTCCTGACACGCGGCTGTCGCGATCAAAATTGCGCTTAAAATGAGCCTGTACATTTTGAGCAAATGTGCACTGCTCGCGTGAAAGTAACTTAGTGTGTCGCTGCCGGCCGTCGAACTTATTTATATGAGGATCGAAGACCTTGAAGCTAGAAAGGGTCCGCGGTGTGACCGAGAAAACCACGCACGGCCCAAGTGAGGGATGTTGGGACATCTAGGAAGTGAACTCACCGAAGATAGGGCCATCGTCCTTAGCGAGTTTGTACTTTGAATGTCAACATGCAAGTAGAGCGATCGGAATTTACCGGAACGGCATTTTAGTATAATCAATGCAATTTGCAATCAAAGGCTCTACTTTCAACTCATCGCATGTATTTAATTAATTTACTCGACGTAACTGGATTCTTTTAGCGTATATAATCTGTTAATCGAGATACTAGCACAATCTGATTTTTATACGATCTTTATAGGAATGCATTAGCTGCATCGCTGATAAAAGAATAGCAAAGAAAACCTCAATTTGTTTTAAAAATATATGTAATTAGCATTCCCTAACCATAAAGAAGATTCTAATCGGAAGCGCATCAAAATTCGCAGCAATTTAAAATCTGATCACAATCCTGCGCATGAGTTTTGTTGCTTGCGTAATGGGGATTATCCAATATCCATACTCCATATACACACATCATTAAAAATTGTGCGAATTTTTAATAATGTATTCGCAAACAATGTCTTAGATTTCACATCCGATAATCTACTTACAAAATTGAATTGCGTAGAATAAACACTTCCATGTTAATTGTGGCCTTAATTATTGCATTCGTAACCTGTAAAAATATGTATATTTTTGTTTCTTATAAAGCGTGTATTTTTTTTATCACACATTTTTTTCTGTTATCTTATATAATTTTTTTAAATTCATAAATTTCGGTTATGTATCAATAAACACAACAACTTTGGATTGGATTGTAGATTTAATAGTTTGTTTTACGCAATCATTTTAAAATATACGGTAAAAGCTGACAACTGTTACATGAAAATTGCACCCTAGTGGAAACAGCAACTATCAATTTATTTTACGGGCTACGTTACACAACACAACGTTATACAATAATAATAATTATAATACATACATACATAATCACACCTACTTAACAAAGGCCAATGGGCAATTTTATATGAACCCCGTCCCCACGCCTCCAGATAGGTACGTGACAATTTGAAGCCACAAGTACTGGCACGCGAGGCTATAGAAATTAAATAGTACCCTAATTTTAACCGAGAAGATGGCTGAGTGCTGCCACCTAGTTGGGATCAAATAATAAATTTAATTTAATTCCTCGCGGCTTCAAGATACTGTTAGTATTTTTTGCGTAGATCGGAACACAAATCATATTAGGTTCTTACATATGATATTGGCGTTTTGTTGTACTGGCCAATTTGATCTCAATTATATCTTCTTTGGTTAGGAATTCCAATTTCAAATTTATACTGCTATTTACTCATGCATTTGTGTTTCGAAAACCGTAATTCATTTGTTTTTTTTCCTCTTTTGGTATTTTTTTTTGCGTCACTCTATTTACAAAATGGAAAACTTGAAATATCGTATTAATTTCGAGTACGAATACCACCGTGGCACCAGTGCTACAGAAACTGCTCGAAGGATTAATGATGTGTATGGCGGCGGTGTCGTAAAAGAAAACACTGCGTTTTTGGTTCCAACGTTTTCGTTTTGGAAATTTCGACCTGCAGAACAAGCCCCGTGGACGGCCGGAGACCAAAGTTGATAATGAAGAATTGAAGGCTATTGTGGAAGCAGATCCATCGCAAACCACGTCCGAGTTAGCTGCAAGCTGCGGTGCTACCTCATGAGTTGAGTGCAGCAAACTCAAACGCGCCTCGACTGCTGCGTTACATTACTCAACCGGCACAATAATTAAGGGATTTTACATGGAATCATTTTTTTTTTTCATTTAATTTACAGCCATACGTCCTATGGCACTGCTGGACATAGGCCTCCCCCAAAGATTTCCACAACGAACGGTCCTGGGCCACCCAAAGAATGGAATGGAATGAAATGGAATAAATAATAAATAAATAATAATAAATAATAAAGAATAAAGAATAAATAATAAAGAATAAATAATGGAATCATTACCTGTGATGAAAGGTGGATCCTGTACGATAATCGGAAATACTCATCGCAATGGCTGAACCCTGGAGAACCAGCCAAAGCTTGCCCGAAGCAAAAATTGACTCAAAAAAAGTTACTTGTGAGCGTTTGGTGGACTAGTGTCGGTGTCATTCACTACAGCTTTCTTAAATCTGGCCAGACGATTACGGCAGATATCTATTGCTAGCAACTGCAAATCATGATGGAAAAGCTAGTTGCTAAACAACCGAGGTTGGTCATTCGCTCTAGGCCAAAGCTGCTAGGAAAACGCTAGACCACACACTACACAACAGCCGACTACCAAATTAGAGGAGCTTCAATTGGAATGTCTAAGACATCCACCGTACTCCCCGGACCTTGCTCCAACATATTACCATTTTTTTTTCGAAATTTGGATAACTTCTTGCAAGGGTAAAAATTCAACTCCGATGGGGCAGTCCAAAGCGCCTTCAAAGATTTTATTGATTCCTGTCCGAAAGGTTTTTTAGTAAAGGAATTAATGAACTATCTATGAGATGGCAAAAGTGCAAAGATAGCAATGGTATATAATGGTACTTTGATTAA
Organism: Phengaris alcon alcon; assembly: GCA_037179445.1. Classification (NCBI taxonomy): domain Eukaryota; kingdom Metazoa; phylum Arthropoda; class Insecta; order Lepidoptera; family Lycaenidae; genus Phengaris; species Phengaris alcon. The sequence continues at coordinate 279,362 of JAYRCH010000646.1, read as the reverse complement.
ATAAATATATTATGTTTAAAAAAATCGACTTTTTGTTCCTCCTTTACAAAACGCCAATTTCATATGTAAAGACTAATAATTGAAAAATCTTCGGGCACCTGTCACCTCAGTCCTCCCGTGACCACGGCTGCTGGAAAGTAGCCGAAACGTCAGAAACAATCCGTAGACGATGTAGGTATTTCTGTTGCCGCTATATCAACAAAATAAACTAAAAAACAAAATAAAATAAATATTTAGGGGGCTTTCATACAACAAACGATTTTTTTTGCTGGTTTCTTATACATAATTTGCTAATGCCCGCGACTCCGCCCGTGTAAATACTACTTTTACTTTTCCGGGATAAAAAGTAGCCTGTGTTAATCTAGAGCCTCAACTACAATCATACCAAATTTCAACGCCATATCAAAATCTGAACTGTCAGTAGTTATAGCGTGAAAGAGCAACAAACGTCCACCCATCCATCCATCCATCCATCCTCACAAACATTCACATAAAATAGTAGTGGGATGGTACGGAACTACTCGCATTTGGCTGGTTTTAATTTGTGTTCCATAATACTCTGCTCTGGATTTTTATTGCTAAGTGTATAAGATACATAACTTGTAAAGTCTATATATAACCTGGAACGTAAAGAAAAATACACATATAGATAACATAGTAAAACTAAACATAATTTATGTTTTTGTACTAATTAATGTCATCATGATCGATACCGACTTATTAGCATAACTTACCATAACATTACATAGTAAACGAGAGTGGAAGCGACGAGATTTTGCCACGTCCGTTCGCATTTCATCAATTCTTAAGACATTTTTCGGCTATCAGGTAATAAATATATACAATAAGGTTTTTTTGTTTAGACCTACCTGTCAATAATATTTTTTACCACAACAGCACAATAATTTCACGCGTACTAGTCTTAATCATGCTCTTAACTATAAAGTGTACAGTATATCTACTTATGAAAAATGAATGCGTTTCTTGTGAGACGTTCCAAGCGGATCCACTGGCGGAACTGAAGAAAGTTCCACACGCCACATATTGTTCCGAAACGCAACGCTAACGGAAGCCAGAAACTTCTTTGTACGTCAAAAAGCTCTACGCTCGAGAAGGGAGACTTCTCCTCGCGCGCCGGGCCCCTGAAAAGGGCCTTTGGGCGGGGAACCAATGCCAGGGGCAAGCCCCTCTAATTGGGGTGGGATGACGCGCCCAGCACGAATACTGGGCGCACAGCGTCGGTTTTAGGGGAAGACCCCCCGCGGCAGAACGCGGGGGAAACCCGTGGGGGGGCACCGCAAATTCCAAGGGAATGACGTGTGCCAATCCAGGCCCGACCAAGACCGGCGGTCGGCTCCAAACGGCGCGTGAGGGTCCCGACCCGGGGGTCGGGAAACGTGTATGGGTCCACTCCCTCACGCGCCCTGTTTACCGGACCGCGGAACCAAGCAACCTGGGGGAAAGGGGAAGGTAGCTTCCGATTCCCGACTTGTGATGTCGGGGGGGAAGGTGCACCAAGGGGGCGACGGGGTGGCAAGAGGGCTGCCACTCCGACAGGCCTCAGGTGAATTTTGAAGGCAGCACCGGGAGGTTTTATTTTCTACCGGTGCAAGGGGAGAAGGGGGGACAGCGATCCAGCGGTGAATGGAGCGCTGTGACAAGCGCCTCGGTGGGGCGCACGTCGTTGCACCAAAACTCCTCCTCTTCGGGGGCGTGGCGGCGCGTCCTTGCGCCTAAGCTCCTCCTCTTCGAGGGTGGGGTGGCGCATCAGAACGCCGGGGCTCCTCCTCTTCGGGGGTGGCGGGGCTCCGTTGAGTCAGCCGGGGGGACAGCGTCCCTCGGCAGTGTATGGCGGTCGGGCGGGCGGGCGTGCCAGGGCGCCAGGTCGGTCAGCTCGACCAGGCGCGAGGCATCCGCTTGCGCGAACAGGTTTGTGGCGAGCCGGGCCACAAAGGCCTCCACGCTCTCCATCCTGAGATCCCTCTCAATGGTGGAGTTGCGGACGTACCAGGGGGCGCCCGCGACGTAGCGCAGCACCCGGTTCTGGGCTCTCTGCAGCGACCTCTTCTGGGGTGCAGAGAGCAGATGGTGCCACGCAGGTGCTGCGTAGGTGAGGCGGGACCTGATATATGTTTTATATAAGGCCGTCCGCATGTTGAGGGGGATCTGAGGAGAAGAGAAGGCGGGGTGCAATTGTGCAGTGGCCGATTTGGCCATCGACACTGCGTGCTGGCGCTGGGCGACCATGGAGAGACGGCGATCTATGATGACACCTAGATATTTCGCCGTTCTTCCCCATGGTATCTCGGCGTCTCCGATCTTCAGGGGCGCTGGAAACCCCGTTCTCGTGGTGACGGCGAGCGCCTGGGACTTACCTGCATTCACAGACAGTCGCCAGTTGCTCAGCCAGTCAGGGAGAAGGTCCAGCGTCCTCTGAAGCTTCAGGGCGGCGTGGTCGGGTGTCAGCGAGCTGGTTATAAACGCCGTGTCATCGGCGTATAACGCTGCGGTGGTGCCAGGGTCTTTAGGGATGTCGCTGGCATAAAAGTTGTACAACCCCGGAGAGAGCACGCTGCCTTGTGGGACACCGGCGGTGATGGGGCGCTCTCCGGAGAGGACACCGTCGATCCGCACCTGGAAGGTGCGTCCAGAAAGGAATGACGCTAAAAGCCTTACCAGAGGGGATGGGACGTTGGCTCGGATGAGCTTGAAGAGCAGACCTTCATGCCAAACACAGTCGAACGCCTTTTCCATGTCGAGGAAGACTGCGACAGAAGATTCTTTCTTGTTGGCCGCAACGGACAGGTGGTGGATGACTCTTACCAGCTGAAGAGTGGTGCTCAGTTCCGACCTAAAGCCGAATTGGTCCTTGCGAGGAGGGAGGTGGGGGGCAAGATGCTTGAGAAGAAGGAGTTCAAAAGTTTTGGAAAGGGTTGAAAGGAGGGTTATGGGGCGGTAGCCCTCTGCCCTTCTCAAGTTTTTATGATGTTTGGGGATAGTTATAATTATCCCCAACTTCCAGGTAGTAGGGAAGTGGCCGGTCCTGACGATTCCGTTGTACAGACGGGTCAGGGCGGCCACCGTCCTAAAAGGTAGGTGTCGAAGGGCAGAGTTGGGAATGCCGTCTGCTCCGGGGGCCTTTTTGGGTTTGAGGCGCGATAGGGTTTTCTGAACCTCCCTCGGAGAGAAGGAGAAGGAAGGAGGGGAGGAGGGAGAAAGTAGAAACACCTTTACCTCCTCGAAGACCAACCTGGCGTGGTCCGCTGCGGTCGTTGGCAGTGGAGAAAACTGGCGCTCGAGGTGTTCGGCATGAATCTCTGCTCTATCCTCTGCACGGTGCCTTAAGTTCCCGTCGGGGTGGAGCAGCGGGTAAACGGGGGCAGTGGCTCTGGTAAGGCTGCGGCAAAAGCGGTGTAGGGAGGGCCAGTCCTCTCCCGCCTCCTGGATGCGTCGGGTCCAGTTTTCCGCATTGAGGAGCTCCAAGTGAGATCTTACCTCTGCGGTGAGGCGGTTGAGCTGCGTCTTTATTGCTGGGCATCGGGAGAGCTGCCATCGTCGTCGCAGGCGCTTCTTTTCGGCGATCAAGACCGTTAGGTGGCGGGGAAGGGGGGGCCGCTTGTGTTGGCGACGGGTGGGCGGCTGGGTAGCCGCATCCATTGCAGCTGCAATCGCCCCGGTGAGCTGCACCGTCATAGATTCGACGGTTTCTGCAGAATTCACCGGGAAATTTGGTGTGTTTTCGTGCAGCTGCAAGGCGAAGGCATCCCAGTCGCGGACTGGGTGAGGGGGAAGAGGTGGCACACTTGCCGGGGAAGCTCGGACTATGGCCAGGACCGGAAGGTGGTCTGATCCGTGTGCCATGTCCAGTACCTCCTGGTGGAGGTCGCCTGCGACGCGATAAGTGATGGCGACGTCTAAGACGTCTGGTGAGTGCGAGGGATTCTCCGGGTAGTGGGTGGGGGTGTAAGTACCCACCACCGTATACCCAGCCTGCACAGAGTCGGCGAGCAGACGTCTGCCGTCCGCATTTTGCGTGCGAGAGCCCCACTCAGGGTGTTTACAATTTAGATCTCCGGCAATCACAGTCGGCTCATCTGATATGAGCCTGTGGATGTCGGAGATATCTAAATGTGATCCCGGGGGCTTATAGCACGCGTATATGCGAGTGCGGTGGGTGCCGAGTGCCACTTCGATGCCCAGCGCATAATGGGATGACACCGCGGGGGTTGGGAGGAGTTGGTGGAGGAGCCTCCTGCCGACCAAGACAGCGAGGCCTCTGCACACTCTATCTCCTCCAAGGTAATCCTGCCTGTAAATTATGTACCCAGGGACGTGAAAGCGGTCTGGGGGGGAGAGAAGGGTTTCGCTAAGAAGAGCAATATCAATCTCATACTCCCGAAGGAGGAGACGGAACGAGGCTACTTTCCCGCGGACCCCTCGGACGTTCCAATGAACAACTTTTAATGCGTGTGGGGCGTGGGAAGCCATTTAGATATAAGTTTCGCGGCGAGGGAGGCCCCTTCAGGGAGGGCCGACAAGAGGGTTTTAAAAATATCATCCCCGGCCTGGATTTTAGAGAAGATATCCATGGCCAGGGAGAAGAGAGCGTAGATCAGCTCAGCGGTGGATTCAGGGGCCTCAGGGGCCTCTCTCCTGGAACGACGTTGAGCGGGTGGCGGGGCGATTGCTGGCAGGGTGGCGGCGGCTGCTGCTGGGTCAGCTGGTTTGGTGGTAACCTCAGCCACTTCAGTAGTTTTAGTGGCCGTCGGAACTTTTCGTGATGCACGGGAGGTGCGCGGGGGGCGTGGGGTACGCTGTGGCAAGGGGGGGGCCGACAGAACGGCATCGGCGATTTGGAGCGGGAGTGCAAGGGGCTCGTATTCGGAGTCCGTTGCTGCCGCTGAGGTGGCTCCGGACTTGGGGCCCTTCTTCTTCTTCGTCCTTTTCCTGGTCCTCTTCCGCACAGAGGGGGTGGGGACTGTGGATGACGAGGGGCGGGGGGTGGGGTCGTTTGCCTCGGCCATGAGAGATGTGGCCGAAGGCGGTGGGGGGGGGACCTCTTTCTCCGTGATGGGAGGGTCGTGGCTTACACGGTGGGAAGCGCGATTGGTGCGGGCAATAGGGCCCGCACGGCGATTCCGGGACTCCCGTTTAAAGACCGGGCATAGCTTACTGTTGGCCGGATGGGCCCCCTTGCAGTTAAAGCAGGTGGGCGGTTCGGTGATTGGGCGGGGGCAGTCAGCTGCGAAGTGTTCTTCGCCACACCTGACGCACGCCGGCCTACGGTGGCAGTTCTTACTGGAATGGCGGAACTGTTGGCAGCGGTGGCATTGGGCGGGGCCGTCCTTGCCACGCCAGGCTTCTACCCTAATACCTGGCATGTTGAGGAGCTCCGTCATTTGGTAGATCCCTGGAGTCAGGTTCGGGGTGCGCTTCAGCAGCACGAAGTACGCACATCCGGGGCGGTCCTTCCTGGCCAGGATTCGGGATACGTGCTCCACTTCGTATCCCTTCTTGGTGAGTGCGGCGGCAATTGCGTCTGTGGGAGTATTAACCGGTAGGCCCTGGATGCCTACCTTGAGTCCACGTTCCTGCGGAAGTGCGTACGAGAACCAGCTGACTTGCTCTGTCTTGCTGAGTTCATCCAGGTACTCCTGTTCACCTTTGGGGGTAAATTTGACCCCTAGGCCCAGCGGCCTCGCGTTGGGCGGGTGGCCGAGGAGCTCCGCGAGGATACTAAAATGCCTTACCCAGTCCTCCAGCTTCTCCACGATGAGTGGTGGGCAGTGGGGGGCAGGGGGCGGCGGCGGCGAAGACACGTTCCGTGTAAGTGACGCGGTAGTCGCCGTGGCTGTGTCCATCGGCGATGTGGCCCTCGAGGATGGGGCCGATGGGGATCCGGTTGGGGCTGCAGAAGTTGCTGCGGCGTACGAAGTCGGGCGGTCAGCGCGTTTGGCAGGAGGCGAGACGTCAGAGGGCACCTCCTGTCTCGGTCTTTTAGTTACCTGCACGGGGGGGGGCAGGGGGCGAGGGCATGGTGCTCGACGAAGGGGCCGGTACCGGGGCCTTCGGAGCAGGAGCACTTACCCCTCTGCGGTCTTCTTCCGGTGGCGAGGCCGGTGAGGCGGCGAGGGCGGGCTGTAGGCTCGCTGCGGGTGGTGTATGCGGAGGGCGCGAGGCGCTCACCTCCACGGTGCGGCGCGAAGGGCGCGGCGGAGAGGCCGGACCCTTATCGGCTGAGCGGGTCGGGGGCCCAGACTCGCGGCGGGTCGCCGTCGGAAGGCATTGGGGCGGGAGGGTGTCAGCACACCCCCGCGAGAATGCCGAGGACGGCCCGGGGCGAGCGGTATCCGTTCCGCTCAAGCTGGGCTCGGCGGCGGAGTGGTATGCGCGCTCGGACGTGCGCGAGCTGGACCTCGAGGAGGGTCCGCTGCGCGACGCGACAGAGCTGGCGCGGGAATGGCTGGGGCGGTCGCGGCTATGTGGCCGCGAGCCACGGTCGGCCATGGTGACGGGGCACTATGTTAGCGTCCACCGTATTTTAGGGACATGCTTGCAATGTCTATAATGACGACACTAGCATAGATGTACACGTATTCAAAACAATTAATAATAAAGTACTCACAGTCACACGATAGGTCTTCACACAACACAGGTAACACTAAACACACAACACGTATTCAGTGTCTAAGTAGTCACTGTAAGTGTACGTACTTGCACGGTGGAAAAAGAGAGGCTGTCTCCCCGTGACCCGACGTTGGAAACAAGTTTCCAACGGAAGGTCAAAGGCAGTGCAACCCCTCAGCAAGGCGGCAATCCGCTCGTTATTCTTACGAATAACGAGAAGATTGACGATCGCGAATGGGGTATAACGGCACTGCACTTAGGGGCGGGTCGACACGAGCGTGGAGTGAGCGAGTCACTCGACACGATTCCGAGCGAGACGGCACTACCGCGGAGTGAGCGAGTCACTACGACGCGGATAGAACGAGACGGCACGAAAACGCGGAGTGAGCAGGAACGCACTAACACACACGAGAGACAGGACGATCCGGTCCTACGCTCGATAAACTAGCTATTCTGTTATGTTATTTTAAGTTTTGCTTATAGAGCGGTGTTGTTTAAGTTAGAGGACGTATCTGTGTGTGTGTTTGTGTGTCATCGTAGCTTCTACATTTTCTCTAAATTACAACTATGTAATTTGATCGAGGCAGTTTTATATAACTCATCATCATCCTTAAATGTATAATTATTATATAATGTTTTTAAAGAGACGTCTTGGTTGAATTTGTATTCATTATTAACTAGCACATAATATAAAATTATGTCACATTATTTGAATAACTCGGTTTAAGTTTGGAAATACTTTGACCGAGTGCCCACATACCAAAGTAACATTAGGTTAGTAATTACAGTCGTAAAAATGATTACAAGAATTTTAAATTAAGTAATGCCTAGTAAATTAATTATTAAAGCTTACGGCTGTTTTCTTAAATGCTACTTAAAGTTAGAAACGCCTTAGGGCTTAGGCGTAGGCTTTATAAGCAGAGCGACAAGAGAAACTTGGCTTGAGAGCCTCTTATATTTAAGAAGCGTTTATCTATTCAGTTGTTAGTAAATAATAATAATGTTTATAAATGCTTCGCAAGTCACACCACGACAACCTAGCCCGTGCTATGTACCCGAAGAACATGACGTTTTACGGGGACCAGACAACGGGAAGTATTTTTAATACTTGTATAGTTTTAAAATATTTAAGATTTTATTATACACATAAATATTTTACAAGACCCAGGGATACAGAACGTTTTTGTTCCTTCGACAGGATTCGTACGGGATTCGTACACGCGACCTCGGGCTTGAGCGCCAACGTGCTAACCACGGACCGAGGTCGTCATTACAAAGTAGATGTCGTAACAGAGATCGTCATTTAAATAATATAGATATTGTTAAAATGAGCTCTATGTGTAATATAATCTACGTTATTAAAATAACATTGCAGCATCAACATACTCTAACTTGTCCTAGCCTCTTACATAACATAAGCTAGTTTACCTAAGACTCCTAGTAGTTGTAGTTCCTACTAGTTTGACAAACTAGTACAGCGAGGTCATCCACGTGCTAGTACTGTGTTGGCGGGACATTCTTGCGCGTCTGTAACAAAGAATTTATTACATCGGATCTACCGGAAAGACATAGGAATGTATCGAAAAATACTTAATGTAAGTGCCCGCGTGAATTTGGACTTATTGTCAGTTCACACCGCAGCGATACGCGACGAAGCGTGGCGCTGCATTTTCAAGATAGCTATTATGAACTTTACTCACTACACAAAAATATACACGTTTCATATGACATCAGTAACACACTGTACAGCGCATCTTGACATTCGAACTCTTACAATAAAAAGAGCATCTTCTTGTGTAGTGCATAAAGTTCAATTTTGCATAGCTATCATAAAAATGCAGTGACGCCGGACGCGTCGGCGTATTGTCACATTTCGGTGTCACTTGACCCTTAGCACTGTCTGTCGTCGTCTGTCTTATTTTTGAATGTTATTTCTAAAACTAGCTTTAAAAATGTTATCACTGTTATACCAGTGATATTAGATTAAAAAATATTTGCAGTCCCATATTATGTACGTATGTTTTGCTAAACTAAACTGCTTTCAGATTTTTATATACATTTTGTTTTATGTGCGAAGATCGGAAATCAGTCAGCTCTTATATAAAGTTGCAAAATTTGAGTGGGACCTCTAACAATCGAGTTCTACAGAGGTGTTTATGAATTAGACATAACTTCAATGCTAATCCTAAGTTAGTCATATTCTAACGTAGCGTGAAGCGTCCATAGATATTATTATATTCTAATAGCCCGCAAAACTTGTATAAGCTGATTGCAAAATGGGTCTCTTGGTGAAAGGTTAAATGCAAATTCAACCTTTAGTAGGCTAGCCTCAATGACAATTAGACAAACATTCAAAATATTCTTCTCAGGCTCATAGAGATTTAAGGTCATGAACTAGATCCCAAATCCTGACTAAAATGCATGATTATGAAGCAATCGGAGATTGAAGTAAAGATTAATTAACATCTTATCTAATAATATCTATGCTAATCTGTGGAGTTTTTTTGAACTTTTTAAAATTAAACATACAATAATAGCATGGGATTCGGGCGCACATATGATTTTTAAAGAAATATCAAAAAAGCTTACTGAAGCCACCCGAGACCCCAAAGCCGGGAACTACAACAACACGGGCACAACGGATAGCCATTGCTATCCAACGAGGCAGTGCTATCAGTTTGCTAGGTACTCTGCCAGATGGGGACGACCTAGGAATGTTTTTCTATTTATAGATATTTTTAGAGATTTTGTGTGTATATATTCGCTTAGTCGTTAGATGAGAATAATTTTATTTTTTGTGAACTGCATTTCAAATTAAAAACACAATTATTGAAGTGAAACTTTCTAGGTGCGTTAATAGTTTTTGGCATTTCAAGGTCACGTCACGTCACGACACGCATTATGACATGATTTTGAATATAAAGCGATTTTGGATATAGCGCCGGATATAAAGATGTCTTTAGGTACGATGAGATTATTTTTGGATTTTAAATTATGAATGAAGTTCACTTTTGCCACGTGTACTCTACTCTGTACATGTCATGTTTTTAATGTGTAACATCTTTCCTCTCATTTTCATGCAATTAGTGGGAGTGATTTCTTGAAATGGGACGGAAGTGTGTAAAAGGAAGTCGCGGAAGCGCGCGCTATTATATTTGACGAATGAGCGTGTGGTGGTAGAGTTGCCCGTCAGATTCGAATAAAATATTTCAGTATTTAGCTTTTTTTAAATTTTGGGGTTGATTTCTGTCACTGCTTAATGGAAAAGTATCCGCATTTTTGTAACATATTTAAAAAATCGTATTAGAAGTTGTGTATTTTTTAAATATTTTCATAAAATGTTACGCCTCATATGCGACTAATGTAAGGCTCGATAGTTTTTTTTTCATAATCATTGAAATAATAATTATTAATTTATGCTTTTTACGCGGCCGCTTAGACGTCGACGTCATTACTTATAATTACATTTTTCTGTACAGCCTGATGAATGCATCTTAATTAATTTTCTGCTTTTATATAGTAAAATACTTTTGTAAGGTCAGCTTATATTAATTGCAATTACTTTTCATTAAGTCACCGTCCGTATTCAGATGCTGTGGGCTTAAGTAATGAGTTTTCTTCATCGATGTTGACTTCTTTTATGGAGGAACCATAGACGAATATATTATTATAGACGAGTGTCGAGGATAGCACTGTCCCCACTTAAAATCCCCACTTGTGTGGTTTTTGGGGCTATTTAGACATTTGAAGTATAGTGAAATCAAGATGGCTGACATTTGAGAATATGGTAAAATCAAGATGGCGTACTTTTTCTTGAATGAAGATTTCTTCTGTCAAATGTACATCATAGCTAACATGACCAGACGTCTCGTTTGAACGGGACTCTCCCTTTTTATGATTATGTGTCCCGCCGTCCTCAGAACGAACCAAAATTGTCCCATTTTCTGAAACCGCACGAAAATTTCTGAAAAAGGGTGTGCGAGAGCGAGACCGCGTCGTCGGTCGACGCGACGATAGCCGAGAGTGGCGAAGACGTCAGTGCTGGCGCTTTGTTGACTAAAAGTTTGACAGATTTTTAACCTAACATAGATATGTTATTTGTGATATATTTCGCAACATCAGCAATTGCATTAAATGACATAATGATCCTCATTATCATCACAGTAATTTAGGGTTTAAAGTGTGAAAAGATTTAACTTGTTGACATTTATGTTGACACAAGTGTTCAACATAAATAACGTTATATTAAATTATTTAGTACCGATGATGTCTGTTTTAGCCGGATGATTTTATGGTATTTTTCCGAAGTACACCGTTTTTAAATGTTTTAGTTTAAATAGATTTTAACTCGCTCGCTTGCTCCGCTCACTCGTATTTGGCATAAAGAACATAATATTATAATATTATGTAGTATTGACGTTCAGTTTGAGGCTATTGATATAATTGAATTTTTCGAAGAACTCAGTCTTTAATGGTTTAAAGTTTAAACAGAGAAAAAATTTTCTCGCTCGCTCCGCTCGCTCGCGCTAAACATACTAAATAAATTAGTATCAACGTTCGGTTTTAAGTTTTATTGATTTTTATGTATTTTTCCGAAGCATACTGTCTCTCAGGTAGGGTTTAAAGAGTAATTAGAATTTAACCCGTAAAGTAAACAATTTTTTTTTGATAGTTGACAATCCATCACTGCATAATAGGCGGCAAAATATTTAATCGGCCCGGGGCGCCAGATTTTAAAATACGCCTCTAAATCACAAAGAAAAATTAAATGAAAATTTCATGGCACGTCTATGACCTCATTAAACTATCTTTACAAAAATGGCAGGTTAATGCATAAAAGGTTTCCCATACCTGTCCTAGGATGTCGATGTTCTCTATAAGAGAATTATTCAGTAAAACACCGCGTTTTTAAGGTAATATTGTAAGAGGTGGCGTTTTAATTGCGGGAATTAAAAATTGCATTTAGCGATGTGACATCTAGTCAGAGATAGTTCAATTTTCAAAAAGCACCTAGTTTTGTTATTGATCGGTACATGAGAAAAACAGAAGTGTGCGGAGTTTGACACTCCCTCACCCCACAAAATAGCACGTGGTTTTTGTTGTGGGCTGCGACGTCTTGGTTCTTACAGATCCTTCTTTCGCTTGAGTGGTGATAATAATAATACAGCAACAATTGTGATATTCTTCTTTATTGGTACATAAGAGAGAGATTCTTAACACAGATACGTCGAACCTATATATAGCCTTTGGCTAACTGAAATAAACTAACTAGATAGGCTGTACTTGTGACATCTGTCAATAAGACATTGATACTTCTACTTTTTATTACTGCTGTATTATGCAACAGTTTTTTTAAGAGCGTGATTCCGCAGATGCCCCGCTTTGGCAAAAAAATTAATAAATGGTCACGTTAGTCAGAGCCCATCCTTAGTTTACAATACTTCTGAGATCTTCGGGAGGAACTTTTCTATACTTAGTATATTCGTGTAGTTTTTCTCACTTAGTAGCACTTACCTTTTAGTCACCTAGTATGGTAAACGGTATGCGGGTCACCTGATGGTAAGCAGTCTAACATCACCTTGTCTATAACTTGTCACAATTCTGACATTGCAGACATTTGCACTCTTCATACCTGGAGCACACTGAACAGTTTTATTATAAGTTGATACAAGTGAATGACCTTAATCCATACGACTGATGACGATACAAAATAGCTTTTTTTACAACTCTAATACAATATAAAACAACTTTTTTACAATATTTGCTCCGATATCTGTACAGTAATAAAAACTCAAACACGCCAACTACAAGTTCATGTAGCAATTTGTTCCATTAAAAATGTAGACACAAGTAGAACACGCCATTCAGATATGCCTCGCGTGTGTATCTTGTTATTATGTTTAGTAAGTTAACGTTGTAAACTGATAATGATAAATTGTGTGCTGGATTCAAGCTATTAGTAATGCTATTTTTGAGGAGGATTGAGATTCTAAGAATATTTATTATCGGAAATCACTATTCCAAAGGAAAGACAGAAACGATTTAGAAACCAGTGTTGGTCTTTTTAGCGTATACAATCACAATAATAATAATAATAGTTCCCCACACCGATTTCGGTGACGGTGGCCGGTTCCATTGAAACCAGGCCAGCTACGCAGGAGTTATTTTATAGCGCCCAAGTGTGTGCGCAGTACATAATAGCACTCTCTCTTCCTCTGAACGGGACAGCTGACCGACACGACTGGCGAGAGGTCAGGCGCAGGACTGACTTTTTACATGCCCATCCGACGCATGGATCATCTTTCTTGTCAGCCAATCAGGTGATCAGCCTACATTGTCCTAACCAAACTTGGAAACAACATTTTTTGTTGTTCCAATGCGGGAATCGACACAACCTCCGAGTCGAGAGCCACTCTTAACCACTGCACCACGGAGGCTGTTTACAATCACATTATTGTGCTATTATGTGTATTTAAAGCTCTCGTATGCTAGGATTCGTTGAAATCTGCTTAACTGTTTTTTCTTAAAAGAGGCAGACACAACTGATATTGAAAATATTATTAATATTATACATAGAAAACATTAAATAGTAAATTCCAATACACAAATTTCGAGGAAGGTGTCACTTAACCCTTTTCTTGCTAAAAGGTATAAATAATTCGTCCGAAATCCATTCCTGTCGTGGAAATCCCAGATCTCCTTACCTTTCAAAAGTTCGTATCGCTGACGGGTCACCGAAAAATCAGGGAAAATAATAACTTATATCGCTCATCCTTCATTTATTTCGTATATTATTTTCTGTGTTTGAATTCGAATCTCTATCTTGTGTTGTTTTTGTCCGACTGCGCTATGCAAAGGAGTGGTTATGTGTTTATCAGCCTATCCATGTTTGTATGTATGTATGTTGGTTTGTACCTATTTAGACCAAACGCGTGGGATGATTTTGCTAAATGATACGTCGTTTGATTTGTCTTAACGGCGCAAAAGTCATAGAAAGCGTAAAAATTTGGTAAAATCAAAACTATACCTAAATAACGAAAATCCGTAGCAGAACTAAAGTTGCTGACATAGCCCAGCGCATTGGCAAGTTAAATCGGCAATGGGATACACGTAGAACCGATGGCTTCTTTTGCCGAAAGGTTCTCGAGTGGAGATCACGAACTGGACGTGGAAGCGTAGGACCGTCTCCCACCAGGTGGACAGACGACCTGAGAAAAGTCGCAGGGAGTCGGTGGATACAGGCCGCGAGCGCTGGACATTTATGGGGGAGGTCTATGTCCTGCAGTGGACGTCTTCAGACTGAAACGACGGATATACCAGAGAAACTGTGAGGAAGTGGATTACTATGTTCCTAAACAACAGGCTAGGCTTTCTACCCTTACATTTTCGTTGAAAAACATTTGTCTTTAAGGCCAATGCAACTAATTTATTTTTAAATAGCAAACATCACAAGTAATCCTTGACATATTTTACTATTGAAACTGAGTCGAAATCAATCTGAGTTGATATTTTTACGATTTTACCTACTTACGACATCCCATAAGAGTCGAAACGCATGAAAAGTTTTATACGACAATATCAATAAACCATGAAATATAGACGTAATATGGAAGCAAAATGTAGAATCCATATTATTGAAAATACGATCTGATATCTTTATGGTGCTATTTAGTATGTGATTGCTTACTTTCTTCTTTACATAAATTCATAAGCGTTCTCCAAAAGCTCATGCAAAATTATTATCTTATTTTGTAGTAGGTAAAATTATTTAAAATTAAAAGAGTTAACAGTTAAAATCTTTTACGAAAACCTCTCAATTTCTACACATTGAAAAAAAATCTAGAATTTCAACTACACCAATTAATAAAAAATGGAATTCTTCTACCAATAGATTAATTGTAGCGAAAGAGATGGCAAATATTGATCTGTCCCCCTCCCCCGATATTCGGTATGGAATAAATTGGAATATTAATTTTGCATAACAATGCCTGCAAACAAATTAAAGCACCAGATGTCTTTCTCAGACTTCTTATTTCCGTTTATATTGGTCAATTTATTTTCGTATATTCCTCCTTTGTGTTAAACTCATTTCAATATTTTCAATAAGTGGGCAACACACTTGTCAGTAATTCGGTTCCTACTTCCTGATTCTATATTATTTATTTCAATTTACGAGACGGCGTATAGCACACTTTTTACATTTTTTAAGAAAAAAAAATCTGGAATTATTTCGGTCAAGTCGAACTTTATTTTTTTTTCGGGTCAATACCATCTTTACCCATAGGCCATTTTGTTTCATCTGAGTTCTGACATTAAAAAGTAAGTTTATCTACTATAATAATATCCTTCTACTTTTATAAATGTGAAAGTTTGTGAGGATGCATGGATGGATTTTGAATGGGTTTTGTTACTTTTCATGCAAAAACTACTGAACGAATTTCGATGAAATTTGGTATGATAGTAGGATAAGCCCTAGGAATCTAGATAAACACATGGGCTACTTTTTATCTCGAAAAAGTACAGTGTTCGCGTGGGACACTATATTTAGGCGGGCGGAGCTGCGGGCAAAAGCTAGTTACATCTATAATAAAATTACAATACGAGTATAAGTTGATTCTTTTGTATATTTTTCATAATTCCGGTAGCTCTGTAGATAACTAATACTCATTTTCAACCTTAGTACAAATTTATTTGAAAAGAATTTCAAATATTTTTGCCACAAAAGTCCTCCGAGATTAAAAAAAAACATCTAGGATACCTGTTAATCAATGCTGTTAAAGGTACAGAAAATTTCATTACAATTAACGTATAAAATAATTAATATTACATTTTAACGGCACAAATATGTCATGCGTTGATAGTAATAACGTGTTTTAAAAAAGCCACGTAATATACTCAAAGTAGGGTTGTCGAAAATAATTGTTGCTGAAAATAAAAATAATTTAAGGTAAGTAATATAATAATAATTGATAACCTACCTTGACAATGAAATGATACCTTGATACATTGAGATACTATCAAAAGAATAAAAAAATAAATATAGAATACCTATATAACACAGAGAACAGTACCTACTTAATCATTATTGTTCTCTTTTGTAACGATTTGATTATAATATAATGAAGTGGAATAAAAACCACAGTAATATAAGGCCATATTACTATAGTTTTGTCTAATAACATCGTCGTAAAAACGCAATTGCAGTTTGCGAGAAAAAGAGAAAAATAATAAAACAATAAATTATTATTGCCTTTTCGAACGAAGCTCGCAAGAGTCTCCGGGGTCAACTCAAGGAATAGAGGGAAATTAAAGGAGTCTATAAATTATTATCCCCTTTTCTCGGGTGAAATGAGGGGTTGCCAAATCTACTGGTTGCTTTTTGGCAAAGAGAGAGAGAGTGCCTAAAACTTACCATTTACCATAAGAGCCGTATATTTGTTCAACACTCTATCCTCATACTTGCTTTTTATAGGTTATTACGGTCGAACAACTTGTTTTTATACGCCAATTTTCTGTTTGGCCGGTCGTGTTGACCAAATCATGGCAAACGGTACTTTCAAACTCAGAGCATTAAAAACTCTGAACTAATAAAATAGAGCTGAAAATCGAAAACACAAGTGTCGAGTCAAATGTCAATGTCGTATATGAGCTCAGGGCTCAGAGCTGTCATAACAGCTCTGAGCTCGACATTCGACACTTCGATTTTCAACTCGATTGTATTAGGGCAGAGTTATATTTTTAGTGCTCTAAATTTTCCCGTGCCCGTCGGATTCCTGGTCATATTAGAGTCCCAGGTTTACGGTGCAAAATGTTTGTTTTTTTACTTTTCCAGCCCTGCGGTAACCCTAGGCCAACGTGCGGGCAGGGAAATAATTATATTATTTCATATTCGGTACAAAAACTGCATGTCGTTTGTGCACCACCGCGATTGTGTCTATGAGCAATAACGGGATTAATTCATACCAATGGGATTGTTTGGGGACTTTCATCTACTACCGTCCTTACTCCTGGGATTCAATGTCACTTCTATAACTGTCTCTAGTCTCTCCTACGGTCTCTCTTCAAGTTGGTATCAACCTGATACTGTATTCCACTATGCTAGTCTACTGGTTTTCGGGGAAATTATTTGTTCCTAAATAATAAATATAATAATTTACATTATGTACTTCTTTTAAATTTTACGCACGTGGGCGTGAAAGGTAGGTCAAAAATTTTATGTTTCGTTACTTTCAAATTTAGTCTAATATTTTGACCAACTACATTAATAATTGTCCAAAGTCATATCGTTACGACACTATAACATTCTTTAGAGCTTTTATTATAGAGAACCCGTACTGGGTACTCTAGATATATTTTATTTACTTAACAAAAAGTTTAGTCTACCTACTTATAAATTTATATTACTGAAAAATTTTTCTTATTTTTTCGAAATACGAATCTCTAAATAAGTCTGAGTGTAATTGAATACGAGGTAATTAAGAGTGCTTCAAGTTTATTATAATCAAGATCTCCTTATAAAGTAAATACTTGAGTTAATGTTGAGTGTGCGGGGGTAGTCACGCACGGTAATGTTCAATCACAAATCTCATTTACCGCTTAGCGACGTATATACAAACTGTAAAACGGCGAAGTTTTAAATTAGGTACAGTCAGCGAGGAAAATATCAATATATCATAGAATGAGGCGTTTTCTGTTGTGGTAGGCCTAATAACTAATACGTGAAAGATGAGGGGAGTGTGAAGTAAAATTGTTTTGATTTAACTTATGTGAGATGTGTTAGAATCTATTTACATTCGTCTGTTATATTTATTATTATTAATCTCACCAAAAGTAGATACATAATATTTTATAATAATGTTTTTTCTTCTCTCACATAATACCGGTTGCTAGAGTGCTGTAAGTGAGGCATTCTGAAAATTATTGTTAATTAAATGATTTAATATTATTAAGTATTTTTTATTTTTAATTGAATGATTTTTTTTTTAAGATTTTCCCACTATTATCATAATTGATATTATATAACTAGTATTTTTTCACAGATTATATAGGAAACTGTACTATAACTTATAATGTTCATAATAATTGCGTGCGGGGGAATCAAGAGGCATTGAGTGTTGATCGCAGTGGAAAATATTACGCCTATAATAATATTACGCGTGCGATGCTCAAAATTTTAACTTACGACTTATTTAATCATTATGTATAGGTATTTGGTGCTGTTTAAAATGAATTTAATAAAAGAAGTAAATATTATAATTAAGTAGCATTAAAAATAATGTATTTAAAGGATAAGGATAGATGCAAGCGTAATTACACCTAGATTACAACGACGATTAAAATATGTTTAACAATATTATTTTGATTATCTCCATTTCTTCATGGATCTGAATTAAAATAATTACAGAAAATGAAATGTAAATGAAAATTGTACAATCTAAAAGTGTTTTGGTTTGTGATCGTCACTTTTTTAAACAGCGGGTCATAAACGCCCAACGTATTTTGATCCGTCTATTTATCTAGCGCTTGTTAGCCGTCTACGATGACGCCAAAAGGAAGGGTAATGATTTTGGCAACCTATATTGTATTTATATATTGTATTATTTTTTTTTAAGGGCCCATTTCTGGGCCTACTTGTTCCCCCAACAGCGAGGTCAGGACAATTTTTACTTTTACATTATTATTACATGTATATTTGTTTATTTTACTATTACAATTTTTATGTTTTCTACTGTACTTATTTTCTACTTGTCCTGTTTTTACATTAGTTTTTATTTTTTATTTACTAACAATGTTACATTTATGCTTTTTATTAACTTTATCTTACTATACCAAATTCCTACTACTTTCATTATTTCATTTTTTACATTATTGTTTATTTCCACATTTTGTTTCTTTACATTGCTCTTATTTTC
Organism: Phengaris alcon alcon; assembly: GCA_037179445.1. Classification (NCBI taxonomy): domain Eukaryota; kingdom Metazoa; phylum Arthropoda; class Insecta; order Lepidoptera; family Lycaenidae; genus Phengaris; species Phengaris alcon. The sequence continues at coordinate 260,823 of JAYRCH010000646.1, read as the reverse complement.
TACATCCGCACTTACTTTCTTTCCTGTCTCTACTTGTTTTAATTCCACAATTCTACATTCTATTCTACATATCTACAATTACACTTTTCTTCTGCTATATTGTCAATTTTCACATTTTGTTTTCTTACATTAATTTAGTTCTCTAATTACAGTTAAATTTTTCTTTACTTTCTTATTTTCCCTACCTTAATTTAACATTCTTGCTTTTACACATTTACTTATCACTTATTTAGTTATATATTCAATTCCATAATCCCACACTCTAATCTACATATCTACTATTACAGTTTTCTTCTATTATATTGTCAATTTTCACATTTTGTTTTCTTAAACTAACTCTACTCTCCAATTACAATTCAATTTTATTCTGTTTACTTTTTTGATTCCCTACCTTAATTTAACATTCTCGCTTTACACATTTACTTCTCTTTCTTTTTAATTATTTATTTTATACAATTATTATATTAGGCTATTTAACACATTTCTATACATTACCACCCTGTTACTTTCTATATTTGTTTACACATCTTTATTTTCTATTTTTAATTTGAGTTACTATTTAATTCTAATTTTTTGTTTACATTACATTATTTTCGATTTTAATTTTTTATTTCAATATCATTTTCCCGACTTCACCTCCGCGTTCTGCGCGAAGTGGCCGGCCCGGCGATTTGTCGAGAAATTATTCTTACAATACTTTCCTGCAATGATTGTGGTCTGCTACGCACACCGCTTACATAATACGCGCATGCACAAGTAACTACAATAGTAATAACACTAAATAAATGTATCTTTGTTACACCGTAGCGCCTAAACTACTGATCCGATGGTAATGAATGAGGTGTCAATAGAGTCATAATAATAGTCCGAGTAACATAGGCTATATAATTTAAGTAGGATAGTTATAGTTCTTATAAAAAATCCTAGTTATTAGGTATAGTGTCTGCCGCAGAGAAAGGACAGCAATACAGCAATTCTAGCGTGGCGGCCTTAGGCGAAACGTTTTGATATCAGGTGATTTACTTATTTGACAGTCTTGTTGCTCAAGAGTACAATAATTATGCATGGCAACAAAAAGTGTCCAGTTTCCTTGAATTGGTATTCCGTGTTTTATAAATTTTTAATGTAATAATAATCAAACAACACATTCGTTAATATTGACGATCAAATTAGCATTTCCACTAACGTGCTGTATTTATTCACTCGTATATACAAAACAATAAATAAAGATTAACTCCAACAATATTATGTTGAAAAAAAAATTGACGTGCATCGTCGCTCGTGCATCCGACATCCCATTTTACTTGCAAATTGCTTATCCATCGATACGGACCGGCTTCTACATAACGAATACTACACATAACATTACCGCTAATGTACTCGTACATTCGGGGAAAATGAATATTTAGCAATTTGATAAACGACGTAATTTGTTCCTACTATAACAGATTCACCAGTGAAAACTTGTAACTTGACCAAATTGAGAAGTATGTAACTGGTGACCATTCAATTTCCTTGACCGTACAGCGATCATTTAAAATATGATGATCATAGTCATAACTTCATAAGCCGTAGACATCACAATAAATATTTACGGTTGATGGTGATTGTTAGGAGGTTTGGCAACATGACCTGATGATCAAGTCGAATTTTGGATAATATCCAAAATTCAACTTATCATCAGGTGAGTATTCTATATTTGTATGTTCTCATAATATGAATACTAGAATACTCACCTTTTTGTTTGATTACTAAAGGAAAAGCCGGTCGAGTGTTTCTCAGGTCGTGGGCTGAAGTCTAACGTTATCTTTTTAAGCCTACCTAGTTTCTTTTGGGCATTTGTGAGCATACTCGCACTGTTTCAATCATATTGTTATGTTCACTTGATATCATTGACTTGGTCAAGATGTTCGGAGATATATTCGGCACGAAATATCAACACTAGTGTCACCAGCACGCGTAGCATGACCGTCGTAGAAATGCGGTTTGTCGACACAAGAATAGACATACTGACAGATTGTTTAGTCGTTTTGTCTATTCTTCCGTGTCAAAGGCACTCACTCAAAGCAAGTAAAATCGTTAACGATATTGCCACTGAGTTTCTTGCCATGTGCATGTTTTGCCACTAGTGTCGACATTTGTATCGAGCGTAACACGAGGTGCGACGCGACGCGCGATATGTCTATCGCCAGCGTCGTCAGAATTTTCTCCCGCTATACAATATATCGGCGTATATCGCGTTGCATCTTCATCAATTTTCCTACCTATCTCAATATTCTTAGCTGACCACGGCATAACCGTGGTAAGGAAAATCACAAAAACTACACAAAACACTAACCTCCTTACTAGCAGGAATATCACACAACGGATAAGTTATTCAATGTTGCTTTTGTCTATCAACTGATTTTCCAACGTATCAGACAAAGACAGCAACATTGAATTCTATATCAATTGTGTAAATATTTTTGGTAAAGGGGAATATGTTTGTGTATGGAATAAACTTCAAAGTAATACACCTGTTTGCCGCAACATGACGTATGAACACTATGTACTGTTGCAAAAATAACCATAGCGAGTGTAGCAAGAGATGGCGCAACGTTTAGGCAGCTGATGAAACTCATTGTTTTATGCCAGTGTGAGATAACTTTTGGGGGTCCGCCCTCAAAAAGGTTTTATGCTTTGTTAGTTTTTGTCACTGTTCAATTTTCATAGGTATGAAAGGTTAGTTTATGGAATATATTGTGTGAAAACCTGTTATAACGACATTGAAGGGACTGATGAATTATAGCCGTAATGGCCGATAGTCGTTAAAACCGATATTAAAACGTTTATAGTCTAAAAGCAGACCTTAAAATTTCGTTGTAATACCCGGTTTGTCGTTATTTATCATGTCGTTAAGGCTTTTGACTGTATCTCTGTATCAGGATTCTCTTAATTAAAATATCTACAAAAATGCAGGTTCTTAGTAATGGAAAGATCCGTAAAATATATTTAACAATATATTTATGAAACATACACATACGTAGCTTTAAACAAACCTTTAAAAATTGAAGTCCACCTACGCAGATCTGGGTTAAAGCTTACCCCGGGTTAAATATCATGTTATCGTTCTCGTTCTTCGTATTTATGAAAGAGAAGGCATGGTATTTTAACCCAGGGATAACTTTACCCAGATCTGCGCAAGTGGGCCTTAAATGTATAAATAACTTGCCCAACTAACCCTACAAACGTAACCCTTGCATGCACGTATGACTATTGTAAACCGAACATTCCCCTTTCAAAGTATTTGAAATTTCATCCATTCCATTAAGGGAAAGTATAAGTTCGAGTCTCCTGTCAAATCCGGCGACATTGTGCGCAGAAGAATTCCTTATTCACTTATTTCTTGAGAAGTGTTTGAGATTTCCTACGGAATAAGTTTTAAGCCAGCAGTAAATTATTCCTTCGACAGGTAAGGCCGTAAAGGTAAGATTTACGTTTAAAGGCACAGCGGGTGAACCACCCCTTGATAAGGCTCCAGCGAATATAAATATATAGATGTGACATTTAATAATATGAACAGAACTTACTAGAAGACTCTCTTTAAAATCAATTAATCTTTGGCCGTTTCAAGGACAGTACGAAGCATCATTTATCTTAAATAAAATTTGTATAATATAAAAGTATAAAGTATACTTACCGTTGTCTGGTGTCCGTAAGACAAGCTCTTCAAGTACTTAGAACGGGGCCGGATTGATGTGGTGTTAAGCGTCTATAGATATATAAAATAAATAAAAATAACATAGGTTTAACTAAATGCAAATTTTAGGAAATACTCTACCCATTGCAACTTTATACTCGTAAATGTTTGTTTTTTTCCAAAAAGGCATTTCATACCAGCTAAATCTATGTCGCATTATCTTAAACAGCTATATTATAATTAGTATTAAAGTATAGTTCGGCACTATATTTGAACGATTCGTCCCTTTATTTTAAAACTGTGCTATGATGATTTTAATGTAACTTGTCTATATTTTTTATTGCTAATATCTTTGGCATACGTGGAATTATTTCACAGTTAGGTGAAGCCGTAAAAGCTTTGAGTTTTGACCGGACCTTAGATTTGATTCCAGCTTATCTGCGTATCACATTTTCGTAAACAAATTTGAAGTCTCGCAAGAAGGAAAGATACAGCTATTTTTAGTTATTGAATATATACCTACTTAAACTTAAATTTTATTTATACTTGAATTAATTACCCTGAAGGTCAATTATGCCAATTAAATCCTGCAATAAAACAGTTACGGTTCAGTTCCGATATGTTAAGACTGCAAGATGGTATTCTCATAAACGTCAAACCAACGTCAAACCCGTTTTAATTGGTCCAAGCTCTAAAAATCAGTATATGATATCAAGATGATTCATTTATAATTAAATAAAAGTAAAATGAGACTGTAACTAAATTACGAAAATTAGATATTCGTAGTTCTTTTAGTAAAATATATTTCATTCCTGTTTGCATCGCAGTTGTACCCGAGTATTTAAATTGTATTTAAAAATTGGATAAGATTCAAATCTGCAAATATTTGGCAATGCAGTTATTGTGCATGCAGTTTTGGAAATTGTTTTAACGTTCTATTTAATGTTTCATTAAATGTTTTATAACCTTTGGTCATAGACTCTTGGTAAATAAATAATAATACTTTATCATAGTTTAATAATTTATATATTTATATATATAGTTTACCGTAGAAAATAAATATTTATCAAAATACATTTAGATTAATTCGACCCCACATTTCATCAAAATCAAGCAAGTCCATACGAGAATACGAGGGCTGCACTAAAAGTATCGGGAATGGAATATTTCCACTGTTCCTGTCATATTAAAATCTTTTTAATTTAAAACTCCTTGGTTTTAAAACTCTAATACCGTTTATTTATTTAAAAAAAGATTCTCGGTCTTGTCACAAGGTCTTGTCAAACTTGTTTAGTCGTTGAGAAAATGGAATTGACTCGAGAAAATTCTAGAGCGATGATTTATTATGACTTTCGAAGTGGTTTAACACAAAAACAGTGTGTTGACCGGATGATTTCTGCATTTGGTGATAAAGCCCCATCCAAAACCACAATTTATCGCTGGTTTGCTGAATTTCAACGTGGACGTGTCAAGCTCAGTGATGATCCCCGTCAAGGTCGCCCAAAAACTGCAGTCACCCAAGAAAACGTTGATGCTGTGCGTAAGCTGATTGAGAAAGATCGACATGTGACATACCGCGAAATTCAGGCAACTTTAGACATTGGCATGAGTCAAATACAAATAATCTTGCATGAAAAATTAGGTGTAAAAAAGTTGTTTTCCCGATGGATACCGCATTTGCTCTGTGAAGAGCAAAAAGCGGCTCGCGTTACTTGGTGCGTCAGAACTCTCGAAAGATTCCACGCAGGATCCTCAAATGCTGTATACAACATCGTATCAGGTGACGAATCCTGGATATACGCGTACGAACCCGAAACAAAAAACCAGTCACGAGTTTGGGTGTTCGAAAATGAGTTAAAGCCAACAAAAATTGTTCGTTCACGGAGTGTTGCAAAAAAAATGGTGGCCACGTTTGTCTCCAAAACCGGCCATGTTGCGACTATTCCTCTTGAGGGACAAAGAACAGTTAATGTAGAATGGAATGCTAACATTTGTTTGCCACAGGTCGTTTCTGAACTCCGTAAAGAGAACTGCAACCGCCGCATCATCCTCCATCACGACAATGCGAGTTCTCACACCGCGCACAGAACAAAAGAGTTTTTAGAGCAAGTAATCATAGAATTAGTAGACCTTCCGCCGTACAGCCCCGACCTAAGCCCTAATGATTTCTATACTTTCCCTAAAATAAAGAATAAATTGCGTGGTCAGAAATTTTCATCACCTGAAAAAGCTGTGGACGCCTACAAAACGGCCATTTTGGAGACCCCAACTTCCGAATGGAATGGTTGCTTCAATGATTGGTTCCATCGTATGGAAAAATGTGTCAAATTTCGCGGAGAATACTTCGAAAAGCAATAAATACATTTTTAAATAGTAATGTTGTGTCACTTCCTTGATTCCCGAAATTTTCAGTGCCGCCCTCGTATCACGCATGCTTTTATGCTAAAAAAACTACAACCTCGTCCCGGAGAAAATTAATTACGAAATATTTAAATTATCGCTCAAAATGAGAGTGGCGAAGTTTACGGGCAAAGCAAACTCTGACGGGACCGGAGCAAAATCAAAGGCCGGAACTTGTCAACTCGATTACCATATACAAACAACGAAGACGCTCCGATGCTTTAATTACACTATTTTGAAGCTATTACAAAAGAGGCAATATGTAAAGAGTGGCAAACTTTGCAGATACTGCCATGAAATAGCAGCTTTGATAGCCTTAGAGGTAGATTAAATGTGTTGATGTCGTAAAAGTGTTTTAATAAAATAGTCAGGGGACTTTTCAAACATTATAATATTTTTGTATTAAATCATCAATATAAAGAATAATATAATATTTTGGTTCCGTGGAGGACTACATAGTATCTTAGAAGATTGTTATATTTGTAACTAGAGGTGCCCAGAACTTCGTTTCTGTGGAACTATTAATGGAAACGGGACCCTGTTTTTAAACGGAACCCTAAGATAAAATAGCCTTAGTTACTCCTTATTACATCAGCTATCTGCCAGTGGAAGTCCGGCCGTTTCAGAGATTAGCTTGTACAAACAGAAAGACAGACAGACGGACAGCAAACAAAAATAAAAAAAAATGTTTTTTTTTGTGTCGCACTCGTATAAACAACCATCTGTAGTTATAAGTGCTAAGCTGTTATTTTGAAATTACAAACAGATACTTCAATAGAATACTAGTCACGCAGCACGATATTATCCTTTTGGTCACTTGGTCCGTACTTGTCATAAATTCTTCTATTCAATTTACAATTTGTTGTAATAAAATTAGAAAGAAAGAAAAGATAGTTTATTTGGTAAAACACTGAACAATAAAAATACACATTAAAAAGAAAAACACAAGAAATTGTACCAAATTGGTGCCCACTCAGCATATGTTGCAAACATAGTTCGCAACGGTGATTTTCAGTGAGCACCGAAACACAAAATGTAATGTTGTAAATAAATACAAAAACAAATTCTTCATACTTATTAAAAAAAGGTGATCGGGATGAAATTGTGGAATATATCATCCGAAATGCACACGGTCAGGACTCAGGACTGCTAGTGAAATTTCGTCCGGGCTGAATATTTAACGAAGGTCTTTCTCGGGAAGAGGCTGTCGCAAACGGGGATAGTGTCATTAAAATAGATCGACTTGACAACGATAGGGTGATATATTTAATGACTTTGTAAATTCTTTTGAAATTAAAAAACCCTATTGAAAATAAAACTTACAAGTTTTTTTTTTAAATTTAAGTACCGTAGGGTACTTAAAATCCTACTCAATGTGCTAGAATGAGAGCCTGTTTCATAATCTTCTAATAAGTGTCATATATTTTATTAGAAAGTTTTGTCACTGCTTGCTTTATATCTAGCGACAGAGACACGACATGAAAATAAGCTATCTGACACTTATCAGTAGATTGTGTAGCAGGCCCTTAGTATATCACGTTTAGTAGATTTAAAATTAAGACTTAAAATTAAGCACACAGATGAAATAGAGAATATCTAGCGATATTAAAGTATAAGTTAAAAAAGAATGTGTGACCTTTTCAAAATGTTTGATATATTTTGTGCTTATATTGTTGTATATCTATATACATTGATATAATGATATTGTAAATCTTTTAAATAAAATATCTCCCAATCCCCAAATTCTAGTGGTTTACTTTAGTCAAAAGCCCTTATAATCATAATTAAAACAAACAATACAAAATATCCGTCGAAAACCGACAAAGGGCCAACGATATGTAGGAAATGTTGGTTTGTTATGAATGTTTCAAATTTCTGAAAAGCTTAGTTCGCCACAGACGGTCAAAATATTCATATTAAAGTGTCTAAATTTTCGCATTTGCCCTTTGCAAATAAGCAGCAGTATAATTAAATATAGAGAATAACTGTTTGGCGTTCCAACAAGTGACTGAAAACGGCTATGGACTTGCGAGATATGTTTTTAAGAGAAATTATTTGTTTGTTGCATTGAACAGGCTCCGAAACTACTAGACCGATTTTGATGAAATTCGGCATAAAGAGCAACTCGGTGCATGTGTACTGTTTAACATTCCACCTCAAATTTTATATTATATTAATTACACGGGTCAGAACTCAGTAGCGCTTAAACAGCATTTTTTACCCGACTACGGCGAAGCCAAAAGGAAGCAAATTTTGCCAGTCTATGTATGTATGTTAGTTCTACCGTTACGTAGCGCCTGAACTACTTTAATTTTCCGATCTAAATGGGAATAGGAATGATCCGATTTTAATAAATGAGGCGTCATTAGATTTGTAATAATAGCCCGGGTAACATAATATGCTGTATTATTTACGTAGTCGTGCTATAGTTTTTATACGAAAAAATTAGTTATCTATAATTAGCACAGAGTCGTTATTTTTAACCAGACATTGTTTTTTTTACATTTTTATTGTGTAAATTAATAATTAAACGAATAAAATGGTCCTAGAAATTGTATCGATAAAATTAATATTTTTGTATCTATGAACGTTTATATATAACGCGAATGGACTGCAACTTTATAAGTATATTGCAAGTTAGCTCCTAAACGAAAATATTTTTGCCCACATTCCCACCGCTGCAACCGACGCGACTTTAGTTTACAAACCACAAAAGAATAAACAGCAATATCTCATATTATCTATACTTAAATGACAACCTCTGTCTCTCAGTGGTTGAAGTGCGTTGATGCTCAAGCCGGAGGTCGCGGGTTCGAATCACGCAGAAGAAACATTAATTTATTCTGTGTAAGGAACACAGCTCATAGATGTGTAATAAATATTTGTGCACTATTGTAAAAATCTAAAATATATTTCCCCTTACTAATAAAATATAGAGTTACACAATGGATAATTTAAACAACATTGCTAGTTTTTGTCTGTCAAGTGACTTTTCCAACGCATCAGACAAAGACAGCAACGTTGTTTAAATTATCCGTTGTGTAAATAATTTTATTAGTAAGGGGGATTATATACAGTGTAAAAGTGTTATTCTTCCCGTTGTCTGATCCCCGTAACACAAGTTCTTCGAGTACTTAGCACGGGGCCAGACTGACGTGGTGTGAAGCGTCCATATATATTATTATTATTAAATAAGTTGTGCACGTATTGTTCTGTAGTGGCACTCAAGTAATACCTCATAACGCCGGCGATCCTTCCACATCACTACAATATGACGCCACTGTAATGAGACCGTCTCACGATTAAATTTTTAACATTTCAACAGGATTAATGAAGTTTGTAGATATTAATTTTAAAAATACATATATAATAAATCATAATATAAAATAGGAGGCAAACGAGTAGACCGATCGCCCGATAAAAAGCGATTAGGTACCGTCCCTTTAGGTTGACTGCTGTCACAATTAGTTCGAATTGTGTTATTATTATAAATAAACATAGATACGATAAAAAAACTTAAAACTCACTTTTAAAATTATATTTAATACATAATTTTTAACTAGAAATCAACAAAAACCGGTAATTATTATAAAACAGTATAAAGAAACATACATGTGGTCGATTGAACTCACTGCTATACGGCTACGGGATAAGTAGATAAGTCTTAAAGCTCATATTTTAAAAGCGTACAAAATGATATGTCAAGTATGAAATCATCATGAAGCCTAATGTCTACTTAGACTGAGCTCTCCTTACTCAAGCCCAGACATGATGCAATGCGAAAATACTAGCGTCTATAATTCGTTCTGTAGATCCAAGATGTGTAGACATGGGCACACGAATGTATTTACTTAAGTTGAGCTACTTAAGAGTCCTTAAATATAATTTAAGAAATACTAGACAGAGGGAGATCCAATGACTGCAGTATGTTCTATGTAATATAAATAATGAGTGCAAGTCACGTTTGCTGTATGGGGGCCCTCCCCCTAAATATAATATATTTTATTCTGTTTTTAGTGTTTGTTGTTATAGCGGCAACAGAAATAAATCATCTGTGAAAATTTCAACTGTCTAGCTATCACGGTTAAGGAGATACAGCCTGGTGACAGACAGACGGACGGATGAACGGACAGACGGACAGACCTATTACTGAGACTTTTTTCCCGTTTGAGTACGGAACCCCTTAAAAACACAAAAGCCCTGATTCAAGCGGTAAAATAATAGGTAAAAGTGTTCGCCTCTACGAATTGAGAAGGAAAGATGTGAAGTGCGTAGAATTATTATTTTACTGAATGAGATTATAGAATATCAGAGCAGAAACTTGCGAGTGTTACGAGAGTTCCTTTCTCCTTCCTTCTCCAGCTCCTTTATTTTTTATGCCCTATCGTTCAAAGTAATAAGTCTTTGGACTGTAATACTTTCAAACCTCCCGTTGGATTTTGTCGTTCCATTCATTTTTTGGGAGTTCAAGTGTAAAACGTACTTACTATAATTTGTATGTGCTTTGCCAAATTGAGCTCGGCTTATGATCTGAATGATTTCATATAAATAATGTTTTGTTCCGTATGTTATTAGAGTTTTAGTATAGCAATGGCTAATGATTAGTATTATCTATACTAATATATAATAAAGAAGACAGATTTGGTTGTTTGTTTATTTGCATTAAATAGGCGCTACAAAATACCGGACCGATTTTGATGACATTTGGATCACATATTATAGAGTAGACGGGGAAAGATATAGGCTACTTTTTACTGCGGTAAAATGTACGGTTCCCGCAATATTTATTTTTCCGCGCACGAAGTCGTACGAAGATGAATTCTAGGGCGACCAATCAAGAAAATCTACACGTCTTATGTTTCTAATTTAATTCTTCATAATATCTTCTATAATAATAAATAAAATTGAAGTGTCTATTTGTAATTTCAAAACACGCTTAAAGCATATGATAGTATGCATACGGTACCTACCTACGCGAAAAAAACAACTTTTGAAATTTTTGTCTGTCCGTCCTTCTGACAGTTTGTGTGTTTGTTCCGGCTAACCTATGAAAATGTTATAAGTAGTAACTTACGCTACTTTTATTTTAGGCTTCCGTTTAAGAAAACAGGGTTCCGTTTCCATTAATAATTCCACGCTAACGAAGTTGCGGCCACCAGCTGCTAGTCTTAGAACATATTTACCAGATTTTAAAGGTGAGTTTATGTGTAAAACTCACCTTTAAAAAGCCTTAAATCTGACAATAATTACAGTCTCCGTTGCATCTCTTTACCGTTGTACCAGACGTATTTGGAAACGTTGCTTATTTCCATTGCTTTCGTTTACGCAGACGTTTCTACCTGCAGATACCACAGAACCTACGGATAATCTACTGCTTATTCCTGTTATTGCGGTTTTATGACTGTGATCGATTGACATTTATTTAACCAATAGTGCATATTAAATAAACGTTAGTCGACTAAATCTATCTATATATCTATAATAATATAGGGGATTAAAGTTTGTATGAAACTTTTTATTTCTCGGACGTATTTGCATGAAATTTCGTATGAATTGAGTACGGAAAGAGTAAAATAGGGGATGAAAATGTTAAATTATCATAAAGTTATCTTTTAAAACCTAATTTCACGCGGGCAAATGCTAGGAGTTTAGTATATATTATATTAACGTAAATATAATATATTCCAAATTCGGATGCATATAGATAATGGGCATTTTTGAAATTTTGTATAAAATATTATGGAAATTCGTAATTATTGAATAAACTAAAAACCAACAGCCGGTAAATGAACATAACTGATTTCAAATGATAATTAAAAGAAAGTGTAAACAGAGATTTATTTAACAAAATTAAATCTGTAGGTCCACATTTACATATCAAACTAAATTAAATATGTAGGTCCACATTTACATATCAAACTAAATTAAATCTGTAGGTCCACATTTACTTATCAAACTAAATTAAATCTGTAGGTCCACATTTACATATCAAACTTAATTAAATCTGTAGGTCCACATTTACATATCAAACTAAATTTTAAAGTCTATCTCTACTGCCTGTATACGAAAAAGCCTTTGAAAAGTAATAACAAAATACTCCTCAATTCTCATATCCACGTCAAGAAACTTTAATTGCTATCAAGAAACTTTGCGAATTTGGGGTCCAAATCGAAATTTCTCCTTATATAAGTATTAATTTTGTATCGGCGTCTCGCTGTTAGGGCTGTGATTCACAGGCAACTGACCTGCCAACTCTATTAGTTCTTGGTTCTCTATTCTGTCTTTTAATATTGTGTTCTATTTTTTATGGGTTAAAGATCCCAATTCAATCAAGTATAGACATCGCAAAAGGTAATTTAAACTTCAACTGCAAAATATATAATACTACAATAAGTAGGTAAGTAGTCTTATAAATTGGGTATTTTCCTACATGTAAAAATAAAGTTATTTTAAGTAAATTAAGAAATAATTAGGTATTAAAACTTGATAAAAGTAAAAAGGAAAAAAGGAAGAAAGGAAAATTAGGATTTTGTGTGTAGTTTTGTAATTATATGCATTTCGAAGTCACAAAAAAGTTAAAATATTTTTTTAAAACATTAGTGTATAAAACCTACACAATTAGTTTACTTACATCAAATACAAAAATATTTACTATTGTATGAATCAACAGAAGCGTGCAAAATTACGAGATATCAGAAATTTTGTGCATATGGCCATACATTTCGTAGCAAAATTACTAGCGTGTGACGTCACTTACTAGTACGACTTTTATATGGGGCGTTTTCACGAGACTCACAAAAGCGTTTCAAACAATCCGCAATATATTTGAAAAGTCTTATTTTTCGGAGCAAATAGCGTATTATGAACAAAAATATACCGTATTATGTCAAAAAAAATAATAAAATCATTTTTTCAAATCAATTAATTTATTTATATTTCAATAAAATTCAAACGCCAGCTGATACATATCCTATATAAGCTTATAGTATGGAAAATCTGCACTCGCTCGGCGTTGCGTACCTGGCACAGGGCACTGCAACATGCTAGGGCGGGCGGCGCCCCCGCCCCAGTCGTAGTCGCGCCGCCGCCGCGCCACCACGCCACTCACATATCAAAGCCTTCCGTCGTCCACATCCATCCTTATTTACACCCAAATAATAAAAAAGCCGCGTATACAAACTGTGTAAAAATGTGATTTAGTGAATGTGTGTGAGAACTGATTTATTGAAGTGAGAGGTGAGAGGAACTACAAGGTAGTTGTTTAGCTTATTGTAAGCAAAATAGCCTTTTATGTAAGTCCAGCATGAAACCTAAGCTTATATTAAGCCTTTAGTCCGGTTATCCTGCTATTATAGTTCCTTTTATTTATTTCTGCCCACAATTGTTCTAGAAGCTATATCAGTAGATGACAGACAAAATATAGCTTCTTGCTTTCAAATGAATGGTCGCAATTTAATACTATTATTTTAGATCTAGAAATTAACATTAAAACATATCTAATTTATAGCTATTTTCTATCAAACAAGCCTACAAATAAAACAATAAACATTCTAGTTGACAAAATATCTATGGTACTTACTTCTCAGACAATAATTTATTACGTATTCAAATGTATTTAGAAGCTTTTAACCTAATAAACAGCACATGAAATTCATCTAATTTTTAATTTCTCATCAGTAATTACTAATCAGTCCGATATGAGAGACACAAGCAGTAAATGTTTCCCGTGACTTCGTACGCGCAAAAGGGAAATCACGTGGGTACTGTACCGCTATATTTTGATAAATTTTGCCGCGATAAAAAGTATTCTAGCCTTCCCTATGTCTGTACCGTAGTCTACTCTATGTCTGTACCGAATTTCATCTTAACCGGTCTAGTACTTTCAATGCCTATTCAATGCAAACAAACAAGCAAATATTTCCTCTTTTTATATTGGTGTAGATGTAAATTTGCCAAGAATTATGTTTCAATACTATTTGACAAAATAATAAAAAACGAAATCTGTCGCTCTTATAGATTAAAAATGTAAAGGTGTTCTACTGATAAAATAATAGATAATAATAGAGATAAAAAATAGAGTATTCGGTAAGTATTTAATATGTATCCACAAAGTTACGGTCTGGAAGTAGGCAGTTATATTATTATTTCAGGCCATATGTAAAATACTGCTTAATCTACTACAACTGCAGCTGGATATACAGCCTTCTGATATATAGAATACAAGCATTGTTTCTATATATATGTAAGTAATATATGTAAATAATAAAAAACTATTTACTTAATATAAAATTTTCAATTATAATACAAAGTGGAACTAAATGGCTACGTGAGGTAAGTGGCTCCTTGTAGTTGAGCTACAATGGCTCCGAAGGTGTCGAGAGTATCGTAGATGATATCGGAATTTTCTCCCGTGAGCACATCGACTATGTACTACATCTCATATGCAATCTAGTGAACGTCCGGGAACTCCTGAAACTACCAAACTGATCTAGGTGAAACATAATATTAAGTTGAATTTGCAATAATATAAAAGTAGGGATAGTATTTATCCCATTTATAAATATGGTTTTCGTGGAATAAGTAGACATTAGACAGGAGGAAGTATATTGAGGGAAGCTCTTAAAAGTCCAATTTCAGTAAATGAAGAGCTTGGGCTCCAGTATGTTTCAATTGCAATGGTAGGTTGGATGAGTTGCTCGCAGTTGAATGCAGAGTTTGGGCCTCAGCATGTTCCAATTTCAATGGTAGCTCGAATGAGTTGCATGTAGTTGAATGCAGAGTTTGGGCCCCAGTATGTTCCAATTTCAATGGTAGCTCGCATGAGTTGCATGCAGAGTTTGGGCCCCAGCATGTTCCAGTTTCTATGGTAGCTCGCATGAGTTGCATGCAGTTGAATGCAGAGCTTGGCCCCAGCACGTTCCAATTTAAATGGTAGCTCGCATGAGTTGCATGCAGTTGAATACAGCGTTTGGGCACCAGTATGTTTCAATCAGATAATATATTTTTGTCACACTCTGACTTTCCTATTTTGTTATACAGCTACTTAAATATCACAAACGAAATAAAATCTTAACAATGAAATAAAATGATTCGATTGCGTTCAGATTTAATTAACAAGATACTATATTTTACTCGCAATAGTAAATAAGATATTGTAACTTAATTAAATCGCAAAGATCTTTCAATGCGAAACTCAATACCGGCCATATTGAGTTTCGCATTGAGAAAGCGAAAGACATATTTCAGTCTAAACAGAAGCAAACAGATATCAAATTACGCTTTCTTAGAAAACGTTTCAGTTAAAATTTAATTGTGTAAACCGCAGTCGGTGTATATTGAACTCAAATTGCTTATCACGCCGTGATTACAACACTCGGTAGGATTTGCAGCGGACTATGTTGTCATATCAATGCATAATAATTGATATGGAATGCAAGATGTTAATTATTACAGTAGGTACTAGATCTTTCCCGCAACTTCGTGCGCGCAAAAGAAAAATTCGGCGAACCGTACATTTTGCCGCAACAAAAAGTAGCCTAAAGACCTTCCACGTGGTCGAGAGACACTGATAACACGTTTCTGCGGGGGATGTGATATTCCATTTCGGTCACGTCAGAGACCTACTATGGATATACTATGGACATAGCATTTCGAGGCTAAAACGTCCTTACTTTAAGAGCTCCTTTGGGGTACTCGAGTTTTATCATAACATCTATACTTATTAGGTATGGATGTCAGTTTTGCTCTGTAAATGGCTGCAAATATACGACAAGTAAAAAATATAGTCGAGATATTATAATATTATTATATTAAGATTAGCCTGATAATGTGTTAACAAACTTTAATTTAATCAGGTTACGGAAGCCACTACAATATTTATTTCGATCGCTTATATCGTAGTTCAATCGGTGTTCAATAGATGGCGGCAAATATGCTGTCCTTGTGTATAAGTCTATGATTTCAGTATATTATATATAACTCTGGTTAGTATAAAATCTAGCGCACCACACAGCACCACACAGTTTTATCACACCACCACGTCATGGCTGTAATATAATGTAAGCAAATTGCGAAAGATCCGTTTGAATAGGTACTTATAGGGGTGGCAAAGTCGGTCACCGACAAAACTCCTGAATTATAAAGAATAAAAAAAATATTAAAGTAGGTACTTATAAATTAGGTTGTGAGTTATTCCTTTGGACATTATAGTTATTAGATGGAATATTGTTTTGTTAGTAGACGCCCATTCTCCAGCCAACGCGTAATGTCGTATAATTTAAACGTTACTTTTTCTAGTCTTTAAATTAAAAATACTCTTATAAAGTGTTTTAACATTGTTGAAAAATTTATTCTTAGAAATACTATTGTAAAAATCTTAAGTACTTTTTACAAAGGATCGACATTCCAATTTGCTAGTAAAGTAAAGTTCAAATCTTCATTGAATTTTATTATTGACGTCGTTACTTATTTTGAAGATGTGGTTGAAATATCTAGACTCCGGCAAGTAATTACTTTGATATACCTGGGGTATTAAAGTTCAAGTAGGTTTCTTTTTATTTTCTATGTAACAAAACGAATATAGCATTAATTTAAAAAAAAATTCTTCTTCTTCTTTTCTTTCTTCTTATAATACCTATATAAAATGGATTGCAGTCTCTGCCTCGCTAAAACTTAGGAACCAATTTGGATAATTGGCCCATCATTTGGTCTTGAAATAATTGTAGAAGTTCAGGGAAGGTTTAAACCGTGAGAAATATTGGCAAAATTGCGGGGAAATGTCTAAAAACTACAATTGAATTTTCCCATATACTACCTGTCCACTGTGTTAAATTTGTCAATTGACTGATAAATATTTATAGGTGCGTGCAGTTGTCCCGTTTGGTTTATTTAAAAAAAATATGTAGGTTTAAAAAAAATCAGTAGGTGTAGATGTAGTAGTCGTAGGTTATTTCAGTTCATAGTTAAGACAGAACAACGTGTGTCCCGGACAGCTAGTAAAAAAATAATGTGATAAAAAAATTCAAAATTCTAAACTATTCAACTACTTATTGTAACTTGTTTCGAATTTCTAAAATTTTAGGTTATTAACAAAGTAGGTAGATTCTTTGGTATAAATAAAATTTAATATCACTATACTTATGGTACTCGTAAACATAACGGCTA
This sequence comes from Phengaris alcon alcon, assembly GCA_037179445.1. Taxonomy (NCBI): domain Eukaryota; kingdom Metazoa; phylum Arthropoda; class Insecta; order Lepidoptera; family Lycaenidae; genus Phengaris; species Phengaris alcon. The sequence continues at coordinate 243,581 of JAYRCH010000646.1, read as the reverse complement.
ATACGAGATCATTAAGCGTACCTCGTTATTTCTTATCTGGAATACGCTCAGTTTGAGCCAAATAGGAACATTTCGTTTATCGATCAAACGTAGAAACGTTAAGCGGTTTTGTCGCTGTAAATCTTTTTAAATCACAAAAGCCAGTCTTTAAGATTTGTAGAAGAAAAAAAACATCCCGTGGAAATAACGTTTCGCGCCAAAATAAATCGCAAACGAAAACACAAGACCTGAAAATATAGGCCGCCCAAACTTACACAAGTTATATTCGAAAAGGATTCCCCTTTTGTGAACATTAACATTTCAATAAAGATTAAAACTTTATTGCAGGATAAAAATTCTAAGTCAAAAGAATTAGAATCTGCCATAAAAATATGGCAGATTCTGTAGGTCAATTCTGCTAATTAAATCTTACAATAATACAGTTTTGATACAATCTCGATATGCTAAAAAGCAGCAAAATGGTATTCTCATAAACGTAAAGCTAACATCAAACGCGTTTTGATTGGTCTAAACTCCAGACATATGATATCAAGACGATTCATCTATACTAATTTAATAAAGAGGAAATGTTTGTTTGTATGTTTGTTTTGCTTGTTTGCATTGAATAGGCTCCGAAACTACTGGACCGATTTAGATAAAATTGGGCACAGACCTAGAGTAGACCACAGGTAAGGATATAGGCTACTTTTAACCTGGGGAAAATGTACCATTCCCGCGCTATTTTGTTTTGCGCGTACGAAGTCGCGGGCAACATATAGTATATAATAAATTGAAAATAAATTGACAGTCTAAGTTCAGGTGGTAATTAGTCTCACCACACCTACACTCAAATAGCTTTAAGTGTTTTGAACTTTTCGTCACGCTTCGACAACTAACGTGGCCACTGTTGATGCTCGAGTCATTCCTTGATATGAGAAAAAATTGGCTGTAGGTACGCTTAGCACTGCGCATTAGCAGACCTCATTAAGAAGATTATTTTTTCTGGTTTTTTTTCCTTTCCAAACCAGGAAACCCATATGCAATTAACATTTTTATGCAGCGACGTGTATGAAAGGATTGCGACAGTCGTTCTTAGTACCATCATCAAAGGATTACAGTGAGCGTAATACAATTAGGATTTATTAGGGCTTCAATCGGTCACGTTCTGGATAACCTGTGTTCACTTTTATACTACTGAAAACTATTTAAAGTAAAATGTATTTTTACTTTGCAAGGAAAATAATTGCAATTAAAACAACTCGTACTTAACTTTAAAGTCATAATGACGTTTGCTTTATTTCACCTTACAAGTTACAAATGAAACGACTTGTTTATATTGCAAATTATAAATCAGAACCACAGATTAATAAATAGTTACTACGTTACCAGAACCCCAATTCTCGTAATTAACTTCCACTTTCATTTTACTTTTATTAAATTATAAATGAATCGTCTTGATATCATAAGCTGATTTTTGGAGTTTGGAGCAATCAAAATCAATCAGATTTGACATTGGTTTCACGTTTATGAGAATACCATTTTGCAGTTTTATCATATCGGGCCTAGATCGTAACTGTATTATTGCAGGATTAATTTAGCAAAATCGACCTTCTGGTAACACAACCAAAAGTTTTATAATCCAAAATAGATAGGAACGCATATTTGGCATCGCGTTTTAAACGCGGTCAAATAGCACGAACCTCCATTTTGGGGTCGATGAAAAAGAGCATCGAGTTCACACATGCTTCTACCAATTAGTAACACACAAACAACTAACAATCACCCGCTAGTTAGACAGACACTGTTGACTTTTGTCCTAACACAAATAAAGTTAATTTGCCAGAGTTCACGGTTTTTAACATAAAATTAACCCTTTTACCCGACTACGGCGAAGGCAAAAGGAAGGGTAATGATTTTGGCAGTCTATGTATGTATGTTTGTTCCACCGTAGCGCCTAAACTACTGGTCCGATTTTAATGAGGTGTCAATAGATTCGTAATATTAGCGCGGGTAAAATAGGCTATAAAATTTACGTAGTCGGGTTATAGTTTTTTATAAAAATTTTTAATTGTGTATTATTAATGTGAGCTTTTGGGAATACAAATATCATGATCAGCATCACTCCCGTCTATACTAATGGGGTGTTTTCTCAAAATGAGATGGTTATGTTTTGGTCAACCACCCTAGTCTAGCTGGCAGACTTCACGCGTCTTTAAGAATTGTTACTTGTAAGTTGTTAATCTTCTCAGACACGCAAGTTTCTGAGATTTTTTTTCTCCACGATTCGATAAAATTCTATAAAATGTAGGTAGGTAGCTAGGAGGTATGTGGTAGGAGGTATGTAATATGTTGGTTATGCAATTTTGAAGAGGAAGCCAAAAATAGTATCTAGTTACTATTTATACGGAGTTTCTACAAAAGTATACATATTCATATACAAAATATAATAATTATTATACAAATAATTGCAATTCAGTAAAAAAAAATATCAGACTTTTCTCTTCGCTACGATATACTCATCCAATTCAGTACGTCGCTATGGCACCTCTGAGAACTGTTACCCCTATGTAGGGTTATTCGGTAGAAAAGAAAAGGAATTGAATACATAATAATGTTTCCTTTATACCTTATATATATTACCTGAAAGCGAAACAAAATACCATCAATTTAAAGTAAATAAGCCCTATCTTCTAATGTTAATATATCCAGTAACACGAATCCTAACTATAACTCTCTCTATACATTTCCTCCTTTTAGATTTATTATTCGCTCAAGCCGCGCCGCCCGCCTCAAACATAGTATATAATTAACTTATACTATCTTATGTTGGTGTGAGTATAATATATACTATTATCCAATAGTAGGCTATTCAGATAAGTTAAAAGATATGTTATATTCAATACGCATATGTAAATTGTGATGAATGTCCATATTATTATGCTTTAAACTGGTATATAAACGGGTATAAATCGATTTAATATTTCCTTACACTTACACCATCGACTTAAGTACTTATTTACGTAATTCAGCTCGTACCAAGTCAAGGTTACTTAAATCAAACATAAAATATCTTTATTTTAGTAACACAAACACCACAAAGAAAACCCTGGTCCAAGTATCTACAATTTTATAAAAATCGTATTCTTTTATTCCTAAGTCAGTTTTCCGTCTTCTTTTAAATTTATGAATACACTCGTTATTATCAAAACCAAGATACTTTAATTCTTGGAAATAAGTTGTGTATTTTTAATTACTTTCCGCAAATAGGGACAACTTTTAGCTGTTTCGCAAGATGAATAAAAAGGAATTTAAAAATTAAGATTACCTCTTACAAAACTTCCGCTAATTTAGGGTAAGGAATATTTTTAAATACAAAAACACTGATCGATCAACGCATAGACGTAACTTGAAAATTTGTAACTAGACCATTTATGAGATATTATATTAAGACAGTTTCATTTTTTTTTTAGATTTGATGTTTCAATTTATTTTTTATTTATCTGTTACCTAATTTTGGATCTTCTATCCATTCTATGTATGTGACATCATTGAAAAGATTTTGATAACGAAAAAGAAAAAATTATTACCCCAAAAACCCCTTCACGATATTTTGATGGCGTCCATAGAATGTTATCAAATCGGTGCACCCGAGCTAAAGTGTGCGTATAGACGGTTTTGCCCCCTTCGCTTAACGATGCGAAGGGGGAGAAATTAAAAAAATAGCCCCGAAAGTGGGCCTTTTTACAGAAGGGGGAGAAATCACAAAATACGCACGAAAGTGGGCTTTTCATAAACGATAATTGTGACCGTCTAGAGATTCTTTGATAAAGCAGTGGGAATAAAACTTTCGGTTTTGACTGTGTGCAGTGCAGAAAGTTTTATTCCCATTTCTTCATGACTTAGGGCTGAAGAACGATCAGGAAAATCGCCTGACGGTAGGCAGCAACAGAGCTGTTACAATTGTATAGGTACATTGAACGTCTTTTTAAAAACTTGAAAAACAGTGATTTACAGAGTTTTACGTCGGTTTTCGGTGAGCCCCTTGTATCAATTGATATAGAGATATTCTCTTAATAAAGAGAAAATTATAAAATGTTATGTTAAATTTCAATTATATTCAATTGAATTCAGTTAACAGTATTTGATAGTACAACTTTCGAGAGGCGCCGTTTTTTATACATCGTCTTTCATAGCCGTAGTAAAATTGCAAATGCCGAGAGACATTAAAAAATCACACTGTAAAGATATTATTATCTTTTTGGAACACATCCTGCTGATGATGTACCTACTTGTAGCAATCGTATCTTCAAGTTCTAATATCCTATGTTAGCTTTGAATATTACTGAGCAAACTAGAATATCTACGTAAGACCTTAGCTTATAACTGTAAGTATCCAAGAGGATCTTGAAGTTGTTCGAATATCCCTGACAGCAAGCTCGACATTAAATTAGACATTATACTCTTGTACAATATTATCGATTTTAACCAGTTTGATAGTTTTACTTACATAGGTATAATAATTACATAAGTAGTATGTTTTAAAGTAAGTAAGTTCAGAGTAACATACAATTTGACCACCTTTGTACATGGAATATCTTGCCTCATCTGATAATATAATATATATTTTTTAATTCATGTGTATATTGTGTGAATATAAATTTCATATTAGTGTGTCATATTATCATCATATTGTCATCATATATCATATATCACCTATAAAGTAAATTAACAAAAGGTATGTAAAGTTGTTGTCAAATAAGTTAGTTTTATTGTTAAAGCTGTGGCTTGGTATATTAAATATGTGTATAATATAGTAAAAATCTAAAATATGTGTAATGTGTATAATATAAAAGTATTAAATATATTTCCGTTGTCTGTATATAACACACCCGTAATATAACACAAGTTCTTCGAAAACTTCTTACGGGACAAGATTCAAATTAAGACATATCTTATCATCTACTTGACCTGTCACTACGCCTTACGTTTTCTCGTTACGTTAATATTACGCAGTTAAATTTCATTGCTTTAATGTTTTCATACGGCGCAGCATGTAAATAAACTACAATCTGCCTGAAACCTTTTAATTACTATTACTATTAGCTTTTGAGGTTTAATTACTTACCGAAATAATGTCTTAATAGTCCCTTCACGAATTGGCAAATAGAAAACCGATAGTCGATATCGAAACTAGATATCAAAAGTCGATACTATAGACATTTTAAATTTGTGTCAATAAGAACCGGATCAATTAAAAATATTGAAACGATAAGAACAATATTATAAAAGGATTCATTAGTTAAATGTTTAACTTTTATTAGAATTAAGGAATTTTGGGTGAAAACTTATTTCATTGAGCCATCTTTAAGGCAGTAAGCTACCGAACCATATCCCAAATTCAATTTGCCCATTAAAAATTTGCAAAAAACGAAATAAACTTCTAAAATATAATTATGTATACAAAAATAAATTGGAAATTTTCCTGTTAGTTAACGAATACGACCAATATCTTCATCGTAAATCTCCCAAGAAGTCGTAACTCAAGTTTATTGAGTTTTCAAAGTTTAAGACCCTTAGGCGTCGAGTGCCAATGTATTAAGGAAATTCACTTATATTATCTAACTCGAGTTAAAAATATGGAGATCACAATTAACATTTATAAATTGTAGGCTAACTACCAAAAGGGCTGATGAGGACACGAGTCACTACCATGGAGCTGATATAGAAGCTCCATGGTCACGACTGGGCGATTGAGGAGGGAGACTTCTCCTCGCACGCCGGGCCCCTGAAAAGGGCCTTGGGCGGGGAACCAATACCAGGGGCTAAGCCCCTCTAATTGGGGTGGACGACGCACCCAGTACGAATACTGGGCGCAAAGAAGTCGGTTTTAAGGGAAGACCCCCCGCGGCAGAACGCGGGGGAAACCCGAGGTGGCAGAGGGAATGACGCGGTAGCAAGGGCCGTGGGCGGCCAAGACCTGCGGTCGACTCCGACGACGCGTGGGGTCCTGGTCCGGGGACCAGGAAGCGTGTATGGGTCCACTCCCACACGCGCCGCTTTTGTCGACCACGGACACAACCGACCAGGGAAATGAGGGGGGGGGGGGGGGAAAGGGTATTTCCCGAGCCCCAGACTTTTTATGTCGGGGGGGAAAGGGGCTGCCACGGGGCTGACGTGTGGGCAATAGGGCTGCCCCACATCACACTCCGGGCGCACAAAACGAAGCATTGCGCCGGTTTGAGCCGGCGCAGGGTAAAGGGGGCGGGGGCATCGATCCAACGGTGCATTTTCGGAGGCGAACCGCGCATGGGGGCGTCTCGGTCGCGTGGCTCCGGGATGCTCCCTGCGTCTGGTGTCGTCAGAACGGTTGCTGCGGGCGAGCGGGCATGCCACGGCAGCAGGTCAGTTGACCGGGCGCGCGGCTGCCGCTCGCTTGTAGAAACAGGTGATCCTGCAACTAAGGATGAAAAAAAATTAACGCGTTCAAGGAGCGCGGGGGGGCGGTGCTGTAGCACACGAGTGTCCCGAGTCCGGGACGCGCGTCGTGGATCTCCGGCAATCACAGTCGGCTCCTATAATAGGAGCTTCTGGATGCCGGAGATATCCAGGCGCGGGTCCGAGCTAGGGCCTGGGGAGCCAGACTTTTATTAGGGCTGCGATTGTGGGGGCGCCTTTTAGGAGGGCCTGTATGATGGCTTGGAATGCTTCCTCCCCGGCCTGAACCCTGAGAACTAGGTCCATGACCAGGGAGAGGAGGGACTGCAGAAGCTCTGCAGTCGATGCGGGGGCCTCGCTTTGCACCGGCTCTTGAGGCGGCAAAGCGAGCACTGGAGGCTGCGGGTGCGGAGCGGCCGCAAGATATGCGGGCTCAGAGGCGGTCATTTCCGCGGTTATGACAGCCGCAGGGGAGTCGGCAGGTCCGCGCGGGGGGCGCCGTGAACGCCGGGTGGTCCGCGTGCATTCCGGCTGCGGAGGAGCGAGCGCGGAAGGCTCCAGCTCCTGCAGGTGGCTGTCAGGGATAGCGACGGCATCACAGGGGGAGGCCACAGGGGGTGTGGCAGCTTTCCTCCTGGGGCTCAGCTGCTTTTTCCTCCTGGAAGGCTGCGCAGGGGAGTCGGAAGCCGAGGGGGGGACATACCTTGGTACGTAGTCATTTGCCTCCGCCATAAGTGATGTATGAGTCGGCGGAGGAGGAGGGGCCTCTGGCACAAGGAGAGGCGAGTCGGCAGGTACGTAGGGGGGGGGGAGCGCGGGCGTTGTCGGCTCGCGGCTTCCGCGCAACCCTACGGTACACCGGGCACTGTCTGCTGTTTGCAGGGTGGGCCCCCCTGCAGTTAACGCAGGTGGGCGTCTCGGCGGGGGAGCGGGGGCAGTCCCGCACAGCGTGTTCCCCGGCACACCGGACACAGGCCACCTTCCGGTGGCAGTTGTGGCTAGAGTGCCGGAATTGGAGGCATCGGTGGCATTGGGCCGGGCCGCCTCGGCCCCGCCAGGCTTCGATGCGAACTCCCGGCATATTTAAAAGATTACGCACCTTATATATGCCGGGTACGACGTCCGGGGCCCTGGCGATAAGGGCGAAGAAAAGGCAGGCACCGGGGTCAGACCTCGCCTGGATCAGGGAGACGTGCTCCGCCACGAATCCCAATCCGGCGAGACCGGCCCTGATCTCTCCGGTGTCTGTGAAGGAAGGTAGGCCCCTGATACCTACCTTGATTGTCCTTTCTTGTGGTGGCGAGTGGGTGAACCAGGAGGCTTGTCCTCGCCTCTCCAGGTCTGTCAGGTAACGCTTGACGACCGTGAACTCTTGTTCGCTTTGGGGCGAGAAGCGAATCGCACGGCCGTCATATTTGGCATTGGGTATGTGCCCCAGTGTGTCGCGAAGACAGCGGAAGTGACGTACCCAGTCGTCGATTCGCTCGGCGACCAGGGACGGGTAGCGAGGGGTAGGCTTTTTAGTGGGTGGCGGCGTCGTACTCACCGACGGCGCCGGTATAAGGGGACTGTGGCTGTCTACGTGTGGAGGGCTGGAGGCACTCAGCTCGGCGTATGACAGCCGACGGCTGAAAGCAGATGGAAAATTTATTAGTGGTGGCGGGAAGGTGGGCGCGCGGTAACGATACCCGCGCGGCACGCTAGGGCGGATTTCCGTGGCCGCACAAGGTGCGGTTCGGCGGTCATCGCGCGGCTGTGGGGCCGGCGAAACGTCAGGCGAGCGCGGAGAGCTCGTGGTGGGCTGGTGTGGGCCGCGCGGCTGAGCAGCCGGCGCAGCGTGGTGTTGTCGCGGCTGAGGGGTCGGCGAGGGGCGAGCTGAGCTCGCGGTGGTGCGGAGTGAGTCCGCCTGTTGGACGTTGTAAGGTCCGAGGTATGCAGCAGGTTGGCGAAGATCGCTCGCCTGCGCAGTACGGCGCGATGAGCGCCGCGGTTTAGCCGAGCCCTGATCGGCTGTGCCGGGCGGGGGCCCAGACTCGCCGCAGGCCGCCGTCGGAAGGCATTGGGGCGGGAGGGTACCAGTACACCCCCGCGAGAATGCCGAGGGCGACCCGGGGCGAGCGGTGTCCTGTCCGCACAAGCTGGGTTCGGGGAGTGAGCGGTGGCGCGTGTGGTCCGGGGCTGAGCGTGAGCTGGACCTCGATGAGGCCGGGCTGCACGTCGTCTCGGAGTCCACACGAGAATCCAGGTAGTCGTGGCGTGGTAGCCACGGATCATGGTCCGTCATGTTGTACTGGGTGGTACAAACATAAAAACACACAAGTCACTCAACAGTTAAAACTGACGGCAACAAGTGTACGTCATCCAACACAAAGGTATTCACAAACACGAAACACTAAGTGCACGCACACGAGGACGGTACACACACTTAGGGGGGCTGTCTCCTCGTGACCCAACGTTGAACCGAAGCTCAACGGGAGGCCAAGAGCAGGGCAACTCCCCAGCAAGGCGCAAATCCACAGCTTATTCTAATGAATAAGGTGTGAATTTGCGGTCGCTATCAGGAGTTTATAGGCACTGCACTGAAAGGGTCGGCACGTTCACGGGGTTAGCGCGACACTCGACGCGTTTCCGAGCGAGACGGCACTACCGCGGAGTGAGCGAATCACTACTACGCGGATAGAGCGGGACGACACGAAAACGCGGAGTGAGCGAGACACTCGACGCGTTTGGAGCGAGACGACACTAACGCGGAGTGAGCGAGTCACTACTACGCAGTTAGAGCGAGACGGCACGAAACGCGGAGCGAGACACTAACACACGCGACTAGGAGACAGGACGATCCACGACTGGGCGATGCTGAGAAAAAATAACCTAACCAAGAGCATGTAAGGACATCTTAAGGAGGGTTACGTAACTATCAACGCGCAATAGAAGAGTTCCATGATATATCAGCATATACACTTACAAGTTTCTATTACTTATAGCTTACAAATGTCAGGTATATGTATACCAACTTATAAACCTGGAGGCCATTTAATAAATAAGTACCTGGTAGACCGAGCTTTGCTGGGAGTTTTTGTAGAACGATAAATTACTAAAAATTAAAAAAAAATATAAAAGAAAAAGAATCACAAAAATGTTCATTTCACCTGGATTCGAACCCGAGACACCGATTTGCCAACAACGCAAAAAGTCCAACGCTAACCAAAATGCCAACCACACTTGACGTTTAGAAATCGAAATCACTCATATCTTATTGCGCGATAAAAGAAAAAACATATTATATAACTTAAAAATGCGCAGTTTCCCAGAGATAACTCCTTGCATACCAAATTTCATGGAAATACTTGCAGCCGTTTTCGAGATACCGATTATATATTATAAGGTCCGGTAAAATCAATTACGGATATTTTGGGCATATGATCTACTGCTTACTTAGAGACGTTTAGTCAGAAAAATAATTGTCATACTCGAAAAAAGAACGTTCTTTATATGGGCGAGTTTGCGTTGAGCGGAGAGTCGCCCCATACATGAAATGATTTTTTTACTTTGAGTATGAGAATATTTTTATGCTTATACGTATAAATAACCAGTAGACTATATACCCAAATATCCGCAATTGATTTTACCAAACCTTATATACAAGATTGTCTCGTTTAATGTATAAGATGGTTGATTATGTAAAAAAGTCATGTATCAAACCTTGCCTTTATTTTAAATACCTATTCGCCAATACCACGATGGGGTCCAATGAAATATATTTTTCATCCTCACTTCACATGTCTTTATAACTATATAGCAAATTTTATTGATTTATATTCATAGTTACAGAAGTTAGAAGGGCGGACAGACAGATAAAAAGACAGACAGATCGACAGACGGAAGGACAGAACGAAACTATAAGGGTTCCTTGTAGTACCTACTATGGAACCCTATAACACTACTGCGTTCTTTTCAGGGAACTTCGGTACGATCGCCGACGGAACAGGGCCTTCAGTCAAGATGCATTCGATAATTTCGACAGCGAAGTTCGAAAACAAAATGTATGGGATTTGACTTATGGCATCGCAAACGACATGTCACTTAGCGATGACTTATGTCAAAACGCATACATTTTGTTTTCGAACTTCGTCGTAATTAGCGAATGCAACTTGGCTAAAGCCTGTGGTGTACATACACCTTTCGATGTTTATCGGCGTACTTAGTGCGTACCTACCCTTAGAGACTTCGAAGCACAATTGTAATAGTTGATGATGATAATATATACACGATAATAACCACTAATTCTGCCTAAATTATATCTATAGTACGACCACTGAAAATACTAATTAATATTAAAATCAAAATCAAAATCAAATTTTTTTTTATTCAAAATTGGTATTTTTTAATACTCTTTTTGAGCGTCGATACTACGTGATGCCTACCACCGGTTCGGGAACTAACCCAGCGAGAAGAGCCGGCAAGAAACTCGTCTGGGGCCATCTTTTACCAAAAAGATGGAAAATTATTCTTTTAAAATCAAAATTATTACAATGTTTACTTATGTCTATGTAACAAATAATAAGATAAGATAAGGAGCCACCTTATTCCCAAGGTGTGCCATCTTGAATGAAGTCATTAATTTTATAATACGCTTTGGCACACAAACGTTCTTTAACTACTTTTTTAAACTTATTAATGGGAAGGTTTTGAACCTTTTCTGGGATTATATTGTATAAGCGTATACATTGGCCTTTAAAGGATTTACTAACTTTGCTTAGTCTGAACACTGGCATATCTAACTTGTTCTTATTTCTAGTGTTTACACAATGATTATCACATTTCTTTTTGAAGTTGTTTAGATTCTTTCTTACATATAACACATTTTCCAAAATGTATTGAGATGCGACGGTCAGAACTTTTATTTCTTTAAACTTTTCCCTTAGAGATTCAAAAGTCGACATCTTATAAATATAATGTATAGCACGTTTCTGCAGCACAAATATTGTATTAATGTCCGCAGCGTTTCCCCACAAGAGGATGCCGTACCACATTATGCTATGAAAAAAGCTAAAGTAAACTAATCGCGCGGTCTCTATGTCGGTAATTTCTCTAATTTTTTTAACAGCGTATGCTGCAGAACTCAGCTTATCTGCCAATTTACATACATTATACTTTAATTATACATACAAATTACATACATTATACTATAGAACGTCTCTCTTTTCCTAAGACTACCACACTTTACGTTGTTCACTCAGTAATCTACTTATGTTAGTTAATTTATGAAGAAAGGGGGAAGGTAATAAGACAATTACTTATCTAGCTAAGCTCCTATAACAATATATCATTCTTATTTACACCGTATTAACATAAAATACGTGTGGTATGTTGTCATATAAACAACCCACTAAAACAGTTGTTTTTGTGACATACAATTTGAAAACACCGAAAGTTTTTCTTATGGAAATATTCCTTTAAGATGAATGTAACCTTTTCATTTTCAAATACAAAAAATAAAACAACAGTTCATTTTCAAATTCAGGACAAACACTATATACGTTGGTCATTGTATCACAGTCCTTACAAAGAAGTCATTTAATAATTAGACATAAAAGTAACTAGGTAAAAGTATTTATAATAATTAATTATTAATTATAATATTTATTTCACAAATGTAAGTCCTGTGCACCGGCTTGTATCAAAACAAAGGTATAAAACGTAGCAACACTTAATAATAAACGGACTTTATTCCAAAAGTTGCTTACAACAAACCTTGTAACATTGTTTTTATGGCGTTTGTGACAGCTGCAAGCCTTAAGCCTCTGATACACATGAGAGCTATGTAGTTCCGGGTATAGATTTTCCTGGTAGATTCCGACTTAACTATTCATTTGTATGCTAGTAGTGGTAACTCCAGTATTCTAGGTCTTTTGCCGGTAATTTAAACCTAGATCAGGGGGTCTGAAGAAGGCCACTTTAGGTGTTTCATATATTTTTCAACTCATATTATGTGCGTCATTTTACGCATTGCTATTGAAAACTATCAAAATGGATGTTTTCTAGTATTATGAAATCAGATGAATCAAGTAGCCATTTTACACTTTCACGATTTTTGTATGGAAAAATATATATGCAACACAATATCAAACACCCAAAGTGGCCTTTTTAGACCCCCAGCTATTACTATAATTAGTATACTATATTTAAACGATCATAAATACAGAATGGACAGAGTATTATTATGCATACTTGGTAATTGTTAACTTGAAGGAGACGAAACGAATATGCAGCCATACTCGCCTCCAAAGAGGCATCCTGCCTCGTACAGCAGCCTGCAAATCCAGCGACAGTACTTATGGCCGTTAGTGTCAATAATGTCAATCAATTATGATTTTTGCTTACAAGTGCGCTTCAAGGCCGCGGTATTGGATTCGCAAGCTGGACGGTCAATATGGCCCTTTATCTTAACTGCCACGGGCGAGATAAAGTTGAGGTGTCAAAACGCGACACACTACAAGTAGTGCTGTATGTCGCACTTTGCCACCTTCTCGACTCTCTCGCGTGTGTCGCGGTGAATGAATGCCAGGAGGATCCTTATTACTAACGGGTGTCACTTATAAAGAACTTGCTATACTATAGCACACATTTTAAACTTTCGTACTTAACATTTAAAAACTTTATACGCTTTAACTATTATTAAAATGTAAGATATTAAATAATTTGTTCCCGTCTCCATGGCCGGGAAACACGAATGTTCTGACGCTTTCAATTTTCTTCTTCTTATTATAATGAAATTGTGCAGAGAGTGTAAATTTTTCCCAGTGGAAAGATCAAACTTTTTCATTTTTGTAGCCGAGTTGATATTTGACTAGTAAATAGGTTTTACTGCTTTAGTAATTTTTATCCTACTACTATTATTATAAATGTCAAAGTTTGTGAGTACGGATAGATGGATGAACAGATTTTGATATAATTTGGTATGGTACTAGTTTGAGCTCTGGATTTACACATAGGCTACTTTTTTCCCCCGAAAAAGTACAGTGTTCCCGAGGGATACTGTATACTGAAATATGTTGTGTAGACCTGCGTTGCGCTTAAAGCTCCTTATTTATGGTGCAGCCTGCAAATCCAAGGCCGCGGCGTTGAAGTTGTTTTTTTTTTTTTTAAATATGGATAGAAATGGATAATATTTGCCAAATTTTCAGTCACGGGGTGGTCTTTGTAAAAGTGGTAACGCGTCGCTCGTTACATTAATAAGCTCCCCTTCGGGGGAAACATTGTAGGGATTATTGCTCACAGTTCGACTTGGCAGTGAGTACCGACGTTCATAAGGTCTCTCTATTCAGTCAATGTTACATATTATAAAAAAATGAAAGTAATTTTGAAAATACTATCTGCTTGTGTCAAAAAAACTTTTCTAATGTCAAAACGGCTGGATCGATTTTTATGATGTTTTAATGTGGGTAGTGGGATATTTGGCAGATGTTACAAGTCACAGGCTACTTTTTTAACCTACCTTTTCCGTTTAAAAAATCGCCTATCTAGATATCAGTGCTCGTGTCTAGGTCGTTATATACTCACAAGACAAGTACTTGTAAATAATGCCATAGCCTGAACTCATGATACCTAAAAAGTATATTGAAGTCATATATATTTCTAGTACTGTCAGTCTGTCTGCTGTCAGTCTTAGTAGAAGTCTGAAGTTTTACAAATTAGAAATAACTTGACTCGCCGCGCCGCTGCGCCCTCATTAATATTGTACCTACTAAAGACATGAGAAAAGTCCTTGTATTGTATTTTCCATAACATTAAATATAATTACTTTAGTCTTATGCGCTGGCATTACCAGTAAAAAGTAAAGATACTGCTAGTCGCTAACCTGGTGATCTTTGGTGTTGTCACACAACCCTATTTGATTTGTGACGTCATTATTTTATAGACTGTTGATATGTAGAAGGCCGCTGTATACGGATTTTTTATCCCTATTCTTCACTTGGGCTTGGGGCCCCCAAAAACGCGCAATTCTTAAGAATCGCTTCAGTTCGCTCTGGTTTGGTGCGAGTGACGGCGACACCTTCTAATGATAACAGTAGGTTTTGGTGATGGACGACCATCACCAAAACCTACTGTTATCATTGCGGCGATCTACAATCAATAGACACGAGTCTATTGATTGTAGATCGCCGCAAGCTCCAATTCGCACGTGGCCGATTTTTGGTTGACTGCTGTGATCACAACCTTTTTGGCAGCTGGATCCACCGTTGCTAGAATATACATAGTTGTATCATTATGAATTTAAATTACTTTATTCATATAAAATTACTTGTGTATTAGTATAATATAGTAGATTATTGATACGTAAATTTTATATTACATTTAGTGTTATTTTTGTTATTTTACATAATTTCTGTTTTTTATAAAGTTTTAATTGTATTATTAGTATGTAAAGTTTTATGTTTAGTTCTAGTTTTTGTCACTACTGAGTTGCACTGCGTTAACTTTTTATTTCCATGCTCCAAGGGTTGCTTGGAAGAAATCGCTTTATAGCGGTAAAGCCGCCTTTGCGTTCATGCTAAAATTGTTAATAATAATTTAAATCATACATGTACATTTTTGAACACAATAAATCATAATATATTCATTCATTTATTTATTTATTTTAATACCAATAATAACATTTCATTTACATTACTTATGAATTCGCTTAGCAGCAAAAATGTTAGCATAAAACTTACGCAATTATGTATAGGTTTTATCCATACATCATAATATCCATTAAAAGTCATTATATAATTGTTACGTTTGAACTTTATAGGGGTTATTTTGCCTCGACAGAAAGAAATGAAATTATTGACATATTGACAAACGTCAACCTGTACCAAAATGGTATCAATCAAAACTACTCTGGTGCGTGTAAATAATCTGAGATAGTGCCATGTGTGGTTGTTATTTTCATTAATTTGATTTATTTCTAAATATTAGCTTTCTGCACACCTTCCTCCACATAAACTTTAATTTACAGGCCAAATTTCATACACCTCTGGTTGCACAATTTTCGTATAACTGTACTGAAAGTTTTCCCTTCACGTATAACTTACAAATAATAATTATATTCCAAACAAGTTGACGGTTCCCACTATAAGTTGTCAGTCAGGAAACAGTGTAGGTGACACCCGTCTAACATTATACGTATGACGTGTCGCTAATGGCAATGGTAGAACGTCACCACGTCACCGACCTACTTACAGCTAATAACTCCAAACTTGAGCTGTTATTACTTCAATAGAAAAACGATTTGGCAGTGTATCCGTGGTTTTATGCGATAAAGTTTTTACATGTTTTGAAATTGATAGTTATGATTTCTATTACGATAATAATTGTAGCATTTCAGTTTTGGAATTTGGATACATAGATAGGGTAACCTTATTATTTTAAATAATGTACAATACTATTGTGAAAAAAAAGCTAAAAGATGTTTTAGGTTTTTTTAGTTTTAAGCGATTGCATAGCTTTTGTCGCGGGCTTTGAGCGCGGTGACCGAATCAAGAAATTCCGTAACGGAAATAAACCTAACACCCGCCACTCCGACCGGCACAGCGGTGCGGCGTTGAAAGCCGTGCATCGTCTAACGTCGTTTCAGTTCGGCAGACTTCGGCACGGTGTTTGTGTGCGTGCGACTAGACGGATGCGTGTAGACTTACTATGCAATAGCTTTACCGCGGCAGTCCCCGAGTGCCACACGTATTTTTTGATTTAAAAACATTTCTTTCTGTATACTTTAAAAAAGATTAAAATTTATTAAAAAAAATCAGATTTTTTTTTATTATTTTAATATTATCTAGAAACGAACTCGTAAAATATTTTTTCAGAAAGTAGGTATATAAGCTTCATTTCATACCTTTTACTCCTAATGTACAAATATAAAAGTGAAATCAAATCTTTATGTAGTACTACATTAAATAAAGAAATTACATAAACTTTACTAGTTTGGGAGAGATACGGCTTGTTCTTATCCACTCTTCGCAACACCATCGCCGTCATGGATGTTATGTTTACCATCAATTCATTATTAAAATGATACTACTCTCGTGGTACAGATAGAAGTAACGAATAGATGCGGTAAAAAGTGTAATTTGTATGTTTCCTGACAATGCTGTAATTAAATAAAGTAGTTGGCAAAAGAAGCTTTAACTTCACCAACATATTTGTCGAAAAGTGATATACGGGGTATATATAGGTTATGTCGATGTTGTATGTACGTATGTCAAAAAAAAGTAATTTAAATTAAGTTTTACAATGTTTTTAGATTACTTTATTTAACGTCTAGGATGATTAGCCCATAGTTTTTGCTTCTATTTGAAAACATTTCTGTAATATTTTCCTGTGAATTTTGAAAATAACTTTGTATACATCTCGTTGAATTGCTGTTTATAGATTATATAGACTAATATAATAGATTTTTTTTAAATATCTGCAGAGTAGCTGCCATATATTATTTTGTAGATATGCATGTCTCAAAGAAAAATATACAAAAAGAATTAAGAAAATTGATTTTTTAGTTATCGTAGTTGGCGGCAGTAATGTTATTAATCTTAAATACTTGAAACGAGACAATCTTGTATGTATAATATATTCGTAATCTCAGCAACGGCTGCAAGTATTTATATGAAAATTAGTATGCAGTTTTGGGGGAGAAATATTGGTCTAGTTTTAGTTTAGACCAGCAGTATATTTTATAGGTTAGGTTAATAGGTTCATAATAAAAATTGATTTCAATTCGAATATCTCGCTAAAACTTGAGAACCTCTGGACCGATTTGCCTAATTTTGTTTTTGAAATTATTGTGGTGGTTAGGGAAGGTCCACACAGCGAGAGATATCGGAACGATTGCGGGGAAAATACTAAAAACGACGATTGAATTTTCCCATACTAACTGTACACTGTTCAATTTGTCACTTGACTGTCAAATGTGTTTGGTTATTTATATATTCCAGTTCATAGTTAAGACAGAACAACATTTGTCGGGACACCTAGTTGTTAGTAATAAACTCATATATTCCTAATAAATAAAATATCCACGCCTTACCCATTTCAGTCTTTGTATTTTCCACTTATATTTTTCATACATGAAATATTTACAAGGAAATTTATTGTTTGCTTCAGTAGATTATGTTTCGAGTGTGTATTAAAATTCGTCCATAAATCAGTAGACAACGATACATCAAAGCTTATGGATGTAGTAATAAATCTCCAGAATAATTCTAGTGTGCATTTTTATTATGCTATTTCCGAGCCATCGATATGCTAATACACTACATAACACGAACGCTCGAGCGAAATTTGTAAGCAAAATGCCTGAGAATATTATTATGCGATAGCGTATATTAAAAATATTTACCTTGTGCAAAATATTGTATGTTACGTGGATATTAAAGGGAATCAATTTCTAAAAATACAACAATGACTATGAACTTCTAGATCCAGACTTACTTCACGACTTTTTTCTTTTTTTTTTTCTTTTTCATCTCTTGCTGGACCGTTATCTACTTCCATCTCTTACTGGACTAAAGTGGTCCTCATTTATTCATGGCTGGTAACACTTCGAATTGAATTTTCGTCTAGGACCTATAATTTTTCTCGGACTTCATGTTTTGTTTCACACTAAAGTCTCCTTGTATCACGCTTAAAGCCTACGACTTTACACATAAAAAACACAGCAGCAAAACATAATCCATGTCCAATTGCGTAAAAATGGGTGTCAACGCGGCAAAAATCGCAGTGTTTAGTCAAATTAGTTCAAATTAAAATATGACATATTTTCTAACGTTTATTGAAAATAAAGTTGAATACTTTTCAATTTTCCTTACGTAAGTAATCTTAAAGAGCAAAAGCCGAGTCACGGGAACGCGAATTCTTTTACAAGAAACTATTTCTCGCTTGGAAATATTTTTAAAGCAGATTTTCTAAGCAATATAATCTCTCCTTGTAGCTATTTTATGAGCTGACGTGTACTTTCCTTATAAATCGAGGGAAAATAGGTGGGGTATACAGCAGAATACAGAACTGTTTCTGGGTAAATGTTGTAAATATTGTATGTTCGTATGTGAAGATAATATTGTGTATTTTATTTTTTAATATGCTGAAATTACTGTTGGCATAATTTGGATGATAATAACCAAAACTGAAGTATTTAATTGGCTTATTTACTAATTTTGCGATGCTATAAAATGTAGTTACTATATCAATATGTTTAAACAGCCTCCGTGGTCTAGTGGTTAGATATTTATTTTGATTTTGATGAGATTCCCGCATTGGAACAACAAAATATATTGTTTCCAAGTATGGTTACGCCAATGCAGGCTGATCAACTGATTGTCTGACAAGAAAGATAATCCATGCGTCGGATGGGCATGTAAAAACAGTTGGATAGTGCGCCTAATCTCTCGCCAGTCGTTTCAGTTAACCGTCCCACTGGCTTATGAGAGTAAAGGAAGAGAGAATGCTGCGCACACACTTGGCCACTATAAAAAATACTCCTGCATCACTGGCCTGATTTCAATGAAACCGGCCACCGTCACCGAAATCGGTGTGGGGAGTTATATGTTTAATATTATAGAAAGCTTACGGCCGAATACTGAAACGCTAATCAAAATTAAGAGTCCTCCTATTCACAGGCTGTCGCTGTCTCTGCTAGCCGAAATAACAAGGACAACATGAGATTTGAGCGTCACTTAATTTAATTATCGTTATATATAGTATTCGGCTGCTATAAATATAAATAAGATTTTTATGACAAAATTATCAGAAATAGAGCATAAAAATCGTGCATTATAGACTACTTTCATACAATCATTCCGGTAGCCTCGTTAGAATACAAAGCCGTGGGTTCCAATCCTTGGCGATTGTACATACGCTCTCGTCCGATATAAACGATGAAAAGGATGGACAGTGGACACTCTATGTATTATTGAGTCGAGGTAACCGTGTAGAAAACAGGGAGAACATTGTGGACCGTGCATTTTGTTGATTGCGACGGTTTTGTGAGCGGATTTGCTATATATAACGGGCCAGCGTCCTTACATAATATTATGGGGAACATGTATTGCATGTTTTGGGATTTCATATCAATTTAGCTTATAAGTTCCTTTAAAATTCATCTTCAAATCTTTTATATTGCATGTTTTTACTATTAGATTTGTGACTCTGAAGAAGACAGGTGATCAAATGCCTACATTATCTAATGTTATTTTGTTTGTAAATAAGTATTTAAAATATTAAGTAACTACTAAATATGCCCAGTATCTACCATCTGCATATGTGTTTGAATATTTAATTAATAAACATTATATTGTTGCAGGTACGTTGGGTGTATATCTAATTCAGATATTACCTGCCATCACGCATTAAAAAAGTACATGATAAAAAGGTAAATTAGATTCTTTGCGACCCTCACAAGGGCCGACCCCTACAAAATGCCTTTTGAAGTCGTTGAATTTGAAGTGAAACGTTTACATACGTTTAATGGTATCCGATTTCAAATGAAAATGTATGCATATTAGTTAAATAAGTACCTACTTACATAAGCTTTCGGAATCAAAATCTTAGTGCTTGAGGTTTTAAGAATAAAAATTTATACTTTTAATAATAATGATTATTAAAATGTGTATGTCAGCTCCGACGCACGACCGGACTTTACTCTAAAAAGTATAATACGGTCTGCAATGCAAAGCGACTGACGTATCTTTGGCTAACATCGTGTGACACCGTACCGTGTGATCGTGTGACATCGTGAATTCGATTTTACTCCCATAGATTTTGATACTCCGGGCTTATATTATGTGAAAATCTTTACTTAAGGAGTAAACTCCAATATTCAGATTAGAACTGTATTTTGTAATTGCAAACTTTTATATCCAAGTAATAAGAATTCAAATTAGAGTAAACATAACAATCGAGGTGAAAATCTTCGCATTTTACGATTACTATTTGAAATTATTTTATATTTGCAATTTAATAACTTGATAAGGTTGATAGGGTCTTGTGTATTCTGTTTTTCATATAATCTATGTTCGAGTAGGTACATAAAAATCTTATTACGACTTTATTTTTTGTTAAAAGTTATGTTTAATCAAGCGTTCGTACGCGTTCATTAAAAACATAATAAATTGAAACTTCGGTGCCCTTTGAAATACAAATTGTTCATTTTTACTCGTAAACTTATCTGGGCGTAAAAAGCGTTTTTAAAATTCAGAGCAATTATCCCTGTCCCCTCGACCGTAGGAAGTGATAAAACGATGAAAAGATGATATATAGATGGACAGCGGTCCGCGCCATACTAGAAAAGGGGAGCCCTATATACTGTTAGTCGTCACACCTTGCGTGACGCTTTAAGTTCTATTAAAATAAAACGTATTTAATTCCGACAATTTTTTATGAAATAGACAGGGAAACTATCACTCATCGACACATGCGACACCAGAGGAGATGCAAGTGCGTTTACTGTTGATGATAAATAATAATTTTTATGACCTAAATATACATATTTTACACAACAGAATAAACAATACAATATAAACAATACATTGTTATATACAATAAACAAATGAATACAACAATGAGTTCAATTATTGTTGACATTACCTATTTATTTAATTCTAGGAATAGGTACCATACATTCCTAGAATTCTAGAATTTCGAAGAATATTGAATTCTACATTTAAAACATGACTTTTGCTGTTAACTGTACCTTGCATAAGAAAAGCTATTGGATTACGGAAATCCTCTTTACATAGCCTACTTTAGTAAAGACGTGCTTTTGCAAACCTTATTCGTGTATTATGTTTAAAAAATATTATGTTTTTCTTTTTCATTGTTTTAGTATGGATCACTGGTAGTCTCTTTCAAGAAATCGTTTGTACGATCATGAATGTACTTATACCGAATATTGACATAGATTCTAGATACTTGTATAATGGTGCGCTTACATTGGCAACAAAAATTGATCAATTATGAGCAATTATGGTCGATTACGACGTGACAAGCAATTTACTGCAACAGCAACAAGCATCAATTTGGGAAAATAATAAATACCACTACAACATTAAGCGCTAGACAATACTTTTATACACGAACAATTAAGTTAAAAAAAAAATCGGCAATTCGTATCAGCGACAATAAGCAATATGGAATATTTATGAAGCAACGAGAAGCAATATTGCCGAAACAATTGACGATCTTTTTTAATTGCTCCACATTGCTCCACTTATTACTCCATATAAATAAATCCGTATTGTCCAGCTATCATTGCTCAAAAAATTGCCCGTATAAATGGCCTTTACGACCAAATACTCGTACGCTAATTTAAGTCAGGGGGCTTATTAAAATCGGTGCTGTAGGTAAATAGCGCTAGATCGAGTATTATTATTATCGAGTATAGCTTATAGTTATTAGTTACGGTCTTGCAGTTAACCAGCGAAACAACCCTGGACCTTTAGTCAAGATGCATTCGATAATTTCGAATTAAAAATGTATGGGATTTGACATAAGTGACATGTCGCTTGCGATGTGTCAAAACCCATACATTTTTTTTCGAACTTCGCCGTCGAAATTATCGAATGCATCTTGAATTCTTGACTAGAGTCCCTGCGTTGCTTTTACCGAGTGATTGAGAGCGCTGAAGGTTTATTCATCATTAGCATCGTCCTCTAACACCCAAATTACTGCGGTGTCTCCTCAATTTAATGGATTTTCTACTACACTTTCCTGCTGCGAGTTCCTATTACTATTATAAACTTGAAAGTTTGTGAGGATGGATGTATGGATGGATAAATGTTTGTTACTCTTTCACGCAAAAACTACTGAACGGATTTTGATGAAATTTGGTATGGTAATAGTTTCTGAGTTAAGTAGGCTCTGAATTAAAACATTGTCTACTTTTTATCCTGAAATAGTACAGTATTCCTGTGGGATAGCATTATACTATATAAATACGCGGGCGGAGCTGCGGAAATAAGCTAGTAATTCATAATCGTCCACTAACATCCCAATCCACATTATTACAGATCGCCTTCTCAAGCTATATAGATTCTACCTAGCTAGCATACTGCTGATTGGCTTAGTTCATCATCGCCAATTCATCGGTTAACTGCAGAAGACTTGACGCAAAGGATTAGGCTCTATTCCACTACTAGCCTACTGCTGGATTACGTCAAAACATTTGAATAGAGTTCGCGTGCTGGCGCTAATTTGTGTCGGCTTATCGCGGCCGTGTTGCCTTTCCGATACGACAGCTCGCTTTGTGATCCAGGTATTTCAATATTTTGATATCTTTATTATCTATTGCCTATTGAATAATTATACTCTCGCTGTTAATATTCAACATAATTATATTTTTTCATCTAGTAGGAATTTTTTTAAATTCTTATTTTATTTATTTAACAATTTATTATACCAATGTTTTACATGTTTATTATTATAATTATTTCGTTATTTTTGTACGAAGTTTTCCAAGTAAGCGCATTTTACAAGTTAGGCATCTATAACTCCTAAACTAACAAATTTATATAAGCCGTTATAGTTTTCCTTTAAAGTTCATCACATGGACTACCGTCATGAATGTGTTCTGATTTTTTTAGCCATCCGTTTAGTTTTTAGACTCCCTATTTAAAAATAAATCGCTTTTAAGTTGAAAACTCGCAAATGGATACCTAAATCAAAAAATCGTCTTAGCCAGCTCTCAATGTTTTTAAAATACCTATCTTATTATACCCCACATAATGGGGTAGACGCGAGAAAAAAAACATACTTTACATGTAGCCTACACGTAAAGTGGGGATGTTTTTTTTTACACGGTGTAGGGGGAGGGAGGTGTAGGAGGACCCTAAAAAATAAATATTTTTCTTGATTTTATTTAAGCACTTTGTCGACGTGGTAAACATATCCATGCAAAGTTTCATCTTTCTAGCACTTACCGTTTGGACGGTAACCCAAAGACGGACATGACGAAACCATAAGCGTTCCGAGACGTGAACTGCAGAACCCTAAAAAATGACACAAAGGTATTTCTAAATAGAAATTTCTTTCATAAGCCACTTAAGCTTCCATAAGCATATACGGGGAGAAATGGGATGAAAGATAGCAGTTAGGACGTTATTACAGAGTTAAAATATGCAGAACATATAAACAGTCTTACGAAAACAAAATAGACGATACATGCCTATATGTAATTATTTTTTAATGGAATTCACCGGGAAACGAGCAGATAGCTGCGTTTCGCACCGGTTTTCTGTAAAGCCGTGGTACCTACTTCTCCGATCGAGCAAGCCCATTCGCAGTTGTACCGAAGCATGGCTCTCCCGCCGTAAAACATTGTGTTACATAATTTCTTCGTATATTCGCCACAGAACATAACTTACTAGAATTTATCTCTTATTTGAAAAAAAAATCGACATTGGGCGTTCATGGATCGGGTCTTTTAATGGCTCCCTGGGCTTCAATAGGTCGTCCATTGAGCACCAAGACCGACCTACTTCAATAAAATACATTTTGTGAACAGTCATTGTTGTGAATGATGGTGACCTATTTTATTTGCGATAGTACCGACACATTTACTTAATTGGAACAAAATTTAAATGACAGTTAAGATCAATTTTGTGTTAAATACCAAGTTTGTAATTTAAAAATAAATACAACTAGATGTTTCCCGTGACTTCGCTAAAAAAAACTCGCCGAACCGTACATTTTGCGGGATAAAAAGTAGCCTATGTCCTTCCCCGTAGACTAATCTATATCTGTGTCAAATTTCATCAAAATCAGTCCAGTAGTTTCGACGCCTATTCAATGCAAACAAAAAAAACTTACCTCTTTATGATAATATTAGTATCTACATATAGACTAGCTGTCCCGACACACGTTGTTCTGTATTAACTATGATCAAATGTGACAAACTTAACACATTGAACAGTTAGTATGGGAAAATTCAATCGTCGTTCTAGTATTTTCTCCATAAATGTTGCAATATCACTCACCGTTTTAACCGTTCCTGAACTACCACAATCATATTTTCAGGACAAAAATTAGCCAAATCGGTCTAACCGTTTTTGAGTTTTAGCTTGACATTGGAATTGAATCCATTTTTATATTATCTAGCTAGCCCGACACACGTTGTTCTGTCTTAACTATGTTCAATCGTAATTTTTAGTATTTTCCTCGCATTTTTTTCAAGATTTTTATTACCCTTTAAACCTTTCCTGAACTTCCATAATTATTTCAAGATCAAAATTAGCCAACTCGGTCTAGCCGTTCTCGATTTTTAGCGTGACACATGATTTGTAATTCATTTTTATATATAAGAGAAAAAGATATTAGCACAGTAATTTTAGGCATTTTCAAATTTTAGTAAGATAAGCGTGATAAATGGCTAACAGGACTGTTGATGACGATGATGATGCTGATAATTACCTACTCCAGTGATTATAGGTTTTATCTGCGGAAAAATTCCTAGTAAGCTGAATTTTTGTTTACACCTTTATTATGGCGTTGTAATGAAGATGTGAAAAATCGACCTTGATATCGTGCCGCCTAAAAAAGTTATAAAGGTGAAATGGTGACGAAAATCAGCTGTTGCTCGGAGATCAATAGTAGTCATTATAAAAATTGTTTTTCGTAAAATTATCTACAAAAAATGCCTCTTGCATTTTTCTGTAAAATTAACCGCTTTCGGATTATAGCGCTGAGAAAGCGACTAGTATGCACTCACATACGGTATTGTATTATGTATATCGTATGCCAAGGCGTAAACTCTATTGCTTTAATTTATTCATGTTTGTAAGTGTCTTAAAATCTTCTATCTGATACTTGGACGTTTTGTGAAAAATATACTTATACTAAGTGTTTTCCGCGGCTCCGCTCGCTTAAATTTTCTATCGAGTATCCCGCGGAATTTCCGGGGATAAAAAGTAGCCTGATTTTCGAGACCTTTTACCTTTTTTTTTAACCGGCACGTTATCAATGTCGATTTTGCACATCTTTATTACAACGCCTTTATAAAGGTGTATGCAAAAATTCAGCTCACTAGGAATTTTTCCGTAGATAAAACCTATAATCACTGGAGTAGGTAATTATCAGCATCATCATCATCATCATCGTCCTATTAGCCATTTATCACGCTTATCTTACTAAAATTTGAAAATGTAATTCCGACGACTTGGCCATGGTTTAAAATAATATCTCTCCTTGTTTATGTAAGATCTCTATAAGCAATTTCCTTAATCTATAACAAGTAACATTCTTACGTAATTTTGAACACAAATAGCACATTTAACTTATTCCATTGTACAAAAATAATAATAAGTATTATTCGCAATAACAGTGGCTACGGTACGTGCTTAAATGATATTGAGGCACTTGTAAAAATGACGACGCAACAAGCTACTTCGTCCGCGTACCGTATCCACCCTAGTAACGGGTATTCGCTTGGGTTTTAATACGAATTTCAAGCTATTTCTTGTAAGTACAGGAAGTGCTACTACCTACTGTGAAAGTATGTGAGGATGGATGAATGGATGTTATTGTTACTCTTTCACACAAAAACTACTGAACGGATTTCGATGAAAGGTATGGTAGGTATGGCTCTATATTAACACATATACTACTTTTTATCCCCAAAAAGTAGCGTTCCCGTGGGATACTGTATGTACGCGGGCCGAGCCACGAGCAAACGCTAGTTATATACTAGCTTTAGCCCGCGGCTCCGCTCGCGTTAGTAAAGTATCCCACTGGAACTATTTAGTAGTTTTTGCTTGCTCAACTATTTAAAAAAAAACATTTATTTGCATTAAACATTGTACATACAAAAGGTGTAACATTATTATTTCAATCACAGATGTTCAATAAGCAAGAAACCGTGGATATTAAATTCAAAAAGAATATAATAGAATGAAATGAAAATTTTGTAAAGCTCATAATTAATTATATAATAAGAGTTACTGGAAATAATTCCAGTAACTCTGTAAAATTATAGAAATTTTTACTAATTACATTTTTAATCCCCCACTCAAAAAGAGAGGTGTTATAAGTTTGATGTGTATGTCTGTCTGTGTGACTGTTGTCGTGTCTGTCCGTGACATAGTAGCTCCTAAACTGACCTAAACTAATGGTCTTGTTTCAAAGCTGACGTGATCGAGAGTATTCTTAGCTATAATTCATCATCCTCAGCTTGCTCACTGCACTAACATTACTTACTACTAATAACATTTTTAATCCCCCACTCAAAAAGAGGGGTGTTATAAGTTTGATGTGTATGTCTGTCTGTGTGTCTGTTGTCGTGTCTGTCCGTGACATAGTAGCTCCTAAACTGACCTAAACTAATGGTCTTGTTTCAAAGCTGACGTGATCGAGAGTATTCTTAGCTATAATTCATCATCCTCAGCTTGCTCACTGCTTGAAAATTTAGGGGTTACTTAAAATGTTTAATATCTTAGATTGTTTATTATCTTATAAAACTGTAAATTATCAAATTCTGGAAAATTGTACGAATAAAATAGTCATACGCATTATAAAACTTCTGTCTCGGCATATTTTGTCCCTGAAGTTCCTCTACCAACCACAGTAAAACTCTATCCTCTATTTATTCATAAGCATTTCTATTGCGTATACATTCAAAGTACGATATATCATGAGCCAGGTGTTAGGATCAGGAATTGTCTCAAACATCCCGTTATAGTTACGGCCGCCATGACATATCGCCGAAGTGTGACTCGAACGAAAACAGTTTTTCATTGATTCAGCCACATCTGACGACAAAACGCCCCGGGCTCTCTATTCTGATGACCTGACTTGACATTTTTATTGCCGGCAATATTTCTGCGGCCTCTAAGGCATAGATATATTTATTCCACACGTTCTCTTAGGGGCGTCGGGTATAATAGAGATGTTACTATATACTTGAAACAAGAGTTATATACCTAATGGTAATATTAAATTCTTTATTTGCACAATTACAAAAATAAAATACAGTAATCTGGAAAAAATGTGCAAAATGGCGGTCTTACTGCATAAAGAGATTTCTTCCAGACAACCATTGCAGCAGTGAAAGAAAAATTTAAATGTATATTAATTTTACACAAATCTATATTTAAAATTAACACATACTAACATAATAATTATTATATAATTCGTGAACTAACTGTCTACAATCATATTATATATAAAGAGGTAAGATGAATTGTTCATTTCCAGGTTTGTTTGCTTGTTTGCATTTAATAGGCTCCGAAACTACTGGACAAAGAAAGGCACAGATATAGAGTAAACCACGGGGAAGGACACAGGCTACTTTTAATAACTGGAAAATGTACGGTTACCGCGAGATTTTATTTCGCCCTAAATTTCTAGTATTTTAATAGAGTATCAACTCAATTAAAATGCTCATATGGTTAAAGAAAAAGTGCCATAATGATATGGCACTTTTTCATAGTTATATGAAAGAAATATCAATAGAAATATTATTTATTTAAATAGTGAGTACCTGGGTCTGGATCTCGATCGAAACTATTGATAATACATAATATATTGTTGCACGACGAAAGAAAAAACATATATAGAGCTTAATAATGCGCAGTTTCGTAGGAGAAAGACCTAGCTAGATCGATTTTTCTCCCCCAATCTCGTTCACCAATCTCCATCTCCATGCATACATATTAAATTTCATGGTAATACTTGCAGCCGTTTTCAAGAAACCGATAATATATATATACAAGATTGTCTCGTTTAAAGTATAAGATTATATGCTTACATAATTTCTACAAGACGTTCTATGAAGCTCTATTTAAAAATCTCTAGTAGATTACGCAACTTCCACGTACTTTAGAAATCTACACCAATTTCTTTTCGTTTCGAGATAAATTATGATGTAGCAGGCTATAATGTACTATATTTTACCTCACAAAAATTAAAGCTAATTGGTAGTACATTTATCCGAACTAAAAATAAAACTATCTATAATAATAATATATCCTCGATCTTCGGGTATATTTCACTTGTAGCAATATCACTGTACACACAAGGTACCTACTTATAGCAATGTCACATGAAAACATAATTTATCTGGAAGTTGACCGGGAAAAAGGGCAGAACTTGCAGATACAAAAGTTAAAGGAACTGTCAAACTATATTACTGATGTCCAAAATATCTTGGGCGTTATTATTGATCAAAAAAGTTCTGGGGACGTTATTACCGAAATATATATATGACTATAAAGCATATACTTTTATAGCAGAAGCCTTTTTCAGGACACGACGTACTTAGAGTCGTTATAATATCACTAGATGTCGCCCGCGACTTCCTACGCGCAAAAAGAACGTACATTTAGGTGCTATATAATTTTTAAGTTTGAACTTTATAAAGGTTCTGAGTCTCTTATTTTTTTCTTATTTTTAAGCAATAAAATAAAAATCTTAGCTTTCTGCACACCTTCCTCCACATAATCTTTAACTGTGCCAAATAATGTACACCTCCGTGCGCAAAATTCTCGTAAAACTGTACTGAAATATTTTGCTTCACGTATTAATTTATCAATAATTATTTCTTATTACCTTACAAATACGAGGCTTACTTGCATTAAACTCGATAACTGATTCGCATTGTAATTAGTTTGATTCCTAATGGGACCTGAATCTATAATAGCTAGTTTAGATTCTAGATAAGGATATAGGCCAGTTTTATCTCGGTACAATAATTATGAATTATATAGGTTTCCTTTCTACCTACGAATAGTCATAATTCCTCCATGCTACGAACTACCTACTAACGAATCCGCAGGTAAAATTAGTTCAACATAAAATATGCTAAGTAAACAACCTAATATGTGGTTTACACATTAAGACTTTGTTATTGAAATAATAAGCCTGCGTTTGCGCAGTAAAATGCCAAACATTGTAAGCTTTTTCGCGTTGAATAGTTTTCGTTTGATAAGAAAATCTTCATAATAATGAAACACGTGGAATATTCCAGGGATATTCCACATTTTTACCGTTAAAAGAAACTACAATACGCTTGTGACCTAAATGAAGTCGTCGCTGAAATAACTGAATTACTGCGAGCTGTAGAATAAAACCATTTTTATATTAGCTTTGTAGCTTATCTGTAGGAAATTGTGAATATGCGGTTGCGTTGCGGTTTTTTAACATAATTTTGGCGGATATCTGTTTAATCTTTTGTTTTTACAAGAGATTAAAAAAGATAGCTGTAACGTAGCCTATTCCCGGAATTTTAAGAAAATACCTAGTTTTTTTACGAGAACGAGAAAACCTGGCGACCAGAAAAAACTTCAACGTGTTTAAACAGTAGCGTGGCAGTCACTTATCATGAGGCGATATGTGTACTCGATTGCCGGCTACACTCTTTTTTCGGTTTGTAGTGATTTTGTAATTTGTGAAGGAAACCTTCCAGTGCGGTGGTAGAGTTTGCATTTTGCAGTAGGTATTGTGTTCTGTCAAAGTCGTAATGACTGATGAATGATAAACTACACATGTAATTATTGCATAATGTCAACAGTATTTTAAGAAATATAATTGTCAATATCACATTGACAGATATCCCAGGTAGAGCCTATTTAGTTAGTTTATTTTAGTTAGCCAAAAGGCTATACATAGTGAAGACGTATTTGTGTTAGACATATCTTATATGTAATACGTATCTGTGCTAAGCACCAATAAAGGAGAATATGAGAATTGTTGCTGTATTATTATTATCACCACTCAAGCGTAAGAGGGATAAGAAAGGACCAAGAGGTCGTAGCCCTCTACAGTAATTATTTTCAGTATCAAATAAGCGCCACTCGTATAGTATTAACACATGTACAGATTTGGTCCGCAGACCATAATATCCGCGCACCAAATTTTTCGACGTCGATGGTTCCCGAAATCCATTGAGATCGTGCAGTGCTACCAACTCTCAAAAATATTTCTCACCAATCTTAACCCCTAATTCGACCCTGATTAGTATAACTAAGTTATTTAATTATAAAAATAGTAATATTTCGGTTATAATCGAGATTTGTATTTGTTTCCTACATAAATAATAACAAAACAACTTACAATTAAATAGTTTTTATTGCTAGTGTAATGTATTTAAAGGCCAGACAGACTCGTTGACAACTGTCTTTTATTATTTTTCTGTTACATGAAAACTTCTTATTAGGACTATTATTTACAAAAATAAAAGCTTGTTTTATTAAATAGACAACAAAAATTATTATTCTAAACTGTATAAATAATTTTAATCATTTAAACAGTTTCGAGTATAAGGAAGTGAATACCCTGATTATATTGAAGTTTCGCAATAACTTGGTTCATAGAGTGAACCTTCATCATTCTCATATGATTCACTCTCCTGATACGAGTGGTCAGATACCAAATTGCTTGTATCATTTTGCTCAACAGCTTGCTTATCTGTTGCCAGAGCTTTAATTAAATGTCGGCGATTACGACGATGAATTCCTTTTTTATTTTTTAGAATATGAGAGCGAGGTGTGTTAGCTTTTCCTATTACTTTTCCGCGAATTCGTTCATTATTATTTTTCAACATTATCACATCATCACCGACACTCAATTCAGGCAGTGACTTACTGATATGTGCTGATCTTCTATATATTTATATGTCAGTAAGTCACTGCCTGAATATAAGTAACTTGCGTGATAATAATATTAATATTTTAATTGTTTCTTGACAATATTTTATATTGACCGTGACAATCACCATGCTTTAAAAGATCTGGATGTACTGAGAGCCTACATTTTAATCGATGTCCCATCATCATTCTTGCCGGAGAATCTAAATTATCCCATGGTGTATTTCTATAACTTATCACATTCAAATAAAAAACTGTTTTACTCTCAACGGATATTCTAATAAGTTTCATAACAGTCTGAACAGCCCGCTCACTTTTACCATTGGACTGAGCGTAATAATATGGGGATGAAGTGTTATGTTCAAAACCCCATTCGTCAGAGAAGATTTTGAAACGACGACGACCAGAGAATTGCGGTCCATTGTCACTTATAACCGTTTCCAGTATACCGAAACGTGCAAAATTTTCCTTCATAGTATAGTAAATACCGAGTTAGACGTAGTGTCTCTTAATTATCCCACTTCAACAAAACCTGAATAATAATCGTCTAAAATCAAATAACTTTTCTTCGCGTACTCAAAGATGTCAGTGCCAACTTTATTCCAAACCATATCTGGTTACATAGGAAATATAATCATTGGTTCTTTACTAGGTCTATTAAGATTCTCCTGACAAACTTTACAATTTCTCACATATTATTCAACATAATCAGTCATTCCCTGCCAAAATATAACGATCTATTCCTAAATGTCCATCATCAATTATCTTTAACATTTCGTTTTGCAACGTAGCTGGAATTAAAACTTGTTTATTTAAAAAAATTACATTGTCAATACAATTCAATTCATCTCTCATAGCCGAAAAATAATATTTTAATCTTATTTACCTACGTTAATCCACTTCGTACCTCATATTTGTTTGTTGGCCAACAATTATTAATATAGCTCAACAAACAATCTAACAATTTATCTTTCATAGTTTCTTTTTTATTATACTTAATTTATTCTTAGATATTGGAATATTTTCTATCACAGATTTTAATTGACTTAATACAGTTTTACTAATACTATGATCTAATAATTCCAGAAGAGGCGCACGTGATAACGTGTCTGCTAAGTACATATATTTTCCGGGCTTATATACAACAAATAAATCGTATCGCTGTAACTTCAACATCATTCGCTGCAAGCGTGCTGGAATATCGTTTAACGCCTCTTTGAAAATACTCTCGAGAGGCTTATGATCCGTCTCTACTGTAACATGTCTTTTACCATAAATATATTGATGAAATTTTTGACATACGAAAACAACAGCGAGAAGTTCTTTTTCTATCTGCGCGTAACGCCGTTGCGTATCTGTGAGAGTCCGCGAGGCTTGTGTGTACGATTTTCAACTTTATTGTATGAGTCCAGAGTTCTATTTTCAATGCTCCGAATTTTCTCCGGTCGGAAAGGTTCCGAAATTATATAGTCCCAGCCTTAGGCAGAACCAGTTTTGCCAGATATTCTGTATATCTTTTGATCTGCGATAAAGATTAGATGGGTATACGGATTTTTAACAGACATTACTTATTATTATATTATTCTTGAGCACAGTTATACGAATTCTAAGAATAAATAAACTAAAATAACAATATACGTAATATAATTATAATACATTATATTTTCTATTTTTCATTGATCATACAGATTTTATTACAGATTTCTTGCCAAATGGTCATAGGACAAACATTTTATGCAGATTTTAAAAGATTACAGATAAATAGTGCAATGATCCTGACAACACTGCGCAGAACTTAAAGAAGAATAATTATGGAATCTTCAGTTTTTGTAAATTGTAATTTGTTTGTTTACATGACCAAGTATGAAGTAGCTAGTTTGATTACTTAAGTTATAAGATTAACATACCAATAACTACGAGAAACAGCGTGAAGTTTTTAAAAGTGTTTGTAAAAGTTGTTTTAAATCCTTTTACAAACACTTTTAAAAACTTATTCCTTATTTAACACCAGCGACTCCGAAAATTATGCCAGTGTTACCGCTGATCCCACCGTACCCCCGCAGGCTAAGACAAAGGGGGAAAAGGAGAGCCGCAAGGCTGAGCCTCCTTGAACCGTCAAGGATGATAGCAGGAGGTGCGATGAGAAAGGCTTCATACTGGTGGAGAGAAGAAAGAAGAGGAAGCCCGCCATCCGCAACCACCGCGTCACCGCACCCAGCGAACCCGAGCAGCGCCTACGGTGCGAAGTGTGCGTCACACCGCTGTACGTGTCCCGCCTGCACTAGTCCACGAAGGTCGAAGACGTCGTGGACTACATCCGAAAGAAGTCTTTTACCTTAAGGGTCGAGCGTCTGAAGTCTCGCCACAAGGTCAATTTCAGCTCCTTTGTGGTGAGAGTACCGACGGTAGAGATCTTCTACCGACTTTCGAGGTGGAGAAGTTCTGGCTGACGGACGTGGTCTACCGGAGATTTCGGCGAAATGAAACGAAGCGCGCATCACGTCTTCGAAAAAAGACAATACATGATGAACTACAGTGTGTGTGTAAGAGTGAATGTAAATAATATAGAAAATAAGATTTATGTATATTGTAGGTATAGTATAAAATTGTGTGTGTGTATATATAGTATAAATATATGTATATTATATACCCTAATGTTCAACACAAGTTCAACTTAGCACGAGATTGGATTGACGTGATATATAAAATATAATTATTTTATATTGATAGTAAAATACAATAAAAATTATGAGTTAAATATTCTTGAATTCTGAAGTGAATTTTAATAATATTATGCAGACATCATTATGTCAATGAATTTATATTTATTTTTGACTACTAAAATATTACCATTACCTTATACTTATTTACATGTAAAATGTGTTTTAAATCTATATAATTTGTAGGTATACAATAATGTTGTTGTTTGTATAAGCAGTTTTACTGAAGTGACATAAAATCTTCATAATCTAAGTAATGTATCAAAACCTCTACCAACCTAAGTTTATTTGTATTCATTGCGTGACAGAATCTGCCTTGTGTATGTAAATAATAATTACTGTGTTGAATTTCGAAATTGTATACCCAATATTAATGTATTAAGTGACTTAAAGATAAAACAGTGAATTAAAGAAATGCCTGCATTAATTCTATTGCAAGAAATTAAAGTCATTTTTACATTTTAAGTTTATTTTCTTATTTAAATATATAAAACTATAAAATAAATTTATACTCTTGTATTGTGTTATTATTTACTCCATCATAATAAGTCTAGCAAGACAATGCCTATAACTAATTAATAGCATTATGGCCGCTTGTAATATTTTGTATGTATGTATATGGTATATGAAACTGTTAGGTTTATTTATTACAATAGTACAGTCTAGGTACTCATACGTATTACTCCCAGCTAAATATACTTCCTTTAAAGTTATAGTCCTGTAAAATTGTAAAGAATATTTCAATTACTTAGTAACAAATATACCATAGAGAATAAATAAATATTAAGTACTTAATTGGTTAATTCTACTTGACTGTTTATAATAGGTACATTATTAGTTTACTTTTCTTTGATTAGGGATTTCTTATGCGGTGTTTGTGTCCTTCATTAAGGCCTGAGGGTGTTGAGCATCGACGGCAATAACTCTGTACTAACTCACAAGTTACCGGTGAGCCTTTTGCTACATGTTAAAGGCTGAGAGCATATTGTGTGTACCTAAAAATAGTAGTATAATATTATGATATTAAGTTACATTGTGTACATTATTATGTACACAATGTAACTTAGTATAAAGTAAAAACTTATAAATTTTAATTACTAAATACAAATCTTTATTTCCATAGAAGTTTCGGAGAAACTTGCTTAAAAACGACATTTTTTACTATAATTTAGGTACATATTATACACCCAAAGATTGCTTTCAGCTGGTATAGTAGCGTGTAAAGATTACAAACTGCGAGTAAACTACAAAATATGAAATTTATATACAAAACAAAGTGTTAAATACTTGAATACAATGAATTAAATACTAGTTATTGACAATAATTATGATATTATTAATACTTTAGCTTGAATTATATTGCCTTTTTATTTGTAATATTCAACGCAATAAGCGCAGACAATGACTAGAATTTCCAATCATTATTATTTACACATAGTTTGAGTGATTCGTTAGCCTAATCGTTCAAAATGGCAGTTTGGCTACCATTTTTTTTAACGGTACGATTGACAGTCTTTTATCATTTTTCTGTTACATGAAAACTACTTACTACGACAGCTAGTTAGTTTTATGTCACTTCCTATAAATTTTCATACCCTTCAAAAATCTGCCCCCCCCCTAGATTATCCCTTTTAGAATTTTTTCCCTAATTTTGTGGTGAAAATCCCTAAGTTGGCAGCACTGAGATCGTTATCCGGCAAAATCGCCCGACTACTCTACACACGTTCGGATTTGGTGCGGAGCAAACCAAATCTGACGCAGTCCGCAGCGTACTCAATTCATAATAATTATGTTTGCTAGACTGCTCTATACACTGCCGGATTTGGTCCGGAGCAAACCAAATCGGTTGTTTGTTCCGGACCAAATCTGTACGCCTGTTAGCACTATTAGAGTTCTTGAAAAACAATGCCGTTTACTGCACATAGTATTGTATTCATATTATAATATTTTGAGTTTGAACTTTTGAATGGTGCTTTTACCTCTTAGATTGAAAAAAAAAGTAAATGTTGTGACATAAAGGTACCCATGTCAACATGTAACAAAATTGTAATTTGAGTGTGTGTTATTTTTATTTTTAATTTATTTTAAAAAATAGGTATTTGCTTTGCTTTCTGGCAAACTTCTTCAACATAAATTTTAACTGTGCCGATTTCGTACATCTTTCGCTATCGTAATTTCCTAAAAAAGGGGTTAGCTTTGTAAGACGTTTTCGCTTCACGTATACGTATACTATTATACTATAGTACCTGGGTAACTGAGCTTTGCTCGGAGTTCTAGTAGATTTAAAATATTTAAAAAAATTGTCTTACCGGGATTCGAACAACCCAATAATTATACGTAAGAATGTCTTATGACATGACTAACGTTTATGAAGTTGTAATTAATTATGTATTCTTGCACGATAAAAGGAAAAACATATATAACTTAAAAATGCGCAGTTTTTCTGTAATAAGACCTAGATCCATCAATCCCAGATCAATTTTTCTCCCCCAAAACTCCCCTGGAAACTAAATTTCATGGATATATTTACACATGGATACATTTTCGAGATTCCGATTATATATAATATACAAGATTGTCTCGTTTAAAGTAAGACTATGTTATATTATGCAATGAATAAACGATTGATGGTAAAAAATATCTATGCGCAGAACACGCCACTTTGAAATAATCCTGGACATGGTAATAAATATTCATTAGACCTTGAGGGCCTGATGGATGGTGGCCGCCATATTTCAAAATAAGCTTAAGTATCCTCATTTTATAACTTTTACAAGTATGTTAATTTGGCAATTTCCTTCTTGACATGTCCTATTTGCGATTGCGGTTAAGAAACAAATAACTAGAGAGTTCATAAACATTTAATTTAAAATAAAAATTAAATGTATATGTTATTTATAAAAAAATGTCAATCAGTTAATTGCAATTCATGTCCAATAAAACAGAAATAGATAAAGTTCATTATTCAATAAACAAATAAATAAAAGCAAAATAATGAAAATGTAAGAATAGTCACTTTTGTATTTAAGTCAGTGAAGTGAGTAGGTGCCTAATTTCATTAATTCAATTCAATTCAATTATTATTTATTCAAATATTATTATTCAAATAATTCAAATATTTAGATAATATTATACCTCATAGTCTATCTAAACAGGGCTGTAGATGTCGATGTTGATCCTCTATGTCGATGTCGACTCGTAATAGTCACCAATTCGGAAATTAAGTCGCCAACTTATAAATTTCGGTCCCAATTTGGATTAAATTTCACCACTATTTATCTGCCGATTTTGTATTTTTTGTCACCTGAGTGCTTCCGCCATTTTAGTAATTTAGTCGCCAACATATTAATGCGCTGCCAAATTCAGACTGCCATACACTTATAAATTTCCGACTGGTGACTATTATACGATGTAAGCAGCTATAAAACGAGATGGGTTGATAAATTAATGGCTGCTAAAAATTAAATTTGCAGGCTACAGAAAATCGCATTTTTTGATACTATCGGAGTTTGTTTTCTTTTGGTATGGTGTCGTTTTTAAGGTTTTTGGGGGTGCAGAATAATATGAAAATTAAATCCATTTTGAAATTCCAATATGGCGTACATTTTCTTTAATAAAATTAATATGGTTGTACTTTTCCAGGTTTCTGGAGGTGCTGATTATAAAATTGCCTTCCTATTTCAATTTCCAAAATAGAGAATTTTCATTCTTCGTAAAAATGACATGAGTACAAATTTAAAAGTTGTAGCGGAAGATGATTAGGATTGATGATTATTAACATAGTATGTTATGTAGTACCAGCTATGTAAGCTAGAGAAATTTTTGGAACTTCAGGTTTTTTAACAAAAAAAACTTAATATAAAAAAAATACGTGGTTACGGGGTTACTTGGAGCGAGGAAATTGTCATTATTTTTTCGGTAGGATTACCTGTTCTCGAGATAGAAGCGATTATAGAAAATAAATATGGCAATGCTCTACTATGAGACACGATACGATGTATAAAGAAAGCTACAGAAATGTTGGAAAATTCAGGATTTTCGAATTTCTTTTTCTCCCATCATGAAGAAAATATGTGGTGGTGGATTTACTAAGGGGGAGGAAATTTTCATTATTTTTTCGGTAGTATGCACCGTTTCCGTGATAGAAGCGATTATAGAAAAAAATATGCCAATGGCTTCTTTGAGATACGAGCGATATATAAAGCTATAGCTTTATATATCGCTAGGAATGTTGGAAATTCAGAATTTTGAAAATTCTTTTTCTCCTATCGTGAAGAAAACATGTAGTTGCGTAATTACTAAGGGGGAGGAAATTTTAATTATTTTTTCAATACGATGCACCGTTTCCGAGATAAGAAGCGATTATAGAAAGAATAATGCCTATTTTGAGATACGAGCGATATATAATATGCTAGCTATAGATATGTTGGAAAAGTCATGATTTTCAAAATTAATCTACACCCACGGAACTGCCAAAAATTAAAAATATGAATTTTGTACGCTCCTTTACGTTTTTTTTCATGTGCGCTCGTTTTGCTGCTTATTGTGTTTTTTGAATTACCTACATCAGGAAAAATATATGTGCGTATTCTTAAATTAAATGTGTACTCTCAAATTGTCGCCAAGATGGTTATTTGTTCGCTAAAATAATATCTGTCTGCCAGTTTGGAATATTCAGTGAAAAATACTGGTATTAATTAGTCACCAGATTTGAAATTTTTTGTTATAGTATTTCGCCAACTTGGTAATTTAGTATTCAATATTCGGTTTTTTCACGCCCAAAATTAGATTTTTTTGTCGCAAGTTTAAATACATGCCTTAAAGAAATCCATTCTTATCGGCTTCCCAATGAGATTAATTACCTCATGGAGACCTCCAGCCAAAACTAGCTTAAGGAAAACAATAATATTTTATACAAGGCAGGTCGGACAAGCGCGTTTTAGACCGACTCAAGCAACCTCTATGCGCTGCACGTTGCAACTTTGACACGAATATTGGAATCACAGATCTCTTTAAAACCCACCTCTCGTGTGTGCTAGTGCGTTCCCGTTCACTCCGCGTTCTCGTGCCGTCTCGCGTTATCCGCGTCGCAGTGACTCGCTCACTCCGCGGTAGTGCCGTCCCGCTCAGAACGTGTCGAGTGTCCCTCTCACTCCACGCTCGTGCCGACCCGCCCCTTGTGCAGTGCCGTTATACCCCACTCGCGACCGTCAATCCACTCGTCATTCGTTAGAATAACGTGCGGATTGCCGCCTTGCCGAGGGGTTGCACTGCCCTTGGCCTCCCGTTGGGAACTCGTTTCCAACGTCGGGTCACGGAGAGCCAGCCCTCCAGTGAATCGTGCAAGTAAGTACACTTATAGTGACTACTTTGACACTGAATACGTGTTTTCGTGTTTAGTTTTATCGTGTTTAGTTCAGTTCCCTATCGTGTCGTGTGAATACCTTTTGTGTCTGTGCCTACGTACATGTTTATAGTGTGTGTGACATTATGATCATGTGCCTTAATTACGGTGGACGCTAACATAGTGCCCCGTCACCATGGCCGACCGTGGTTCGCGGCCACATAGCCGCGACCGCCCCAGCCATTCCCGCGCCAGCTCTGTCGCGTCGCGCAGCGGACCCTCCTCGAGGTCCAGCTCGCGCACGTCCGAGCGCGCATACCACTCCGCCGCCGAGCCCAGCTTGAGCGGAACGGATACCGCTCGCCCCGGGCCGTCCTCGGCATTCTCGCGGGGGTGTGCTGACACCCCCCCGCCCCAATGCCTTCCGACGGCGACCCGCCGCGAGTCTGGGCCCCCGACCCGCTCAGCCGATAAGGGTCCGGCCTCTCCGCCGCGCCCCTTGCGCCGCACTACGGAGGTGAGCGCCCCGCGCCCTCCGCATACACCACCTGCAGCGAGCCTACAGCCCGCCCTCGCCGCCTCGCCGGCCTCCCCGCCGGAAGAAGACCGCAGAGGGGTAAGTGCTCCTGCTCCGAAGGCCCCGGTACCGGCCCCTTCGTCGAGCATCATGCCCCCGCCCCCTGCCCCTCCCGTGCAGGTAACAAAGCGGCAGCGCCAAGAGGCGTCTTCAGACGTCTCGCCGCCTGCCAAGCGTGCCGATCGCCCGGCAACCTACGCCGCAGCGACCACCGCCCCCGTGTCATCCGGATCCCCAGTGGCCTCCACCTCGAGGGCCCCCTCGCCGATGGAAGTAGTGAATCCGGTAACCTCCGTCGGCCCCACAGCGAAGGCATCCTCTCCGCCGCCGAAAGCACCTCCCCGGTGCCCTCCAATCATCGTCGAGAAGCTCGACGACTGGATCGACCACTTTAGCCGCCTCAGGGCCCTCCTGGGGCACCCCCCGAATGCGAAGACGTACGGCCAGGGGGTAAAATTCTCCCCAGAGGGAGAAACGGAGTACCGGTGCGTACAAAGGTACCTAGCTGACCTGAGCGAGTCCAACCAGGTCAGTTGGTACTCGTACGCGCTGCCCCAGGACCGCGGTTTAAAGGTAGGCATCCATGGCCTACCGGTCAATACACCCACGGACAGGATAGCCGCCGATCTAGCCGCCAAAGGGTTCGAGGTGGACCATGTATCCCGAATCCTCGCCCGGAAGGACCGACCCGGGTGCGCCTACTTCGTTCTACTAAAGCGCACCCCGAACCTGGTACCAGATATCTACAAGGTAACAGAAATTTTAAACATGCCGAA
This sequence comes from Phengaris alcon alcon, assembly GCA_037179445.1. Taxonomy (NCBI): domain Eukaryota; kingdom Metazoa; phylum Arthropoda; class Insecta; order Lepidoptera; family Lycaenidae; genus Phengaris; species Phengaris alcon. Next base: position 203,142 of record JAYRCH010000646.1, on the reverse strand, counting down.
TATTAGGGTGGAGGCCTGGCGTGGGAAGAGTGGCCCTGCCCAATGCCACCGCTGCCAGCAGTTCAGGCACTCCAGCCGGAACTGCCACCGCAAACCGGCGTGCGTCAGATGCGGCGAGGAGCACGCCGCCGCCGACTGCCCCCGGCCGCTAACGGATCCGCCCACTTGCATTAACTGCAAGGGGCCCCATCCCGCCAACAGTCGGAACTGCCCGGTCTTTCGCCGGGAAACTAACAACCGCCGCGCGGGCCCCTTAGCCCGCACAACCCGCACAAACCGGGTAAGTGATGCTCCCAATATTCAGGAGAGAGAGGTTGCCCCGCCGCCGCCCACCGCCACATCCCTCATGGCGGAGGCAAATGACCCCACCCCCCGCTCCGCCGCACCCCCCCCAGCTGCCCCGAAGCAGCGGAAGCGGACCAGGACGAGGACCAGGATAAAAAAAAGGGCCAAATCCGTTGCGACTTCCAATGCCGCCACGGACTCCGAGTTAGAGCCCCTCGCCCTCCCCCTCCCCCCTGTTGTAGCAGCCCCCTCGGTGGATGATGCCGTTCTATCGGCCCCCCCACTACCGCAGCGCACCCCGCGCCCCCCGCGCCCTGCGCGCATCAAACGTACTGTCCCGCCGGTCACTAAACCAGAGGTGACCGAGCTCTCCACCGAGCCCGCAAACCCGGCGATCACTACCGCCATTTTGCCCCCTCGTGCCCCCCCCTCTTCTCGCCGCCGAGAGTCCCCCAGGACCACGGCCCAGCTTTTACAAGCTCTGTTCTCCCTGGCCATGGATGTCTTCAATAGAATCCTGGCCGGGGAGGAAATCCTCCAGACGCTCTTAACGGCCCTCCCCGAGGGGGCCACCCTCTTTGCCTCCCTCATTTCCCAATGGCTAACCACGCCCCAGTCCACCTAAAGGTCGTCCACTGGAACGTCCGGGGGGTCCGCGGCAAGGTGACCTCGATTCGCCACCTCCTTCGGGAGTACGAGGTGGATGTCGCCTTGCTTAGCGAAACCCTCCTGTCCCCTCAGGACCGTTTCAGTGTTCCCGGCTTCTACATTTACCGCCAGGATTTCCCAGGGGGTGAGCGAGTGTGCAGAGGCCTCGCCGTTCTGGTCGGCAGGAAAATTCTGCACCAACTCCTCCCCCCTCCCCCAGTCTCTTCGCTTTACGCTCTTGGAGTGGAAGTGCTCCTCGGCTCGCGCCGCACCCATTTATATGCGTGCTACAAACCTCCGGGGTCGCGTTTAGATATCTCCGACATCCATAGGCTCCTATCAGAAGAGCCGACTGTGATTGCCGGAGATCTGAACTGCAAGCACCCCGGATGGGGCTCTCGCACCCCTAACTCGGACGGCAACCGCCTACATGCCGACTCCGTTCGAGTTGGATATTCGGTGGTGGGCACCTACTCCCCCACCTACTACCCCGAGAATCCCCGCTTCTCTCCTGATGTCCTCGACGTGGCTATTACCCACCAACTCCCCGGTGACCTCCACCAGGAGGTCCTCGATGTGGCCCACGGCTCCGACCATCTCCCGGTCCTAGCCATCATACGCGCCGCTCCGGCTAGCGTCCCCCCCCTCCCCCCCTACCCAGTCCGCGACTGGGACGCCTTCTCATTGCAGCTGCACGAGTCCACACCCAATTTCCCGGTCGATTCTGCAGATACCGTCGAGTCCATGACGCTGCAGATCACCGAGGCGATTACAGCTGCAATGAACGCGGCTACCCAGCCGCCCACCCGCCGCCATTACAAGCGGCCCTCACTCCCTCGCCACATCGCCGACCTCCTGGCGGAGAAGCGGCGCCTACGCCGGAGCTGGCAACGCACGCGCTGCCCCACGCAGAAGGCGGAGCTCAACCGCCTTACTGCTAAGGTAAGAGTCGCGCTCGAGGACCTACACGCCGCGGAGTGGACCCGACGCATAGAGGAGGCCGGAGAGGACTGGCCCTCCCTTCATCGTTTCTGCCGCTCCCTTACCGGAGCCACTGCCTCCGTTCATCCCCTGCTCCACCCGGACGGCAACCCCCGGTACCGTGCGGAGGACAGAGCAGGTATTCATGCCGAGCACTTAGAACGCCAATTCTCGCCGCTGCCCACGACCGCAACGGAACACGCCCAAATGGTCTCCGAGGAGGTAAAGGTTTTCCTACTTTCCCCCTCCTCCCCCCCAAACTTCTCCTTCTCACCGAGGACGGTCCAAAGGACCCTAGCTCGCCTCAAACCGAGGAAGGCCCCCGGTGTAGACGGCATCCCCAATTCCGCCCTCCGACACCTTCCCTTCCGGACGGTGGCCGCCCTCACTCGCCTGTATAACGGCATCGTCAGGACCGGCCACTTTCCATCCTCCTGGAAGATGGGACTCATCATCACCATCCCCAAACCCCACAAGAACCTTCGGATGGCCGAGGGCTACCGGCCTATAACCCTGCTACCGACCCTATCCAAGGTCTTTGAAACCCTTTTCCTCAAACACCTTGCTCCACACCTCCCTCCTCGTGAGGAACAATTTGGTTTCAGGTCCCAGCTGAGTACCACCCTCCAGCTGGTACGCGTGATCCACCATCTCTCCGTTGCGGCAAACAAGAAGGAAGCTTCGGTCGCCGTTTTCCTGGACATGGAAAAGGCGTTCGATAGTGTCTGGCATGAGGGCCTGCTCTGCAAGCTCATTCGAGCCAACGTACCTCCCCCGATGGTAAGGCTTGTGGCCTCCTTCCTCTCCGGCAGATCCTTCAAGGTGCGCGTGGACGGAGTCTTCTCCGCCGAGCACCCCATCACCGCTGGCGTACCCCAAGGTAGCGTACTTTCCCCAGGGCTGTACAACCTATACGCCAGCGACATACCCACGCATCCCGGTACCATCGCGGCGCTGTACGCTGACGATACAGCGTTCATCGCCAGCTCGCTCAACAGGGACCATGCAGTCAGAAAACTTCAGAGGACGCTGGACCTTCTCCCGGACTGGCTGAGCAAATGGAGACTATCCGTGAACACACGTAAGTCCCAGGCGCTCGCCGTCACTACGAGAACAGGTTTTCCGGCTCCTCTGAAGATCGGTGACGCCGAAATTCCATGGGGTAAGACGGCGAAATACCTAGGGGTCACCATCGACCGCCGCTTGTCCATGGTCGCCCAGTGCACTGCAGCGGTGGCGAGGGCGAACTCAGCGGTAGCCCAGCTGCGTCCGGCCTACGCGTCCCCGCTGATCCCCCTGAGGATGCGCATCGCCCTCTACAAGACGTACGTACGGTCCCGCCTCACGTACGCGGCACCCGCGTGGCACCACCTGCTCTCTGCACCCCAGAAAGGGTTGTTGCAGAGGGCCCAAAACCGGGTGCTGCGCCGCATCGTGGACGCACCGTGGTACGTCCGCAATGCTACCATAGCGAGGGACCTCAGGGTGGAGAGCGTGGAGGCCTTTGTGGCCCAGCTCTCCGCGAAGCTGTTCGCGCGAGCGGATGCCTCGCGCCTGGTCGAGCTGACCGACCTGGCGCCGTGGCATGCCCGCCCGCCCGACCGCCACCGCCTGCCGAGAGATGCCGTCCCCCCCACGGAGGACCCTGCGGAGCCAAGCAGCCCGCCCCACCGCCCCCCCCCCGAAGAGGAGGAGCCCTGACGCAATGACGCGTCACACCGAGCGCAATGATGCGCCCCGGCGCAACAGCGCCCCACTCACCGCGGGATTGTATCCCCCCACACCTTTCCCCTACGCCGGCAAACCAGACGCCGGTGTACGCCGTCACTTAATCACCTGGGGCCTGTCGGGGTGGCAGCCCTCTTGCCACCCCGTCGCCTCCTTGGTGCACCTTCCCCCCCGACATTAAAAGTCGGGAACCGGAAGCTTACCCTTTCCCCCCTTTCCCCAGGTCGCTTGTTTCCGCGGTCCGGCAAACGCGGCGCGTGAGGGAGTGGACCCAAACACGCTTCCCGGCCCCCGGGTCGGGACCCCCACGCGCCGTTTGGAGCCGACCGTCGTTCTTGGTCGGGCCTGGATTGGCACTCGTCATTCCCTCGGACTTTGCGGTGCCCCCCCCATGGGTTTCCCCCGCGTTCTGCCGCGGGGGGTCTTCCCTTAAAACCGAGACTCATGCGCCCAGTACTCGTACTGGGTGCGTCTTCCCACCCCAATTAGAGGGGCTTAGCCCCTGGCATTGGTTCCCCGCCCAAGGCCCTTTTCAGGGGCCCGGCGCGCGAGGAGAAGTCTCCCTACTCCTCTTTAAAACCATTCTGGATCGTCCTGTCTCTCGTGTGTGTTAGTGCGTTCCCGCTCACTCCGCGTTTTCGTGCCGTCCCGTTCTATCCGCGTCGTAGTGACTCGCTCACTCCGCGGTAGTGCCGTCTCGCTCGGAATCGTGTCGAGTGACTCGCTCACTCCACGCTCGTGTCGACCCGCCCCTAAGTGCAGTGCCGTTATACCCCACTCGCGATCGTCAATCCACTCGTCATTCGTTACAATAACGAGCGGATTGCCGCCTTGTCGAGGGGTTGCACTGCCCTTGGCCTCCCGTTGGGAACGTGTTTCCAACGTCGGGTCACGGAGAGTCAGCCTTCTAGTGAATCGTGCAAGTAAGTACACTTATAGTGACTACTTTGACACTGAATACGTGTTGTGTGTTTAGTGTTTAGTGTATCGTGATATTTTGTGAGTACCTTTTACTTTTAACTGTTCCGTGTACATGTGCATCTCTGTTCGTGTACAACTATGTGACATTGACATTGTGTATGTTGCGTCCACGTACGTATAGTACACCTGTACATACCGTACTTCAACCATGGCCGACCGTGGTTCGCGGCCACACAGCCGCGACCGCCCCAGCCACTCCCGCGCCAGCTCTGTCGCGTCGCGCAGCGGACCCTCTTCGAGGTCCAGCTCGCGCACGTCTGAGCGCGCATACCTTTCCGCCGCCGAGCCCAGCTTGAGCGGAACGGATACCGCTCGCCCCGGGCCGTCCTCGGCATTCTCGCGGGGGTGTGCTGACACCCCCCCGCCCCAATGCCTTCCGACGGCGACCCGCCGCGAGTCCGGGCCCCCGACCCGCCCAGCCGATAAGGGTCCGGCCTCTCCGCCGCGCCCCTTGCGCCGCACTGCGGAGGTGAGCGCCCCGCGCCCTCCGCCTGCACCACCTGCAGCGAGCCCACAGCCCGCCCTCCCCGTCTCGCCGGCCTCCCCGCCGGAAGAAGACCGCAGAGGGGTAAGTGCTCCTGCTCCGAAGGCCCCGGTACCGGCCCCTTCGTCGAGCATCATGCCACCGCCCCCTGCCCCTCCCGTGCAGGTAACAAAACGGCAGCGTCAGGAGACGTCTTCAGACGTCTCGCCGCCTGCAAAGCGCGCCGATCGCCCGGCTACCTACGCCGCAGCGACCACTGCCCCCGCACCGACCGGATCTCCTGTGGCCTCCACCTCGAGGGCCCCCTCGCCGATGGAGGCTACCACGGTAACAACCGCCTCTCCCGCAGCTAAAGTGGCTCCACTGCCGCCGAAAGCAGCCCCCAGATGCCCCCCACTTATAGTGGAGAAACTGGACGACTGGATCGGCCACTTCCGCCGCCTCAGGGACCTCCTGGGGCACCCCCCGAACGCGAAGCCGCTAGGACTGGGGGTAAAGTTCTCCCCACATAGTGAGAACGAATACAGGTGTGTGCAGCGGTACCTGTCTGACCTGAGCAAGTCCGCCCAGGTCAGCTGGTACTCGTACGCGCTACCCCAGGATCGAGGACTAAAGGCATACACGGCCTCCCGATTAATACGCCCACCGAGGAGATTGCAGCGGATCTCTCCACCAAGGGCTTCGTAGTCGAGCACGTGTCCCGCATACTTGGCAGAAGGGACCGTCCTGGTTGCTCCTACTTTGCCCTGCTGAAGCACACCCCGAACCTGGTACCAGGCATCTACCAGGTGAGAGAGATTTTAAATATGCCGGACATCAGGGTGGAAGCCTGGCGTGGGAAGAAAGGCCCTGCCCAGTGCCACCGCTGCCAGTAGTTTCGGCACTCTAGCCGGAACTGCCACCGGAAGCCGGCGTGTGTCAGATGCGGCGAAGAGCACGCCGCCGCCGACTGCCCCCGACCGCTTACGGACCCGCCCACTTGCGTTAACTGCAAGGGGCCCCACCCCGCAAACAGCCGCAACTGCCCGATCTTCATCAGGGAGTCTCGGAACCGTCACGCGGGTTCTGCTACCCGCACAACCCGGACCACGAAACGGGTGCGCACCAACCAGGTGAGTGACGCCCCTACAATCTCCGAAAGAGAGGTCCCCCCGCCACCACCCTCTGCCACTTCTCTAATGGCGGAGGCAAATGACCCCACCCCTCGTCCCGCTGCATCCACCGCCCCTCCCTCCTCGGCCCGGAAGCAGCGGAAACGGACCCGGACTAAAAAGAGGGCCAAATCCGGCACGACATCGAATGCCGCCACGGACTCGGAGTACGAGCCCCTCGCCCTCCCCCTTCCCCCTGTTGTTGCACCCCCGCCGGCTGATGAGGCCATCCTATCGCCCCCCCCCCCCCCCTACCGCAGCGCACCCCACGTCCCCCGCGTCCTGCGCGCACCAAACGCACTGTCCCGCCGGTCACCAAACCAGAGGTGACCGAGCTCTCTACCGAGCCTGCAAACCCGGCGGTTACTACCGCCATTTTGCCCCCTCGTGCCCCCCCTTCTTCCCGCCGCCGAGAGTCCCCCAGGACCACGGCCCAGCTTTTACAAGCCCTGCTTTCCCTAGCCATGGACGTCTTTAATAGAATCCTGGCCGGGGAAGAAATTTTACAGACCCTCCTGAAGGCCCTCCCTGAGGGGGCGACCCTCTTTGCCTCCCTAATATCCAAATGGCTTCCCACGCCCCATCCCACTTAAAGGTTGTTCACTGGAACGTCCGGGGGGTCCGCGGTAAGGTGGCCCCAATCCGCCTCCTCCTCCGGGAGTATGAGGTGGACGTCGCCTTACTTAGCGAAACCCTCCTGTCCCCTCGGGACCGTTTCAGTGCCCCCGGCTATCTCGTATATCGCCAGGACTTCCCGGGGGGTGAGCGGGTATGCAGAGGCCTCGCCATCCTGGTCGGCAGGAGGATTCTGCATCAACTCCTCCCCCCCCCGCCAGTTTCATCGCTGTACGCCCTTGGAGTGGAGGTGCTCCTCGGGTCACACCGCACGCGCATCTACGCGAGCTACAAACCTCCGGGGTCGCGTTTAGATATCTCCGACATCCATAGGCTCCTATCAGAAGAGCCGACTGTGATTGCCGGAGATCTAAATTGCAAGCACCCCGGATGGGGATCCCGCGCTCCCAATTCGGACGGAAACCGACTGTTCGCCGACTCTGAGCGAGTCGGGTACTCGGTAGTGGGAACGTACTACCCCACCCATTACCCCGAGACCCCCCGATACTCTCCGGACGTCCTTGACGTGGCAATAGCTCACCGACTCCCGGGTGACCTCCATCAAGAGGTCCTCGATGTGGCCCACGGCTCTGACCACCTCCCAGTCTTAGCCACTATACGCGCCGCTCCCGCAAGCGTCCCCCCTCCTCCTCCCCGCCCAGTCCGTGACTGGGACGTCTTCGCCTCGCGGCTCCACGAGAGCACCCCCAATTTCCCGGTTGACTCTGCAGAGAACGTCGAATTGATGACTCTGCAGATCACCGAGGCAATTGCAGCCGCGATGGACGCGGCGACCCAGACGCCTACTCACCGCCATTCCAAGCGGCCCACTCTCCCCCGGCACATCGCCGACCTAATAGGCGAGAAGAAGCGCCTGCGCCGAAGATGGCAGCTCAGCCGCTGCCCCACCCTGAAGACGCAGCTCAACCGCCTCACATCGCAGGTAAGAACTGCCCTTCAGGACCTGAACGCTGCGGATTGGACTCGACGCATCCTGGAGGCGGGCGAGGACTGGCCCTCCCTCCACCGCTTTTGCCGCAGCCTTACTGGTGTCACAGCCCCCGTGTGCCCCCTGTTGCATCCAGATGGCAACCTCAGGTACCGTGCAGAGGATAGAGCAGACATTCATGCCGAGCACCTAGAGCGCCAATTCTCACCGCTGCCGACGACCGCAACGGAACACGCCCGAGCGGTCTCTGAGGAGGTAAAGGTTTTCCTTCTTTCCCCCTCCTCCCCCCCAGATTTCTCCTTCTCACCGAGGGAGGTCCAAAAGACCCTCCGGTACCTTAAACCGAAAAAGGCCCCCGGTGCAGATGGAATTCCTAACTCCGCTCTCCGCCACCTTCCCTTCAGGACGGTGGCCGCCCTGACTCGCCTCTATAACGGCATTGTCAGGACCGGTCACTTCCCCTCCCCCTGGAAAATGGGTCTGGTAGTAACCATCCCCAAAGCCCACAAAAACTTAAGGAAGGCTGAGGGCTACCGGCCCATTACCCTCCTTTCCACCCTTTCAAAAGTTTTTGAACTCCTCCTTCTGAAACACCTTTCCCCTTACCTCCCTCCTCGTGAGGAACAGTTCGGGTTCAGGTCCAACCTGAGTACCACCCTCCAGTTGGTACGTGTTATCCACCACCTATCCGTTGCGGCTAACAAAAAAGAATCGTCGGTAGCCGTTTTTCTAGACATGGAGAAGGCGTTCGACAGTGTCTGGCATGAGGGTCTGCTCTGTAAGCTCATCCGGGCCAACGTACCTCCCCCCCTGGTAAGGTTAGTGGCATCCTTCCTCTCTGGCAGGACCTTCAGGGTTCGCGTCGACGGAGTCCTCTCCAACGAGCGTCCCATCGCCGCAGGCGTCCCCCAAGGTAGCGTCCTCTCACCAGGACTCTACAACTTCTACGCCAGCGATGTGCCCGCGGATCGGGGCACCTCCGTGGCGTTGTACGCCGACGACACGGCGTACTTCTCCTCCTCGCTGACCACCGAGCATGCTGCCATCAAGATTCAGAGGACGCTGGATCTCCTCCCTGACTGGCTGAGCAAATGGCGACTCTCTGTTAACGCAGGTAAGTCCCAGGCGCTCGCCGTCAGCACGAGGTGCTCATTTCCGGCGCCTCTGAAGATTGGTGATGCTGTGATCCCGTGGGGGAGAACAGCAAAGTATCTCGGGGTCACGCTGGACCGCCGACTCTCCATGGCCCCCCAGTGCTCATCGGCGGTGGCGAAGGCGAACGCGGCGATTGCGCTGCTGCGCCCGGCCTACGCGTCCCCGCAGATCCCCCTCAGGATGCGCATAGCCCTCTTCCGGACGTACGTTCGGTCCCGCCTGACGTACGCGGCACCCGCATGGCACCACCTGCTCTCTGCACCCCAGAAAGGGTTGCTGCAGAGAGCCCAAAATCGGGTGCTGCGCCGAATTGCGGGCGCACCATGGTACGTCCGCAACACCACTATCGCCAAGGACCTCAGGGTGGAGAGCGTGGAGGCCTTTGTGGCCCAGCTCTCTGCTAAGCTGTTCGCGCGGGCGGATGCCTCGCGCTTGGTCGAACTTACCGACCTGGCGCCGTGGCATGCCCGCCCGCCCGACCGCCACCGCCTGCCGAGAGATGCTGTCCCTCCGGAGGACCCAGCGGAGCCACGCAGCCCGCCCCACCGCCCCCGAAGAGGAGGAGCCCAGGCGCACTGATGCGCCGCACCTAGCGCACTTGGCGCGCTCTGGCGCAACCGCGCCACCACCACTGCGGGATTGAAATCCCCCCCCACATTTTTCCCCCTTCGCCGGCAAACCAGATGCCGGCGAATCATGTCCAAACCGTATCCGGAGCCTGACGAGTGGCAGCCCTATTGCCACCCCGTCGTCCCCGGGGCGTATCTTCCCCCCCGACATAAAAGGTCGGGGCCTGGAAGTTTTTAACAACTTTCCCCCTTTTCCCCAGGTTGTTCGTTCCGCGGTCCGGTAAACACGGTGCGTGAGGGAGTGGACCCAAACACGTTTCTCGGCCCCCGGGTCGGGACCCCCACGCGCCGTTTGGAGCCGACCGTTGGTCTCGGTCGGGCCTGGATTGGCATGTCGTCACTCCCTTGCTGTTGTCGGCTGCCCTACCATGGGTTTTCCCCGCGTTCTGCCGCGGGGGGTCTTCCCCTAAAACCCAATGACTCATGCGCCCAGTATTCGTACTGGGCGCGTCATCTCCACCCCAAATAGAGGGGCTATGCCCCTGGGTTTGGTATCCGCCCAAGGCCCTTTTCAGGGGCCCGGCGTCGAGTGAGAAGAGTCTCCTTCTCTCAATTCTTTAAAACCCGATATATTCGGAGTTATGGTGGGAGATCATGGGAACCTTATCTCGTCAGAAATAAAGTTGAAATTCAAACTTGTTTTTAATAGCCGGCTGGCCAACTAAAGAACATTATTATTAATATGATTTGTCCGATGACGGTTCGAAGTAATTAAGGGCTATTTTTCTGTGACATTGACCCGCAATTTGTAGCTTTCACCAATGAGGAGCGTTATTAGATAATATTACGTGCATCATGAGATGAATGAATTTTTTAAAGTAGCTTAAAGTGCCTTAGCCGGCGGTTCTTGGATGTAAAATCATGCTATTACGACTTATTACGTTAATAATAATTATTGTTCAACCATTCTTTTTGAAATTATATAGAGCAGTGAGAAGTGATAAATATAATTCGTCTTAAATTTTAAAGTAATACTTGTTTATGTACTTATAAGTGAAAATTGAATGTGAGACTACTTGTGTTGTATTTATTGTTGGTGATCAATCGTTTGAATACTTTTATGGTAAGCGGAAAGTTCGATACGTACCTACTATCAATTATTGTAATTTGTACTTGATCATAATAATAGACGATCATAATGGAAGTATTTTAATATTATGATTATCTTACAATAGTTAATTAATACACAGAAAAACGTTTTATTATTAAGTACCTATTGTGTATTTGAAATACCTAATTGTATGTATAAGAATACTATAGTATGTATGTATGTATGTATATATAACTATAGGAATAGGAACCGTAGGTATAACTGTAAGAATAGTTACCTAAGTATTTACAATTTCTCTCTGACACGACACAACTCGACACGCTTGTGACAACCTTGACTATCATACATAATATTGTGCTAAATTTCCTTTCCAAAAAACTTGCACAACTCACGTCTAGCGACTAGGGCTTCCCTCTGAAGTAAAACCACCCTTCGCCACTGATAACCTATGTTACCCGGGCCAATATTATGAATTAATTGACACCTCATTCATTTAAATCGGATGAGTAGTTTAGGCGCTACTGTGGAACATACATGCATAGACTGCCACAATTATAACCCTTCCTTTGGCTTCACCGTAGTCTGGTAAAAAGAAATGTTCATCACAGATAAAGCGAATATATCTAATAAATAAAATAAACAAAGGCGATACTGATGTACGCGAGTAGTTTCCGTTATGGCTTCCCGGATTCCGTTGATTTTTGTACACCTGGCCGGGAGCGGAAACACCTAAATCTAGGAGTTCCCTCGGGAAATGCGGCCAACGCCAAGATGGAGGGAGTTTTGGCACATTTATCCTGCTCCTCAACGGAATAATGAGAGTTAAACGCTTAAGTTCAGAAGTATCCGTTGTAGTTTTCGATTGATTTTCCTTAGTATATATTTTTATTATTTTATGTAGCTAACTCAGATCAAATAAAAAAGTGTAGACTGAGCTTTGTCAAACAAAAACTTAGCATAGCTACACGCGCGACAGCTCGCCTCGCCTTACAACTTACAAGGTAAGGCGTAGTGCCGTTACATGTGTCTGCGTGACTCTGTGTAATTACACGGCGAGGAGTAGTTTAGCCGTTCTTATTGAGGCTGACATAACTCTATTTTCACTTTTTATTTGGTCAGAGGTGGCGAAAAATACTTTTTAATTGAGGTAAAATGTTTTTTTTTTTTGTAATTTAAACAATTAGTGGATTTTTATAAATATATGGAAAAAACACACACACACATATATATATATATATATATATATATATATATATATATATATGCATTTTTTACAATAATTACAATGTTAGTTTCATAAAATCTGTTACCAAAATTATCTTTGAAAGATAAGCTACAAGTGGATCACTTAGTTCTGTAAGTATTTTATCTTCCTTTGACATTAGCAAATACAGTTAAAGCCTTATGCAGATATCCGTGGACGTCGTTATCCACTTGCAATTAGAGCCATTTGTCCATATAAAATATCTACCTTTAAAAATGCAAATCCCTACTCAAGTACTTTAAAAAGCAAGAAGTTAAATTATGTAATTCTAACACCTACTGCATCGGTGCGATTTAAGATCACCTGCCGGGAAAAGAGCTCCCTCCCTTTTTCTTCTCAATGGGGTCCTGATTAATTTCGACCTTTTAATTCTTAGTATTTTATCTATTTATTTTGACTAGCTGATATTTTAATAACTATGATTACGTCGTTTTGTTCAACAATAATGTTTATTCTACTAGTTATCGTGTTGTTTATAAATAATAAAAGACAAAAAATTTGCAATGCAAAACTGATAGCCATGTTAACTTTTTATTACTTTTACTATCTGTATAGTATGAACGAGATAGAACTCAAAAGAATGATTTTTAGGATTTTTGTCTGTTTGTCTGTACGTTTGTACGCGCTAATCTCAGAAAACTGAACGGATTTTGATGAAATTTGGTATGGCAGTACTTTTTATTGCAGAAAAATGTACGGTTCCCGTGATATTCGTTTTGTGCGTACGAGGTCAACGGCTTAACCGATTTGAATGCGGTTTTCACTAATGCGTTGCGGTTACTGCTTGCAGACTTTTTGGCTTATAACAAGATAAGCCAAAAAAATCTTAAAATATCAGATGCACAAAACTAAAATTTGCGACCTTGGTTTGATTTAATATTATTCACTGCAACTACAAAATTAATGACATACTACAATGATAATAAAAACAAATTAATGTTGTGCAATTATTTTATTTAATTGCAATAAAATGAGATAATTTGAGGTGACTTCAAGATGACTGATATAAATTGCTTTAGTTTGTTCAAAGACACCTGCCAAGATGGACTTTTTGAATCGAGTTGTGATAGTCACTGGCGCCAGTGCCGGAATTGGGGCAGCTACAGCTGTATTGTTCGCACAACATTCAGCGAAACTAGTTCTAGTCGGCAGAAATGTTGCATCTTTGGAGAAGATTGCTCGTAAGTGTCAAGAAAGCAGAGGTATTAAACCATTGGTCATAAAGGCTGAACTGACAAACGACGATGATGTTAAAAACATAGTTTCGGAAACTATAAAGGTTTTTGGTCAAATTGATATTCTGATTAATAACGCTGGTATAGCAGTAATTGCAGATATAACTGATGGAATTGAACATTTTGATAAAGTTATGAGTGTGAATATCAGAGCAGCGTACCTTTTAACAAGTTTGGCTATACCGTACCTTACAAAGTCAAAAGGAAACATAGTGAACTTGTCTAGTATTTGTAGTATGAAACCAATTACCGATGTGAAATTTTTAGCATACGGCATGTCGAAGGCTGCGATAGATAATTTTACAAAGCACTTGGCATTGCAACTCGCGCCACATGGGGTGAGAGTAAATTCTGTTAATCCCGGCGCTACTAGGACAGGATTTATAGTAACTGCAGGCTTGAAGAATTCTGAAGAAATATTTAAATTACGTGACTCTACGTTGCCCCTACGCAAGATGTGTGAAAGTGAGGAGATTGCTGATTTAATTTTGTATGTAGCAAGTGACCGAGCACGCAGCATAACTGGCAGTGTTTTAGTCATTGACAATGGAGAAATGCTAATGTAAAACAATAATATTATGAAGAGTGGAGACCAATGTTTATTTTTTTTGTAAATTCGTTTTAATTATATTGTTTCTTTTAGGAAGTTTAAAAAAAAAAGAAACTGCTGAATCTTGACTTAATTACATAGCATAGCCAAAGCATGCTAGGACATGTCTAAGGAGGGTTCCGTAACTATCAACACGCAATAGTTTCTCTTCAAATAACAAAATTTTTCGAAGGAGCATTCAGCATGATCTATTAGAATGGAAAGTTACAAGTTTCTACATCTTATAGTTTGGAATGCCAGAGGGAGCAAATTGTGAACCACTCTGGTGGCCGATTACTAGAAAATAGTTCACTTTATAAAAAAGTCGTGTTTGAAACCTCAGTGTGTGTAACGTTATGTGAACTATATTAAGTTACAATTCCACCAACGCCTTTTAGTATGTATAAATAGTCTTTTAGTATGTATAAATAGTAGTATAAATAGAAGAGAAGGGTATGCCTTGAAGGCATACCCTTCTCTTCTATTTATACGAATAACGAGAGAGATAACATGATATTATTAACTAACTATTGGCACTAAAATATGTATTCTCTAATTTCTGATTTTCATTGGGCCTTACAAAAACTAATTGTCATAAAACTAAAATCAAGATGTTCGTTAAGTTAATGTCGGAAAAATAAAAGCGAAGTATTTTTGACGCCTGTTACACATTTACCAATATTAACTAGCTAACAATGCCTTCAATGGACTAAATAGATCCAAGCACGTATAAATTGAATTCGAGCATGCGATAATGAACCTTCACACGAGAAGGAATTGATGAAAATTGCTCGAGGAATATAACTTGAATAATAATAACCATTCATGTAAATGGAACGTTTCGGAACCGACATTACATAGTTAAGACAAATGCAAGAGGGAACTCTGGACGACCAGATTAACTGGACGTGCATTTAATGCAATTTTAAATACATATTCTGATGTACTTAGGAATTAGAATGGTAGCAATTTTGATGATTAACATTAAATCAATATAAATATATACTTATAATAATAATTAATAGCTTACAAAACTAATTGTAACAAATTATAAGATCTATGTGTGTAATTTGTTCTATATTTTTAAACGAGATTATTTAAAAAATCACAGATTTCGTGCGTCACACGACTATCGAGTACATTGAAAATGAATCTACGAATTCGAAAAAATATTGTCGCTGAGTGACGAGAAAGTTGGGATAAGGAAAAGTTACAAAATTAAACTACAACGTTGAATGATAATTATTTTATTCTTAGACTAGCTTTTGCCCGCATCATCGTACGCGTAGATGTTGAGGTGACTAATTTCCTTTTATTTTTAGAAAGATACTTACTTTAATTATGATAAAAATAATTTAAATTAAATGGAAAAAAATGATGTTTTCCTTCACCGTTTGGAGCGTCCGTATAATGTACTTGAGATCTGAAAAAGTCTCATTGGTACACGCCACAACCTGGGAATCGAACCTGCACTCTCTCGAGTGCGAATCAAACTACTCACTAGGCCACGGAGCAGCAAAAGAAATAATAAGAATCACAAAAATATTATCTGGCCGGGATTCGAACCTACCACATTCCAAATATTCTTGGTACCACATACCAAGCTGCCAATCAGACTGACGTAAGAGAGTCGAAAATTGTTGATTTATAGTTTCACGACGAAACAAAAAAATACATATTGCTTAAAAATGCGCAATTTCTAAGGGATAAGACCTATCTAGATCGATTTTTCTCCCCCAAAACTCCCGGCATACTAAATTTCATGGTAATAATAATAATTGTAGCCGTTGCCGAGATTACCATTATAATAAAACGAGTATATCAACAACAAGATTGTCTCGTTTAAATTAAAAGATTTTTTTTCAAAAAGGTTAGGTAAACCCTTAACCCGATCGCCGATTTTTTAGGTTTAAATTGTAGGTAACTAGATTGTCCAGAGGATTTTTTTTCAAATTTTTGATAGCATTTTAAATATCATATCTTAAAAACTCTCTGAGAGAAGGGGATCGCACTTTTTCGTGAAATAGGGGCCTATACTGGAGCGAACGAAAAGACATTTCCAATAGTAATTTAACTATAACAGGTATGGTAAGTATCAGTTATATAAGGACCTACGTAATTACAATCTAACAATAGTAGTTACGTTTGAATAAGTCTAATATCTATCCAATTAAAAAGGGCATAATAGCCGTGACAAAAAACTTAAATTACTTCCTTGTAAATAAGTTTCTTGCTGCATGCATTAGTGTTTCAGTCAGTATTGTTCAAGATTTCTATAAGGATGGAGTTTCAAAATAAAGTGGTGATTGTCACAGGAGCAAGTGCTGGAATTGGGGCAACTGTATGTCTTTATTTTGCGGAAAAATTTGCAAATATAGTTCTTATCGGTAGGAATGTCAAAACTCTAGAAGATGTTGCTCGAAAATGTGAACAAAATCGTGAATCCAAAGCCCTAGTTGTTAAAGCTGAGCTTACTAACGATAAAGAAGTGAAGAATATTATTACTAAGACTATTGATATATTCGGACGTATAGATGTTTTGGTAAATAATGCTGGAGTTGGAGTAATGGCTAATATTACAGATGGTATAGAGTTTTATGATAAGGCAATGAATACAAATATTCGAGCTGCGTATTATTTAACAAGTTTAGCAGTACCGTATCTAATTGAATCGAAAGGTAGTATCGTTAACGTTTCAAGTGTGGCGGGAATGAAACCTATTGGGGAATTAAAATTTTTGGCGTACGGCATGTCCAAGGCAGCTATGGATCATTTTACTAAATATTTAGCTCTGGATTTAGGTCCTTATGGAGTTCGAGTGAATTCAGTTAATCCAGGAGCAACAAAGACTGATTTCATATCAACAGCTGGACTAAAAGATCAAGGCGTCATGAGAAAATTTTGTGATACAAAACTACCACTCCGTAAAATGGCTGAAAGTCATGAAGTAGCTGACTTAATTGTATACCTAGCAAGTGATCGTGCTCGAAGCATCACGGGAAGTATTTTTGTTATAGACAATGGTGAATTGTTAAAGTGATGTTAATATATTTATTAATTTTCTTGTGTCTTATCATACCGCAAGGACAATAATAATTATTATTGTAATTATTAAAAAAAAACTTAATATTAATTTCACTTACATTTATAAATTATGTACCGAATATTTTAATATAATTATGTTTTGCGGGGCAGTCTTGTGGCAATGTCTCAAAATGTCCCGAATTTTGCTTCTATTTATGAGCACGATAAGTTTTGATTTTTGCCTCGTATAAAGAACATATTGTAGAGCGAAGCAAAATGTATTGCAAAAGTAAATGAGTTTCGTGGAACATGCGAAGATATTGAAATAGACGGCAGTCCGTAAGTTTGCATGTACACGAATAAACTTGTTAAGATAAACCAAACTATGCTGTAGCTTATTATGTTTGAAAGGAAGTTACGATGTTTTATCTCCTAACTAGCAGACTATTTTATAGAAATACCTCTAACTTTAGTTGTAAAAAAATATTCTTTGTAATTTATAGATTGTATAAGTAAACAGCTGTTACGGTTGTATAATATATATTGTAATAAATAATAAAAGTTATATTGGTAAAGTATCATATATATATATTATAATATACGTAATCAAAATTTTCAATATATTGGCAAACTTTGTATTAAACAATTATATGATAATGTTTCTGTAATTTATTTGCAAGTAATTTATTTTGTCCTGATTATACTTTACGAGACAACAACATTTTCTTTTATGAAATTACACTTTATCCAATTTATCAAAAAATATGAAAATACTTTTTTCTTTGTTCTGGCTTCACCCACGTGATAATCACATAAAATCATTTATCCTTTAATGTACAGCAGAAAATAATGTTCAATTGTTTACGAGATTTGAGGGGGACAAGACGACACGGAACGTGCAAGTCTCGACCCTCGGGGGATTTAAAACACTCAGATTTTTCAATTTTTATTTGCTCCTGTAAGAGCCTATGCTATGTAGGATTCGCTGGGTATAACGAAACTCTGTGCTCGTAATCAAAAGTTGCACCTTATCTTTTCGCAGCTTGGTTTTACAGTGAAAATAAATTTTAATATTAAAAATTAGACAAAGAACTTTAGCTCTACCAGTTTGGCTTTGAATACTTCAATAGTAACCACTGATAGTATTTGTAATCAAACTTTTATAAATAAAAATGAAGTCCAGTTCCATTGTCCCGCTAAAACTCCAGAACTGCTGGGCCGATTTTACCAATTTTAGTTTTAAAATATTTAGTGGAAGTTCGGAAATAGTTTTGAAAACGGTTATTAATATTGGAAAAATTGCAAGGAAAATACTAAAAACGACGATAGAATTTCCCAAACTAATTGTTCTCTGTGTTGAATTTGTCACTTGAGTGTCAAATATTTTTAAGTGACGTGCATTCAGTTTATCTGCTAGGCTTATTTCAAAAAAATCGGCCGACCCCTGTATAGTAGTGTGCTGTATGTTGGTAGGTGTATACAGGAGTAGGTGTAGTGGTAGAGATGTAGGTATAGGTTTCAGTTGTAGCTGTCGATGTTGGTGTAGGCTGTAGGTGTAGGTGCAGATGTATTTGTAAATATAGGTGTAGTTGTAAATGTAGGTGTAGTTGTAGAGATGTAGGTGTAGATTTCAGCTGTGGCTGTCGATGTTGGTGTAGGCTGTTGGTGTAGGTGCAGAGGTATTTGTAAATATAGGTGTAGTTGTAAATGTAGGTGTAGTTATAGGTGTAGATGCAGTCGTAGTTGTAGGTCTAGATGTTGGTTGATTTATTGCAGTCTTTAGTTAAGACGGAACAACTTGTGTCAGGACACCTAGGTCCTAGAGTTTTTAAATATTTCAGCATAAAGTCGTAATACGATAATATTATGTACTGTAAAAACAAAATTATCGATTAAATCATCTACGTATCAAGAAAATACCTTCTCTATCAAGAAATAGCGATTTTGGGGACGTGAAAAGTTTCAAGATTGACAATAATTAGTAGGAAGAGGCCAGAGATTGATGGGCGGAGGCACAAAGGTCTGTCGGTGATGAATTGCCCAATATTAGGTCATGATTCGGGGCGTTTGCCTATCAGTAGGTTTTTGTGCCTTGTCGAAGTGTCAGTCGGGAAAAGATTTCTTCCAATATTTATTTATCTTAACGATTTGATGAAGTTGAAATGTACTTTCCATGTTTTTTTGCATTAAATTATTTGAATATTGAGATAGCTGTATAATATTTTATAATCAGTTCATTATAGACAGTATTATAAATAATAAATATAATAAATAATATTATCATTATATATATATATATATATATATATATATATATATATATATATATATATATATATATATATATATATATATATATATATATATATATATATATATATATATATATATATATATATATATATATATATATATATATATATATATATATATATAATATAATAATATAATATAATTAATATATTAATATAAAAACACGGGTGGAAAAGTTTTAAGTAGCTACTCAGCCGCCGACACAAGCTCGTCTATAAGGTTTCCAATCAACTGAACATTTTGATCAATGACTTTAATGATATGAAAACTACCTGTGTGGATCAGTGGTTAGCCCGTTCGCTCAAACCGGAGGTGGCGAGGTCGAAACCCCCCAAAGGCACAAATAAATTTTCTGTGTTCCTGGGTCATAGATTTGTATTAAATATGTATTTATTGAAATAAAAATCTTGAATAGAATATGTATATTGTATGGTATAAAAGTATTATATATACTTCCCGTTATCTGGGCCCCGTAACACAAGTTCTTAGGGTCCACGGGGCCAGATTGACGTGGTGTGAAGCGTCCATAGATATTATTATTTTTATCACTAGCTTTTGCCTGCAGCTCCGCCCGCGTCAATAGAGTATCCTACGGGAACACTGTGCTTTTTCGGGATAAAAAATAACCTAGTATGTGTTAATCCAGAGCTCAAACTACTACCTACTATATCAAATATGATCAAAATCCATTAACTAGTTTTTGCGTGAAAGAGTAAAAAAAATCCATCCATCCATCCTCACAAACTTTCACACTTATAATAATAGATAGTAGTAGGAAGTAGGATTATAAAAGCCATAAGTGCTGCTATCCTTTTGTGCCCTGTAGTTTTGTAGGGCCCAGATAAGATTTGGTATAATATTCCAATACAAGTACGAGGGTTACCGAGCTTTGTAGCCTGGGTAAAATTTGTGGCCGTTTTCGTGAAATCGATTATATATACAAGATTATACAAGATTTTCTAGTTTAAAGTATATGATATAATTCTTATAAAATAAGATCAAAGATAAACTGAGTCACAACTCACAATATTTACAGCTGTAGATTAGTCATAATATTAATATTATGATATTTACACAATACTAATAAAATAGACATGCATGCCGCCAAGTAATTTTGAGCTTACAAATTTATTCAAATGTTTCAAATCCACGCGAGTATTTTAGTCTGGAATAACGTAACTATTTCGTGATTATTACGTTTTGATTACTCAGCTATGGTGTTAAGGTTTAATTTCGGATGTACTAAAATGTGGAGCACGTAGTTTGGTTAATATGCAAATCGGGGACCGCGGAAACGCTGTGACGTCATAGTACCCATTACTTGAGAGGCAAATTGTGATAAATGAAACGTACCTACAGTAGGTACATAATATCGAGTGACTTGTAAGCTGAGTGCAGTGAACGACTCAAAGTGCTTATTAATATAAGCTGTATATTCTCAAATCAGCCTACTTGGCATGCGATACAAAATAAAATGTAGAGTTTTTCTTTAATAGTTCGGAAGGTCTAAAGTCTAAAGTAGTTTTAAGTTATCCAAATATCACTCAACAATGATATTGGTGGTGGATCAATAATGGTTTGGGCGGGCATTTGTTTGGGAGCTCGCACAGACTTGGTAGTGATTGACAGAGGGAGTCTGACTGCAGACCGCTATATCAGAGAAGTTTTAGAAGAAAATGTCGTTTGCCCCATATATCGGTGACGATTTTGTTTTTATGCAGGATAATGCTCGGCCGCATACCGCTCGGGTAACTCAAGCTTATCTTAATAATATGAATATCACTGTTATGGAGTGGCCGGCGAGATCACCGGATATGAAACCAATAGAGCACGCTTGGGACTTTCTGAAAAGAAAAGTTAAGTCCAGAATTCCAGCTCCTGCCAACGTGGGTGAACTGCGAATCGCCGTAGTTGAGGAATGGCGGAGACTATCCCAGGAGACCATCGATAACATCATTCTCAGTATGCCTAGACGGGTAGAAACTTTAATAAGAGCACGTGGAGGAAATACGCGATATTAATCACCATTTTTCTAATTTAATTAATTGTAAAATAATTTAATTATAATACAGGAAATAAAGTAAATTTCAATTTTAATTAATTGTTATTTTAATATTAATTTTCACTTTTCCCGGTTACATGAAAAGTTCAAAAATGTACCATTTTTCACAAATAGCCTTTACTCGCAAAATCTGTTCTTAATGTGATCTCATTTTAAGTAAAACAAATGAAACTTTAAATAACAAAAGAAGTGTAGTAAGTAGATTTTAAAATAAAACCATATTTTTTAATTATGGACCTTTTTTTTTGTGTTCCGCTAATGCTATGCCGGTGTGTTTATTTTAAATAATAAACTTCGGCTAAAAAGCCTGAAGGCATCCATTAACGATGAGCAAGATAGTTCATTTACAACTGCAAACAAAGACGAGAATTTCGGTAGAGCCCACTGACATAGTTTGTGTTTCATCAAGCGAAAGCAGTCCGGCATATTCATAAGAAAATGTAAACAGCGCTTGTTGTGTTTAAAATCTGGTAGGTAAGTGAAAAGATTATGAATAATTGACAATTTATGAAATGGAATAAAACAGAATTTCCATTACATATCGTAATTATTATTATTTAGTCTATTAAAATTGGATTTATGTAGGTTGTCGTTAAAAAATCAAAATTTTCTAGCGGTAGGTAGCAATTTGTGGCGATGTCGTGCGTAGTTCAAAACTCGTAGCAAATCAGACGATTTTTTTTTTGTAATTCTCTTTTTATTTTAAATTACTATTTTGTCGTTCTATTAAAATTCCGAGCAATGTTCGTTCTCCCAGGTACTATAAGTTCATATTTTGGATATGTAATTGATTGTACTGTAGGTTCTTGGTGGAAATTCATGTTTCACAGTAATAACACACAGGACTTCTTGACTATTTCCACTTTAATAAGTATTTTACATTAATTTTAATATATTACACGACCGGTTTCGACAAAGTCATCATCAGGTGTAGGTAGGTTTTTTTAATTTTGTAAACATTGTGCAAAGGGTTGCCAGCATCATGACATTTTTACAATTTTGTGCAACGTAATTTAAATTTTTATACCAACTTATTCTATTTTCTACTATATATCACAAATTAATATTAGTATAATATTATAACACATTAGATTGATAAATTAATAACTTATTGATTTGTAATGTCATAGAATTATATAATTATATAGAATGGATGTCAGAATATAAAATTAAAAAAATACTACTATCACCAATGATTCAATGAAATTAAAATCTCCTCATTACTTAAGAACCTAAGATATTATAAATAATGGCAAACATGAAATTAAAACATGTCAAAATTAAAATTAATAAATTATGTCAAAAATTCATCAGAAATTAATACCAATGTCAAAAAGTCGTATAAATTCAATTAATGGTGAAACGTCTTGCAAGACATTTAATTTTGCATAACCTAATTACATACTTATTATACTTAATGCGCAATCTGGTTTACGATAGATGTAGCCCGAACCATTACAGAGTATATACTACTATTTACTCCATCATAGGTTAAAACATAATATTGTTCTACTAATCAGCTCTTATAATTTTCCTTATCCTGGCTAATTAGATTGATGGCGGTCCCAAATCTGTCAGAAGATAATGAATGAGCTGACAAAATGAAGTTTTGTCTATAAAGGAACTATTTTTATTGGAGACTTTTTCCCATATTGTCATTAGCAAAGACGAGAAGGCCAAACGTAAATTACACAGGAAAGTAATTTTTATTTTTATTTCCTCTTTTATTCATAAACTTCACGCATAAATATTATAATAAAACTTCATTTTAGCTAGTTATGTAGTCACGAGCTCTAAGTCGCACACGTACTATTTGATGTGTGTGCAAGTAGGGTTGCCATTTAGGAATTTAAAAAGACCTGACAAAAAGCCGGACAGTTAAAAAAAGTCCGGACATTTTAGACACAAAATGCAAACATTAGGTAGGCACCCACTTACTAAGAGTGATAAAGTGGGTTTCACGCAATCTTTCTTCGGGGAAGAAGGTTGTGGTATGCGAGAATCACGCCCGCGCCCGCACGAACCGTCGTCGAGCCAAAAATTGGGACAAAAGTCCGGACATGACCGGACTTATCCGGATAGTCAAAAATCCAAACATAATTAAACAGATTTCCACAGTTAAAAAAATCACAAAACAGTATGAAAGAAATCTTATTTTCTAAATAATTCCCTTTAGTTTAAATATTAATAATACCTAATTTAATACAAAATCTTACTTGTTTGGTAACATATGCTTGGACTACTTCAGAAAAAGTTGAAATCAACATAACATGTGTCACTAAGTATGTCCATATAAATTTCGAGGAATTCCCTTGATTCCACATGGATCCAATCAACAAATCACCATTTTGGTGAAAATGAGACCAACTAGGGATTATACCCTATGCATCAAAAAGAGAATTTTGAAAATAGGTCCACAGACGGCGGAATTATCGTTGAACATACAAAAAAATATACATATACAGTCGAATGTATAACCGCCTCCTTTTTGTGGAAGTCGGTTAAAAAAAAACAAGAATCGTCAGCAAAGAGTTCACATAAAATATATTCTGATGTCACCAAAAGGGAATCCGGAAAAAGGCCGGGTAAAGACCGAGCATTGTACTTATGAGGATTGTTTTTTGGTGACATTAAATAATATGATTCCAAATTTCCAACTGAACACATAGGTGTTGCATAATGACAACAGTAGTTTTAAGAAATGTAATTGCTAATGTCATATTGACAGATGTCACGAGTAAAGCCTATTTAGGTTTATTTCTGCTATACTCAGTGTAGACTGTAGACGTATTTGTGTTAGACATATCTCATATGTAATACATATCCGTGTTAAGCACCAATAAAGGAGAATATAAGAATTGCTGCTGTATTATTATCATCACGACTCAATCCTAAGAAGGGCATGTACAACTAGGAGGTCATAGCCCGCTACAATAGGCGACCATTTTGTTGCTGTCGACTCGGAGCCAATTTTGGACTAACACCTTTAACAAAAATAATTTGATGAGTTGTGATTCTAGTATCATTAATAGAAAGTAGAATTTATTTAAAAACTAGTGATTTAAGTAAAAAATATTTTATCCCATAAATATCCCTTATCTTCCTTCTTCAATTTCTGATTTTAACTTACATAATAAATGAGAGTTTCACGCCAAAAGTAGGAGTAATGGCGTGTACTCAAACCGACATGAAAAAATACTCTCGACCACTATTAATTTTCATTTCCCACTATTCCCAAGATCTGCAATCACGGGAGAATAATGCACTACACAAAATGAATAGATCTTTGGCTTCCAGCGTTTACTTAGTGAGGTCAATGTAATTTATATAACAAGAAAGTTGCGATAAAAAGATTGAGAATCTTATATTCTCAATTATTTCAACTCAACTTTTTTGGTATTCAAATATTTCTAGTAGCTATGAGCAATAATGACTTAAAGCTGGTTCAAGCTCTTTATTCTTAAAAAGCGATATACTCTTAAAACATTTCTGACACTATAAACCCAATTGTATCAAACCAGCAATATATTATATTCCAACAGACATATTCTAGTTGAACCAACAATATATCCATCTGCAACATTAGTACTAGGCACACGTCCTAAGCATATCCTATGTATATGTATCTTCTATCTACGAGTAGTATCGACATACACATCTCATACATAACGCATCTGGTCTTGTGTAAATGTAATTTAGTTTGCACTTCAAACATGCGCTAATTATTCTATTGCAGTCTACCTGTTATTGTAGGATTTGTGACGTCACGAATATACCGCCCAAATCAATTGTTTCAATTAAACTAACAAACAATTAATTTAATTTAGAAACGGCTGTAATTATTTTGATATAATTTATTTTAATGTACTTAAATTATGTTTGAAAATTTTGTCATTTGGGACATCCCAAAATCCCGTGGATACGATGCTTTCCATCTTTTCCGTTTAGGATGAGCCTTTATGGAAGGCCACCGCCACAGCGACAAGTACCTAAATCAGTAAAAAAAACAATATAATGAAAACTCAAAGAGAGCTACAAAATTTAAATAATATTATATCTAGCAACATTCGCGAAAAAAACTATTACGCGTACTTTTTCGCGGAATATTGCTAGATATATTAATAATTAAAATGTATGCTATGGATTTCAGCAAATTAACGTCTGATTCTATTAACTAGAGCTACAAACTGTAACGCCACAACCACTAAACAGAAAACTATACTGAGTATAACGAGGTATTAGTACAATAACTTATTGGTATTAGTAACTAATAAGATAATAGCTTCATAATAGAATAACTCTTATGCTATTATATTTACGCAATAATCTTAAGGTGTTTAATAATGTTACTCAAAACTTGTTGTTACTTTTGAGTACCATTATAATATTATTAATATTACCCAATACTATAATAAATACTTACTAATTCTAATAAGAGAAAAAACTTGTTTGTTTGCATTGAATGAGCCCAAAAACTACCGGGTCAATTTTGATAAAATTTATCACAGATATAAAGTAGACCGTGGGGAAGGTTACTTAGGAATTTGGCTACTTTTGGTCTAGTATATAATAATCTTATCATTATAAAGAGGAAAGATTGGTTTGTTTGCTTGCAACTACGGGACCGATTCTGATGAAATTTGGGATTATTCCTTTTGCGTGAAGGAAGTCACGGGCAATATCTAGTATTAGTATACTACTAGATGTAGCCCGCGACTTTGTCCACGCAAAAGGAAATCGCGCTGAGACCTTACATTTTTATGCGATAAAATGTAGCTTGTATCCTTCCCCATTATCCCCAGTGTCTAATTAATATATATGCCAAATTTCATCAAAATTGGTCCCGTAGTTGCTAAGCATAAGCAAACAAACAAATCTTTCCTCTTTATATGATAACATTATTATATACTAGATGTTGCCCGTGACCTCGAGCGCGAAAAAGGAAACCCCGCGGGAATCGTACGTTTAAAAGCGATAAAATGTTGCCTTTGTCCTTTCTGTCTATTCCAAATTTGGTCTATTCCAAATCTGTGCATTCCTAAAAAATAGTTCCAGTACTTTTGGAGCCTATTCAATGCAAACATAGAAACAAACCTTTGCTCTTTATAATATTAGTATAGAAATTTAGATATTGATTTTCAGAAAATAAAGAAGTGATCAGTCTATACAGTTCGCTTTCGGTATATTTTGATTAATCAAAAATTAAAATGCGGTGCCCTTGTCGCGCTATCTGTGCAGTGTTGCATATCGGTATATGGTGCACCGCATAATGCATATTATAATGTGACGAGCTATCATGCTTCATTGAAGCATTATCTCATAATCTAATGAGTTTAACATTCATTAGTATCATCCATTGATATTTAGGAGGTAGTTTAACTGACAAATATTTCTTTTACTAGACGTTGCCCGCGACTTTGTACGGGCAAAAGGTAATCCCACGGGAACCGTACATTTTGCCGCAATAAAAAGTAGCTTACCTACATCCTATATATCTGTGCCAAATTTCAGCAAAATCGCTCCAGTAGTTTCGGAGCCTATTCAATGCAAACAAACAACTTTCTCTTTTCCAAAAAAACAAACTTTTATAATATCAGTACAGATGGAACGTACCGGGATACGTGCAAACGAATGGTCTTTCAGCACCAGATTGACAGGTCACGATCTTTAAAACCCCAAACCTTCCTGGCTTTCCGTCACCGTCACTCACTAGGCGAAACACAACGTAAGCATTATTTCACGCTGTTTATTTCGCACCATCAAATTGTAGTAAATGTTGATGAGAAATTTACTTAAAACATAATATTAATATTATGATTTAAGTCTGCAAAATGAAAGAAATGGCGAAAAACTGTTGAAAAATGATCAAGATTCAGTTTAAACGGTCAAAGACGCAAAGAAGAAATCTCTTTCCAGAAAAACGTGCCTCCGTGGTCTAGTGGTTAGAGCTTGGTTCTCGACTCGGAGGTCGTGGATTCGGTTCCCGCATTGGAACAACAAAAAATGTTGTTTCCAAGTTTGGTTAGAATAATGCAGGTTGATCACCTGATTGTCTGACAAGAAAGATGATCCATGCGTCGGATGGGCAAGTAAAAAGTCGGACCTGCGCCTGATCTCTCGCTAGTCGTGTCGGTTATCCGTCCTTTATAGTTATGAGAGTAAAGGAAGAGAGAGTGCTCTTGTGTACTGCGCACACACTTCGGCACTATATAATTATTAATTAAAATTCGGATATGGTTAGCTCTGTTCCAAATCCATACGTGTGTAGAGTAGTCGGGCGCAGTCGCCCGAAGTCCCGAATAACGATCTCAGTGTTGCCAACTTTCCCCCCAAAATTAGGGAAAAAAATTCTACAGGGGTTTTCTAGGGGTGGAGAATATTTGGAGTTTACTCCTTAAGAATCGCTATTCATTTAATAAATAGCCTGCGGTATGAAAATTTATAGGGAAATAAATCAGACTAAGTGATGCGTTAGTTTTTATGCCATTTACGCGTGAGTCTTTATGTTATTTTGACATAAAAACTAACTAGCAATAAAAACTATTTAATCATAAGTTGTTTTGTTGTTATATAAGTAGGGTATAAAAATAAATATCGATTATAACCTAGTTATTCATTTCATTATTAAGTATATAACTGAAATATACTAATCATGGTCACATTAAGGGTTAAGTACGGGGAAAAATATTTTTGAGAGTTGGTAACACTTCACGATTTCAATGGATTGCGGAAATCATCGTCGTCGTCGACAAACAGCACTGTAAATAGAACTCTGCGCTAATACAATAGAGCTGAAAATCGAACACACGAGTGTCGAGTTTTCAATTCGGTCTGCCGGACCAAATCCGTGCGTTTGTAGTGACACCGGATTCGGCACGCGGATATGGCCCGCGGACCAAGTTCGAGTGTCTGTTAGCACTTTAAAAAAAAACACGTGCATATTTCCTATTCTCCGCTCAAAGCGTCCCATTAGTGCTAAAGCATGGCTCTTCCACTGTAATCTTTTTTATATTAGTATCAAACCATTTAAAATACGGGACAGATTGCATCTAGATTTTAGATAACATATAGTCATATGGATCTTAGTTGTAGATTGTCGTGCAAAATCTCATTTCCAGCACTAAAACAGTATAAGGCGATTTCATCGAGCATAGTCACGGGCGGCAGCATGCAGGTTATAAATATTTTATCATCTCGGTTCGCTCACGTAAGTAGTGATCATGCTGGTATCCTAGAATTCCATATGAAACCGCCCGGCTCTATATATGAATATTTTATCTCCACTATGGCCTTCAGTCTTCAGGTAAAATAGACGAAATTCATGCCTATTCTACCTTCTTTACTGTTATGTGCGCCTGTAATAAACAGATAATATTGGCTTCTTAGTTAAGTTGGTAGGTAATCGTACCAACTTGGTATCGGGCACGTTTAGCATAACCACTGTAGAAATGGTTTCTTTTTACGGAAGAATAGACAGCATGATAAATTGACAAAGATAAGATATCGTTTTGTCCATATTATTCGTCAGTATGTCTATTCTTGTGTAGACAAAACGCATTTCAATGGTGGTCGTGCTAAGCGTCCAGGAATAATTATTATTATTCTGTGGCCACCTATCACAAAAAGTATAAATAAACTTTCATCAAAATAAATTACCAGGAAGGGCAATTCTATATAAAACACTTCAAATATTAAATAATACAGTTAAAATCTATACATAGTTTTTTCAGTAAATGGCTATTACAGAAATATTGCGGATGAAAGTTGTTACAACATTCTGTGAATAGTTAATAAGTGACATGGGAAATGAAGAACGATTGAAGAATTTATTAAAAATAAAATCATTGTTTTGTTCATTACTTCTTATTACATAATAACTTTATAACTTTTAATGACATTTAATTTGTTTCAGTTTACACTAAGTTGGAGTTGCAGAAAAGGTATGCAAGTCTGGATTTAATATACTTTACCATTTTCATTACGATAAAATGTGAACACTTTAGTTATTATAGCTAAGTGAATTAATATTTAAAAAGACAAAAGAATACCGGCAAGATAAAAAAATACTTTTTTAAGACGTTGATTTTTCATTCAAATACAGATTCATTATTTTTTTTTTCATTCATGACGTAAAGAAAAAGCCAAGGCCGAAATCAAAGGTCGTAATGTCACTATAGACCGTCTCATTTCCGTGATACTTTTTGTAACTAATTATTTTAATGGACTGGCTTCGTTTAATTAACTTTGATGATAAATTACGGTGGCCATAATAAATCAATGTTTTTGTCGTCGACTGTCCCGCATTTGTTTGGCCATATGAAGGAAACATGCGTGTCTGCGTTCATAAGTGAAAACCGTTAGTTACTTACGATTATAATCCTTATACCTATCAAAACTAGGAAGGCTTTATATAACGTGATGAAAAAAGTAAAGTAAAAGTAATAATTATTATTATTACCAAGTAGTAAAGTACCTGCTCACTACTTCTACTTACTTACTTCTACTAATGGTCGCCTTCATTTAATTTAAATTGGAGCTTTATCATGGTTCTTCGGCCTTTTAGATACGAAATAAAAATGTTAATGTTGTCTATTGTATGTGAAAGGGAGATTGACAAACGTCAAAGTGTGACAAAACTGCAAATCTTGGAAGAAGTAGTAATTAAGTAGTATTAAGTAGTGTGAATTATTATTATCTGAGATAGTGTGTGTAACATCACTTTATTAATTTAATGAATTTTTAAGCATTATTAAAAAAAAATATATGCTCAGTTCACTCCTTCTCCAAATAAACGTTAACTGTGCCAAATTTCAAACTCCTACGTCCGCATAATTTTCCTAAAAATGGAGTACAAATTATATATTTCACGTATTAATACATGAAGGTTCACTTTAGCAGCGTGGAGAGCAAAATTTCAAGGTCGTGTCATATCACGCGTCACGACTCCATTTTGGATGTATCGCCATCTGTTGGAAACTATTTATACTGCTTACATAACAACTTAACTTTCTAAAGTACCTACGACTTAATACACAGATGGCACTGGGTGTACAAACTTTCATTTTTGAAGTGGTATTGTTTAGGCAGGATGAGAATATTTTTGGATTTTCAATTATGAAAGAAGTTTCACTTCCACCATGTGTACTCTGTAATATTTAAGTTTTTTTTTTATAAATTTCCATAAATACGTGAAATTGAAATAAACCACACTCATATCAGCGGGCGACGTGACCCAAATGTTATCTGTTTGTGACAACCTGCGAGCAATGTACCAACAGACTCGGCGTACCATATTTCAATCTTATTACTATGGCAATAAGGTGCAAAAGTAGTAAACGTGTTGTCGGCGATCGGAACTACACGAAAACTTACAGAGAAACCATGCAGAAAAATTTCAATTTTAAGAATGTCAATAGTACTTTTTGTGCCTACAGTTCCAATATTTTTGTAATTATTGTTATGTGTTTTTATTAAGAGTGTGGAAATATAGTTTTTTTATTCTATTTTACTTTACGTCTTTAAAGGGGATTGAAAAAACTGAGGAACTATAATGTACACAATTTATTTATCAATTTGGCTCACGATGCAGCCAGTGGCTCCTATAACAATTACTGAATTTATCCTGAAACTCATTTGTACAATCATTTCGACACTATTCTTAAATTAAAATCATAATAAACGCAATAAAGTACAAAACGTGCACATAAAACCTCGCTTTTAAATTATTGTAGCCAACGTACCGGGTATCAGAAAAAAGGAGAACCTTTTGCTATTAGATCCGCATTTCCCGTTGATCACAGCAATTTCTCCGGTCCGCAGTGCCCCGGGTGAGTATTGATGTACTTTTTATTTTAGCATTAGCAGCACAATACGTTACCTATTCCAACGGTTCAATCTACTTGATTGAGCGTCTTAGCGGATTGAGAAGTTGAACATTGACTATTATGTTTGAAACTTGTAGTTAGTATTACTTAGTTAACTTATTTGATAACTTAGAATTTCTGAGATTCTAGTTTTGTTATGAACCTCTGTGGCTCAGCGCGTCGGCGCTTAATCCGGAGGTCGCAGGTTCGAATCCCGCCGAAGGGACAGTAAGTTTTTCTGTGTTCCTGGGTCTTAGATGTGTATTCACTATACTTGGTGTTTTTTCAGTCAGTATCCAAACTTTCAAGAGTGGATATACTCTTGAATATAAGCAACTTTTATTATGGGATCAACTTTCCTAGTAAAAAAAAATCTGCTGTTTCATACAAAAGGGCGTAGATAGCATTTTGTAGGAAACAGCTGATTTTTTTTTGGGATGACACTGACTGAGAAAACAGCATGTATGTATAGTATGGTATTAATTATGTGTAGAGTAGATATAAAAGTATTAAATATATTTCGGTTGTCTGGTACCTACCTGTGATACAAGTTCTTTGTACAGGACCAGATTGACGTGGTGTGGAAGCGTCCATAGATATTATTATTATATGTATTCATTATCATAAAATATTACAGTTATGTTGCCTACTGCGTTTTGGAATTTATTGCTGTAGCATTTTGAAATATAACATATTTTGTAGCAAAAATCATACAACATATTCATGAGTTCACAATGTTATGACGACCTCTGTGGCTCAGTGGTTCAGCGTATTGGTGCTGAAGCCGGAGGTCGCGAGTTCGAATCCCGCCGAAGGAACAAAAAGTTTTTCTGTGTTCCTGGGTCATGGACGGGTATTAAATGTGTATAATATAATAAATGTATTAAATATACATACTTCCCGTTTTCTGGTACCTGTGACACAAGTTCTTCGGATACTTAGCACGGGGCCAGATTGACGTGGTGTGAAGCATCCATAGATATTTATTTATTCATTATGTGCTCTTTCTTACCCAATTGTGAATGTCAGGTTGAGGAAACAAAATTTTATACAATATATTATTTATTTCAGCTAGACGACAGCCGTGTGGTCAAAATTAGCTCAATAATTTATGTTTTTTAAGTCTGAACTTTATCTTTTGTCTCTTAGATGGAAAAAATTAAAAAAAATGTAAATGTTTTGTCAGATTGATAAAAAAATTCAACGTCTCATAAAATTGAAACTATCTATCAAACGCAATTTTAGATAGTGTGTGTTGGTGTTATTAAATATTATCAATTTGATGTATTTATAAGCATTATTTAAACATATTATTAGCTTTCTGCACATCTTCCTCAACATAAACTTTAATTTACCGACCAAATTTCATACTCCTCCGATTGCACAATTCTCGTAAAACGGTACTTCTAGTTTTTGCTTCACGTATTCCTATAATAATTTGATGAGAAATAGCCATGTACAAAATAAACAGTAGTGCTATTCTGCTGCGTATTCTAGCGCTACGCTGAAAACGTTTTGACTAACATCTGGCTACACAATGTAGGACCGAATGTTGCAGCGTTTAGATATCCATAAATCCTAACAATAAAACATTCGCCGATTTGCTCACGAAATACGAAACAACGCAGTATAAAAACATGTAGCTTCTAAACACTATGTTACCCGGATCACTATTGAGAATCTATTGAAATCTCATTAATTAAAATCGGATGAGAAGTTAGGCGCTATGGTGGAACAAACATACATACATATTATATAGACTGTCTTAAATCATTACCCTTCCTTTCAGTCGGGTAAAAATGGGTGTTTAATTTTTTCCTTTTAAATTTTTTTTTATTTGATGTCTTATTATAAAATTACTAGCTGTTTCCCGCGGCTCCGCTCGCGTAAATATACTATCGAGTATCCCGAGGGAATACTGTACTATTCCGGGATAAAAAGTAGCCTATGTTTTAATCCAGAGTCTAAACTACTGCCATACCAAATTTCATCAAAAAAGTAGTTTTCGCGTGAAAGCGTAACAAACAAACTTACATTCACATTTATAATATTAAGTAGGGATTATCTGGGAAGTACCTATTTAGTTATGGAATGTAGCGCTATAGAATCGGGATAGTTTTGTATTAAAAATCTATTGTGTTGGGACTGTAGTGTAATTTATTATTATACTAGATGTCGCCCGCGATTTCGTGTGCGCAAAAGTAAATTTCGCAGAAACCATACATTTTGCAGCTATAAATAGTAGCCTCTGTCCTTCCCCGTAGTCTAGTCTGTATCAAATTTGATCAAAAAAGAAGTAGTTTCGGTGCCTATTCAATGCAAATAAACAAACAAATCTTTCCTGTTTACAATATTAGTATAGAAGTATCTTACTTCTTACTATTATAAATGTGAAAGTCTGTGAGGATGAATGTACGGTTGGATGGATGGATGGATGCTAGTTACTCTTGGATGCTAACTACTGAACTACTGATTTTGATGAAACTTGGTATGGTAGTAGTTTAAGATCTGGATTTATAACAAAGGCTACTTTTCATCCCGAAAAAGTACAGTGTTCCCGTGGGACACTTTGCTTGCAAAAGCAGCCTATGTTTTAATTCAGAGCCTAAACTACTGCCATAACAAATTTCATCGAAATCAGATCAGTAGTTTTTGCATGAAAGAGTAACAAACATCTATCCATCCTCACAAACTTTCACTTTTATAATATTCGTAGGAAACTTGTACATACTACGATGCTTGAACAATATATTACGCAATTTGTTTGTACATTATAGTAGCAACGTACGATACGATATTCATTTCATTCATTATACGTAGCAAAAGTTATACAAGAGCTTTAAGTACATGAGCTACTGAAACCACAGTTATGTTAAAGTTGAAAAAATTAACTTTAGTTTTTACTGTAAAATAAATTGTCGAAAGCTTTTTTATTATTACGGGTAAATATTAATATTATAGTAGTAATTTTTGGAGATTATTTAAGTTAAAATGATCTAATCAAACACAGCATTTCAGTGACTTTGTTTTCTAATTTGCCATTAAAAAAAGGTTATTTAGAAAATAGTAGTCTAATCGAAAGCTGACAAACTCCGTTGACGTCGGAATAGTTGTAACCTTCCATTAGTATTAAATATCAAATAGATCCTTAAATAGAACATTAAACACACAATCTGTCTTTGTTTGTAAACTCCGAACGGAACTCGAACATTTCCATTACCAGTTGTCGTAAAAAGTTCATCAAGCTTTTAGCTCATTCAAACAACTTTTTTCTTTCCCACTTACAATACGGATTAGGGTTTTTATTGCACAATCGAATATTGAAACAGAAATATAAATAAATACACTATTCATAGTGGTATTTTTAGTTTTGTATGCTAAATAGGCACTCTGACTTCTTGTAGCTTTATTTAACAGCATTTTATAAAATAATATTAACTTACTTTAAACATAAGTTCCTGGGTAATCAACCGAGCTTTGCTCGGAGCTACTAGAGATTTCAAAAAATAAAAAGAATCACAAAAATATTTATCTGACTCTAAATTATTCTAAACTTCGAACCAACATTCCGAACTTCCGAACACACCAATAATTTTACATACGCATACCAAACTGCCAATAGGACTGACATAATAGAGTCGAAATTACTGATACATTGTTAAACGACGAAAGAAAAAAACATAATATTTGGCTTAAAAATGCGAAGTTTGTCCTCTCAGGGATAAAACTTAGCTAGATCGATTTTTCTCCCCTTAAACTCTTTACATACTAAATTTCATGGTAATACTTGCAGCCTTTTTTGAGAAACCGATTACATATATTATTATACAACATTGTCTCGTTTATAGTATAAGTCTTAATTCCCTGCATAGTGCATTTTCTCCTTAAGGCAACATTTGACATTAGCACGAAACGCTCTAAAATCTATATCTGAGTCCTAAACTCAAGGGAAAAAGAGTCCTATACATTTATATAATACTAGCTTACCCGTTGAACTTCGCACCGCCATATTTTTTTGCCGTAAATTCGCTATAATAATTGGTCTGTAGTTTGCTAAGTTATTTCTATCCTCTTTTCTCTGAAGTAAAATAATTGTTGACTTTGACCATTGGTCTGGAGTGGTTCTCGGTCTTAAGATGTTGTTGAAACCTGTAGGGATTTCAGAAGTGAGATAGATATTGATTTAAGTTCTTCATTAGCAATGTTATCATTTCCCAGTGCTTTGTATTTTTTTTAGAGTATTTATATCATGTTTTATTTTTGATAGTAAGATCTTTGGTGTGTTAAAGACACAATTTTCCGCACACATTAGGCTCCGTAAGGTTAAATTCTGAGTGGTGTGTGTTGTCATCTATATTGTAGAGATCTGCGTAAAAGTTTGTTGCTTCCTATATAATGTCTTGCACAATTCCCTGTCTATTTTTCATATTAGCTGTCCAGGTGGTCTTTCCACTCAGTTCCTTATATGTTTTGCGCTAAAGCTCCTGTTTTACTTATAAAATTTCAAACGTTTCTTGGCGTATCTTTCTTTTCTCCTGGCTGATAGTTCTATTAATTGCTTATTATTGCTTATTTTTGTTATTTTGGATTTTATCTCTGTGGTTCTTTTTGCCTTGTATAATTCTTTCTCTGTAATAGTAAACATTTTGTTGCTTCATTGATATAATTATGTGTTTGTTACTTTTCTTGTGACAATTGTTTCAGCAGATCTTGTAATTATTTTTCTAATTTATCATACTGTATTTGAACTTCGGTCGATACATTAACGGCTTCCATAAATTTGTTTTCCCAGTGGCTGGCGTCCTCACCCGATATCGTTGGTAGAGTTCTTGTATACAATGCTTTTTTTTATTTTTCTTCTTTTCAGTTTTGTGTTCAAGGATATCACACAACGAAACATCCTGTGATCAATATTAAAGTTAAGTTATAATATTGAAGTTTTTTATAATATATTGGTTGATTTGTGATTATGTAATCAATATCATTAAGTTGCTGTCTATTAGGTGATCACCAGGTCCACTTCATACGTGGATTGCACGGGAATATCGTATTTACAAAGAAAAAACGATTTTCGAGTGCAAATCCTACTAGTTTATGATTGTTTAAGCTTCTCTTTCCGTAAGCGAATTTTCCTATAATATTTCCTTAATTTTCCAGAGCTTTTCCTATTTTTGCGTTGAAATCGCATAATATTTTTTGTATGAATAGAGTCTAGGGCCAATTGTACTGTTTGGTAAAATAGGACTACATCTTTTTTGGCGTATGCCTTAGTGGCGTACATATACTTGTACAAACGTCCAGGTAGAGTTATCAACTAGCCGTAATTACAATAGCGCAATTCGGTTTTGGTCGATTGACTAAACGCTTCTTGGACTAAAAAAACATTTTTTGTTGTTTTTTTTCCGTTTGTTCCAGCCGTGTGTATAATATGAAATCAGGATATTGTTCAATTACTTCATTTCTTCTCCTAATCTTCTAATTTCACAAAAGCCAATTATATCCCACTTAAGGCTCTTCAAGACATATTTTAATTCTTCAATTCTGCTATTTAATAACATAGTTCTTACGTTGAGGCTTGCAATGTTCAGGTGTGGTGACTTTTGTCTCTTATTTTTTGTTGTACTACTATTTTTGTTTAGTCGTTCTTCAAGATTTAGGAGGTTCATAACCTCCTAAATCTTTAACCGTCATGGTTTATGGTATGACTCCTCCACGGGGCCCAGCCGACTTGGAGGAAAAAAGTAAAATAAAATAAAATCAAGTAAAATCCACCCTCCAAGCCGGTTCTCTGGGATAAATAGTATGTTATCTCTTTTGTTCTTCGTATTAATGAAAGAGAAGGCATGATATTTTTACCCAGGATCAACTTAAACCCAGATCTTTGCCAGTGGGCCTTATATTCTGATTAAATTAATCTCCAACTAATGGGTTAGGCTCTTCGATCATTTCGAATTGTTATTACCTTTCTCTCACCTATAAACTAACAAACAAAAAATATTGATTCATCCGTTTATGAATATTAAAATACGTTTAAGAACTTTATCTACAACGATAATTTCGATATAAGAATAGTAGACCAAATGTATATTTAGCAGCTTTTTGACATTGGAAATGTTTTTTTGTTCGGTCCAGTAGTAAGGCCGCGATTTCACGAAATTGTGCGATTTCCTTCTCTCGGAGAGTTTTGAAGATATGATATTCAAAAATGCTCAAAAGACGCGTACTCATATTCACGAGAGATGTAAGGTGCAAAAAGAAGTATCTGAGAGTCAAAACCAAAAGAAGTTATGGCCGAAATATTGAAAAAAAAACATTTTTTCTGATTTTTTTAATTTGGTGCTCGATATTGAAACGAAGAATGATATCAAAAATTTGAGAAATTTTTTTATCTACAATTTGAGCCTAAAAAACTGTTATTTTCTTTCGTCGTGCAACAATATATCAATAATTTCGACTGTCTTATGTCAAGCTGATTGGCAGCTTGGTTTGCGTAAATATGTGAAATTTTTGCGTTGTTTTTAAATTTGGAATGTGGTGGGTTCGAATCCCGGTCAGTTAACGATTTTTGTGATTCTTATTATTTCTTTTTCTTTTATATTTTTATATTTATATTATCGTTCTACTAAAATTCCGAGCAAAGCTCGGTCTCCCAGGTACTGTATACTTATGCGGCACGGCGAAAATTATTGAAACTTCGATAAGCGTATGGAGATTTTGCATCTCCTTACTAACTGATTCATAAACGCCGAGGCAGAACTACTGAAGCTAGAAACGTTATATTTGTACCGTGGCTTCCTTTTGTGACGTATAGGTCCACTGAGAAGGGATTTTGGGAAACTCACCCCTTAAAGGGGTATCAACGTTTGTATGTAACTTTTTTGTTTGTGGTCAGATCTGATTGAAATTTTGTGATATTGCTCTTTGATGCGATTTACTAAAACTCTAATTCAATATTATCTGAAATTCGATCTATTAATTGGTATAAAGGGATTATTAAACCTTGTATATAAATATTAAATGAGCATTTCGCCTTGGAATTTTGTAAATATAGTCCTAAAAGAAAATAAGTAAATACATATTTCACGATTTTTATATATTCAACCCCTAAAGGGGTGAACAGATGTATTATATATATAACTAAAAACATTCCAATTTTTGTTGTAATTTTTTTTTGTCTATTTTCTTAAAATTAGCCAAAAATTGAGGCCAAAGTTTATAAGATTTTTAGTTTATTTATAAGTATGCTTTTTTGTTATTTAATTGTAATAAAATATTCTATTTCATTAAAATAAGTCTTTTAATTTTATATAATGGCAAAAGTTGTAATATAATTCCTTTTTTCCCCACGAAAAATTAATTTGAAGGACGTGAGCATTTTGCTATACGTGCGCCTACTCGTGTAACTTTTTGGGCGTGCCTTCTCACGGGTAAATACTATACAAAGGTAGGAGTATTTTTTTCAGAGTCAGACTCATGCTTGACCATTTTACTTTATTAGTTGTATATTTTTGGAATGTTCTCTCCTGTATTTATTTTCTGTATTTATTTTTGATATCCTTAGTACTCAGGGGCACAAGAGCGGATGAGGTAAAGTCGTATTTAAAGTCACATTCAAAAGCTCGCTTTGAAAATAACATAATAGTCCATTTGAAAGGTGAACAGTCTACTGAACGGTTTTATGGATTGTTGCTTAAAATAGGAAACGCCGATTACCCTACAATTGATGGTAAAATTACTATTCCACAAAGTTTGGCAATAGTGGTGACATCACTTACAGAACTCACTAATGCAGTTTACCCTGATGCCACTAATCTGATGGCAAAGCACATAGAAATGTTATATATTGTGAGTGTGCCATTTTGACACCCAAAGATGAAAACGCATCCATAATAAATGAACTTTTACTCAAATCATTTTTCAGGATTAATAGGAAGGAAATCAGGGTTCAGTAGTACAAACTGATGACGCAGTAAACAACCCCGTCTTCCCCCCGAATTCCTTACTACTCTAAACCCAACAGGTCTTCCACCAGATAATCTCCGTTTGAAAATTGGACCACCATGCACCAGATATGTTATTAAGAAATATTAACCCTCCAAAATTGTGCAATGGCACCAGACTCTAGATAAAAGTTCTACATCGCAACATTGTCGAGGCCACTGTACTCACTAGAAGTGCTCAAGGGGAAACAATTCATAAGTAAAATACCATTGATCCCATCAAAGTATCCAATTATATTTAAAAGACTGCAGTTTCCCCTAAAAGTATGCTTCGCCATCAATAAAGCTCAGGGGCAGCCATTGAAAGTGGCGGAGATAGACCTAAGATAGAACTGTTTCTCGCACGGACAGTTCTATGTTGCGTGTTCCAGAGTAAGTTCGCCTAGCAGTCTGGTGATCCTTGCTCCGTAAGGCAATACAGTTAATCTTATATATAAAGAGGTCCTTCAATAGTATAATACAATCTTATATTAAAATAATCTTAAAACATTTAATTTATTTTTATCATAATTCAATTTTCTTTTTAAAAAGAATAGGAAATTAGCCACCTCTACACCTACGCGTACGAAGTCGCGGGCAAAAGCTAGTTTAAGAATAAAATAAATATCATTCAACGTTGTAGTTTAATTTTGTAACCTTTTCCTTATTCTGACTTTGTAGTCGCTCAGCGACAATATTTTTTCGAATTCCGTAGATTCATTTCCAATGTACTCGATAGTCGTGTGAAGCACGAAATCTGTGAATTTTTTTGTTATTATTCAGTACTTAACGGTAAATATACACTGAACTACATAGAATACATATCTTCCCAATGCCAGGCTGGTAAGAGGAGAAACTGCCATTCAACACCACAACGAGGTGGAAGCGAGAACGCTTACGATTAGAAGACTAACTCTACTAACGTCTAAAGTACTAATTTATTTTCTTCTTCTAACTTCTAAACTATTAATTCTCATACGCTAAATTCTAGAGGCCCCTTAATTCACAGGCCGTTACTGTCTCTGCTTGGATAAATGATAAGGACAGCATGTAACTTAAGTGCCACTTAATTTAAATAGGTTTTGAGTATTCGGGCGTAACATTTATTTTCTTACCATCATGGCACAGTTCATTCACCCCGTCGAATATTGGCAAATAGCTAACGAAATCTAATTCATTGGAGCGATTAGTCAAATCAAAATGTCTATTCCAAATATCCCACCTGCTACAGGCTGTTTGAGTAACAGCGTAATTGAAAGGGGAGAATTAACGGGAACCTCACAATCTAAATGTTATCAAAGATATTATAAGAGATATTACATAAAATATGTTATTAAAATTGTAAATTAGAGATGCGAAAGTTTTAGAGGATCTCTATGCGAATAAGGTGCGAATACAATAGAATACACGTTCGTGTGTTTGTTGTTGTTTCAAGCAAAAAAAAACTACAAGGTTTTCCACTTTAAGCAGAGCTATTTTATCTCACACTAGGTGTTGCCCGTGACTTCGTGCACGCAAGTTAGTTTTGCGGAAACCGTACATTTTTCCGAAATAAAAAGTAGCAGTAAAGGACATAGCCTTCCCCGTGGTCTACACTATATTTTGCTAAATTTCATCAAAATCGGTCTAGTAGTTTCGGAGCCTATTTCATGCAAACAAAAATAACAAACTTTTCCTCTTCATAATATTAGTATAGACAATTCATTATGGTAATAAGTTGAGGCGAGACTTTTTGTATGACATTGGCCTTTACCTATAGACCATATTTGATATTACCCCAATTAACTATAGAGAACATCACTTTTATCGACAAGATCCTTGTTAGAAACATTAAAACTTATTTAACATTAAAATGTCCGTCGTTCCTATAACATATCGTAAATTATGGCAGTATTATCGTGGAAAAAAATAAATGTTCTAGGTAAACACTAAACGGTAACTACTATAAATAATTGTGAAATAAAAACAAGCTATTTACAGCAAGGATTTTGTTTGTTATTATACCATTAAATTACTCTACGGCTATTTGTAAGCAAAATTATGAACGGAGATTATTATTCGATTTAATTTATCTTGAAATTGTTGTAAAGCGGAATTTATCTTCAAAATAATGTTTCGAGGTAATTTATTAAATTTTAAAGTTAAAATGTATTATTCAGTAGACTTGGTTTTGGTAATATTATTGTAATATTAATTGACTACTCAAAACAAAAATCAACGCCTAAAGCT
Organism: Phengaris alcon alcon; assembly: GCA_037179445.1. Taxonomy (NCBI): domain Eukaryota; kingdom Metazoa; phylum Arthropoda; class Insecta; order Lepidoptera; family Lycaenidae; genus Phengaris; species Phengaris alcon. Next base: position 161,927 of record JAYRCH010000646.1, on the reverse strand, counting down.
AACTTTAGGTCCAAATTTTCTAACTTTAATATTTAGGGATAGTTTTGTTCCATTTTTTTATATGTTCAACGATAACTCCGCCATCTGTTGACCGATTTTCAAAATTATTTTTGTGATGTATACTTCGAAATTGGTAGCTTTTTCACAAAAGTGCTGACCTGATGATGGGACCCCTGAGGAATCAAGGGAACTCCTCAAAATTTATATGGACACATATAGTGATTTCTACTTTTTCTGAAGTAATTATTCGCTGAATTTAAGAACTGGGAATAGATTTTTATAATAATAAGGAAGTTTTGTAATAAAATATTGATCTCTCTGTTTACTTCGTTCATTTCTTCGTTTTCAAAGCCTGCACATTGTGCGGGAACCGTGTATTTTGACGCCATAGAAAATAGGTCCAAGGTGTTTTTTAGAAATGTCATCAAAATTAGTTTATTGGTTTATGCGTGATTGGGTAACAGACAGACAAACCCGTATGTTATATTTATACAAGAAATTTTGTTATCATAACTGATAAAATGTATATCATATTGTAGTATTAGTGAGTTTGATCTACAAATAGTTTTAGTGTGTCCATATCTGTCCATATCTACAAGAAATTCTTGTGCATAAATACATAATCGGATCTCCGAAACGTCTTCAACAATTTCCATGAAAATTAGTATGCAATTCTTATATGTCTTATTTTTTTTTCCTTTCGTTAGGTTATAAGATATATGATTTAAGTTATTTCGCTCTCTCTTTATTTACAAAAAGTATAGCCTTTAAAGCAATAAAATTTTAATGTTTAAACTGATTTCATTTTGTTTTATATAAAATAGTTTAATTACAAACGGAAGTTAGGGCAAATACTTTTTTGATAGCCCCGTACCTTCGGGCACTCGATACTTAGCCGGTAGCCCCAATTTTACGAACGCGATAAACCGACATTTATCGCAGAGCTACGGTTTTGGATATGTCTGTTCCGTCTAACTTATAATGAGAGAGAGAGAAAGAATGCGAGTTTAACGTTAAGCGCTTTTTAAGAAGTTTGGCAAAATCGGGACTTAGCCGTTTATTTGCTAAACGTGTTTTCATTACGACAAGCAATACATATTACTTCGTACAAATCTGTAGATATTTGTGAGATATTATGGTAAATGAGCATTATATTACTTGCTACTGCTATAATAAATGTGAAAGTTTGTGAGGAACGGTTGGAGGAATGTTTGTTACTCTTTCACGCAAAAAAGTTAGTTAAGTTAGTTCAGTAACTAAATATTTTGATGAAATTTGGTATGGTAGTAGTTTAAGCTCTGGATTAACAAGTAGTAAATATGTGTATTGTGTACTTGAGTGTCGTTGAGACCTAGCAGGTTTTCTAGATTAGGTAGGTACCTTATAGGAAGAAAATATTATGATTTTTTTTTTTAATTTTAGTGGTGCAAAGAGCGGTTACAGCTCAGAATAAAGAAAAAAGAAAATGCCTTAAAAAGTAGCTTATAAAGGTATCATGAGTTATAGACAAGTAGGCCTATACAATAATTTAGTTGAGTCAAATATTAAATATCTTATGCCCGTTTTCACCAACTGATTCCTAAACGATTCTTATGTAAGTGACCCTTTGGATAGGTGGTCTCCTAAAATCGGCACCTACCTAATTTCATTTTCATCAAGCTGGGTAACACTTAGCTATGGAACTCCTAGTTAAGTGACAGTTTTTTTTTCTAATTTGCGCTCATACTATTGATATTTTATCGATAAATGTAACATTGCAAATTCTAGCATAAATAATTCACAGATAAATAATATAACATAAATAAATCCAAGTTACTTTTGTATGCTTTAATAAATTATTCAGCAATTTTAATAACTAAATTAGTAAGACGATGACGTACAGCATGTTTAAAGATGTACTGTGCTGTAAATTAAAAAGTAATAATATCAGTTTCACTGATGAGTGACAAACGAGTCATTTGATGTTGTATATTAATATTTTTTTTTTTTTTTTTAGATTTAACTGTTTGTGAGGGGGTTTTAGATTTATCAATTTTAGTTTCAATAATTTTCAAAGATTTAATTACAATTCACAACCACGTTTACTGTCTCACAACCTCCAAATTGTTCGTATAATCTTTTGTGGATAATTATTATATCATTTTTGATTCGATTAATTAAAAATATTTTCTATTAACTATGTTTCGCTGCCTGCTACTTGTGACATACCTATTTGTATGAAATTGTATCAGAGACGTCCAAGTAGGTTTTTTTTTTTTTTTTTTTTTCGAACGGGTCTATGCTAAGGGTCGGGTTAAGACCGCTGTAGCTAAGTCGGACTATAACTAGCCTGGTGGCTAGTTTGTTTGGTGGTAGACGATGGGAGGGTTTGACCCTCCCTAACATCACCCGGGTGATGTTCAAACCGGATATTGGGGACAGCTACGGATTAGAAGCTATTATTTTGACAGGGGAGACGCGGGTCTCTCCTGCTGAGGGGTCCGACCCCTTCCTCACTCGCTGATGAGTGAGGTTGCTCGCGCGCGGTAGCAGAGACTAGCGGCGTGCGAGTTATCGCGATAGAGGAGCTCTCGATTTGGTCGATATCGGTACTGAGAGGGCCGTCCCTCTCCCCTTCCGCGTACGGTCGGGATGACTCGCGCGCGTAAGTCCTAATGTCGATGAGGTTCGCGGTATTGGTAGAGCTCTCTATATCAATATCGCGGTCGCGGACACTATTTAGGAGTGTACCTAGACTACTGGGATGCGAACTCGAACTCGGATTCGGGTCCGGTCCCGTGTTAGGGTCGGTCTGTACGTCTGTACGTGTTGTCGTGTCGGATGTGGGACCTCGGGGTAGGCGCCGGCGTCGACCCCGGTGCAATGCTAGCGTCGCGGGTGCGTGTGATTTGTGTTTACGTAACTGTACACAGTACGTTACGTATTTTGTGATCGGGTCAACGGGATCGGCTAAGATATGCTTAGGCCGTTTGTGCGGGTGTCGGAAAGTCAGTGCGTCGTGGTTGTAGTCCAGTGCCTTTTTTATAAGGGGGTTTGGGTGGTTTTTGCCTTTATCAAAGAATCTCTCTACGAGTTCCTTGATATAGGCTTTAATGGTGACTAGTTCGCAGTCCCTATGCAAGTCGATGTTACGCATGTACCAGGGGGCGCCTGTTGCCATGCGTAGAAACCGGTTCTGGACTCTTTGCAAGCGGTCCATTTGAGACTCGCTTATCTGTGCGAAGGAGACGCACGCATAAGTGAGTATCGTTCTGATGCAAACCTTATACAATGTAAGCTTATGTCTTAAGGACATTTTGCTTCGCGAATTAAGTAGCGGATATAATTTGTAGAGTACAAATTTCGCTTTACGCAGTGTGTTACTGATGTGACTCGAAAACGTCATCGACTTGCCTAGTACTACGCCTAAATATTTGACCTGAGAGACCTCAGGGATAATGTTGCCGTGCAGGCTAATAGGGCTCATTACTTTACGGGGGCACTTACGCCCCGCTGATTTATTACCATTGAATTGAATGGCGTGACTTTTATCGGGATTGACTTCTATTCTCCACTTGGAGAACCAATTACCGAGAGCGGTAACTGACTCCTGGAGGACTTTAGACGCGGTACGGGCTCGTGTGTTTGAATAATAAAGGGCTGTGTCGTCCGCGAACATAGCTAATTGCACCTTAGCGTGTTTGGGGATGTCACTAGTGTACAGGTTATATAGGGAGGGCGAGAGGACCGAGCCCTGCGGTACTCCCGCCTCCATATATCTTGGCGACGACAGTGCGCCTTCTACGCGGAAATGAAATTTACGATTTTTTAAAAAGTTACTAATTAGTAAGACGAGATAATCGGGTATTTCCATTTGATAGAGTTTGTATAACAGTCCGTTATGCCAAATTTTATCAAAAGCTTTTGCAATGTCAAAGAATACGGCGCATGTCGTCTTCCTGTCGTTTTTGCTAGATAATATGTACTCCGTTAAGCGGTGTACTTGAGCGGGACAGCTGTGCATTTCGCGGAAGGCGAACTGCTCGTCTGGAAGGAGTTTTTTGTCGGTTATGACGTCATTAAGGCGCCTTTTAATAACTCTTTCGTAGACTTTACCTAGGGAGCTAATGAGACTTATTGGGCGGTAGCTACCAGGCACCTTCCGGGGTTTCCCCGGTTTGTGGATACCTATGACAATAGCTACTTTCCAAATGTCTGGAAATGAACATCCTACTAAGAGGGCGTTAAAGATGTTCACTAGGAGTTGAATTAGCTCGGACGGTAACATTTTAAGTGTTTTGTTTGAAATACCGTCGAGGCCTGGGGCCTTTTTGGCATTCATACACTTAATAATGTCACTGACCTCCTCCGAGTCCACCATCCTCACCCTGTCTACGTCAGGTGGCCTCGAGAGTCGGCTGTTGACCTCGCTATTAACTAAGCTAAGGTGCACGGGATCAATCGGGAGAGTACTCGGCCGGCACTGTTGTTCGAAATTATCAGCTAGGCACTCGGCCTTGTCAATGTCTTCGAATGCAGGAGGACGGTTAGGTCTATCTAACGGAGGCATGTCGCTCTCCGTGTTGTTTTTGAGGGCCTTCGCGAGTGGCCAGTACGCCACGTGAGACGGTTCTAAATCACTGAGAAGTCGATCCCAACTCTCGGCTTTGTGCTGTTTGATTTTAAACTTAACTTCCCTCTCGTAGTGACGGAGGGCTTTCCTCCACTCTTCCGACGGGTAGCGATCATATGTGCGCTTAGCCGCATTTCGGAGTCTGATGGACTCCCTTATGTCCTCAGGGAGGGGCCAACGGCCCTTGGGGGTCGTTGGCACCTCCCTAGATGAGTTCTCTATGGTCGCTACCAGGTGGTCGGTCAAGTGGGAGGCGGCCTCTATGGCTGTCTCTTTACTATCTATAATATCGGGGATTTTGTCTAAGTGGCTAGAATGAAGGACTTTAATGTTCTCCGCTAGTGATTTATAATCTATTATCTTCCTAGTACTAGAATTATTGGGGTTAAGACTACCGAGTGTAATCATAACCGGTCTGTGGTCTGAGTTAAGCTCGTGGAGAGTCTCAATATTGATATTGAGAGAAACATTTTTAACTAAGGCTATGTCTATCGTACTAGGATCGCGTATGACACCGTTGATGTTTTCATTGGTGTCATAGCGAGTGGGGTCGGTGGGGGCTAATAGTGCAAAATTTAAAGTGTCGGTTAAATTACAAAGGATGGTGCCGTTTCTATTGTTATGAACATTGCCCCACTCGGTGTGTTTGCAATTAAAGTCGCCGGCAATGATGACAGCGTTACCTAAATTGAATAGCGCCTGTAGGTCGCTTGAATGGAGTTCTTTGTTGCACGCTAAGTACGCGCTTACTATAACAATGGGTCCGTGACCGGACATACTAATATGGCAAACAGATGTTTCTAAAGTTAACAATGACGGTGGCTCTAGTGGAATACAATGTAGTGATTTTTTATAGTAGATAAGAGTACCTCCGAGTCGGGATCGAGTTCTATCGTTTCTGACTATTTTGTAGTTAGCTATTTTAGGGCTCCTCATGCTAGGTTTTAAGAAAGTCTCCTGCACTAGAAGAATATCGACATTTTGGCTGCTTACAAAATCGCGAATTTCGCTAATGTTATTCCTAATGCCGTTCGTATTGAACGACACTACGCGTAACGAGTGCGGCTTTGTCCTTCCCGAGGGCTCCATTAATTACCGTTTGTGGAGAGGGCCTTGATCTGACGGATCAAGACCTGATGGTCTGACAAAGCTTGGATGCGGTCTGTGGCCGAACCTTTTAGCTTTGTCGCTAAAATAGAAAGCTCCATCGGGTCAATAGGCCCGATGTTGCTTAAAAACTGCTGGACGAAAGAGAGGTCTGCAGTGAAGCTGGGAGTCGGAGGGGGCGTGGCCTTAGGCGCTACGGGCGCGGAGGGCGTGGCCTTACTGGGGAGAGCGGGGAAAACCGCTAGCTCCGAACTACGTTTCTGCGCGGGCTTGAACCATGCAGATTGGGAGGGTAGGGGGGCAGCGACGAATCTCTGTTTGGGGGGGGCACTTTTAGTCTGCGGTGCACTACGCTTTTTTACTTTGGGTGCTTTTTTGCACCCTCTATAATTGGCGGGGTGTCCTTTAGACTTACAGAGAACACAGCTGGGGGGTTCGGACTCCTCAGCTGGGCTCTTACGGAGACAGTCAGAGGTGCCGTGGTCACCGAGGCACTTAACGCAACGCGGCCTAGCTTGGCAATTCCGTGCCGAGTGCCTGTAAAGTTGGCATCGGTGGCACTGGCCAGGGATGCCCCTTTTACGGGGGGGCTCGACGCGGATGCCCGTAATATGACAGACGGCTCGGATATTGAAGATATCCTTGCCCTCTGGTGTAAGAGGGAGGGTTACTAGTACCATATTGTACTCGTGTTTTTTAATTGGGTGGTACATGCGATGTACCTCTAAGGCGGGAAAACTTTGGGACTGGATGTCCATGAGTACCTCTTTTGTGGAGAGGCACTTATCGACTCCTGTAATGACGACGCGCAGAAGGCGCTCGTCTTCAAGGGCATAGGTATGGTAGCCTATGTTCTTTGCGCGTAAGAACGCGGTGAGGAGGCGGTGGTCCTCCGACGATTTTACCTGCACTTTGATCCCTATGGGGGTCGTGTGCGCAGAAGAGTATCGAAGCTTTTGCTCGTTTATTGCCGCAGAAATTATATTCCATTTGGCCTTCTCCTGTATGATTACAGGAGGAGGCATTTTTGGCGTACGGACGGCCTGAGGGGCCTGGGAGGCCTGAGGGGCCTGGGAGGCCTGAGGGGCCAGGGAGGCCTGAGATGCCGGAAGGGCCTGGGAGGCCAGCGGAGCCTGGGTGGCCAGAGGGGCCTGGGAGGCCAGAGGGGCCGTCGAGGTAACGGGGGTCGCGGAGCCATGAGCCTGCACGGTTTTCCTATTTTTTCGGACCGATTTGGTCGGGGAAGATAAGACTGGAGAGGAGGTGCCTTCTGGGCGCTTCCTCTTCTTCGTCTTCTTGTATCTGACGGTAGTGAACTCGCCTTGTTCACTACGGTCGGTTTCTTGCTCTGAGCAAGACATCTCTGAAGGAGATGATAAGGCCTCTGTTTCGGCCGGGATTAGCGGGGCGTCGCAATCGGGCGACGCCGGTGAGTCTGCGTCATGGGCGCTCGCGAAGCGTTCCCATTTCTTAGCGGCATCAGGGAATTCGTTCTGAAGGAACGTCAGGAACTTCCTGATTAAGGCGTCGGCCATAATTAGGAAGTTTTATCCTGGTTGTGAAAGAAAATTCTGCTCTCTAATTAATATTGGGGGATACAGCCCCTCCCGGCGACCGGGAGGGGAGGTGTGTAGTGAGGAAAACTCCTCGTGTAGTGTGCCTAACCGTGACACGGTACTTACAATTGTTCCTTGGGCGGCTGGAACTCACTCACACACTAACGTTGCGCTAACACTAGGGCGCTAGTGTTCGCGAACGAGACGCGGCGGAGCGCGAGCAGAAGGCTCGCGCTAAGAACGAGACGGACGATGCGACCGGTCGCACGCTCGTCCTAACGCGGCGATAACTTCGCGGCGGGTGTGCGAGCAGAAGGCTCGCACTAAAGAGCGAGACGGACGATGCGAGCGGTCGCACGAATCGTCCGGTAGGCGGCGATCGCGGCGCGGCGCGAGACACGGTACGGCACGGGTCGGGCGGCAAAGGCGGTTGGGTGGCGCCTTGTCTCTTCACTCTTGAGTCTTCCGTCTTCTTTCTTCCAGTGGTGCACTATTGTGAGCAATGACACTCGGATAGAGCGAGAGCGCAAATAGAGAGCGCGGGACGACGGCAACGATCGTAGCGAGCGGAGCTGTTCATCGGACGGTGTCCGAGAGCAGAATGTCCAAGTAGGTAGTGGTACAGGTATAAATACATTTTTTTTTTAATTTTTATAAATGGATCGTCCTGTCTCTCGTGTGTGTTAGTGCGTTCTCGTTCACTCCGCGTTTTCGTGCCGTCTCGTTCTATCCGCGTCGTAGTGACTCGCTCACTCCGCGGTAGTGCCGTCTCGCTCGAAATCGTGTCGAGTGACTCGCTCACTCCACGCTCGTGTCGACCCGCCCCTAAGTGCAGTGCCGTTATACCCCACTCGCGATCGTCAATCCACTCGTCATTCGTTAGAATAACGAGCGGATTGCCGCCTTGTCGAGGGGTTGCACTGCCCTTGGCCTCCCGTTGGGAACTTGTTTCCAACGTCGGGTCACGGAGAGTCAGCCTTCTAGTGAATCGTGCAAGTAAGTACACTTATAGTGACTACTTTGACACTGAATACGTGTTTGTGTTTAGTGTACCCGTGTTGTGTGTGAAAACCCTTTGTGCTGTGAGTACTTTATTATTATTTGTTCTTGTTTACATGTACATTTATGTCCCGTGTTGTTGTGTGAACAGTGCGTGACTTTGTGACATGTCCATGTCTTAGTACATCGGTACATTATTGTACGTCTACCATGGCCGACCGTGGTTCGCGGCCACACAGCCGCGACCGCCCCAGCCACTCCCGCGCCAGCTCTGTCGCGTCGCGCAGCGGACCCTCTTCGAGGTCCAGCTCGCGCACGTCTGAGCGCGCATACCTTTCCGCCGCCGAGCCCAGCTTGAGCGGAACGGATACCGCTCGCCCCGGGCCGTCCTCGGCATTCTCGCGGGGGTGTGCTGACACCCCCCCGCCCCAATGCCTTCCGACGGCGACCCGCCGCGAGTCCGGGCCCCCGACCCGCCCAGCCGATAAGGGTCCGGCCTCTCCGCCGCGCCCCTTGCGCCGCACTGCGGAGGTGAGCGCCCCGCGCCCTCCGCCTGCACCACCTGCAGCGAGCCCACAGCCCGCCCTCCCCGCCTCGCCGGCCTTCCCGCCTGAAGAAGACCGCAGAGGGGTAAGTGCTCCTGCTCCGAAGGCCCCGGTACCGGCCCCTTCGTCGAGCATCATGCCACCGCCCCCTGCCCCCCCCGTGCAGGTAACAAAACGGCAGCGTCAGGAGACGTCTTCAGACGTCTCGCCGCCTGCAAAGCGCGCCGATCGCCCGGCTACCTACGCCGCAGCGACCACTGCCCCCGCACCGACCGGATCTCCTGTGGCCTCCACCTCGAGGGCCCCCTCGCCGATGGAGGCTACCACGGTAACAACCGCCTCTCCCGCAGCTAAAGTGGCTCCACTGCCGCCGAAAGCAGCCCCCAGATGCCCCCCACTTATAGTGGAGAAACTGGACGACTGGATCGGCCACTTCCGCCGCCTCAGGGACCTCCTGGGGCACCCCCCGAACGCGAAGCCGCTAGGACTGGGGGTAAAGTTCTCCCCACATAGTGAGAACGAATACAGGTGTGTGCAGCGGTACCTGTCTGACCTGAGCAAGTCCGCCCAGGTCAGCTGGTACTCGTACGCGCTACCCCAGGATCGAGGACTAAAGGTAGGCATACACGGCCTCCCGATTAATACGCCCACCGAGGAGATTGCAGCGGATCTCTCCACCAAGGGCTTCGTAGTCGAGCACGTGTCCCGCATACTTGCCAGAAGGGACCGTCCTGGTTGCTCCTACTTTGCCCTGCTGAAGCACACCCCGAACCTGGTACCAGGCATCTACCAGGTGAGAGAGATTTTAAATATGCCGGACATCAGGGTGGAAGCCTGGCGTGGGAAGAAAGGCCCTGCCCAGTGCCACCGCTGCCAGCAGTTTCGGCACTCTAGCCGGAACTGCCACCGGAAGCCGGCGTGTGTCAGATGCGGCGAAGAGCACGCCGCCGCCGACTGCCCCCGACCGCTTACGGACCCGCCCACTTGCGTTAACTGCAAGGGGCCCCACCCCGCAAACAGCCGCAACTGCCCGATCTTCATCAGGGAGTCTCGGAACCGTCACGCGGGTTCTGCTACCCGCACAACCCGGACCACGAAACGGGTGCGCACCAACCAGGTGAGTGACGCCCCTACAATCTCCGAAAGAGAGGTCCCCCCGCCACCACCCTCTGCCACTTCTCTAATGGCGGAGGCAAATGACCCCACCCCTCGTCCCGCTGCATCCACCGCCCCTCCCTCCTCGGCCCGGAAGCAGCGGAAACGGACCCGGACTAAAAAGAGGGCCAAATCCGGCACGACATCGAATGCCGCCACGGACTCGGAGTACGAGCCCCTCGCCCTCCCCCTTCCCCCTGTTGTTGCACCCCCGCCGGCTGATGAGGCCATCCTATCGGCCCCCCCCCTACCGCAGCGCACCCCACGTCCCCCGCGTCCTGCGCGCACCAAACGCACTGTCCCGCCGGTCACCAAACCAGAGGTGACCGAGCTCTCTACCGAGCCTGCAAACCCGGCGGTTACTACCGCCATTTTGCCCCCTCGTGCCCCCCCTTCTTCCCGCCGCCGAGAGTCCCCCAGGACCACGGCCCAGCTTTTACAAGCCCTGCTTTCCCTAGCCATGGACGTCTTTAATAGAATCCTGGCCGGGGAAGAAATTTTACAGACCCTCCTGAAGGCCCTCCCTGAGGGGGCGACCCTCTTTGCCTCCCTAATATCCAAATGGCTTCCCACGCCCCATCCCACTTAAAGGTTGTTCACTGGAACGTCCGGGGGGTCCGCGGTAAGGTGGCCCCAATCCGCCTCCTCCTCCGGGAGTATGAGGTGGACGTCGCCTTACTTAGCGAAACCCTCCTGTCCCCTCGGGACCGTTTCAGTGCCCCCGGCTATCTCGTATATCGCCAGGACTTCCCGGGGGGTGAGCGGGTATGCAGAGGCCTCGCCATCCTGGTCGGCAGGAGGATTCTGCATCAACTCCTCCCCCCCCCCCGCCAGTTTCATCGCTGTACGCCCTTGGAGTGGAGGTGCTCCTCGGGTCACACCGCACGCGCATCTACGCGAGCTACAAACCTCCGGGGTCGCGTTTAGATATCTCCGACATCCATAGGCTCCTATCAGAAGAGCCGACTGTGATTGCCGGAGATCTAAATTGCAAGCACCCCGGATGGGGATCCCGCGCTCCCAATTCGGACGGAAACCGACTGTTCGCCGACTCTGAGCGAGTCGGGTACTCGGTAGTGGGAACGTACTACCCCACCCATTACCCCGAGACCCCCAGATACTCTCCGGACGTCCTTGACGTGGCAATAGCTCACCGACTCCCGGGTGACCTCCATCAAGAGGTCCTCGATGTGGCCCACGGCTCTGACCACCTTTCAGTCTTAGCCACTACACGCGCCGCTCCCGCAAGCGTCCCCCCTCCTCCTCCCCGCCCAGTCCGTGACTGGGACGTCTTCGCCTCGCGGCTCCACGAGAGCACCCCCAATTTCCCGGTTGACTCTGCAGAGAACGTCGAATTGATGACTCTGCAGATCACCGAGGCAATTGCAGCCGCGATGGACGCGGCGACCCAGACGCCTACTCACCGCCATTCCAAGCGGCCCACTCTCCCCCGGCACATCGCCGACCTAATAGGCGAGAAGAAGCGCCTGCGCCGAAGATGGCAGCTCAGCCGCTGCCCCACCCTGAAGACGCAGCTCAACCGCCTCACATCGCAGGTAAGAACTGCCCTTCAGGACCTGAACGCTGCGGATTGGACTCGACGCATCCTGGAGGCGGGCGAGGACTGGCCCTCCCTCCACCGCTTTTGCCGCAGCCTTACTGGTGTCACAGCCCCCGTGTGCCCCCTGTTGCATCCAGATGGCAACCTCAGGTACCGTGCAGAGGATAGAGCAGACATTCATGCCGAGCACCTAGAGCGCCAATTCTCACCGCTGCCGACGACCGCAACGGAACACGCCCGAGCGGTCTCTGAGGAGGTAAAGGTTTTCCTTCTTTCCCCCTCCTCCCCCCCAGATTTCTCCTTCTCACCGAGGGAGGTCCAAAAGACCCTCCGGTACCTTAAACCGAAAAAGGCCCCCGGTGCAGATGGAATTCCTAACTCCGCTCTCCGCCACCTTCCCTTCAGGACGGTGGCCGCCCTGACTCGCCTCTATAACGGCATTGTCAGGACCGGACACTTCCCCTCCCCCTGGAAAATGGGTCTGGTAGTAACCATCCCCAAAGCCCACAAAAACTTAAGGAAGGCTGAGGGCTACCGGCCCATTACCCTCCTTTCCACCCTTTCAAAAGTTTTTGAACTCCTCCTTCTGAAACACCTTTCCCCTTACCTCCCTCCTCGTGAGGAACAGTTCGGGTTCAGGTCCAACCTGAGTACCACCCTCCAGTTGGTACGTGTTATCCACCACCTATCCGTTGCGGCTAACAAAAAAGAATCGTCGGTAGCCGTTTTTCTAGACATGGAGAAGGCGTTCGACAGTGTCTGGCATGAGGGTCTGCTCTGTAAGCTCATCCGGGCCAACGTACCTCCCCCCCTGGTAAGGTTAGTGGCATCCTTCCTCTCTGGCAGGACCTTCAGGGTTCGCGTCGACGGAGTCCTCTCCAACGAGCGTCCCATCGCCGCAGGCGTCCCCCAAGGTAGCGTCCTCTCACCAGGACTATACAACTTCTACGCCAGCGATGTGCCCGCGGACCGGGGTACCTCCGTGGCGTTGTACGCCGACGACACGGCGTACTTCTCCTCCTCGCTGACCACCGAGCATGCTGCCATCAAGATTCAGAGGACGCTGGATCTCCTCCCTGACTGGCTGAGCAAATGGCGACTCTCTGTTAACGCAGGTAAGTCCCAGGCGCTCGCCGTCAGCACGAGGTGCTCATTTCCGGCGCCTCTGAAGATTGGTGATGCTGTGATCCCGTGGGGGAGAACAGCAAAGTATCTCGGGGTCACGCTGGACCGCCGACTCTCCATGGCCCCCCAGTGCTCATCGGCGGTGGCGAAGGCGAACGCGGCGATTGCGCTGCTGCGCCCGGCCTACGCGTCCCCGCAGATCCCCCTCAGGATGCGCATAGCCCTCTTCCGGACGTACGTTCGGTCCCGCCTGACGTACGCGGCACCCGCGTGGCACCACCTGCTCTCTGCACCCCAGAAAGGGTTGCTGCAGAGAGCCCAAAATCGGGTGCTGCGCCGAATTGCGGGCGCACCATGGTACGTCCGCAACACCACTATCGCCAAGGACCTCAGGGTGGAGAGCGTGGAGGCCTTTGTGGCCCAGCTCTCTGCTAAGCTGTTCGCGCGGGCGGATGCCTCGCGCTTGGTCGAACTTACCGACCTGGCGCCGTGGCATGCCCGCCCGCCCGACCGCCACCGCCTGCCGAGAGATGCCGTCCCTCCGGAGGACCCAGCGGAGCCACGCAGCCCGCCCCACCGCCCCCGAAGAGGAGGAGCCCAGGCGCACTGATGCGCCGCACCTAGCGCACTTGGCGCGTTCTGGCGCAACCGCGCCACCACCACTGCGGGATTGAAATCCCCCCCCCACATTTTTCCCCCTTCGCCGGCAAACCAGATGCCGGCGAATCATGTCCAAACCGCGTCCGGGGCCTGACGAGTGGCAGCCCTATTGCCACCCCGTCGTCCCCGGGGCGTATCTTCCCCCCCGACATAAAAGGTCGGGGCCTGGAAGTTTTAACAACTTTCCCCCTTTTCCCCAGGTTGTTCGTTCCGCGGTCCGGTAAACACGGTGCGTGAGGGAGTGGACCCAAACACGTTTCTCGGCCCCCGGGTCGGGACCCCCACGCGCCGTTTGGAGCCGACCGTTGGTCTCGGTCGGGCCTGGATTGGCATGTCGTCACTCCCTTGTTGTTGTCGGCTGCCCTACCATGGGTTTTCCCCGCGTTCTGCCGCGGGGGGTCTTCCCCTAAAACCCAATGACTCATGCGCCCAGTATTCGTACTGGGCGCGTCATCTCCACCCCAAATAGAGGGGCTATGCCCCTGGGTTTGGTATCCGCCCAAGGCCCTTTTCAGGGGCCCGGCGTCGAGTGAGAAGAGTCTCCTTTTATAAATACATATTAAAAGAACAATCACTGCTTTTGATTTCGACATGATATTCAAGTATCATTAGAAAATTATGATTCCATTGGTAAAGGAGTATGTAGGTAAGTACGAGAAAAGTACCTAAATGTAAAATGTAAATACACTTACCTGTCTTTATACTCAAGATATTCAATTTTTTCTAATAAAAATATTACCCTCTGTTTTGTCAACCTATATCGGATGAAGAAGTCGATATCATCATATTTATCAAAATGTTCCACTCTTTGACGATATAAACAGGGTCTTTTTGGTAACAAATCATTAGAAAATAATTCAAGCACTTCAACAGCGTTTAAGTTACCAAAAACTGTCTCAGATCGTCTTCCATTTCAAGGGATTCACGTATTTTCAATCACAATGTAATGTTAGGTGACAGTTAAGGCGCGAAATATCGGGCCCCTAAAGTTAGAGGCCCCCCTAAGGTCTTAGGTGACACCTAAGCGTTGGTGAAAACAATTTTTCTTAAGAGGCGCCCTAAATGGCCGTTAAGGGATACTTAAAATTAGGAGTCAGTTGGTGAAAACGGGCATAGAAGCTCAATTCTTTAAGTAAAGTGTTTTTTATTTTTTATTTAGATAAGTTTCTTATGTATACGGGCTTATCTTACTTTCAAATCGTCAGTACTTTAAGTTGGAGCTTTTTGAGGTCTGATGAATTTATCCCTAAAAGTACAGTATTCTATTGAGATACTGTATTTCAATTCTTGAGTATAGGTTTAAATCAGATGTCAAGAAATCTTAAATAACCAATACATTCTTAAGATAATACATTCATAACATATTCATACACCTACTGGTGGCTTTTCAGAAAACTAATCTTCAATCAGAACGATCATGCTTTAATAAAGCTTATACAGTAATACCCCGACATACGAGATATGCGGTTTTTCATTTCGATTGCCGCGCGCATCGGCTCTCTCGCTCCGCCCTCTCAGTGTTCAGTTTGCGACAGGTTTGAACGTGTTCCGCGTAGAATTATTTTACGTGTGCAGTGCGTTTTAATTATAACCTCTAATTATGTCGTCTAAACGAACAAAAAATGAGTTATTTGAGTCTAACAAGAAAAGAAAAACACTGTCTTTGGAGTGTAAACTGAATATAATTTTTTTCAATTCATTCAAGAATTCAATTGAAAAGGAGTTACAAATTTTAGAAAAAATAGATTCTAATGAAGAACGCGTTTCTACTACAAAACGGGGAATAAAAAAATTACTGGTATGCTACGAGGAAATTTTGCGTGAGAAGAAGAAAAACTTAACTCGTTAAGCAACATTGTTAGAATGAATGAAGCCTTCGACATCAAAATAACTTCGGTTTAGGTTACTTTATTCATAACAATGTAAATTGTTTTATTATCTTACTCTTTATTAAACATTTTTCTTCGAAATTATTGTTTTCTTGAAACTCTGGTCCCGATTAAACATACTTTATATGTATTTATATGCAAAGTTGAACCCCGACTTACGCGAATTCGACTTACACGGCAATCGCTCGGACCCACCTATCGCGTACTCGTAAGTCCGGGGTATTACTGTATAATCATATCAATCATGAGTCATGATTTTTGTTTTGACGTATTTACTGCGTATTTTATTAATATTAATGCACTGCACGTTTTCATGATACACAGTATTTTATTATTCTGTTAATATCAAAGGTGCCGGGTTAAATGAAATCGCATCAATTGGCACGAAAAATCTGGATTTGCAATTTTGGCAGCCGCCCCAATCGCTCGTACACATGGCTCAGTAGATTATGTAACTCATTTATTTAATATAAAACTACAATAATAATATTATCATAATTATAGCTTTTCGAATAATGTGAATCTTCGGAGAGATTCGTATGAGAAGTAAGAATAAGGGCCTTTAGTCAAGATGCATTCGATAATTTTGACGGCGAACTTCGAAATCAAAAATGTACGGGATTTGACATAAGTCATCGTTATGTTACGCTTGCGATGCGTTATGTCAAATCCCATACAATTTGTTTTCGAACTTCGCCGTCGAAAATATTGAATGCATCTTGACTAGAGGCTTTGTACTTTCTTACTCGTATTACTTCAAGAGTTTATTTAAGTTCATGTCTTTCTTTTTGTAAGTTTTACCGTCGTAATTGGCTATTAAAATTTGCTAACTGATTGTAATCATTATACCTAATATTAAGTTTGTTTAATTTTTATTTATTTTAAAATAGTTCACTAATAGTCCAATTAATCATAGTAAGTAGGTATAATAAAATTAATCATAGTCCACGAAATAATTCCTTAAAATATCAAGTTAATATTAGAAAATACGTGTTTAAAGTTATTAGTGTACATATATTTATTAATAATAACATTGTAGTCCTTACTATATGATTTTAATCATTTGTGTCAAAGTTAGCAATGAACTGGCCTTTGATCGAATTAATAGCATTTAGCCATCCCTCTGCAAAGAATTTCCTTGGCCTAACGAACAAACTAGAGGCAAAGTCTAGGCTATTCTTATGAATAGAACTGAGGGCCTTGTTAAAATCGCTCCAAATGTCTTAAGGGTCTGCTCACACCTAGACGCGGTGCCGCGTTACGCAGCTCAATGCAGCTCAAAAATTTAACTACATTTGAAATTTTGAGCTATTTAAATAAGGAGTTATTTGAACCGCTCATTTATTTATTTTAATAAGTCTCAAATTCATAATATATACTTTATTGTGCACAAAACAATTAACAGAAAACAAATACATTACATATATAAAAAAAAATAGACATATATACACAAAGGCGGCCTTATAACTTAAAGCAATTTCTTCCAGGCAATCTTTTGGATGATATTGGAAATAATAATGCGCAGGAAAATAGGAGATGTTTATCGCTATATGTGTATATTATATTAAGCGATATCTTTATATGACTTTAAAACTTTCATCCCCTATTTTACTCCCTTAGGGGTTGAATATTGGAAAACGCTGAAATACGTAACTCATTATTTTTCCGTACTCAATTTTATGCAAATATGTCCAAAGAATAAAAAGTTGCATACAAACTTTTATCCCTTATTTTACCCCCTTGAGGGTTGAATTTTGAAAAATACTTATTAAATCATATGAGAAATACGTGTGCAATATTTCAAATTTCTAGCCTAAATGTTTGGCCTGAGCGTTGATACATCAGTCAATCAGCTTTGCCTTTTTTTATATATATTATAGATTATTATAAATAGCTAAGAGTTGATTTATATTAAACTCTTTACTTTTTCTATAACTAGATACCTCTACAAAAATAACTATGCTGGTGCAACAAGAATGTTTGCATAATCAATACTTTTACAACAAAGGTGTAGTTTCACTAGTTTAGACGGGGACCTGTGAATAGGTTTACGCTAGGAATTTAATGAGGAGCCAGCGCAGGGTTTTTAAAAGCGACTGACCATTACGAAAGACAAGGGTGTCTGAATGCAATGTCCACATCGCTGAAAGCCTCCGACGCGTTTAATAATTCATCGCCTTGCACAACCAGTGTTTCAGTTAAATGAAAATTAACATACAGAATGTATTGGCAAATAGATTAGTGTATAGTGTATAAGTAGATAGGTGAATAGGAATTCTAATTGATTAAAAACCCTTATAGCGCGTTCAGAGTAATTTTACCACGGGGTTTCTGTGAGAGCGATCCTTATGTCGTCGGTATAAAGTTCTTGTCAGAGGTAAAATAACTCTGAACGAAATGTACAATATCTGCTTTTAAATGATATTTAGGCAAAGGCAACTCGCCTTTGAATTGTATTCTAGAAGCCATTGCTAATTAAACTAAGCATTCAACATGACAAACTTAATATCTGGTGGTCAAAGATGAAACTAAATTGGTTTATGTGTATTATATATATTTTTATTAAGGGTCAGCTCACATCGTGACGAGACGCGATATGACTCAGCGCTTCATTTTTAAGAAGAAGTTTTTTTTTGTAGTAAATAAAGTTTAATTTTGAATAGATATTAAAAAATGCAGTAACCGATTTTTCGATAACGTCCCTAATTTCTGAATTGCAATCTATATGTATAAAAAAAGATGTCTCCACTGACTGACTTACTGACGAGACGCTCGCACGGCCGTAACCGCTTGTAGTAGAAACGTGAAATTTAGACAGTAGTTTTAATTTACAATGTAGACGTGCAATAAGAGAGGAATTTGAAAAATTTCACCACGAAAGGGGTTGAAATAGGGGTTGAAAGTTTGTATGAAAAATCTTTAAATGTGCATCGATTTTGATGAAAACTGGGATTCATTCTTTTAAATACATTTCATTACATATGTGTTTGAGGATATATTTTTATTCACGGCCTAAGGGTGTAAAATAACGGTTGAAATTACATATGAAAAACATTTAAAACCTGAGTAGTTTTTGATATTTTATAGTTTTTTTTATTCATCAACATCTAAACGGATGGCGTTAAATTTTTGCACGTATATACACACACAATAAAATAAAGGTTTGATATCAGTATCATATAAGGTTGCTGGCTGGTTTATACGTCATTTAATTTAAAAATAAATATTTTCAAATTAAGAAAACAACTGAACATCACATTTTATGCAATTGTTTTAATTTTATTCAAATACACCTTATCTGGAGCGAACTTCGAGTATTTCTTCCTTCCTGAGTTTGATTTAAAATTTCATTGAAATACTGTTTTTGTTAGTTTTTTTTAATCGCGTATCTTTTTGGAGTTGAGGACTGAATTATGGCTGACTTAGCCCCAACGGAGATTGCCAGGGCACTTGAAATGCGAAGAATCCAGAGATCTTCGTCGACCAGTTTCAACGATCCATTGCAGTATCCAACGGTTCAGGGAGCCCGGTACTTATGTGAGAAGAGCAGGACAAGGCAGAAAAAGACGCACTTCGAGTAGGGATGATCGTTTCATTCGGCTTCGTGTACGTAGGAACCCCCGTTTGACGGTCGTCCAAGCCCAACATGAGTTAGAAGCAGTGCGGGGTGTAACCGTAAGTGAGCGTACGGTACGAAGAAGGTTCGAAGAAGCTGGTTTGGGTTCATTTGTGCCCGCCAAGGCTCCAAGGCTCGAGGTAAATCATCGTAGAAACACGTTAACTTTTGCTCAGGAACATCGACTTTGGAACGCGGACCAATGGAGTAAGCTGTAAGGTATAGTTTAGTGATGAGTGCAGAATTCTCTTAAATCAAATTGACGGCAGGCAAAGAATATACAGACGCAAAGGAGAACGATACATTCAGACAAATTTTGAAACAACAGTTGCATACGGTGGTGGATCAATAATGGTTTGGGCGGGCATTTGTTTGGGAGCTCATACAGACTTGGTAGTGATTGACAGAGGGAGTCTGACTGCAGACCGCTATATAAGAGAAGTTTAAGAAGAAAATGTCGTACCGTTTGCACCATATATCGGTGACGATTTTGTATTTATGCAGAATAATGCTCGGCCGCATATCGCTCGGGTAACTCAAGCTTATCTTAATGATATGAATATCACTGTTATGGAGTGGCTGGCGAGATCACCGGATATGAACCCAATAGAGCACGTTTGGGACTTGCTGAAAAGAAAAGTTAAGTCCAGAATTCCAGCTCCTGCCAACGTGGGTGAACTGCGAATCGCCGTAGTTGAGGAATGGCGGAGACTATCCCAGGAGACCATCGATAACATCATTCTCAGTATGCCTAGACGGGTAGAAACTTTAATAAGAGCACGTGGAGGAAATACGGGATATTAATCACCATGTTTATAATTTAATTAATTGTTATTTTAATATTAATTTTCACTTTTCCCGGTTACATGAAAAGTTCAAGAATGTACCATTTTTCACAAATAGTCTTTACTCGCAAAATCTGTTCTTAATGTGATCTCATTTTAAGTAAAACAAATGAAACTTTAAATAACAAAAGAAGTTATAGTAAGTAGATTTTAAAATAAAACCATATTTTTTTGAATTATGGACCTTTTTTTTGTGTTCCGCTAAATATGCCGGGTGTGTTTAGTTATCGTAGAAACAAATAAATCCATTTAAATACGATTTTTCGAAATTCATACCCTACGGGAGTGCAATGGAGATCCACGAGGACGAAGTGGCGCGAAAAAGCTAGTATTAATATAATCTATCTGAACTGGCATTACCAAAGAGCGTCGACATCACCGGGCCACATAATTAACGCCTAAATTCGCAAACTCTTCTCAATCTGCCCTAAATCAGCCACTGACTTAAGAGGCGCTTAACTTTAAGATGCATTTGAGAATTCGACTGTTAGCTTATCAAGATCTACCAGGGGCCTAGATTGTGCCTTAAATAGTATTGAATAATGCCAATCGCTATACGCTTAGCCAATTGCGTGCCCAATGAAATTAGCACGTAACCACCATTTCTATTATCGACGTAGCACTGTGGGGACCTAAGCGCTTAAGCCTGCGAACAGATAGTTAGCGAGATTGTTCCTGTGATAAACCAGAGCAAGATAGACTGGCAAATATCATGTGCCAAAGTAAACACCACGAAACACAATAAGTGCACTCTGTTAATCCAATTTAATCAAAACTTTAAGATTAAACGTTACCAATTTAATGCGTCATTGTATTTATTTGCACAGGTTTGACATTATAATGCGCTATTGTTTCTTTGTATACGTTTTAATTGGATTTGATTGGATTTAGAGTCTAGATAGGAGTATAGGTTAGGAATATTGTAAAGATTAAGCTTTAGTATCTAAGATAATTATATTTTATATACCTTTAGAAATAATGTGTCTTTTTTGAATACCAATACAGAATGTAATTTTTTATAATATAAATAACATTTCTTTAATAAAAAAAAATGAGTGGGCTTTTAAATATTTCCGGTCAAGTTCTAACAATACAAAGGCCATCTTATAAATGAGGCACGAAAATTCCTCGATTCCTCACTTCATAAGACTCAAAGCTATTTCTTGAAGAAAGTTAACTAAGAAACGACTTAAGTAACTCGGTACTTTTATATTAAAATAATATGAGTTGCAAATACTTCGGTATTAAAATTCGAATATGTTTCCCTATCCCATATCGCGGATCGTATTTCGTTTATGTTAAAAGCTTATTTTTATTTGTTTTGGAAGTATTGTTTATGTTCGGCTTGTATTGATAAAAGCATTTTCGCCACTGGCTAAAGCCTAATCTAATCTTGATACCAAACGATTTATTTATAGACAAGTATGCACCTAATAGGTACCTATTAAGTTTTCCACATCGTGATAACTAAAATAATTATAGCTACAGGTGACAGCAACCTGTTTTATTATTTCAATAATAATTTGATGCTATATAAATGAAAGCAGGAATAATAGAAATTAAAAGTAAATAAACTCAGCTTTTCACTGACACACTTAGGGAGTACGTAACCTAACGTGCTTACTTTGCTTATTAATTGTGTATAGCTCGTGTATAGTGTATGTACATTTCATTCGACCAAACTCAGCCAACTCGGATTAAAATGTATTTGTTGATAATTTCTATTTAAATTTAAATACATGAAACATTAAGCAAAACAGTAGGTTCAGTAATAAAAATATGATACAAATTAAAAAAACAAACATAAAATAGATATTGTGGTACTTTTTAATATCGTAAAGCCAAAATTTGAGCTTACACAAAAACTTTTATAAGTGGTTTTACATGTTTTCCGAGACAGTATACAATATCAACCGAGTATTATTTTGCGAGGAAACACTTATCACTTTAGGAGGCAAATAAAATAATAAGTTAAAGTGAGAAGCTATGTACGCATATGGAAATAAAAAGTTAGTTTCTACTTTCATCCGCTGTTAGAGTACAGTCTGACGAATGTAAAAGTAAATAATAAACATATCTCGCTACCTGGGATATTTTTATTGGTTCCATAATAATTCACCTTTTAAGCACTACTACTCGTATTAATTTTAATTTCAAGATGCGTCAAAATGTCTTTGACGCTCCACTGTACATGTCAAGGCACATGTACGGGGGATCTGAAATATCAACATAATAATATTTCTGTTAAGTAATACAAATTATTCATTAGATTGTCGCCACAAGCTTAGTATTTTAATCAGAAAATCATATAAGAAATCGTTATAACGTGAAAGTCCTCAGTGCTGGTGCTTTCAGTGAGAGGGAATAAGGCTTTCCCAAAAAAAAACACCACGCTAGGTTGAAGTTAGGGTTAATATAGACTATAGAGGCACACGTGACACGACTTGCCTACTGCGGGTTAAAAAAACAGCAATATTTTAAAAACCATATCAAAGTATATTGGAAGTGTACCGCATTCACGTATCTGATGAATTTATAATAAGTTTATTTTTCCATAACAATATAGCTTGAACTAAAAACCGGCGAATGGTTTTAGTTTTAAATTAAACTTTGTCTAGTCTCGTGTGTTTTTAGAACTGGGTTCAAACAAGTTCTCGAACTCGAAATAAACTCATAAACAAAACAAACACAGGTATTTTAGTTCGCTCACATAAAAGTTCCAAAAGTGATTATACTATTGAAGTGCAATTTAATTTAACCCAACCTTAATTAACTAATGTAAAGTTAATGGGCTCGACCGGCCTGTTAAACTAAAAAGTTATGAAATTCACTAAACCGGGGTAACAATAGGTCCAGCTCGCGTTTATTACCTACTCGTTGATTATAAAGACTGAGCACTGCACAAATTCGGTTCATAATATAACTTGTATATTTTATGCATCGTAAAGGTTTCTTCATATTTAAGACAAAACTAGAAAGCACAAAACTGTTCTTGAAAATATACTATTCTTCCAAGTAGACATAATATAACAAGTATATTTTTATGCATCGTAAAGGTTTCCTCTTATTTAAGACAAAACTAGAAGGCACAAAACTGTTCTTGAAAATATACTATTCTTCCAAGTAGACATAATATAACGAGTATATTTTATGCATCTTAAGTATTTATGCCGTAGGTAAGTGATGATAATGATAACATATTACGAACTATTAAAACTAATATGATAATATAAATATGAAAATGACAATTTCGAAGATTGGTACGCTGAACTTGGGAAAGATACATTTTCATAATTTCCGCTGCTCTTAACTCACATAACTGGGTTAAAGAAAAATGAAAACTTTGGCAATATGCTCCGTTCTCGAAGTTAAATGCAGGAGAATTATGTTATAACAGTTATTAATGTATTCGTGAAATTCTCTTTCGAAGTTGCGTAACTTGAGCGTTATTGGTATTAGCACGTATTATCGGATTAAGTTGTTGTAACACGTTAGTAGCAGAACCACACGATTGCTGTGTGGATCTGCTACTAAATTCACACTAATGAATCTACCGTATACGGAATACTATATACGGAACCCTGAAAAGTTGTAATACTTTGATAGAAATTTTCTAACGACTTTGATGTAATTAAAGCATAATTTACCTACACCCATTCATTTTGCAAATGTAAAAATATAACAAAGTAGAACTTTATACAAGGTATAAAGTTACTTTCAATAATTATAGTTATAATCTACTATCAGTAAATAATATTAATTAATATTGCGAAAATTTTATTCAAGCGGAACTTTTTCGACTAAAGGATTCATTTAATGTTGCTTAGTAACCTAAGGGTTGGGTTAAACAAGACGTAGTAACAATCTCCCTTCCCTATCCCTATAGTTAAGTAAAATGTACCATGATCCATATCCGCATATAAAGTTATGGGGTTTTTATGCCTCCCGTAAGCTAGTGCGCCACCTCATAAACCAAGCTCTCAGGCAAAGTCAATTTAATAATCCAACATAACTTTGCATAATGTGTTATGGCGCATACGGCATAATATTATAATAGTGAATTATAAGGGTGATATTGCATTATGTAGTTATATGTTGCATATTAATGGAACTATTATAGCGCCAGACGCAAAAGGGGTACTCGTATATGCAACCGGACGGACTATCACTGGCAGATAGCTCTTTTTATACGGAGTAACTAAGGCTACTTTTATCTTAGGGTTCCGTTAAGAAAATCGGGTTCCGTTTCCATTAATAGTTCCACGCAAAAGAAGTTGCGGGAACCAGCTAGTAGTACAATAAATAACTACGAATTACTTGAAATACCACGTGAAATCTCTTGCAAAGTATGCAACAAATAAATTATTATTTATGAAATCCAGTCGCAATCAATTATGAAAAGCTTAAAATATAATTGTACAATTTTAGTGGGGAACAAATTAATTAATCTTATTTACATATTATAATTAATGTTTGCTAATAACTTAATGTATTTATGAATGAAAGGTACAATCCTTCGTGGTTATCGGATTCAGTAATTGTGTTTTTATTTATCAATTGTTCAGCGAAAATCATATACCTAACTTAATTCAGAAACGTGAAAAGTGAATATTTACTTTATTAGTCAAAAAAGAATGAATTGGAAAACAGTTACAGGTAGGTATAAAATTCACAAACATAAAATGTTACGCGATTTCTTATTAAAACTTGAATTCGGAAGTGAATTCATAAACAAAAATTATTTATTTCAAAGCACACGTGTTCATAATACCTACTTTCATTCTAACTGTACTAAAGTTAAAAAATTCATGCGAGATAAAGTTACAATTTGTCACATTCAAGCACGAGAAATAAAACCATTCATTAAAACTGAATACGAATTTAGTTTCGTTTTACGCTGTAATTCACTTAATTTACAGGCAAAGTCAACTGCACTGATTACTGAAATCCGTTTTATATTCTACTATTACTTGAAGTTTTTATAAGACTGCTTACTTATACTTGTATTATTGTAGATTTTGACTTTTGAATAATTTGTATGCTTAGGAGATTCGCGTACTTCTGGAATAAGCAAATTTTACTATTTCCATACGGCAAGCGACTGATGATGACGAAACCACGTCTATATAAAACGAGGAAATTGTATCGACGTGAAGAAAAGTAATCTCTTTCTAGCCAGGGATACGGGACTGGCTCAAACTCCCGCGACTTGGCCATTATAGAAACTCAAGGGCTTACTTTTGAGTGGGTGATAATTTTCCAGGCTAGGAGCGACAGGCTGAGCATCCAAGCCAGCATACATCACACCATCGCCAAGGACGCCATTGCCACGATCATCAGGTGAACGATGAATACGTCAGTTGTCGAGGTATTTGACCATAACATTCGAATGGTGGTCATACAAGACGAAGGAAGGAAGAACGAAGGTGATCAGCGACCTTGATTTTAGTTTACCAAAACCGTGATGGACTTCGTAAACAATTATATATTATTACTAGATGTTGCCCTCGATTTGGTGCGCGTAAAATTTAATCTTGCGGAAACCGTACATTTTTTCAGCAATAAAAAGTAGCCTATGTCCTTTCCCGTGGTCTACTCTATATTATGTCTGCAAAATTTCATTAAAATTGCAATGCAAACAAACAAACTTTTCCTCTTTATAATATTAGTATAGAGTATAGATAAACTAATTCTAGGAAATTTATAAATGTCCTCCACATATTACAATTATTAAAATTGTAATATGTGGATAAAAAGGGTATGGGCATTAAGCCTGTACCTAGTTTAGTAGTTTGTTTTTATTAAACAAATAGGTAAATGAAAAATACGAGCAAATTTGAAGACGATCAAATTGCTAAGCATACATTTTTCCTGGGTCGTTGGCCTGGGTGTCCAAAGTCCATGGGCAACGATGAACGTTTTCTTTTTGTCCGTCCGAAGATTGTCCGTCGGCCCTTCTGCCGCAAGATGCATGACTGTAAATATGGCAGGTGCACTACAGCGAATCAAATATCATATAATATTACCTGCGCAAAAAAAAATCGGCATAATTATTACCATAAAATATTATTTATGACAGTAAAGTTTATACTGTCTACAGCACAATGCGCATGCATTCACAACTGTAAGTAGGAAATAAATACTAATGAGTTGTGCGTCAGCTACAGGGAAGTGTATCTGGGGTTTAACGGTTTTATAGTTGAGGGTATTAGTGAAAATTACTTCCAACACTGCATTGCAGCTCCTCCAGAGGTATGTAAGTGTAATTAGCGGAACATTTCAGAGCTCCGTGAACTGCATTATCTAAGTTTTATTTTATCACGAGTAAATTGCACACCTACCTAAGTGATATTAAATGTGGAACTGCACTGATCTAGTTTTGAATGTTGCCTATTTCTTTACTGCTTTCCGGGACGCGTGGCGTACAGTTTATGAAAACAAATTTTTGTCCCACATATTTTATCCATATTATATATATTATTATGTAATAACGAGTGACAAATAATAAGCCACTGCAACACTTGATAATGTGTTGCAACTAATTGGATTCTTTTCATTTGGTGCGAATAATTTTTAAGGTGACTTACCCAAAGGGTAAAAGGTATTACTAAAACTCCACTGTTCGTCTGTCCATCAGGCTGTATCTCAAGGAACCGCGATAGGTGGACAGTTGAAATTTTTAAAGATAATGTATTTCTATTGCCGCTATTACAACAAATACTAAAACAGAATAAAATAAATATTTAAGTGGGGATCTCCCATACAACAAACATATTTTTTTTACCATATGGTACGGAACCCATCTTGCAAGTTTCCTACGTGACCGGTTTTTTAAACTATTTCAGCACAAAATAATATTATTATGATGCTTGTATTGTCACTCAAAACCACCGTCATACAAGTTTTTGAGAGTTTACGACGGACCAGATTAGCGTGGTGTGAAAACATAATTTAAAGATTTAAAAAGAGATCCTGCAGGAACCTTACATTTTGCCGTGATAAAAAACCTTCTCCGTGGTCTACTTTATATATTATGTGCCAAATTTCATTATATTCGATCGTTTTTACATGAAAGAGAAACAACCAAACAAACAAACTCATTCACATTTATTATATTAGTAAGGATCTCCAAGCTATTTGAGATGAATGAGGTCCAATCATTTGCTTAACCAATTACCATTAGTTAAATCACCGTTGTATTTAAATAGCTTTCGCTTTAAATGATTGTATGGAATAATTTAAATGTAATAATATGTATTATTATTCGAATTCGGATTCTGGTGATAAATTACAGAGGTCATGGTAATTTGTTGTAATCTGTGTCCGAAGCTGTGTTTAATCAATGGAAATCGATGAATTTGTGAACGATTTTGCGGATTTCGGTGCACTTTAAGTGCCATTGTTGTAACAATCGTCCATACGGTACGATTGTATCTGATATTAAGATAAATAAGGGTCGAACATTCATTTATTCAAAACTGGGTAAATCATAAAGTAAACACTATACTAATACAAAGCTTGAACTGTGCAAATCACAAATTTTAATTTCATAAAATATATTATATTTTTGGAACAATATCAAATCAACGGCTGTAATAATATGTACATACCATGACGAAAATATTAATAAAAATCTCTCATTAAAGGTAGTATAATATTGAGGAAGTGGGGTAATATACATTTAATAGTAACAACAATCATGATAAAACTATACGTCTTATCGACTAAATTTTTTCCATGTTAATGAGTTTGAAAAACTAACCCGGTAATTTGGTACGGTACAAGCTTTGTATATTTTTAATTACGTGTATGCCGCAAAGTTTTCCACTAGGCTATAAAAACAATATAAAATATTCAATACTAGCTGTTGCCCGCGGCTCCGCCTGCGTAAATACAGTATCCCGCGGGAACACTATACTTTTTCGAAATAAAAAGTAGCCTATATTTTAATCCAGAGCTCAAGCTACTACCATACCGAATTTAATCAAAATCCGTTCTGTAGTTTTCGCGTGAAAGAGTAACAAACATCCATCCATCCTCACAAACTTTCACATTTATAATATTAACTAGCTGTTGCTCGCGGCTCCGCCCGCGTAAGTATAGTATCCCTCGGGAACACTACTTTTTCGGTATAAAAAGTAGCCTATGTTTTAATCCAGAGTCTAACCTACTACTATACCGAATTTCATCGAAATCCGTTCAGTAGTTTTTGCGTGAAAGCGTAACAAATATCCACGCTTTCACATTTATAATATTAGTAAGGATAGGATTCTGTGTAGTCAGTACTTAAGTACGAGAGACTTCGTTTTCAACGTAGAACTATGGCAAACGGTTAATTTGTTGCAGTTACATAGTCATTAGTCATACCTTATTATAATATGATTTCATATATTACTAGGTGTTGCCCGCGGCTCCGCCCATGTAAATACAGTATCCCAAAGGAACACTGCACTTTTTTAGAAAAAGTAGCCTATGCTTTAATCAGAGCCTAAACTACTACCACACCAAATTTCATCGAAATCCGTTAAGTAGATTTTGCGTGAAAGAGTAACAAACATCCATCCATCCATCCTCACAAACTATCACATTTATATAGTAGGATTAATATTAGTAATATGCGAATATTTACAGTCATTGCAAAACGAAACTATTTTTAATAGATTTTGTCGCGGTTCATAATTGCGGATCATTTTAGTTCATATTATCCCGACTCGACTTTGCGTCTACATAACAGTAGTCTTGAGAGGACTCTTCCTCAATAACCACCACCCATTACCAAAATATTTTGCAGGTGACAAATGTTTCTTTCAATTTCTATGCCCATATACATCAAAATCACGTCATAACGTTTTTTGCACAATACAGCAATATACCGAACGTCCGGTACTTGAGGGCAAATTCGGCCCTGCTGCACGCACGAGTGGTTGAGCTGAGTCGATTTTGGAGCAGCGTGCGTCCGACAGGACTTTGCTGGACCGTTGAACTGTTATAAGCCATCGTGTTTTGTTCGGTATCACTGAAAATATCACCGTATACTGTTTTCGAAGGCTTTATCCGTGGACATCAAGTAGACAGCGTAAACGTTCAAAATCAAAACCAGCAAAAATAAAGTTTGAGATTTCGTAATCGGTACTTCAGCTTTGTTAAATTTAGCTGACAAAATGCCACTTACTGCTAACCACGAAATGAACATCGACGAAACTCGCTGTTTTCCCTTAAAACGAAATGATGATACGAGTTAAATATGCATGATTTTATGAGCAAAAAAAAAAAATTATACAAGTATATATTTATATATATATTATATTATTATATTTATTTTCTCATTTTTTTTTATGTTTTTTTTTCTTTAGACAATCAAACCGGCTTTTAAGTTTTTAGTATGATACAGAGCTACCTTAGGGTCAGTTCACACCGCGACGATACGCGACGCTACGCGGCGCTGCATTTTTAAGATAGTTATTCAAAATTGAACTTTATAACTCCCCCACACCGATTTCGGTGACGGTGCCCGGTTTAATTGAAACCAGGCCAGTTACGCAGGAGCACTTGTGTGCGTAGTACACAAGAGCACTCTCTCTTCCTTTACTCTCATAACCCAGTGGGACGGACAACCGAAACGACTGGCGAGGGATCAGGCGCAGGTCCGACTTTTTACTTTGGATCGTCTTCCTTGTCAGACAATTAGGTTATCGGCCTGCTTTGTTCTAACCAAACTTGGAAACAAAATTTTTTATCGTTCCAATGCGGGAATCGAACCCATGACCTCCGAGTCGAGAGCTAGACCACGGAGGCTGTGAAAAAAAAAAGAACTTTATTCACTACACAAAATGATACTCGGTCCAGTTGTTTCGGAGCCTATTCAATGCAAACAAACAAACAAACCTTTCCTCTTTATTATATTAGTTTAAAGTATATATTTGTTTGAAGTACTCACTATCCGTGACAGTCGCAATATAAATTTATAGAATACTGTTACTGCATAGTGCATGCACTAATACTAGGTTCGGTTCGATATAACTACGACCCTATTATCATGTTACGCGTAAAACAGAAATATTTCCTTGCATTTCTACGACTTGCGTAGAGTAAGGTATATAATAGAGTCGTAAAGCATTCCGTTTGATATTATAATATAGATACTCAAATTACTTTTCATAATAAAAATACAATTTTATTTCAGATAAAAGTCACAATAAAATATTACAGTCATAAATTATCTTTGAAAAATATAAGCATTGTTTTTTTATTTGTTTACAAAAAATTCAATGTAACGGCTTACTGTCTTCCCTTATCCGCTTTTCTAAAGCCTACTCGAGCGCCTTCCTTATCCAAATTTTCCGTCTTAATTGCAATACACCGTAGAAAATTGTATCGTTTAAAATATTCACTCCCTCAATTATTTTTCTTTTACGAAAATTATTATTCAAACAAAATCCCTTTTGGATTACAAAAAGCTCCTTAACAAGTGTTTAATTATTTGGCAGCAATTCTCTAAGCGAAACCATGTCAATCAATGTTTTTATTGTTATGTAAAATGTTTTTAGATGTTTTGCCTCCGCGTTTTAATTAATCTGAGAATATAAAGAACTAACTGTTGTTTGTTATTCGAATCGTGTAATTTGAATGAGGAATTCCTAATTCGCTTTCAAAAGTTAATCTAAGTTAATTTTACGAAAGATGTTTTGGGAAGGGAGAGACTTAATTTTTTTGTAAAATATAGATTTTGATATTCAACTTCTTTTGAAGTTTTTCTTTTGGTTCGTGTCGCGGGTTGAGTAGGTAGGTGTGATTTTATATTCTTCTAGTTCTATAACATAATGAAAATTTAAATCTTCTATATATGCTACTTATTCTAATACACAATTTACGTGAATACTATTTGTATCGCATTCGAAACCCACAAATGTATGGAAATTACAAGGATATTCGGAAAAATAAATAAACAGGCACACCTTGCCATTTTACTGTTGAATTATTCATGATATCTCACCTTAGCGAGGGCTCCGGTAAACTCGAAATGTGAATAATATGATTGCACAGGGAGAACAAAATGTGTAATCCGCGTCGTTATAAGTAACACAAAATGAAACCGATTTATACAACAATCGCAATTGGTTAAATTTTTTTTACATAAAACGAGTCAAATGGGTATAAATGTCAATTATTGATTATCGTTACCTTTGAATACCGTGAATTAACCAATAACATCGTCGGTTTAAGTAGAAGCCTCATTTGAAACTACCTACATATTATAGAGATTGCCAGATAGAGAGATTTCCAGATAATAGAGGATGCCTGTTACGGAGGTTGCCAGATATAGAGATTGCCAATTACAGAGGTTGCCAAATTTAGAGATTTCTATATTAATAGCCGTTGTCAGTTACCAATTCTCCGCATCCAAACCATATTGAGATTGCGGGAAAATAACATTCTTAGACGACACATTCAAAGATCTCGAAAATGTTATGGTAGGTATGCACTAGAAGCAACATAAGATTTATATTTCAACGTCTCGTAAGGGTCAGTTTACACCCAGACGCGACGCAATACGACGCGACGCAACATTCTATTTTTAAGATAGCGATTCAAAATTGAAATTTATTTACTACACAGGGAGATACATGTTTCATTGCAAGAGCGGCGCCGCGCTACGCAGTGAGGTGCAGCTCGAAATTAGAACTTATGCAATGAAATATGTTTCTTCTTGTTTAGGAACTTATACTTCATTTTTTATTCACTATCTTAAAAATGCAGCACTGCTTAGCGTCTAGTGTGACTGACGTTAATACTATTAAATTAAGGCAAGGATACAATTTTTAGGCACGCTGCATATTCGGCCGCAGACTGAGACGCATCACCAACTTCAGACTTTTAGTGTGTCTAAAAATTGGAATGATATTCGCTAACTCAATCTCATAGGATTTCGCCAATGCGACGCATATTTCGAGTTTATGTGCTAATTTTTTTCTAAAAAAACAGAATGCGTGTTGTGTGTTGTGAATGTTAGAAGCCACGGAATATTAATAAGCTATTTAGACGACTGTTTCAAATAATCAAAAGATAAAAACTATAACCCGACTACGTAAATTATATAGCCTATGTTATCGGGGCCATCATTACGATTCTATTGACACCTCATTCGTTAAAATCGGATCAGTAGTTTAGGCGCTAAGGTGAAACATACATACAATATACATATACTGCCAAAATCTTTTGTCTTTGGTGAAAAGGTTAAATAGCACGATTATTTTGCATCGTTACTAATTTTAATTACGTTTCTGCTTTCAATAATGTGTCATATTTATAATTCAATTATATAGTTAAGTTTTAGAGATAAAAACACTTTCGCATGCACTATTTGTTCCAAATAAAACATATTAATGTGTACTTTTACTCAAAACCTGTCAATATACGATTAAATATTTACTTACATCGATTGGGCTGAGTAAGCATCAAATAATGATCTTGTCAATAAATGAAAAAATGATTATTGTCAAATTTGATGTAACTATGAAAGTTCTTCTTCTCATAGACTGCCGACTACCGATTAAAATATATTGCACACTATTTGCATCAGTATAGTTCTACGAGAATAATGCAATTTTAGGAGGAGGATGAGATTTGGCCGCTAACTAAAAGTTTATGTGGTAGAAGGTGTGCAGGAAGCTAATATTATTTTAAATGATGCTTAGAAATACATGAAATTAATCAAAATAACAACAACATACACTACCACTACCGTGCGTTTGACAGCTCCTACTAATATAATAAATGTGAAAGTTTGTGATGGATGGATGGATGTTTGTTACTCTTTTACGCAAAAACTACTGAACGGATTTTTATGAAATTTTGTATGGTAGTAGTTAAGGCTCTGGATTTAAAATATAAACTACTTTTTATCCCGAAAAAGTACTGTATTCCCGTGGGTTACCAGATACTATATTACAGCTAGTATAATCATAAAGTACTTTACTTCCTCCAAGGATAAAATACATATACAATCATTTCGACCACAGCGTGATCTCTAGTTATTGTAAACAACTAGGTGCCTACAATATGTATTTCAATTTGCAGACTACAACGCTATTACCTTTACCGGCTTTACCAAAAAAAGCTTAGTAAAATTATGAGTAACGTCACATTTTTGACGCATGATATTTCGCAGAAACTACAGCGAAACAAATTTCCGAGATACTGACAAAACAATCATGGCAAGCGTTCACAGCTTTCTGCCGACGAATCGAGAGTATTTCGCCGAACTACAAAAACGGGCGGATTTGGCCGAGAGTCGTCGCCATGCGCGATTCAAAGCCGTAGTCCTGCTGCAGCGGATGACGAGGGGATATTTGATTAGGAGGCACGTGGGCTGGCTGGCAAAGAATGCGACTGTAATACAGTGCGCGTTCCGAGTCCATACCGCGCGGAAAGCGTACCGCGCCGCTTTGAGCGAGGCACTGCGTAATAGACATGCGAAATATTACGCCACCGCTGCGACACGGATACAAGTAATTATTATTTTTTGGATTTTATGGTATGACTAGATGTTGCCCTCGACTTCGTACGTGCAAAAGGAACTCGCGCGGCCACCGCACATATTGCTGCGATGAAAAGTAGCCTGTGTGTTAATCCGGAGTCTAAACTGCTACCATACCAAATTTCGTCAAAATCCGCTCAGTAGCTATTGCGTGAAAGAGTTACATATATCCACACATTCATACACATAAACTTTCGCGTTCATTAGTAAGGATAGTGATATCTCATCGTTTTGATTGTTTAATTATTTAAGTAATTTTGAACATCAATAATAAGTCAAGGAGCTATTTCTTTTCTGAAATTGAAACTTTCACCAACTTTTACAAAATGCCGCAGCTATTTAAAAACAATCATTCTTATTATTTAAATTACCGTTTGCGTAAAACATCAATATTATTATTATTAGCTTTGTTTATTTCACAAAATTAGGTTAAGAATAGACAGTACATCCTAAACATAATTTACCGCATGCCAAGACTAGTTGGTGAAAGCAAATCAGCTTAGCGATAATTATAACTAATTAGTTACAGGAATTATCGGCTTCAAGTGCGTTATAGAGCACTGGTGCGCTAAAGTTGACGACCACTTGAGCGGTCAACCATCCTGTTAATCGGTTAAGATCGTATCGAACTATGATTAAAGGGATATGTGAAGCCGGATTTGAGCGACCACTATGAATTTTATCCGTAGAATACTTTAAAATATTGAAAAGTTATATAACACACAAAAGTAACAAAAATATTTTGTGTATTTTTTTTCAGATTGAATTTATTCCTATTGAGACAGATACGACTAATAATAAGAAAAAAATATTTTGCAGGCGTTATGGCGTGGTCATGGTTCTAGACGAACTCAATTCTGTTACCGATCATACAGAAATTGGATATCAAAGGTTGTTGATAAAGGAGAAAAACTTGTGGCTGAGGCCAATGGCTTTAGAGAAAAAAGTAGGGAAGAAGCCCTCAAAACCTTAGAGAGAGAAGCAGAGGAAAAACTAGCATTCGTTGTATTTAAACTACACCACCTTCTAAGAACTTTTGTTATTGCTGGAGTCTATTCTGATCATGCTACAAATGAACTCTCTGACTTCGAAAAACTCCTTAAATCTGTTCAGTATACAGAATACAGGAGGAAGTTAAAACGAAAATATAACGAATTTGTTAGAAAGCATCGTTCTCAATTTTCCAATAAAGCACTGTTTCCTATCATTGGAGAGGGTAATGATTACTGGTATTTATCGTTACCAGATATGTATGAGTTAACAAAACCAGTGAAGGAGAAAGAAGATGGCAGACATAGGTTAACGCATCATAGTCAAATACACAAGGAACCATTTCTTTGGAGAAAAATTCGTTATTCTGATACATTAAAGGGTCCATTTAGTTTGAAACCAAACGAAAAACTTAAATCAATTACTTGGCCAACAGATCCCAGATTTTGCCTATATGTAGAACACTATAAGCCACAACCAGATGTATTTGACTATGTCGATTATCATATAAATGTTTTATTAAAAAGAAAATGTTCGATAGACAAAATAAAATAATAATACTTGCAGATATTTCGCGACCCAAGTGGTCGTGGGACAGGTTTTTGAAGATTTTAATCACATACGTAAATGTATTTTACTTCTTTACAAAGAGCAACTTTACTATAATTTAAATTTAAATTTTCTTTGTCGTATAGTCTGTTCTTTTTAGAAATTCTAAAAAAATGATTTTGGTGAAATTTTGTATGAAAAGTTTGTTTTTCTTTTCTTGTTCGGAAATCCGTAATCAGGGTTGAGTTTTGGGTCGGCCGGATGTTACGAGCCGCGAGCCGCTAGCCTTTTGTTGTTACGGTATTGTTGTTGTGAATTTTGCACTTGTAATTTATTTGAGGAAACGCCTCTGAAAAAGAAATTGTATTAAGCTCTACAAGGCAAATGTGTTTTGTCTGAAATTAACATCTCGTCGCCGTGATAAATTTGTGTGTGAATTTATATTTGGATTTTGTGATAAGCTGGCTTTTGTGATAAATAATCCGCTTAAATTTTATATTGACGTGATATTTCATTAAATTTCATTTGATTTGGATTTAACAGTTGTTTTATTTGAAAAAAATATTAATACCCTTATTTTGCTAACTAGAGCACACTACATATTTAGTAAAGTGGATAAGACACACTTTTGTTTAAACAGTCAATACCTAAATCTATACATACAAATAAATGAATAAAATTGAAGTGTCTGTTTGTAAATTCAAATTAACAGTTTTGCACTAAATAATTTTCCGTTTTCTTTAGTTCCACGCAAACGAAATTGCGTGGAACTAAAACAGCATGACTGTTAGAAAAATAAGGTCACTAGGCATTATATTTAAAACCTAAGGAATTTCTTTATTTTTTAGAATATTTTAAAATATCCTCTCATTAATCCATAGTACGTCGCCAGTCTATTCTGTATTTACGCCAGGCTTGCTCTTTGGTTGAACCTACCAAATTCCAGCTGTAAGTTATGCTACATTTTAACCACGTTAATGAGTTCTAAGAGCCACACACCCGTCAGTTACAAATAATTTAACGCGACTCGAGGCAGAGTAATATGTCTTCAACCATACATCTCCGGCATCATTTGTCTAACAATGCCTATTCGAATCGGCAAATTTATTAGGGTCAGAATTCACCAGCGGGTTCTAAACTAACTCCTTATTGTATAGATGTCTGAAAACATGGTTGCCATTTGTAACGTGTATAATGGCGACCCACTTTACTCATATGCCACGTAGACTTGATTTGTGTAGCCGTGCAATTACGGCCACTTAAATAATGGATTGTTTACTTTGATTTCCAGCTCGTAAACATGAGCTTGCTTACTGGAAAATCTATGTTAGTCACACACTAGCTGTTTAGCGCAACTGCCTTTGCGTAGGATTATGTATGAGCCTGGAACAGATGAATATAGAAATCGTTATAGCTGTTTTTTTCAGTTGGTCAGAATTAGAATTGGCATGTTGCCTGAAAAAATATATTGTCGTCTAGCTTATAAACAATCAAGAACGTTTTTATATACATTCGCGTGCGAATTTAGTGCCAACACTTGAATTTTGGACCAGAAAATTCAGTCTAAGTAAACAACACGAAACACCAGTACATTCCGAAAATTAAAACAACGCTTGTTATTTTATTTCAAGGAAACACTAAGAACGGGATCTTAGTTGTGAGTACGTCAACAGAAACTGTCAGACTGGGTAAGGGTGTTTGGCACATGAATAATGTATGGGGTAAATTTGCAAGTGTTTCAATTTACACCCGCCGCCACTCGTGGCTCGTTCACGCACCGCGCTCAAGTGTAAAAAACAACGAGACGACAGACAAGAAAAGAATTAGCACGTACGTCACCACTGCACTGTGTGCATATTTTCGTTGCTTAGAGTGTTTTCACATTACGCGATTACGATATCCGATATCGCGCATATTGTCATGTAACAAAAACAGAATATATTATCATAGTTCATATTATGAAACGCTAGCTTAGTTTTTAGGGTTCCGTACCCAAAGGGTAAAACGGGACCCTATTACTAAGACTCCCCTCTCCCTCCGTCTGTCACCACTCACCAGGCTGTATCTCATGAACCGTGATAGTTTTACAGTGAAAACGTTTCACATATGATGTATTTCTGTTGTTGCCATACAACAAACGTAATTTTTGGCGGTTAATACGGGACCCTCCATGTGCGAGTCCGCCTCGCAATTGTCCGGTTTTATAAAGTAAGAATTGGACACTACTCAA
Organism: Phengaris alcon alcon; assembly: GCA_037179445.1. Taxonomy (NCBI): domain Eukaryota; kingdom Metazoa; phylum Arthropoda; class Insecta; order Lepidoptera; family Lycaenidae; genus Phengaris; species Phengaris alcon. The sequence continues at coordinate 124,951 of JAYRCH010000646.1, read as the reverse complement.
TACTCACTTTATAATATTAAAACTTTCTTACAAAATAAAATTGTGGTCTCATAACAATATTACTGAATAGCGACAACCTTCTATTTTGTGATTTAAATTACTTTCTGGTAAGATATTATTTAATATCAATCAAAAGACGATATAAGATAAGATAGGTAAAGTATGTTACAATATAAGTAATCACAATTTACTATTATAGATATAATAATAAAATTAATAAGATTAAATAATATAAATACAATTTAATAAGATTACAAGATAAGTAAAGATACAGTTATTTTCTTTAAATTGTTTGATGTATTTGTTCATTGTTCCATGTCGTTTTACACATGTTCATACATAATTCCTACTACTATTATAAATGTGAAAGTTTGCGAGGATGGATGGATGGATGGATGGATGGATGTATGGATGGATGAATAGATGGATGTTTGTAACTCTTTCACGCAAAAACTACTAAACGGGTTTTGATGAAATATGGTATGGTAGTAGGTTAGGCTCTGGAATAAAAGATATAGGCTAGTTTTTATTCCGAAAAAGTACAATATTAACATGGGATACTATATTTACCCGGGTGAAGTCGCGGGAAAAGCTCGTAATAAAAATATACCTGGAACATCCCATAATATGTTTACCCAAAGTATTGATCACTACTGGGACACACGTGGACCACTTATTTACATACAAACCTGTCCAGGTTTTACGAGATTACTTCCTTCTCATCTCTACTGTCTTGGGTCATATACATCGTATTGAATTACAATTATTAAATTGAACAAAGAATATTCTGCTGTATCTTTAGATATTTACCAAAAACAAAGTCTAAATAAAATTGAACTACAATACACATAATTGAAAATTGTATGTAACCCCCGAATTGTCAATTTTAATTAAACGATAAAATTTATAATATAACTAAATAAATAATAAAATTTTAATAAAACAAAACCTCAAATGCAGTTGTTTTTTGGAGGCTTTAGGGATTACTAAGTTGAGTAGCTTTTTATATAGATAGTTAGTTTTTGATTTAGATAGTTTTCAGTATTCTTTTAGAGGTTTTAGTAGAAATCGACGCGAGTTTAGTAGTTTCGCAAAAACAGAACTAGCAACATTGGAACTAATCGCTTCAGTCCATCCGAATTCAGACTGATGCGGAATTGCACACAGACGATACGATTTTGCATCCATTCAGGCCGAACTGAAGGAAAACCAGACCGTAATGAAAATAATATATACTACTTATTATAAATGTAAAAGTTTGTGAGTATGGATGGATGGACGGATGTTTGTTACTCTTTCACGCAATAACTTCTGATCGGATTCTGGTTAAATATCGTATGGTAGTACTTTGAGCTCTGGATTAACACATAGGCTACTTTTTAGTCCGAAAAAGTACACTATTCCCGTGGGATATTGTATTAAGGCGAGCGCAGCCTAGCTTAAGCTAGCTCCTTATAAACTTGTCAATACAATCATTCAAAACCCCTTAGTCCGGGCCATATATTTTTAGTACAACTTACCTATACAATAGTTTTAAATAATATATTGACAGAATAATGTGTTAAGTATTCAAATCATATGCAACTTAGCGCTGATATTAGGAGCACCGTCAAAACTTTTGTGTAATAAAAGAAAGATGAGAGACACCCCCGTTGTAGAAACATAACATAAATGAGAACATTTCTAATAAAGATCATCCGAGTAATATAAAAGGTGAAAAGCCGATAGCGCCCCGCGAGACCGCTCGCCATTCAGCAAATGCACGCGTCGAAGCTACTTACGAGGGTTTAATTTCATTTGACGCCCTACTCTTGTTTAGAGAAAAATGGAAAAGTGTTTTTAAAAGTAGTAAAGTAATAAAAATATTAATTTTAATATTATTGAATATTAGATATATATTCAATAATATTCAAATAATATATATAAACAGATAAATAAAAATTGATTTAAATGATTGAAATTCATCGCGGCATCGCAGGGCTTTGCTTCAATCGCAAGTATAATTTACCTAATGTAAAAGCAAAATAAAAAATATTCAGTAAGATTTGTTGTTTGTTTGTGTCTTATTTACTTAACTCAGTGATCGCCTATAGGTCGAAATTCAGCCATTATTTAATTCTTAAGTTACACTTTATTAGGATTCTTTGCCTCTTAATGACACGATATAAAAATGTTCTATAGTAATAAATATTGTATGAGACGTAAATGTTATAATGAATATAAAGACACGATTTCAACGTGTGACAAATTTGTATCAAAAGCATGGTTAAATAAATGAATCTGAGGTACCTTGTGTAATGTTATTTTTATTAATATTGTTTTTTTTTTCAAGCATTATTATAAAAAATAATACTGCAGGTCACTCTTTCTTAATATAAACTTTAACTGTGTTAAATTTCATACTTCTTCGTTCCTATGATTTTCGTAAAAAGAGTTACAATGTTTTTGCTTCACATTTTTATAAATATAATGATTAAAAGCATTACATATTATCTAGTACTAAATCTCAAAAATCTTTTGTAATGGGCATACAGTAAATGCAATGTTCATTGCTGAAATGCTGAAAAAACATCAATTCAAATTCAAAAAATTCAAAATTTCTCCACTGGTACAGTCAAATAAAATAATATTCAGCGAATACAAACTGTAGTATATAGAAGTAAAGCGGTACCGTCGCGTGCACAAGCGTCCCCGGGCACTAATTACTGCGTACCTCGGTTCAGGGCGCATTTTTCATACAGATCACGGAACCACTCAGCTCCCCAATATCGATTGGAAACTTCTGGTGAGAATTACCGCCTCCGCGAAGAAATTAGAAGAATGTTGAATGATTTACGCCTTTTTTCCCGCTCGTAAAACGAAGTGGCATTTTAAGACCTTAATCTAATCATGGAATCATGCATTACTTCTGTAATTCGTGGCAACACGCAGCTAATACTTAACAAACGCGTACATTGACGTTGTGACAATGACGACCTCTGTGGCTCAGTGGTTAGCGCATTGTCGCTCAAGCCGGAGGTCGCCGGTTCGAATCCCGCCAGGGAACAAAAAAAAATTCTGTGTTCCTGGGTCATGGACGTTTATTAAATATGTGTATAACATAATAAAAATCTATAAAAAATATTAAATATATTTTCGTTATCTGGTACCCGTGACACAAGTTACACTACAGACTGATGTGGTGTGAAGCGTCCATAGATATTACTATTATTAGAAATTACACCTATAATTTTACTGATATTATCATATTGAATAACATTATAATAAATTAATATAAATTAATTATAATTAATAAATTAATTAAAATTATGAATAACACTATAATTATATATATTAATAATATATATAATTATAGTGTTATTTAATACATAATTATAATTACATTATATTCTGAATATATGAAATATGAAGAAGTGGTCATAAAATGTTATTAGTCAGAAGATATATAATTTAGTCAAGTCGATATGCTTAAAGTATTATACATTCACTACACTTTTGTAAATGAGGTGGAAATTTTTACTGTCAGTGAAAATTAAACTTTTGATGATCGTAAGAGGTTGGTAAGTAATATTAATACGGGTTGTCATCAGCCGCTAATTATATATTTTCGGAATAAAGTGACTTATTTCAAAGGTATATCAAACTTACTAAATATTCAATTTAGGTAATCTTCCCAGTAACGTACACTGTAACGTAATTGCCTGATTACAAACCTATTAATAGTCCCAATGAACGAGGCGCTCGATCGAAATCTGTTAACGAAATAACAATTTTGATGAGCACATGGCCACATGAATGAACTGTTTTTTTCCGAAAGGATTTTCAATTTAGTCCAATTTTAGTTGAGTGAAAATGTTCGGACGCTTTGAGGCAGCGCAATGGCAAGACCACTGCTTGCCAATGTTGCCAAAACAATAATTATTATATTCTTCCAGAGATATTATACTAAAGATTTTATACTTATTTTTGTATATATTTAATCCCCGTATGTTTCTGAATATCATCTATAAATCTATCAATATAAAATCTATCTTTATTACAAATCAACAAAATCGAAGTGTTTGTTTGTAATTTTAAATTATCAGCTTTTCACTAAATACATGTCACAGTATGTGTGGTATTTATTTACGGTAAAAAAATATTTTTTTAATGTTTTGTTTTTAATGCTAATCTCTGAAACGGCTGGACCGATTTTCATGGGACTTCCGCAGGCAGATAGCTGATGTTGTAAGGAGTAACTTAGGCTACTTCTGTCTTAGTGTTCCGTTAACAAAAATAGGGTTTTATTTCCGTTAGTTCTACGTAAACGAAGTGGCAGGTACCAGCTAGGTTTAATATAAATTACTAAGATTTAAAGGAAACTGACTAAAATTAACCTTTTTAACTTGTACATACATATTAACATGCCTTTCGTATGTTTTCTTTCAATAGTTTTGGGTATTAGGCAAAAACTAATAAGTAAGTCTTATTTACGTAGGTCTTCTATGTGTCCAGTAAGTGGTTTTACAAAGCAAATATGCAGGGAGATCATGATTACCTCACAATTGGAATAATTTATTTCCTATTTTAATTTCTTGATTAAATCCAAAGTTATTTTCAAGCTAACCGGCGCAACATCTGCTATTGACAAGTTAAATTTACTGTCACCGTTGTCCTTTCTAGATTTAAATTACTTTAAAGTTCAAATCTAAAGAAAAATACGATTAGATTTTCCAATAGGCTTTACATGTCTAGAACTTTGTCTTGAATTATGTATTCCCAGTGGCAAATCGTCTCCTGTCGCATGACTATAAATATAATTGTTGCTACTAATATAATATTATAACCGTGGTCCAGTGGGTTAGAGCTTAGCTGTCGACTCGGAGGTCGTGGGTTAGATTCCCGCGTTGGAACAACAAAATATATTGTGTCCAAGTTTGGTTAGGACAATGCAGGCTGATCACCTGTTTGTCTGACTAGAAAGATGATCGAAGATGATAAAAAGTCGGACCTGCACCTGATATCTCGCCAGTCGTGTCGGTTATCCGTCCCACTGGGTTATGACTTATGAGAGTAAAGGACTCATAGGTTATGACTTATGACGAATAGAGAGTGCTCTTTTGTACTGCGCACACACTTGAGTACTATAAAATAAGTCCTGCGTAACTGGCCCGGTTTCAATGTAACCAGCCACCGTCACCGAAATAGGTGTGGGCAGCTATTGTTATTATTTTTATTTAGATATTAATATTGGCATCAAACCCTTCAATATAGATCTATCAAAACATAGGTCCGTCAGTGCTGTAAACAATTGCTCTACAAATTGCAATCTTTTCGATTACGATACGACAGTTGCAAACTGCGCGACTCTAGAAAATGCTTATAAAAAAGACCTAACCAATAGCATGCCATGACATGTCTAAGGACATGAAGGTAAGCTATCAGCGCGCAATAGGTTTTTCTTTAAATTTTTTCAAAAGTTATGGTCGAGTAATAATTTTTCTTAAAGAGTCTTAGCATGACCTATCAGCACGGAAATTTATAATATATCATTTTCATCCAGTTATATTCATAATTACATAAGCTAGAAGGGCGGACAGACAGACAGACCCAAACTATATGGGTTCCTTGAGTACTACGGAACCCTAAAAAGAGTAGTGTGATTAAAATATTTCTTTGTATATAAGCTTACTCTTGCATAATTATCTACTCTTGATATAATTACTCTTAATACAAACAAAATAGCTGAGATCTCTAGTATCGTGAAAGAAAGCACCATTGTTTCAACGAGCGCTACGCTAGTTAAGTTTATAAGAAAAGCAGCGTCGGAACTGCAGTAGCAGCTCGGAAAAGCATTAACGAAATTTCTATAGCCACTCAAAAGTGTAACAAGACGTAAGCGCTTGCATGAACGTGCGAACGCAAACAACATTGTACAACTTCAGAAGTAACTTTCTTCTTGGTCTGCTGGTTGCTGTTTAGAACGTTCAACGTGGTTTGAATTTTCCCCCTTGTTTTGTCTTAACACTCCGAACCCTTGCCTGTGCATGGATTTGTCCCTACAAAGGCTTAGTAGTAGTTCACTTTGCAGAGAAAAAAAGTGCACAATTGTATGAAGCATTTGATTCCAATTATTATAGTAACGTAGTTGGTAGATCAATAACAATAATAATATCTATGGACGCTTCACACCACGTCAATCTGGCCTTGTGCTTAGTATCCGAAGAACTTGTGTTACAGGTACCAGAAAACGGGAAGTATATTTAATACTTTTATACTCTACATATATTTCAGGTTTTTATTATACTATACACATATTTAATACACATCCATGATCCAGGAACACGGAAAAACTTCCTTCGGCGGGATTCGAACCCGCCACCCCCGGCTTGAGCACCAACACTCTGAACCACTGAGCCACAGAGGTCGTCATCAATAAATTCATAGTACACTAACAGACACACACCCACATTTTAAGATCCACAGTGCACACGCCTGTTAGTGACGTAAATCATTGGTGTTGCAAACTGGATTCTTTAACGTAATACAGCGCTACAACAAAATGTCCTTTTTAGTTCAAAAGCTTTTTTACAATTTACAAGTACGTATGAACGCTGAAATTAGATGCAAGAAAGAAAGTGGGTATAAACAAATGTGATTAGATTAATGTCGTCTTTTTAAATGACTTTAGCGCTAAGCTTGAGTGCCTTCATTTCAGTTCAATTATTATCAATGTGTATCTTATTTACTACAAAGATAAGAACAAGGAACTATTTAAATGTTTATGTTTTGTTGTATTGTAATATATATCATTTAATAATAAGTAATATATAGCACATATTGATATGTATAGAATAATTATTTCAACAGTTAGCATACCTATCCCAAAAAGATGTTACTTTCACTTGTTGTCTACGATAAACTAAGGAATACTTAGGTATTGAATTTGAGTAATAGTATTCAGACGTAAAACACACCTTAAACTTTAAATATTCTTCAATCATTAATAAGAATATCGATTAAAACATGAAAATAAAAACATACCTTCTAATAACTACAATTCTTAATTAAAAAAATATATAACGCACCGGTAATAATAATATAATTAACGTATAATTATATTATTATTACCGGGGCCATTTTCACGAATATATTGATACTTCATTTATTACATTCAGATCAGTAGTTTAAGCACCACGGTGAAACAAACATACATACATAGACTGCCAAAATCATTACATTTCCTTTTGACTTCGCCGTAGTTGGAGAAAAATAGGAATTAGACTGTTGTATTATTTTCGTATATTCTGATGCTCCTGACACAATGGCAGCTGATATTATTGTATTTAGCAGGTCACAGCGACGAAACATCTGACGCGATATTAATCTCGATTCCATTCGTCGACAGCACGTTATTAATGACAGTAATAATTATCTGGAGGAATAAGATTGCGAACGCATTATGCGTCATTGTTAAAACTTCGGCATAATGTGTTGATTAAACTTGTGTCGTATGATAAGTTTCTGAACTTTTGCATTGAAGTTTGGCACGAACAAGCTTTGATCTTAGTTTTAACTGTTTATACTTTATTTTGGTTCTTGCATAGTGCACTAGTTAATTTATTGGCAAACTTGCCTCTAAGTACTAGGGTACTCGATAAATACTAACTCCGTTACTAATAAAAAATATTTACATAGCGGATAACTTACAACGTTGCTGCCTTTGTCTGTCAAGTATCTTTTCCAACGTATCAGACAAAGACAGCAACGTAGTGTAAGTTATCCGTTGTGTGAATATTTTATTAGTATTGGAGGTAAAATGAAAGTGTTGAAATCCTTAATAACATATCTAAAAAGTTATATTAAATAGAGTCGAGGGAAATAAATGTTTTGGAGTTTGATCATCCCCATAATAAGTGTACGTAGTAAAACGGGCTTGATGTTGAGATCAGTCGAGCTTATATTTCGGCAAAAGTAACTAACCTGACCTAACCTAATCCAAATTAGAAGTATATGAAACTGCTACACATTTAATTAGACACATAGTCACAAAATAATAAACAGTATTCTTCGTATATTGTACAGTTACTATATTTATATATATAAAAGTTATCTTCTGATCTAGCTGATACCATTATTTGAGTTAAGCAGACATGTGACGTCACACCTCATCATTTGTCAGTGTCAGTTACAGCGATGTAAATCGGATACACCGTACAGAAATAAACAAATAATCGAGTTTTATTACCTGTCAAAAACGTCGTGCCACAAATTACAACTGTTCGCCATTAAATGTAATAATATCTTGGGGCGCAAATATATATTTACTGGATGCGAATGTTGTTATTTATCTAAAGAGCTCACAAAACAGACGACGATGCAATACATTATGCTTTCTTATGTAAAAGTTTTAGTAGAATGACTGTTTAGATATTGCATTTTATAAAAAGTTGATTTTCATTATACCTACTCGCGTATTATTAGATTTTAGTATGAATAAATATCTGAGTTATTCCTTATTTGGGAACAAAAACTAAATCAGCTTTTTAAGTTATTTTAATTGCAATCGAATCCTAGCATTTTTTTGTGACGTTTAGCTACTATAAATCGAATTCATGATGACCTCAACACGGTCGAAAAACCTAGGATAATCTATTTTGCCAGGTACTTTTATACATTTGTGTCTTATACTTTAAACGAGAAATTTTTGTATGTTTAAATTATATACTTATATAAATATTCTCGGAAAGGGCTGAAAGTATTTCCATGAAATTTAGTATGCAGATTCTGGGGGAGATAAAATGATCTAGCTAAGACTCATCTTTCAGAAGCCGCCCATTTTTAAGTAATATAAGTTTTTTCTTTCCTTATAAAACAATATAATATTTTTGTTATGACTCTAATAATATAATGTCAGTCCAAATTGCAGTTAGGCATGTGTTTTTGGTAAATTGGTGACAGACGAAAATTTTTGTCTTTTTAAGTCTTCTAAAACTCCGAGAAAAGTTTCCTCTTTAATGCATTGCACTGTACCAGATATTACAGCGTGTTTTCCCCACTTACTAGTATGCAGATCGGCGACGTGATTATGGAGTCAATAAGGCGGTGCGGCTGACAGCTCGATTAGTGACTGATGTCTAAGTCCATATCATCCTAGTTTTTATAATATTCTGGTACTTTTAAATTGCAGTTAAAATGATTGCAGCCTTTGCTGTAGTTGATTCTACGGTCGAGGGAATTAAAAGCTTAAGAATAATATTATGAATTGAGTATTGTTATCAAGGTAGGTAATTTAATGAATGTTTAGCTGATTGAAAACAAATAGAAATGGTTAGGTTTCTATTTTCCTTTATCAAGCAATTGATTTTTGATGACGACAAAATCTCATTTTATTAAAATAAATATTATAATAGATTAAGGCTAGTTATGATCAAAGTGCAAAATATTTATTTTCCACGACCGCAACTAGGCAAACAAAATAATGTTTAAAAGGTATGTGAACGTAAATTTTTAGGGCCTAGAAGAAATACTTTTTCAGAGAGACGCATTTACTTGTACTAAATAAAAAAGAACATCACGAGAAAAAGGAATTATTTTTCAGAAAGTAAGTTACATTAAATCATGTCTGGTATATTGGAGACGGATGTGTTCTTTTATTGCAGTGTTATGTAGGCTATTTGCTCTACTATATTGATATTAGTAGGTCTAAAAGCCTTTATGTCCGTGCTTCACTAATGCTAGTAATTTACGATACCTTTTATACCATTTTTAAGAACGAATCTGCTATATCTTTTTTTGGTTAAACGTAAAAGTTACTCCTCTTAAATTGTCTTTATAACATTTTGAGTTTCCTTCGTCTAGGAATGTATGTAGTGCATAATGAGATATTATATAAGTTAGTACCGTGTTAAATGTTTTCTATAGTATTATTTCCATTTATATAGCTATTCTCTCTATTATATCTCGTTCCTCTATGTTCTCTTTATTCTCTTGTGTACTATCTGTGTCCGTTTCTGTGTTTCTGTATCTCCCAATATCCTGTCGACATATCGTACGTCTGCTGGCGGAGATCTATTGTAGAGATAATCACACCTATGAACTTTTTATCACTGAGTTGTCGTATGTTAAGTTAGTTTTAAAATTAGACACTTCAAAATAAAAATATAACAATCTAGGATATTAACACATTTACGAAAGATACTAAGATACTTTTACAAATAATAAAACACACAAAAATAATTCTAGTTAACTTTAAATGGTTAATTACTAATTTTATAGACGCAGAGAGAGCTGCCATAAATTAAATGTGTAGCATTAAAGTGATAAATTGTATATTAATAATGAATTTGTTTATCTGGGAATACACAAATTTAACGGTTGATTTAAATTATGTCCTCCTAATTAGTTGAGGCAGTATTATTTTGGTATTTGAATTAATAATTAGCTATGGCAATACTATCTACTCAAATTTAATTAATCTAACATGAAATATTTGCTTACGTGAAAATTATTTTATTCTTCTGTTTTTATGGCGTCGTGTCCATTTTTAAGCCATCATAATGTACAGCCGCCGACAGATCTGGTGTACCACTTTTGAACGGGCAGCAGAAAAAGCTGTCAGGTACATCCTACCGGTTGTATACCTTTTCACACGTTCAACCTTTCCAAATAAATGTAAGCATCTTACGTCCTACTAATATTATAAATGTGAAAGTTTGTGAGGATGGATGGATGTTTGTTACTCTTTCACGCAAAAACTACTGAACGGATTTCGATGAAATTTGGTATGGTAGTAGTTTAGGCTCTGGATTAAGACATAGGCTACTTTTTTATCCCGAAAAAGTACAGCGTTCTGTTGGGATACCTTATTTACGCGGGGGGAGCCGCGGGCAACAGCTAGTAAGCTATAGATGTTACAATAACAAATCTCTCGCCGTTTGTTTACATATTTCTAATGCATTGATATCTGCTCCACGATTGATTGTGACTATGCTACTTAGGTATCAACAGAAAAAATGCGGGAAAGTGGAAAACAAAGTTTCCTCTGCGGCGGACAGCCTCCCCTCTTAAGTGACACCCACAAACCATTCTAAAGTGTAATGTGGCCTACTAAATAATCAGTTTTACTTGAGTCTATGTTAAAAGGATTAGTTCCTTAATATTTACTCAACAAGGAATACTACTAATATTATACATGTGAAAGTTTGTGAGGATGGATGGATGGATGTTTGTTACTCTTTCACACAAAAACTACTGAACGGATTTCGATGAAATTTGGAATGGTAATAGTTTAGGCTCTGGATTAAGACATAGGCTCCTTTTTATCCCGAAAAAGTACAGTGTTCTTTTGGGATACTGTATTTACGCGGGGGGAGCCGCAAGCAACAGCTAATATAAAAAATCAAATCAAGAGGCACCTTAAGATCGTCTTGGAGTTATTAAAAACGTTTGCAGTAATGAAATGAAACGTCGGCGATATGTCAATCGCCACGATAAGAGACTTTATACGAGACTATTTTAGCAGAGGTTAAAAAAGCAGTAAAAATACTATATCTTTAAGAAAATAAAAGTTTATTATTTGATTGATTGATTGTCGGAAAGCCACGGAAAGAACATGGACATATCTTTGAAGGTTTCACTTCTACCTGACGTGAACTGCATACATGTTTTTAGCATGTGTAATACAGAGGAAGCGAGATACTCTGCAACTAGGTAATGCAATCTCGGTCATAATTCATGCGAGCGGTTCCGGGCGTGTGACTTGAGTTATGACGTCACAATGACCCATATGCATGGCTGCGTATTGAGAGGCTACTTGACAAATGACCTTTCGGTAGGTAATTTCTTCCGTAATCTTCGATCTTGGTTCCTTTGTTTTTGTGTTCATACTTTGTTGTACACAACGGAACAGAAAACTTGTTACACACGAACTAAAAATGTGATGAGTAGGAGATTTTTCCAGCACTAAGCTAATGTAAAGTAAGCAAGGAATAAGGGGTACATACCTCCAAATTGACACTATTTACTTTGTAAATTATAAAAAATTTGTAAATCTTGTCTTACAGTATGCGAGATGATAATGATTAATTAAAGCTAAGATCTATTTGTTTAGAAGCTACAATACCACAGACAAATACCTACACGATAAGTTTGTAAAATCCTATTTTTCGTCACTACAGTGAGCCATAATTTTACTACTCTCAAAAAAGACTATTTAGCTACTAACTTAGCTTAAAGGGCATACGCAAATAACCAGCTGAGATGATTTAGGTTCTTAGCTATTCGTTCTCGCACACTGATTGACATTTCGGGGGTTACTTCATTTCAGTGATTCAATTTAGGATAATATGTGTAAATAAGTAATTGTAATAAATGCTATGTAAACCTATGATTAACTTTTATAATGTATTATTATCAATATTTTGCATAATAATATTACCATCGTTATTTTGTAACTTACAGGCAACTCTAATTTTGACAAGCAAAGTTCCATTACCTCAACAACTAGGTTCATTTGGTCATTACTACGATTTACGACTTATACGGGGTAGTCTCCATATAATATCCTAGCACCTGGCATATAAATATTTTATCGCCACAACAAAGAACATAAAATCTGGATAATATTTTCTGTATATGCGATTGCCACTTCATTATAAATGAAAATTAATTTGGTTCCAGTGGAACGAGTGAGCCGATCATCGTCATATAATGGCCCTTGTTTTAACATTTTTATACCAATTAATAGCCATGATGCGATTTCACTGGCATATCGTCTAGAAGGTAATTATGTACATTGTGCAGGTAACCTTTAGTTTGTTACTACTGTAGAATATTATGCTAGCTTAGACATAATATTGTGTATGGTCAGAAAAAATACTAATACCAAATACCAGCTGTAAGATATTAAAACATTCCTTAACACCCTCTGTTTAGGAATGTTTAGAAATTCTAGTCTTCAAGACATCAATGGCATAATATTAGGTATTATATTTTATTAATTTTATTTCATTAAAACTTATTTATTTTAGTTTCAGGTCTTTCATAAATATAACTTATAACATTATCACTCTACATCTTTAATAAGTAGTAACGTAGAAATGTTCATAAAATAATAATGGGTGAATAAAACAAAAATTAAATCTAATCTCGTACTGTTAGCATGGAGCTAATTGGAAATATTATGTGTAACACGATACAAACGTCACCTGAACGCAATTACTGACACGGAAGCCTCCTTCATCAACTTGTCAATTGTATTTACAACACAAACCTTATCAAACTTACAAAAATCAATATAGAAGTTCAAAATCTGCATGCTAGTAAATTTTAAGAGCGCCATCTATGTTGGAAACTATTTGTCGCTGATACTTGTCGTAGTTCTACTACTTTCCACGAGGTGGCGCTTATACGGAACGAAAACTGTGGACGACTCTACTTTCCAGATCTGCCGATGGATGTCACTTAAATTTTGTGACATCCATCGGCATGCAGAAATGCAAACAAGAAAACGACGCATAAATTATAGGGAATCATATTTATTATAATTAATTATATTTTACCACCACCAGTGAATAAAAAAAAGTTGAAATAAAAGGACTAATAACTTGATATCTTGACAACTGGCAATTTAAGGTTTCCCCTTTTTATTTAACTTTTCGTTACTATAGTAAACCTTTTAGTTATTATAATAAATATATTATATTAGTTGCATTTATTGGTATCATAAACGTACCTAACTATATTATCACCGCAAATAATTCTGTTTAAATTTTAACACACAAAACTCGTAATTTAATACTCTCTTTTCCTACTTAATTTTAACATTACTTATTTATTTAAAAATACTGAGTGGATACTGACGACCGCAACCCAATAAAACTTTTGTTAATTAAATCTTAATGAGAATAAAAATCTTTAGACCTAAGCCTAAACACATTAAACTTGTTACTTGCATCATCATCACCAACCAGTGATCACTAAATACGTCCTACTAGTGGAGCTCGTGTCTTACCTCTAAGCGTTGAGGGTTGATATGACTAACTTTACTATAAAATATGATTTAAATATTTTTATTAATATTAAAGATACTTGAAATAAAAATATTCAATATAATTAAACTAGAAAGCGGTGATAGTGTTTTCGTGCTGGCAATTAGTCGGGATTCAGTGAGCCGCGCCTGGGAGCTGCTAGTTTAGCGCTTACTCCGCGATTTGTCCAGACCTGAGTAAATCAAGTTCATTTGAATTTACTGTCTTCTTTTAATTTATATCTAAAATTCTATTAACTATTGTGATAATCATATTTCCATGCACTCAATCAAATTAAATACTAATTGCATACGGACTTTTGCAAATTAAGAAAAAATAAACTGACCAATTACAGATGTCGGTTGATTTAGATTCGGTTGTAAAAAATGTTGTTTTATTTTTTCAAATTAATTTTTTTTTCAAAATTCACCATTGAAAATGTATAATAACTTATCCAACAGCATATGAGGACATGTCTAAGGAGACTTTCGTAATCCGTAGGTTTTCTTTGAATTACTGCAAAAGTCTGATTTTGCTTACAATAATTTTCCTAAAGAGTTTTTAGCATGTCCTATCAGCATGGAATATAACAAGTCTCTATTTTGCCGACGGGGTAGAATGAAAAAATATTTTTCATCCCCTTACTTTACATGTATGCATATTCACCACTAATACATAAAATTATTATTATTTAAAGATGCCAAAACCGAAACCAATACATATTATAAAACTATAATATATTTCATCCATTTATATTTATAATTACAGAAGCTAGAAGGAAGGACAGACGTATGTCTGTCAATCCGTCTAGACAGACAGATAGATAGACGGACGGACAAAGCGAAACTACTAGGGTTCCTTGAGTATTACGGAACCCTAAAAAATTGCCTATGCTGTATAAAATTCCGATGCGGCTCGTTACTCTACATTTTTATCATAACATTGTTGCTGAACTTACTTAGATCCATATCCCAAGTTTTACGTAGTCTTCGTATTTATAAATGAACTAGTAATTAAATTATTTACCCCTGAGGATAGAGCTAAAACTTGTGCAAAAATTAAGCAATTACATGCAGCTCGGAAACTTATAGCGAAAATAGAAAACGCCAAACATCATTTCACTTCTAATTTGCAATTCAAAGATTTTGCGAGTTTAAAATTACTTGGGGACAGTTCCACTCATTTTATATTTCCTCGGAATGAGTTTCGGAATTTGGTGGTGGGATAATTAAATATAATTTTGAGGGACGGGACATTGTAGGATGAGGAATGTCCGACGATGAAATGTGGGTGAAGTATGAATTCGTATATTTTCAGGAGGAAATATTTTTCAGATAGACTGAAATTAGTGATGTGCTAGATGTAAAAAATGTAAAAAGGTACAAATAAAACTAGAAAAAGCGGATATTTGGTACTGTATTTTCACTAGACTCGAAAACTTTTCTATCAAAACTTTTGTGACTCACGGCTCACGACTATTGAAACTCATTGGCGCAGTAAGTCGAAATGTGGTAAGTTTTCCTTTCATCACCTAAAAAATGAGAAACTATTTGTTCAGATTCTTCAAACAATAATTTAAAATACGCGATGCATTATCTAGCCACAAAGTTAGTACACTTAACAAAATTTGGTCCATTATGGAGTATTATGCAAAATTATTACAAGTTATGCAAATATCTTCAGCGCCGCTACACTGGGCTAATGCTCTGCTCGCATGTCGCGAGCTTCGCCGTGATAACACCCAGTACAGTCGTCGAAGGTGTAAATGATATTACGTGTTTATTTTAACTAGATGTCGAAATTCGCCCATTGAAATAACAATATGATAATATGTATTGACGCTTTTACACCACGTCAATCTGGTCCCGTGGTAAGTTATCGAAGAACTTGTGTCTGGTACCCAGACAACGGAAATATATTTACTACTTTTATACTATACATATATTTAAGATTTTTATTATATAATACACATATTTAATACACATCCATGACCCAGGAACGCAGAAAACTTGCGGGATTCGAACCCGCAATCTCCAGCTTGAGCGCCAACGCTCTAACTACTGAGCTACAGAGGTCGTACATATAGTTCAAACTTAAAAATTATAATTCATATTATAATTTTATAGTTTGAACTATATAAGGGTTATTTTGGGTCTAAGATAGAAAACAAAATGTAAACGTGACAGATTAAAAACGTCAAAGAACAAAATTGCATCTATCAAACGCACGGTAGTGTGTTAATAATTTGAGGTAGTGTGTGTTTTTTTTATTAATTCATGTATTTCTAAGCATGATTTAATAAATATTAGCTTTAAATACACCTTTCTCTACATAAACATTAAGTTTACTTGCCAAATTTCATACTCCTCCTATTGCATAAATCGTGTTGCATAGTTGATAATGCAAGTGATTTTTTAAAATTATTTTTACTTATTAAATAATAATGAATGTAATGTTATATTGTTACTAAATAAAAAAGTATTGACGAGCACAATCTGTTCATTACTTTGTCTTATTATTCGTATATTTCGTCTAGTAACTAGAAACAAAAGACACAATGCAGGTTAGCTGTGAGAGAGTATCTCCCTGAGCCGGCTCTTTTGAGCCGAAGCTTATTATTAGGTAAGATTATTGCAAGGTAACAAAATAAATAATGATAAAGCTTATTCATTTTTTATTAGAATCGGTCCTACGGTCCTACGTATAGAATCGGTTATGTAAACTATTAATTATTGTAGATTGTAGTATTCGACGGTAAAACGTTGAATTTTTTTATAGATAACTTAACCAGTTTCCGTGGTCCAGTGGTTAGAGCTTGGCTCTCGACTCGGAGGTCGTGGGTTCGATTCCCACATTGGAACAACATACAATTTGGTTAGGACAATGCAAGCTGATCACCTGATTGTCTGACAAGAATGATGATTCATGCGTCGGATGGGCATGTAAAAAGTCGGACCTGCGCCTGATCTATCGCCAGTCGTGTCGGTTATCTGTCCCACTGAGTTATGAGAGTAAAGGAAGAGAGAGTGGTCTTGTGTACTGCGCACACACTTGGGCTCTATAAAATTACTCCTGCGTAACTGGCCTGGATTCAATGAATCCGGCCACCGTCACCGAAATCGGTGTGTGGGAGTTATTTATTTTAGTTATAAGGTTTTAATCGAAAGCTATACAAGACGATTGAAATTGCATTTGTATTGCAAAGTGGTTGCACTAACAATGGTCTAATTGCCGACAGCGGGAGGAGGCAGGCACGCAACTACGGCTGCCTCCCAGGAGGCAGAATCAAACGCAAGCTGCCACCCTTAGAGTTTAAGATATTTGCATGATATTAAACTCGAAGACGCCACTGTTTACCCGTGATTCGGGAGATTATCCTTAGTATACATTGTATGATTGTCTATTCAATGCAATTTGAAATTAAACTTTTGCATTTAGCATTCATTTACGTGTCCATAATATTATTACGTCAATAACTCTAAATAGACCCAGAACTGCAGAAGGTAGGGCCTGCCTGGAGCGCGCCAAGCACTGTATTAACACATCTAGGAATTTCAAAACTGACCTAAAAGAAGGTGCTTTGGCGGCTGTAGACAGGCTCTACCAAATCATAAAATTATTAGAGACCGAACTCACCACTGTAAAGGCAGGAACCGGCGGAGGGCTGGGGAAGGACCCTTTACATCCCCCCAGCCACCCGTGAACGTGGCGAACGCAGCAGAGGTCGCACAAACAGGGGACCTGAAACAGAAAAATAAATTATTAGAGCAAGGTATGAATGAGGGAATGAGAGAGATGATGAAGAAGATGGATGAAATGAAAGGATGTATGGAAGAGAATAGAGTAAGGATGGATAAACTGAACTCGCTCCTGGAGAACACCACAACCGTCGCCAAATCGGCGAGTTATGCTAGTGTTGTCTCAACAGGGGTCGCTGAGCGAACCCCCGAGACAAGGGCACTGCATTCGGTTGTGGTGTCCTCCAAGGACGCGCAGGATTCGGGAGAGGAGCTATTGGACAAGATAAGGAAAACAGTAGATGCAAAGGATGGATGGGTGAAAGTTGAGAGGACTAGGAAAGTCAAAACAGAAGGGTAGTCGTCGGCTGTGCGAATGAGGAAGAAAGAAACAAGGTAAAGGAAAGACTGAGAAAGAATGAGGGATTAGTGGTAGAGGATGTAAGGAATAAAAGCCCCCTTCTGGCCTTTAGGGATGTAATGAAGTGCGACAATGTCGACTTCATCACCGCGTTCAACAATCAGAACGCGGCCATCCTTGAAGGCCTTAAGGGGGAAGAGAGGAATGTGCAAGTTGTGTATGGGATGAAAGCAAGGAACCCCCTACAGAACCACCTAGTGGTTAGAGTGAGCCCACAAGTGTGGACGCGATTTATGAATGTAGGATATGCCTATATATGCATGGGTAGAGTGAGAGTGGAGGACCATAGTCCGCTGGTGCAGTGCTTCCGCTGCCTCGGGTATGGGCACACGAGGAAGGCGTGTAGAGAGGAGAAGGATCGATGCAGTCACTGCGCAGGTCCTCACATGAGGACCGTTTGCGAAAAGTGGCTGCGGAGAGAAGTGCCTCAGTGCATAAATTGCACTAAGGCCAAGAGAGACAGTGTGAAGCACAGTGCCCTGGATAGAGAGTGTGCAGAGAGAAAGAGGTGGGACGCTCTAGCCAGATCGGCGGTATCGTATTGCTAAGGTAGTCCCCGGTGAGTACTTCCAGTACAAAATATTGCAGGCCAACCTCCAGCGGAGCCAAATCGCCACAAAGGAGTTATTACTCGAGGCCACCAAGCGTAAGGCTAGCGTAGCGCTGCTGCAGGAGCCATACATAGGTGGGGCGCGGAGTATGAGGACATACAACGGGGTGAGGGTCTACCAGAGCGATGAGGAAGGGGGTGGTGTTGTCAATGCGTGTGTTGTGGTATTCGACGACACTCTGGACGTCGAGCTACACGCACGCCTCAGCAACAACAACATAGTTGTGACCACCCTCCGAACCAAAGCCTGGGAGACGGTTGTAGTGTCCTTCTACTTCGAGCTCGACAAGCCTGTAGGGCCCTACCTGGACCATCTTATGCAGATAGGGAGAGAGTTGGGATCTGTTAAGATGGTCCTGGGAGGCGACGCGAACGCTAAAAGCCCGTGGTGGGGTGGCGACGCGGAAGACCCGCGAGGAAGGGATGTGTCTGCTGTACTGGAAGCAATGAGTTTACATATACTCAACACTGGAGACACCCCAACTTTCGATACCGTCAGAGGGGGAAAAAGGTACTCCAGTTGCGTGGATGTGACAGCGTGCTCCGACGACCTGCTGGACCGAGTGGGCGACTGGAGAGTTGAGGAGGGACTGACGAGCTCGGACCACAACTGCATATCATTTGGCATCAGACAACAGAAATCCACAGGCACAAACGTAGTACGTACCACACGCATGTTTAACACACAGAAGGCAAACTGGACTCAGTTTCGTGAGAAACTGACCCAGCTGATGTCGAACAGACAATTGACTGTACAGGACATGGACACAATACACAGCACACAACAAATAGAAGAAGCAATAGACAGATACACGGAAGCCATAACACAAACAAGCAGAGACACCATGCCCACCAAAAAACACACACAGAGATTCACCTTGTCGTGGTGGAATGATGAGCTCGTGCAGATGAAGAAGGAGGTCGCCACGAGGAAACGCAGGATCCGTAACGCTGCGCCTGATCGCAGAAACCGCGTAGTTGGATTGTACCTAGAAGCGAAAGAGAGGTATGAAAAGGCAGTTAAGGATGCGCAGGTTGAAAGTTGGAAGGAGTTTTTCCGGAAGCAGGATAGGGAGGGGGTCTCGGATCTACAGGGTGTTGAGCAGAGTCAGAGGGAGGGAGGAGGATCTGCCCCTTACGAGGGACGGTGAAACCCTCGACGCCCGAAGCTCCGCAGAATGGCTGGCGGAGACCTTCTACCCCGAGGACCAGGAAAGTGATGAAAGTGAGGAACATCGGCGGACGCGCCGGCGGGCGGAGTCCTTGGACACCGAACCGCCGGCGGGTCCGGACGACCCTCCTTTCATCATGGAGGAGTTGAAGAGAGCCGTAAGGTCTTTCAACCCCAAAAAGGCCCCCGGGGCGGATGGGCTCACGTCGGACATCTGCCAACGCGCTGTAGAATGTGACCCGGAATGGTTCCTTGCTCTGCTGAATAAGTGCCTCACCGTCGCCTGCTTCCCCAAACAGTGGAAGCGGGCGACTGTGGTGGTGCTGAGGAAGCCGGGCAAGGAATCGTACCGGGTACCGAAAGCCTATCGTCCGATCGGCCTCTTGCCTGTTCTCGGCAAAATCTTCGAGAAGATGCTGGTCGCCCGACTTAGGTTCTACCTGCTGCCCAACATTAGCCCTAACCAGTATGGCTTTATGCCCCAAAGGAGCACCGAAGACGCCCTCTATAGGTTGGTGAACCACGTCAGAAAGCAGAGGGAGGAGAAGAAAATTTCTGTCGTGGTGTCGCTGGACATAGAGGGGGCCTTCGATAGTGCTTGGTGGCCGGCCATAAAGGTTAGGCTAGCTAAGGTTGGGTGTCCGGGGAACCTGAGGCGGGTTATCAGCAGCTAATTGAGTGAAAGAGGAGTGAATGTAAGGTATGCGGGTATGGAAGTGAGCAGGGAGACCAGCAAGGGGTGCGTGCAGGGGTCTATAGGCGGACCAATCCTGTGGGACCTCTTGCTGGACTCCCTGCTATGGATGTTAGAGGAAATGAGTGTGCTTAATCAAGTGTTTGCCGACGACATCGTTTTAGTTTTCGAGGGAAAGACGGCTCTCGAAATCGAAATGAAATCGAATCTAGTATTAGAAAAAAATAAAAAGTGGGGGGAGCTAAATAAGCTTAAGTTCGCCCCCCACAAAACATGCGCCCTAATCTCCACAAGGAAACTGAGCTACGACGTGCCTCGACTCTCGATGGGGAGTGTGGAAATACAATACTCAAAATCATTGAAAGTACTAGGACTTACCATAGACGGCGGCCTTACATTTAACGAGCACGTGGCAGAAGCGAGCAGCGAGAGTAGGCTGGGGGCTTAACCCCCAGATAGTTAAACTTATATATACGGCGGTTATAGAGCCGACTATTCTGTGTGCATCGGCAGCGTGGGCACCCACCGTGGAAAAGATGGGGGTCCAGAAAAGGCTCAACTCCGTCCAACGGGGTTTTGCCCAGAAGATCTGCAGAGCATATCGGACCGTCTCCCTGAACTCGGCAATGCTGCTGGCTGGGATACTCCCTCTTGATCTCAGGATACTCGAAGCTTCGAGGCTCTATGAGATCAAGAAGGGGGTGCCGCACCCGGTGTTGAAGGACAGGGAGGTGGAGCGAATGGCTCCAGCGGTCGGGCGGCCTTACATTTAACGAGCACGTGGCAGAAGCGTGCAAAAAGGCTATAGCACGTTACAAGCTCTTAGCTAGAGCAGCGAGAGTAGGCTGGGGGCTTAACCCCCAGATAGTTAAACTTATATATACGGCGGCTATAGAGCCGACTATTCTGTATGCATCGGCAGCGTGGGCACCCACCGTGGAAAAGATGGGGGTCCAGAAAAGGCTCAACTCCGTCCAACGGGGTTTTGCCCAGAAGATCTGCAGAGCATATCGGACCGTCTCCCTGAACTCGGCAATGCTGCTGGCTGGGATACTCCCTCTTGATCTCAGGATACTCGAAGCTTCGAGGCTCTATGAGATCAAGAAGGGGGTGCCGCACCCGGTGTTGAAGGACAGGGAGGTGGAGCGAATGGCTCCAGCGGTCGAGGACCCACATCCGGCAGAGCAGGAAGAGCTGAGGTTCGGGTTGGTAGATGAGGACTCTTATGCGGACGTGGTTAACAGCCACGTCCATAGGATCTATACGGACGGCAGCAAGATTGAGGGTCGAGTCGGAGCCGCACTCTCTGTTTGGGAGGGTGAGGCCGAGACGAAGGCCGTCAAGCTTGCGTTGCCGCCGTATTGCACCGTCTACCAAGCCGAGCTTCTAGCGCTCCAGAGAGCTGTAAGTTTAGCCTGCAAGAGTGGAATGGCGAAGGTCGGTATCTTTAGCGATTCCAGATCGGCTCTCCAGGCTGTCACCCTTAGTTCCCCTCATCCCCTGGCAGTGCAAACAAGGGCGGCCCTCCGAAAAACTGCGTTGCAGAGGCGGAAGGTCTCCCTGTTTTGGATTAAGGCGCACGCAGGGTTGAGAGGGAATGAGAGGGTTGACGAACTAGCCAAGGAGGCCGCGCTGGGATTGAAAAAGAAACCTGACTACGATCTGTGTCCTGTTTCATTCGTCAAGCGTATTTTAAGAGAGGATACGGTTGAGGAATGGGACAGGAGATATGAAGTGGGAGGGACGGCCGCAGTCACAAAACTCTTTTTCCCAAGCGCTGCTGCTGCATACAGGGTAGTCAACAAGATAGACATCACACACTACACCACACAGATACTGACCGGACACGGCGGATTCGCCTTCTACTTGAACAGGTTCAAGTTGAAGGAGGATCCGTCGTGTTCGTGTCAGCCGGGAGTTGAGGAGACGGTTTCTCACCTGTTACTCGAGTGCCCCATTTTTGCTAGCGATAGATATGATATCGAGCAAAAATTGGGCACATCGGTGACGGGTGAGAATCTGCCTGCCATCCTGGGGGGAAAGAAGAGAGATATATTCCTCTCATTTTGTAAAAAGATTGTGTGTGTAGTCAATAAGAAAAACTGTGATATTTTAGTGTGATTTTAGTTAGGCTCTATTTATAATATGTTTTTGTGATATTAGGTTAGTCTTTTACTTTGTGCCGTCGTTTATTGTTGACATTTTTAATGGTTTTTAAATTGTTATTGTTGAATTTTATTATTTTATTTTTAATTGTATTTTATTGGAATTACTATTTTAATTGATTAACTTTTTAAGATCTTACTTTAAATTGAAAATTTTAATTGTATTTTATTGTATTTTATCGTATTATTTCGGATTTTATTGTATCATTGATGTTTTATTATAATTATTGGCTTTTAAAAATTGTTCTTTATATTAATCTTTTTCTTATAGAAATATAAATTTTGACAAGTTCATTGTACCTCATGACAGAATTACTATTGTAATAAAGAATTGAATCATTGTAAATATATGTTAAAAATAAGAAATTGTAAAGTAGATATAAGACTATTATAAAAACAGAAAAAGAACTAAAAAGATAAAAGAATAAGAAAGATAAATAAAAAGCCCTGATCATGTTAGGGGGAGGAAAAAAAAAAAAATTATTACGTCGCATGTTATGTTGCGTCCAACGCCTTGACTTGCAAGGGAAACAGTCTCCTGTTTGGACGGACAGAGCAAAACTATGTGTAAGGGTTCCTGGTACTACTAAGGAACCCTTAAAAATGCTATTTATATTCATTATAATAATAATAATATCTATGGACGCTTTACACCACGTCAGTCTGGCTTGTACTAAGTATGCCAAGAACTTGTGTTATGGGGACCAGGCAACGGGAAATGTATAATTTAAAACATTTTATACTATACATAAATATTTAAGATTTTTAATAAATTATACACATATTTTATACACATATATAACCCAGGAACACAGAAATATCTTTGTTCACACACAGCACAGACGCGCTCAACCACTAAGCCACAGAAGACGTCATAATTTTACAAATCCTCTAATATTGCTTATGACTTTCTATCATAGAACCTATAATTGTATTAATAGCTAATAATAATTATTAATTAAGTATATTTAAGGTACACGCAACTATTAAACATGACTACCACAACCCTCAACCTAAGTGTTTAATTAAATGGTAAATAAAATTAATTTAGGAGATATCATATCTTATCATTGTACATACGAAATTAACTTGCAACAAAAATATTAACAAATTATTATACTACCCTGATACTACCCTTTGCCTGTTACTGGGCAATAAAATATAGAATTAAATGAATGCGACAGGAAACTTTTTGTAAGCAAGTAAAACATAGATATGGCGACATCGCAAACATACACATTGTATACCTATTGTTATAATTTAGTTGTAGTCCAACAGGCTTTAATTGTCCTTTATGATATTTTGATGAGAAAAATTTTTTTAGTTTTACTAGCTACATTTTTTAATTTTTTTTCTCTCACTTTTATTTTGATAACTAATTTTGAGCGTAAAAGTTTTAAAAATTATACCCTTATATTACTTAGCTGAACTGTGAACTGGAATAAATAAACAACTACCAACATACACCTACACTATACAGTTTCTACACCAACAACTAAACCTTCACCTACACCTATTACCTACTCCTAATTCTACTACCTACACCTGCAACCTGCAACAACAGGTGATATGTAGGGGGGAGAAATTTAAGAGTCTTGTTATATATTTTTAATGCAACCTTATAAAATAAGAAAAAAATGGCAAAAATATTAAAAATATATTTTGGGTTGGGTTATAAAAAAATAGTTGATAATCTACTCTCATACCTGCCGAATGAACCTGTTATACTGTATCAAATTCGGTCATGTTGATTTAGAGGAGTTCTCTAGCATACACAGTGACACGAGGATTTTATTTATAAGTAACGTTATTTATAAGTAACCTACGTTGTGCGTTTATCAATTGTAGCAAGGCTAATTTCTTTTCCTTTACTTCCATGACATATAAACGATACAGAACTGAGAGATTATGTTACAGATCATAAAAATATACATTTAAATAAATTATGTACAGACAAAATGCAAAAAAATCCGGCTCTCGGCAAGTAAACCCTAAAATACCCGTTGGCTCTCGCACACAACTGTCAAACTAAACTCGGTTTACCATACATTTTTTGGTAATCCTGAAAAACCCGAGCAAATCCTAACACCGCAGTCCATATGCCTGAATTTACCCATTCAATTATGCAAAGCCATCATACGTTAACAGATTTTAGCTTGAATTTTCGACCTTAGTTAGGACGTACGCAGTTGGCGACGAAAAGCTTACAAGTTCATAATTTGATGTCAGTTCTTTGTAGGTTGGAGTACATAGGATAGCTTAGTTACGCTACGGAATGTACAGTTGTGGCCTGTTTTTATGGAATACTAACGATGAAAACGAGTAGGTGGAGCACTTGATCACCACGATGTCCAACAGGGGTGTCAAAAGTACGTTCAAATGCTTGAACAAAAACACTCATTAAGGCCAATGTATATTAACACGGCCACACCAACGCATCTCACTTGCATTTTTTCGCGAAAAGCACTCATCGGACTTCTCTTAGATGTAGCTCACCGTTCACTGTTAGTCATGTTTTAATAGATTGTAATAGTCATGATTCCGAAAGACAATTGTTTAGCTTTACCAATGACAGATATGTATTATTAAATGATCCGGATATGTGTGATAATGTTCTAAAATTCTTGAAATATTGTAAGTTTATATGGTTTAATTTAAATAATGTAATAGTGGTCGCTTAGCGACCTCATATAAATAATAAAAAAAAACACTCATTAAACATCTAGTATAGAGTTTCTCGTGTTCGTACTGAAGTATGGTCAAGTAGCGCCATCGTGCTACCGTTACGTTGCCAAATCATCACTACTACTACTACTACTACTATTATCTACGCCACTGGTCCAAGTCTTATCTTACGTCAGGACGCTTAGTAGCCACCACGCGAGCCCACCGCGAGTAGCCAACTGTGTAATCACTTAAATGCTAATTTCCCAGTGTCCATTATTTATACTTACGGCATAGCGGCGTTGTGATAACGTCATTTTGCCCATTAATTGCAAGCCTGTTTATGATTTAAGCGGAATTAATTTAAGTGTTTTTGTTCGTTTGTTTATGTTAATGAGGACGGCTGAGTGAAAGAGTTGAGGGCACTTAAAATATAATTATTGTGCTCACTAACTTTGTAAGCATTGTGTATATCCATAATTTTGTATACATTTTGTATTTATGTACTTTTTTTGAACGCTTTTTATACCATTTTATTCAATGTGATTGCAAGATTTTTACCCTCACAGCACAGTTTGGTTAAAACAAGCGGAAAAGCATAACGAACAAACAAATCGGAAAAAATTAGGTTTAGTAATCAATAATTGGTAAATTAATCTAAATTGGCAAATAAAATATAAAGTAAGTAAACGTAAAGGCCCCAAATTTAAAAATAAATCTAAAAGCACATTGCGATTCACTAAAAGCACTTAAATTATATTTGAATTTGGTGTTTATGGACACTTTAGTTGAAAACCAGATAAATTTCCATCACATTTATCGATATAAGTATTAAGTAGAGTACGAACACATTAGGTACACGAAATGTACCTTAAAAGCCTATTAATGTACGCTTGAGGGCAAAGACACCCATTTGTGATTGGAGCGCTGCTTACGAGTTTGTCTACATGATACATACATTAGTATATTTGGACAATGGCTGAAACGCGAATACGAATTTAGATTCAAATTCGAACTTTATTAATGAATAAAGTTCGAATTAGTGTACCATTTTAGTGTAGAATAATATAAAACTAACCAAACTTAATGAAGTTTGGTTGATTTTATATTATTCTACACTAAAATGGTACACTAATTCGAACTGATGTACTGTCCAACAAGTTGCCGCTCGACCAGGTATAAGATGAAAATTGCTTAATAGGGCCCGTCGAATTGTGCGCGTGCACACATAGGTGTAAATACGTAGTCCAACCACGTCTGCAGTCATCGCGGTCACTTTCTTTGCTTAAATATTTTGAGACATCCTAGTACAAAATAAAGTATTAAGAAACTTTGTTGATATTGTAAAATGTAAAGTAAATGTTCTATTATATTACTTCTTCAAAATGTTGAAGGAAATCTAATAATTACCTATAAAAACTTATTTAAAATTGAATTTCGCAGACTTGTGCGTAACTACTACTAGTACTAATTAAGCTGACAAGCTTGCGCTCACTATTTACAGTAATTAACCATACAAATATAGTAACGCGTCAAGTCACGTGACGTCACACGACCAGTCGTCGCCACAAAAGTGAGCAATTTACCGATTGAAATCAACCCTGACATGATTACCGCTGACATGCCATTTGTGAACGCCTTGAAATTCATATTCTAATTTGTTTTTTCCTGTATACATTGTTACGTTTCGACATTGTTATATATAGATTGGTTATAAATAGATTTAGGCAATAATTTATTTTAGTTAAAAATTAGTCATCGGATCTTATTTGTTTTAAGGGTTTCATACCTCCGTACCACTGCACCGTAACGTTATAGAATCACTTCCTAGTCAGTCTCTATGTATGTTACTGTATCACTTTACTTAAAACTAAACAAACGTAATTAAGCATGTGATCTTATTGCTGAGGATACTTTCTAACACAAACCTCGTACAGATATAAAAAATGACCTAGCAATAGCTTATCTATCTACCTATAACTTTTTCGCTTGTGGTGGTAACCCTCAGTATTTCTCTGTCACAAGCTACGTTTTTGTCAAGATTGCAATATTTTCAAATATTATTCATACACATTTGCCTATTGTTTCATAAACACTGCATATACTTATTCTGCACTTTTTTGTTACAGATGCCATGTGAAGTACTCGATGTGCTAACACAGGTGAGTCAGATATATTATATTTTATTAATAATCTAAATATTATATGTCAGTGTAACCCAAATTTTTATTTGTAGTAAGCTAACTAAAAATTTACTTTTTCCATGTCCATGGAATTTTAATCCATGTCATAAGAAACATTGAGTTTACAACAAACATTTAGTTACAAAAGTTTTAGTATTGTGCTATATACCTACTACCATCATACTATAAAACACATCAATTTGAAACTGTGATAAATGTTTTATATAAAATCTGAACGCTTAAAAACTAGTGCTGAATGTGTGGCATCTTTGAATTCAATTCAATAAATTCTAGAGTTCTTAACGAATATTATTTCACGCTCCGTCTTTTGCGTTCTTCGTATTTTTAAAATGGATGTCCGCCTGTTGAAATTTTTATTCAATTTCAATTACAAAAGTTCTTTTGATAGTTGAAAAATTTTAACTGTCACTCGGTTGAAGTTCTAAATGAGATGGAACTAAATTATGAACGAACATTCAAGTGGAAATAGATTGCTCATAATACCTAGAATTGAGAATGACTTAGATTTTTTTAACCTTTTCGTATAAGTTATTGCTCACATCGTTTGAGTACTTAGCCGTTACAGTTAAGTGGCATACGACTTATTACTTACTTAACATACATGACTACTTACTTACATGACTTACGACTGCACTCAGAGATAATAAAGACTTAATTAAGGAGCTGCTTAATAGAGATTTCGTCACAAAATCCATTTAATATTTTCTCCCAAAATCTCCACTAAGTAGCTCCTTAAGTAAGCATTAACTTAAGTAACGGCCACACTCAGAGTCAGTGCGGCCGTTAGTCTTTCAAATATTCTAAATTAATATTATTGTCATACAACATTGTATAATTTAAATTTCATCCACTTGAAATGAGAATTATAGTAGCGCGTAGCGTAGTAGACATTCGTAGCGAGATACCACAGCGCTCTACGTGGCCGTGCTACGTGCCTAATAATATTATTAAATATTATGTTAATTTAGTTCAATCGTGTTTTTAATATTTTTATTTATTAGGTTTCCATAGTACTCGAGGAACCATACGGGTTCCTCGAGTACTACGGATTCACTCTGTCCGTCTGTCTACCTGTATGTCTGCATGTCCGCCCTTAATGTTTTATTAGATATTAATATAAATAGATGAAATTTGCTATAGTAATGGATTGTGTATAGATTTCGGGTTTGGCATCTTTATGATTTTATATTAATAATTTTATATTTTAGGGGTGGCTCTCCATACATTTGAAGTTGGATGATTTTCTTTTATTCCACCCCATCGTCTGTGGTATCGTCTTTTATATTATAATATTTTTGATTAAAATTCTTTTTTAATAAAGACAATGTTAAATAGATGACTTTTTACAAAGTTTACTATTTTCGAGTAGTGTGCCTCCAAAGTGGTTAAAGAGTTGATATTTCTGGTATTTCTAAACTTTAAGAGATATAAACTTGTGAGTTCCCATGCTGATAGGTCATGACTCATGCTAAAACCTCTGGGAAAATATTTTTTTTCGCAAGATCGGACAATAACATTTGAAGTAACTCAAAGAATACCTATTGCGCGTTGATACGCGATAGTTACGGAACCCTTCTTAGACATATCCTGTCATACTCTTGGTTAGGTTATTTAAATAGCACTTATTATATTTTTAATGTTATCTGTAAGACTTAACAAAACGAACAATAAAACATAATCACTCCAAACACAACATCGACGCTAATTAATTTAAAGTCGTAATTAAAGCAATATATAAATATATATTTAGATACATAATTGTAAGAATTGACATAGAACAAAGGGAACACACATGGTAAGTAGTTGTCAATAATTACAAGGAATAACATAACGGGTCCTTGCGTTTGTTCCTGACAAGCTTTGTGACGCGCAGTTCAAAGGAATGGGGCAAGTGAGAACTGATAATACGAGGGTGGATTTATAAATGTATACAAAATACATTACCATATTTGAACGAATTTTATATACCTACTAGCTATTACCCGCGGCTCCGCGGCTCATTAATAGATAAATAATAATAGAAGCTGTTCGCCGCTTTTATGATCACACCTTACCTTATATTTTTTAATTAAATAGTACTTAATTAATTAAATAATTATTTTCTTTAGATTAGCACTGAAATACTAGTTTGGTTAGTTAGTAATCCTGTGTTTTTAATGACATGCACTGTCGGAAAGTTGCTATATTTGAACCCGCTACATTATCTTGATTGACGACCTCTATGGCTCAGTGGTTCAGCGCGTTGGTGCTCAAGCCGGGGGTCGCGGGTTCGAATCCCGCCGAAGGAACAAAAAGTTTTCTATGTTCCTGGGTCATTGATGTGTATTAAATATGTGTATAATATAATAAAAATCTTAAATATATGTATAGTATAAAAGTATTAAATATACTTCCCGTTTTCTGGTACCTGTAACACAAGTTCTTCGGATACTTAGCACGGGGCCAGATTGACGTGGTGTGAAGCGTCCATAGTATTATTATTATTATTATTATTATCTGAGTGAGCGATACATGGCATTCATTTCTGACCCCATGGCTGCCATGATTGCGTTTCCTGTGGCTGACAACGCACATTACTCTGCCAATTTAATACTAAATTAAATACTACGAACTAATTGAATTGCTGTAACACTGTTTAGGAGATTTTTAATTGCATTGCTCAAAATGAATTTGTGAAAATGTTACAGGGGCATTACTTAAATTTTTTAATAAATAATTAATTAATGTCTTTGTATAAATTAATATTATAAACCTTATACCTCATATCCTACGAATATATTATTCTGTAAAATATGTAGTACGTACTACCTAGCTATTGAAAACCATTTTCCACTATTTGTATTGTAAGATATCAAAAAAAATATTTAAAGGAATTTAGGTTTGAACCATTTACAATAAAAAAAAGATCTACGAAAATAGTCTATTAAAAGTTATGCGTGGTCATACATAAAAACAAATTCAATTGAGAACCTCCGTTTTTTTACAACGGTTAAAAATAAACCATAACAAATATTTTAATAGAATGAGTAAATAATAAATTTATGGGCTATTATTATATCTACTTATCATAATATTCGTTACTTCCTTACAATAATTTTACTGTCACAAAGTAAATTACAAAACAAATTGTTTCCTCTAAAACGGATCTGGTTGACACGCTATAAATAATATAAATCGCATTTAGCGAAACAAAGCATTCATTTTGATCTCGTTAGCTCGTATTGAGAGGATCTGAGGCGGAGCCGGGTGAAGCCGGGTGAAACCGGGTAAAACCGGGCGAGGAGCCGGGTGAGGGGTTCCAGGTCTCGGAACCATTGGGCCGGAGAAGTAATTCCCGATTCCCATGAACTTAGGGCGGGCGGTTTTCTTGGATTCATAGAAGTTATATTTTTCAGTTCAATTCAAAATAGGAGATGGGACATCCTGTGTTCAGATTCAAAATATTTTGACCTCACTGACGGTTTAGGTAAAATGAGTACGTTGACGAATTTATATTAAATAGACTATATAAAAATACCGCAACTTTAATTTTACTTATACTTCTAGCTACCAAATCTTCCAAAAATGAAGCTGGTTTTACAAAGCCACTTGCTTCATAAGCCCCGGAGTACTGAGCGGAGTATATTTATTTCTAAAATGTAACCTCTGATATAAAAATATTAAACTCTCACTGCATATTACTGGCGAACTTCAAGTGCACTTAACATAGTTAAGACGAGTTTTGGATAGATATATTTTGCACACTCTGTGTAATAATATTAAGGTTGAGAGCGTCGCGGTGTAGTAATTGCGTTACAGACTGTCCACGTGTCCACGGCACGACGCGACGTCATCAACGTAAAACGGTGCGGTGCTTCGGCACGGTGCGTTGACCTAATGTGCGAATTCACATTGGCTCAAAAATGTATATCACGACGCCGGATCACCAAATGTGCAAGTTCTAGTACATTTTACGCCGTTTCGCGGCGACGTTGCCGTGCCGTGGAATATTACGACGTTGACGTCGTAACGTGGACATGTGTACAGGTCCTTATGGACGGAGTTGGCGGGCTCTAGTGCTGGTAATAGAGGGTATTAATTAACGCTCGAATCAACCGAATATCTATTTCCTTCCAAGATATTGTGCTTAAATCGCTTTTTTTTCTGAAAAATGCTCCTCTTAAAATGAGGACTTTGTTTTTTATGGAACACAAAAGTTGGCCGCGACTTCATGCGCGCAAAAGAAAACCACACGGGAACCAAAGTTTTTGCCATCAAAAGTACTAATTTCCTTCCCCGTGGTCATTTTATATCTGTGTCATTCGGCAAAATCGGTCCAGTAGTTTCGAAGTGTATTAAATGCAAACAAACACACAAATAATCAAATCTTTCCTCTTTATAATATTTGCTTTACGTAGTGAAATAATGAAACGCAGGTTCCAATATTTTCACAAAAACAAATATTTAGAATTAGTTTTGAAAAGACTTTGGCCTCACTCGGGTGAGCTTAGAGAAAATCGCGAAAGAATGCTTCAAAGACCCTTGCAGTTCGGAAATATTTGAATCCAGTACGAGGGAGGTTCCATTGCATCGATTCTGCAAATCCCCTCATATCTCCCGATAAAAGTTCCATAACAAAATTCGTAATAATTTAGTGGAAAATGCTTTGACTGGATAACTTTAAAACTTTATTCAAGGTAAACTAAAATGTTTGTTGACTTGGTCGTGCCTTGGATGCAGCTATTCATTATTTTTCCTTATTTGTCCGCATTAGATATTATGTTACTTTTTAATGAAATACAGGACGGGAATCGCCTGTTGGGAAGAGATTACTACCGCCCCTGGACACGCTGTAGCCCTTTTTTTAAATTTAATTATTTAATGTCGCTTTAAGTTTGAGGTCATTAAATATCACTATGGAGTACATAATACTACAGGGATTTAAATTAATTTATACCCATTAACATTTTCAAAATTTTAGAGACACGTCCATTTTCATCATATTATGTAGTATATCAGTATTTTAAATATCTAGGTTAACTACATTTCATATGAGTATTAAATTCTAAACATTCATTTTCATCAACATAGAGGAAAGATCTATCTATTTGCCTTTTTCACACTTAGTTAGAAACATATTAATTATTAATTACAAAATTGTTACTTTTAAATAACAACATAGGAATGGCAAGATTGAGTATTGTAATATTAAGCTTAAATCGATTGGAAGTGTCGTCGTCGCCGAAATCTTGGAAAGTATTTTTCAAACCGACTGCAGCGAGGTGATAAGGGTCGAACACGAATTTCAATCGAATTTATGACTTATAATAATGATTATAGGTGCGCTATCGGCGCGGAACGGAAATCGTCATTGCGCAGAAAAGGTGTAGTCTTGTGTAACAAATTTGCCAGCAATCGTAAGGTGACGATAACGATTTGCCAAATTAATCTCTGAATAAGCGGTCGGGGGATATTTTTGAACTACATTAATTTTTACGAACGCAATTCCCCCGTGATTTTAGGTTTAGTGGTGCGCATAAAGGGAACCATTTTGAAATATTATTATGTATCAGAATTTGGACCTTAATACTTCTTAGAAAATACGATGTAATTTTTCATAATTGTGTATAGTTGCAGTCCATAATGTTATTGGATATCATTAGGTATAATACTGTGATGTTTTAGGGTTCCGTAGTTCACGTCTCGGAACCCTCATATTTTCGTCATGTCCGTCTGTCCGTCGCTTAACGGCGGGTTCGAAAAATCTAAAAAATATGATGTTAGTCCATTTAATTAATTTTGAAGGAAAACTATAACGGCCTATATGGATGGATGGATTTCCGCAAAGTAACGCCTGATTCTATTAACTATTAACAATTTACCACCAACCGCATAAGTGGGCCTTTTTCACAATGTTCTAATAAGTGTCGTATAGCTTATTTATAATCTTTTGTGGCTGCTTACTTCATATCGAGCTACAGAGACAAAACAAATTGCAATAAGCTATGTGACACATATCAGTAGATTGTGAAACAGGCCCTTAAATGTTTCACCTATATTATAATTAAACAAGTATATTTTTTTAATATGATATTTTCGAATATGAGACAGTATTATTTAATCCATATAATACCGCATAACACTCTAAAAAATGTTATCTTTGAAACTTAGCGTGTAATTATAAAATTGTTCAAGTTAGCGGCGTCATCTGCTGACTATGGCGATAACTTTCTTTTAATTTTATGACACTTGGTTTGGGTAATCGTCTCCTGTACTAAAAAGCATTTCACTGTGAAATTATTTAAACCGTTAAGCCAGAAAGTCTAGTCTTTTGACTCTTTTGTTTAACCTCGTTATCCGAAAATCTTGAAAGCCTATGGTGGCTTCGAAGTATAGAAAGCTAATTTGAGATCTGCAACTGCTTATTTTAAAACATAAATAATAAATATTATGTTTTTATTCAATACAAAAAGTTCAAACTTTCTTTCAAACCGTTTCAGTTTTTCGAATCTGAGCTATGATTAAAAAATCTAAATGCAAAAATCATTGACTGTTTTTCCACTTTCTGATCCGGCGTCGGCACCAACCCAACTGTTATAATAATATTATCTATGGACGCTTCGCTCCGTGGTAAGTTTCCGAAGAACTAGTGTTACGGTACCAGATAACGGGAAGTATGTTTAATAAATTTATTTATATACATATATTTAAGATTTTTATCATATCATTTTATATATCCGTAACCCAGGAATACAAAAAACTTTTTGTACCCTCGGCGTGATTCGAACCCGCTAAATCCGGCTTGCGTACCGATGCGGTCAACCACTAAGGGGTAGTTTTTAACCCGCGACGCACAAAAAGTTATAAGTTTTACGTGTCTGTCTGTATTTGTGTCTGTCCGTGGCATCGTAGCTCCCAAACGGACGAATCGATTTTGATCTATTTCATTTTTGCTTGAAAGCTGACATGATCGAGAGTGTTCTTAGCTATATAATTCATCGTCATCAGCTCGCTCACTGCTTGACAATTCGGAGGCATCCAAATATTTTTAAATTTTGTTTATTCAATTACCGGGCCGACAACGATACGACGATGACGCCCACCTGACACACGTCACCGGCCGCGTCGACGCCGGGCCGGTAAGTGGAAATACGATCATTAGCAGACGTAATAAGTCATTACGGCACGGCAAAATCACCAAATGAAAACTTTGTTCTCACCCCGAGAGCCGGACCGCTCGCAGCGATTGAAATTTAAAATATTGTACCCTTTGCCATTATGCAAGCTTATTCACCCTTGAAATATCCCCGGGGGCGCCAGGTACAACGATTGGGGAAAATATTTTACACTTGTTACTAAGGATGTCGCTTACAAGTCTGGTTTTATGTGATCCGAATCGCCAATCGATTTTGGACCCACGCGCATGGGTTTGGAGCTCAAATTGGAGTTGCAGTGTACATTTCGCCGGTATATTTACGCAGAGCACTTAATTAGTGTGTCGAGAATGAAAAATTGTTATTGAAACCGACATGATTGAACTGGCGTTTCATAACTATGTCATTTTGGATGCGCTAATGAAAATGCGATTAATCAGAGTCCGTCGCTTTCGGTGCTTTTCACTGACGCGCCATTTTTACATAATTATAATTTGCTTTGTGGCTTCAATTAGTCGTGATTTAAAAACACACGTATATTTTGAAACTTTGCTAAGCTTATTGCAAAGTTGGGTTATGAAATTTTAATAGATTGAAGAACGTTAACACTATACATAATACAATTATTGTTATTACATTACACTAACTAATAAAGTTTAGATATTTTTTTTGGAAAGTAAAAAGTTTTAATAAAACATACTAGATGTTGACGCGCGCAAAAGTTAATCTTGCGGAAACCGTTTTTCGCGATAAAAAAAATCGGTTCAATAGTTTCGGAGCTTATTTAATGCAAACAAACAAACTTTTTTCTCTTTATAATAGTAGTATAGTATATCTAACCTATTCGAAACTCAATACAAGTGAAAATGTATTTTCGATTTTTATTATTTCTGGTCAACTATATTATTAAAATTTACAATAATCACATCAACATAATAATATTAATATCAATATTTGTGTATAGTTCGAATGCAATGATCAATTAGGCACGTAAAGCTGTGCTCACACTGCGTTAAATTCGCAAAAATAATTAAGCAAATAACTTTAGCCATTACTCATGAACGAAATACATAATAAACGTAGATGCAGCCCGCATTACCGCGTTAGCTGCGGCTCACTGGGCGGAAGGCCAACGTTTACTTGATAAAATAAATTTGAACAAAACAAACCCATTGCAATATGAATCCTCTGAAGTCGTGCTAAGCGGCATGGAAGTGGAAAAATGGACCTAATAGGAATACTACGCATACTTGGTAATATGTCCCGCATTTCAGGAATTATTTCATTATCTTTTGTTTTTCGCTTATCGATGGTTGTGACGATGCTATTAAATGTTTTAAGCGCAACGGTCCAAATGGCAGGAGCGACGCATTGCCTTTTACAGTATAGAGTTCAGTCTGCGCCGTAAAAGGCTGCGAAATTACGACAAACGAGTAAAGAAGATAGGCGAGAATATCAATTATTGGGATTAAATTAATAAGGTATTTCATAATATTTTCAAATTTAAACATATCACAGGTCAAGGAAGCCATTGCAAACCTTAATTCGATCGCTTACATCATAGTTCGATCAATTCTCAGCAGCTGGCGTCACATTTTCCTTGTATGAAGAAATTTATAGGCTAAATGTATGCATAGCCTGTCCTTATGTACAAGTAGTGTGATCGATCTCAGCGATAACAGATTGAATTGCCCAGTAGAAAAAAAGCATTTGAAAGCCCGAATTTAGCAACTGAGAGACCAAAAATAATGCAAGATTTGGAGGATTGGAAACTACGTAATAAGAAATAATAGCAAACGTATTTATTATTATTGAACAGTTCCTAATTAGTCTTAGCGTAGCAATAACACTGCATTCAAGACGGCTATCAGGGAATTAATTACAAGCAAGACAGACACACCACACAAATCACAAACTCTGGCTGGATTTAAATTTGTGAGTAAATTGAAGTGTCAGGCGAGGGCAGTCGTTCGTTAGTCTAACTCTTTTGGTAAATCGACCCTCGGATAAGCCGCCTGCAATGTTAACATTCTTTTCAATAATGACAGGGGGAGATTTGAAGTCTGTGTCTTGTTTATTGGATTTTTTGTTGCAATCTACATATGAATGAAACTACAATCTGTCGGAAAGGGTATGGAGTATAACAATTGTAACATCTGAGCTAATATAATATGAAATATTGTTAAATCGATTAGAGCCTAATTAAATAATGACTCATTTTGTGCACACGAGAGTCGAAACAAAGTATCTGAAACTGAGATCTCGTTGTAGTAAGTCTCTGATTTGGGTAGACTTAATTTAGTCCAATTCAACCCCACGAAGACATAAGTTTGCACGTTCACCGCTAAAAAGTCACCGATGGTCATTGGTCGTATGTCCTCGTTATGAAAGAACCTCTGTCATTTAGAGGGTAAGGCTAAGTTAGCCTCCAAGAAGCTTAGTGTTCTGAATAGGTAAAAGCTGTATTTCATACTCCGGTCCAGAGCTTACAGATGTATAAGGTTGTGACTACACGGAAATGTTCGGACTTATACCTGCTGCAACTTTTCGCCACCGTCCCACGCGACAAAAAATTCATCCACATCTATGAGTAGCAGACTTCCACCGTGCGCTTTTCCAGGAGTTTTCAACCACGCACATGAAACACTGGAATTAATAGTTGCCAGCGGTATTTCCAGACCACTACTTTCTTCAAACCATTAAGAAAAGAGCGTATTTCTTTTTGTGAGGCTGGTAACGCGCTCGTGACCTATCTAGTATTGCGGGTTATCTTTAATGTATTCGTATATTCGATCAAGCGATCAGTTGGCTTATTTGGCTCCTATTTATATTGAAAAAACTACATGGATTTAGTCAATTAAATACATTATAATTTAAAAAATTAATTAAAATATTATAATAATTATAATACAAGTAATATAACAAGTAAAGTATTATAAATTAGAATAATATTAAATTATGATGCATAATACTTATAATTAAAAACACATATAATGTATAATTAAATATTTAACATCATATCAAAATCCGATAGTAAAAATGTAGTTATATGGCATAAATAACACCTATAGGCGACTCCAAGATTTTTAGCCCTTTAACATACACCTACTTTAAAATTTCAAAGTAACACGCGTGTTGGTCTCTTTAATGAATGCGTACGATAAATCGGATCAAGTGAGTGGGCCCTTGTATCGTGTGTCCCTTTCATATGCAACAGAATCTCAATTAACCGTCTTTGTCGCGCAATTTAGGGTTGAGGATTTCAAACGGAGCTTGTGGAGTAGAAAACTTAATGAAAGTGTGACTGTATTGACGATCATTATCGACGGCTTTGCTCGTAAATAAAAGATTTAGAACTAAAACGTATGCCAGCTCAGTTAAGTGAATCAAAACAGTATTTAAATTCTCATACCAATGGAACATGTGTATGAAAAAAATATTGGAAAATCGTTTTTTGAGTAGTCATTAATCCATAATACTAGATAATGAGAAAAACAAGAAAAGCTGGTTTTCATATTTCTTCTCAGTGTCCACCTGGGTAACCATAGGAGATTGTAATAAAAAAATTAGAGAAATGTATTCAATAACCTATCCCTATTTATAAGTCCATGCTGTTCCTACCCAAAACAAAACAGCTTTATTTGCCGCTTCTGGGACCAATCTCCTTTAAAATTGAAGCATGAAGATCCACGAAATCGTACAGAAGACAAAATATATCTAGGAAGATTAATTCCTTGTTGTTAACTAAGCTTAAGTCCCAATTTCATAAACGCTTGCACGTGTCATCCGTTTGTCTAAATATCATTCCTTCTCTTTCATTAATACAAAGATCGAGCGAGATAACATTATATTTAATCATCGATTATCTTTCATAAGCGGTAGTGAAATTGGCACTAAATTATGCTTTATAATCCAAGATTTTTTCTCGATTAGATGATCTTCGTTAAAATATGGCGGTATAATACGAAACATAATACAGCGTTGCTTCCTATACAAGCATAACTTATACTTTAAATGAGCAAATCTTGTAGTAATATTGTAAAGAGAAAAATTTTGTTTGTTTGTATATTTGTTTGTTTGCATCGAATTGGCTCCAAAACTACTTGACCGATTTTGATAAAATTTAGCACAGATATAAAATAGACCACGGGGAAGGACATAGACTACTTTTTATCGCGGCAAAATGCATGGTTCCCGCAAGATTATTTTGAGCGTGCGATGTCGCGGGCAACATCTAGTCTTGTATATAATGTTGTATGGAATTTCGGAAACTGCTGTAAGTATTTGCATTCAATTTAGTATGCAATGAGTTTTGGCGTATGCAATGAGTGAGTAAAGTCGATCTAGCTAATTTTTATCCCTGAGAAACTGCGAATTTTTAAGATATGTGTAATTTCAGATTTCGTCGCTTTCGGTTTTTAAATGTCAAATCCGGTTGGAGGCTTGGTTAGCGTGTTAGACATTTTGCGTTGTTAGAAAATTGGAGTCTCAGGTTCAAATCTCAGTCAGACGAATATTTTGTTATTATTTTTGTTTCTTTTTCTTTTATAATTTTAATAATTTTATCGTTCTACTAAAACTCCGAGCAAAGCTCGGTCTCCCAGGTACTTTTTCCCATATCAAAGGCGTATATTTTTGGAGCATCATAGTTACGAATTTCATATAACAAACAGTAAATATTTCCAATAACAAGGGTAAACCGATACTCGTATCAATCTCGTGCTAATTTTGCACCTACCCGCATTCCGCAAACGTATTGATGACGTCACTTTGTCCCTGTCTAGTCGCCATTACCCGTAATATGTAACCTTTTAAAC
Organism: Phengaris alcon alcon; assembly: GCA_037179445.1. NCBI lineage: Eukaryota > Metazoa > Arthropoda > Insecta > Lepidoptera > Lycaenidae > Phengaris > Phengaris alcon. Next base: position 85,326 of record JAYRCH010000646.1, on the reverse strand, counting down.
TACTAAAGGGTTTGTTGGTATTTAATTTGGGGTTCGATTTCATTAAAAAAGATTAATGATTGTTGACTCGCTAAAATTGAAATGCTCCGTGATCTTGCATGTTTTAGAGAGCAATTTTATTAGTTAAGTGGAGATTAATTTTAGCGAAATGGGACTACTTAACAAAAAAAGCTTCGCATAATTATGATGTGGAATATCTGACATCTCTCGTGTTGCAACATAATAATGCTAACTTAAGTTGCTTAAGCATTGCATTGGAATTTGGTACACACATTCATCCCATCAAAAATCAGAAGGCAAGGAATATCCATACAAATAAATAAAATCGAAGTGCCTGTTCGTAATTTTAAATTAAAAGCTTTTCGCCTAATGCATATGAAAGTGCATACGGTACTTCCAATACAAAATCTATATTTTTTTTAATCTTTGTCTGTCAATTTATCTGTTTGTTTCGGATAATCTTTGAAACGAATGGACCGATTTTCACGGGATTTTCACTGGCAGATAGCTGATGTTATAAGGAGTAGCATAAGCTACTTTATTTTGTTTCCTTTTAAAAAAATTGGTTTCCATTAGTTCCTTACAAACGAAGTTGCGGGCACCAGCTAGTATTAATTAAATTAAAAGCCCAAACAATTAAAAAATTAAAGCGTAAACTCGATATTCAAATGTCCAAATGCAGTGCCCTGTTGGTACCAATTAGAGAGGTGCATGTGCGCGGAACTAACGCAGGAGGTTGTCTGTTCCACGCTCTGAGTTAGTTACGGTACCAAATGCATCGCATATCATAATTACATTTTTTGGACTAGGACATTGGTAAAGGGTTAATATTTTTTTTTAATATTACAAGCTACAAAAGTTGTAAAGTAGAAAAACGGGTTATAATCAAGTTCTTATTCCTGTTAAACATCCTATTTTTTCAAGTAAAGGCTTTAGGTATGATTAGTAGTTTATTTGCTAGTCCCTTATTTGCGATCAGTAATAATAATTGTAAATTCAACGTTTGCTATAAAATGCTAATATTATATTTTCTAATATCACATGAATCAAATTCTCAGAGTCCTCAACATTTTGTACAAAGAAATACAATGCCAGGGATTTCTTGTATCATTTGTAATTGTGTTTGTTCAACTTAATTGAGTTCAGGTATTCCTGAACTCCATTCTTTTTTTTTTTTTTTTTTTTTTTTCGAACGGGTCTATGCTAAGGGTCGGGTTAAGACCGCTGTAGCTAAGTCGGACTATAACTAGCCTGGTGGCTAGTTTGTTTGGTGGTAGACGATGGGAGGGTTTGACCCTCCCTAACATCACCCGGGTGATGTTCAAACCGGATATTGGGGACAGCTACGGATTAGAAGCTATTTTTTTGACAGGGGAGACGCGGGTCTCTCCTGCTGAGGGGTCCGACCCCTTCCTCACTCGCTGATGAGTGAGGTTGCTCGCGCGCGGTAGCAGAGACTAGCGGCGTGCGAGTTATCGCGATAGAGGAGCTCTCGATTTGGTCGATATCGGTACTGAGAGGGCCGTCCCTCTCCCCTTCCGCGTACGGTCGGGATGACTCGCGCGCGTAAGTCCTAATGTCGATGAGGTTCGCGGTATTGGTAGAGCTCTCTATATCAATATCGCGGTCGCGGACACTATTTAGGAGTGTACCTAGACTACTGGGATGCGAACTCGAACTCGGGTTCGGGTCCGGTCCCGTGTTAGGGTCGGTCTGTACGTCTGTACGTGTTGTCGTGTCGGATGTGGGACCTCGGGGTAGGCGCCGGCGTCGACCCCGGTGCAATGCTAGCGACGCGGGTGCGTGTGATTTGTGTTTACGTAACTGTACACAGTACGTTACGTATTTTGTGATCGGGTCAACGGGATCGGCTAAGATATGCTTAGGCCGTTTGTGCGGGTGTCGGAAAGTCAGTGCGTCGTGGTTGTAGTCCAGTGCCTTTTTTATAAGGGGGTTTGGGTGGTTTTTGCCTTTATCAAAGAATCTCTCTACGAGTTCCTTGATATAGGCTTTAATGGTGACTAGTTCGCAGTCCCTATGCAAGTCGATGTTACGCATGTACCAGGGGGCGCCTGTTGCCATGCGTAGAAACCGGTTCTGGACTCTTTGCAAGCGGTCCATTTGAGACTCGCTTATCTGTGCGAAGGAGACGCACGCATAAGTGAGTATCGTTCTGATGCAAACCTTATACAATGTAAGCTTATGTCTTAAGGACATTTTGCTTCGCGAATTAAGTAGCGGATATAATTTGTAGAGTACAAATTTCGCTTTACGCAGTGTGTTACTGATGTGACTCGAAAAAGTCATCGACTTGCCTAGTACTACGCCTAAATATTTGACCTGAGAGACCTCAGGGATAATGTTGCCGTGCAGGCTAATAGGGCTCATTACTTTACGGGGGCACTTACGCCCCGCTGATTTATTACCATTGAATTGAATGGCGTGACTTTTATCGGGATTGACTTCTATTCTCCACTTGGAGAACCAATTACCGAGGGCGGTAACTGACTCCTGGAGGACTTTAGACGCGGTACGGGCTCGTGTGTTTGAATAATAAAGGGCTGTGTCGTCCGCGAACATAGCTAATTGCACCTTAGCGTGTTTGGGGATGTCACTAGTGTACAGGTTATATAGGGAGGGCGAGAGGACCGAGCCCTGCGGTACTCCCGCCTCCATATATCTTGGCGACGACAGTGCGCCTTCTACGCGGAAATGAAATTTACGATTTTTTAAAAAGTTACTAATTAGTAAGACGAGATAATCGGGTATTTCCATTTGATAGAGTTTGTATAACAGTCCGTTATGCCAAATTTTATCAAAAGCTTTTGCAATGTCAAAGAATACGGCGCATGTCGTCTTCCTGTCGTTTTTGCTAGATAATATGTACTCCGTTAAGCGGTGTACTTGAGCGGGACAGCTGTGCATTTCGCGGAAGGCGAACTGCTCGTCTGGAAGGAGTTTTTTGTCGGTTATGACGTCATTAAGGCGCCTTTTAATAACTCTTTCGTAGACTTTACCTAGGGAGCTAATGAGACTTATTGGACGGTAGCTACCAGGCACCTTCCGGGGTTTCCCCGGTTTGTGGATACCTATGACAATAGCTACTTTCCAAATGTCTGGAAATGAACATCCTACTAAGAGGGCGTTAAAGATGTTCACTAGGAGTTGAATTAGCTCGGACGGTAACATTTTAAGTGTTTTGTTTGAAATACCGTCGAGGCCTGGGGCCTTTTTGGCATTCATGCACTTAATAATGTCACTGACCTCCTCCGAGTCCACCATCCTCACCCTGTCTACGTCAGGTGGCCTCGAGAGTCGGCTGTTGACCTCGCTATTAACTAAGCTAAGGTGCACGGGATCAATCGGGAGAGTACTCGGCCGGCACTGTTGTTCGAAATTATCAGCTAGGCACTCGGCCTTGTCAATGTCTTCGAATGCAGGAGGACGGTTAGGTCTATCTAACGGAGGCATGTCGCTCTCCGTGTTGTTTTTGAGGGCCTTCGCGAGTGGCCAGTACGCCACGTGAGACGGTTCTAAATCACTGAGAAGTCGATCCCAACTCTCGGCTTTGTGCTGTTTGATTTTAAACTTGACTTCCCTCTCGTAGTGACGGAGGGCTTTCCTCCACTCTTCCGACGGGTAGCGATCATATGTGCGCTTAGCCGCATTTCGGAGTCTGATGGACTCCCTTATGTCCTCAGGGAGGGGCCAACGGCCCTTGGGGGTCGTTGGCACCTCCCTAGATGAGTTCTCTATGGTCGCTACCAGGTGATCGGTCAAGTGGGAGGCGGCCTCTATGGCTGTCTCTTTACTATCTATAATATCGGGGATTTTGTCTAAGTGGCTAGAATGAAGGACTTTAATGTTCTCCGCTAGTGATTTATAATCTATTATCTTCCTAGTACTAGAATTATTGGGGTTAAGACTACCAAGTGTAATCATAACCGGTCTGTGGTCTGAGTTAAGCTCGTGGAGAGTCTCAATATTGATATTGAGAGAAACATTTTTAACTAAGGCTATGTCTATCGTACTAGGATCGCGTATGACACCGTTGATGTTTTCATTGGTGTCATAGCGAGTGGGGTCGGTGGGGGCTAATAGTGCAAAATTTAAGGTGTCGGTTAAATTATAAAGGATGGTGCCGTTTCTATTGTTATGAACATTGCCCCACTCGGTGTGTTTGCAATTAAAGTCGCCGGCAATGATGACAGCGTTACCTAAATTGAATAGCGCCTGTAGGTCGCTTGAATGGAGTTCTTTGTTGCACGCTAAGTACGCGCTTACTATAACAATGGGTCCGTGACCGGACATACTAATATGGCAAACAGATGTTTCTAAAGTTAACAATGACGGTGGCTCTAGTGGAATACAATGTAGTGATTTTTTATAGTAGATAAGAGTACCTCCGAGTCGGGATCGAGTTCTATCGTTTCTGACTATTTTGTAGTTAGCTATTTTAGGGCTCCTCATGCTAGGTTTTAAGAAAGTCTCCTGCACTAGAAGAATATCGACATTTTGGCTGCTTACAAAATCGCGAATTTCGCTAATGTTATTCCTAATGCCGTTCGTATTGAACGACACTACGCGTAACGAGTGCGGCTTTGTCCTTCCCGAGGGCTCCATTAATTACCGTTTGTGGAGAGGGCCTTGATCTGACGGATCAAGACCTGATGGTCTGACAAAGCTTGGATGCGGTCTGTGGCCGAACCTTTTAGCTTTGTCGCTAAAATAGAAAGCTCCATCGGGTCAATAGGCCCGATGTTGCTTAAAAACTGCTGGACGAAAGAGAGGTCTGCAGTGAAGCTGGGAGTCGGAGGGGGCGTGGCCTTAGGCGCTACGGGCGCGGAGGGCATGGCCTTACTGGGGAGAGCGGGGAAAACCGCTAGCTCCGAACTACGTTTCTGCGCGGGCTTGAACCATGCAGATTGGGAGGGTAGGGGGGCAGCGACGAATCTCTGTTTGGGGGGGGCACTTTTAGTCTGCGGTGCACTACGCTTTTTTACTTTGGGTGCTTTTTTGCACCCTCTATAATTGGCGGGGTGTCCTTTAGACTTACAGAGAACACAGCTGGGGGGTTCGGACTCCTCAGCTGGGCTCTTACGGAGACAGTCAGAGGTGCCGTGGTCACCGAGGCACTTAACGCAACGCGGCCTAGCTTGGCAATTCCGTGCCGAGTGCCCGTAAAGTTGGCATCGGTGGCACTGGCCAGGGATGCCCCTTTCACGGGGGGGCTCGACGCGGATGCCCGTAATATGACAGACGGCTCGGATATTGAAGATATCCTTGCCCTCTGGTGTAAGAGGGAGGGTTACTAGTACCATATTGTACTCGTGTTTTTTAATTGGGTGGTACATGCGATGTACCTCTAAGGCGGGAAAACCTTGGGACTGGATGTCCATGAGTACCTCTTTTGTGGAGAGGCACTTATCGACTCCTGTAATGACGACGCGCAGAAGGCGCTCGTCTTCAAGGGCATAGGTATGGTAGCCTATGTTCTTTGCGCGTAAGAACGCGGTGAGGAGGCGGTGGTCCTCCGACGATTTTACCTGCACTTTGATCCCTATGGGGGTCGTGTGCGCAGAAGAGTATCGAAGCTTTTGCTCGTTTATTGCCGCAGAAATTATATTCCATTTGGCCTTCTCCTGTATGATTACAGGAGGAGGCATTTTTGGCGTACGGACGGCCTGAGGGGCCTGGGAGGCCTGAGGGGCCTGGGAGGCCTGAGGGGCCTGGGAGGCCTGAGGGGCCAGGGAGGCCTGAGATGCCGGAAGGGCCTGGGAGGCCAGCGGAGCCTGGGTGGCCAGAGGGGCCTGGGAGGCCAGAGGGGCCGTCGAGGTAACGGGGGTCGCGGAGCCATGAGCCTGCACGGTTTTCCTATTTTTTCGGACCGATTTGGTCGGGGAAGATAAGACTGGAGAGGAGGTGCCTTCTGGGCGCTTCCTCTTCTTCGTCTTCTTGTATCTGACGGTAGTGAACTCGCCTTGTTCACTACGGTCGGTTTCTTGCTCTGAGCAAGACATCTCTGAAGGAGATGATAAGGCCTCTGTTTCGGCCGGGATTTGCGGGGCGTCGCAATCGGGCGACGCCGGTGAGTCTGCTTCATGGGCGCTCGCGAAGCGTTCCCATTTCTTGGCGGCATCAGGGAATTCGTTCTGAAGGAACGTCAGGAACTTCCTGATTAAGGCGTCGGCCATAATTAGGAAGTTTTATCCTGGTTGTGAAAAGAAATTCTGCTCTCTAATTAATATTGGGGGATACAGCCCCTCCCGGCGACCGGGAGGGGAGGTGTGTAGTGAGGAAAACTCCTCGTGTAGTGTGCCTAACCGTGACACGGTACTTACAATTGTTCCTTGGGCGGCTGGAACTCACTCACACACTAACGTTGCGCTAAACACTAGGGCGCTAGTGTTCGCGAACGAGACGCGGCGGAGCGCGAGCAGAAGGCTCGCGCTAAGAACGAGACGGACGATGCGACCGGTCGCACGCTCGTCCTAACGCGGCGATAACTTCGCGGCGGGTGTGCGAGCAGAAGGCTCGCACTAAAAAGCGAGACGGACGATGCGAGCGGTCGCACGAATCGTCCGGTAGGCGGCGATCGCGGCGCGGCGCGAGACACGGTACGGCACGGGTCGGGCGGCAAAGGCGGTTGGGTGGCGCCTTGTCTCTTCCCTCTTGAGTCTTGACTCTTGCTTCTTCTGTCTTCTTTCTTCCAGTGGTGCACTATTGTGAGCAATGACACTCGGATAGAGCGAGAGCGCAAATAGAGAGCGCGGGACGACGGCAATGATCGTAGCGAGCGGAGCTGTTCATCGGACGGTGTCCGAGAGCAGAATGAACTCCATTCCTTCCGAACGATCTTTAATCCCTACCTACTTGTGTATGTACAGGGCGGTTAAGACAGGACAAATAGCTGGCCATCAATAGAAAATAACGCTCTGCCAATTAAGCATTTGGGGTCGAGGAGGAAAACTATAGATGTATCTATATTTACTTACGACCGGTTTCAATAAATCCGTCCGACCGTCAATCAATCATTTGCCAGTTTTGCGATACAAATGTGACGTTTTTAACAAATAGTTATTGGTAGATATGTTATTGAAACGGGCCGTAAGTATACAAAGATAACTTCACTATAGATAGAACAATAAATGAATTTATATTATACTAAATTTTACCTGCGGCTTCGCTCGTGTATCTAAGTAAACGTTACATTTTACTGCAGTAAAAAGTAGCCTATGTCCTTCCCCGTGGTCGACTTTATATTTGTTCCAAATTTGATGACGATCGGTGAAGTAGTTTTTAAGTGAAAGCATAACAACCAAACAAACAAACTCACATTCACATTTATAATATTAGTAAGGATTTTAATAAAACATTGATAGCACATAATATAATGGTAAGTAACCAATAACCAGAAAGTATGGATATTGAGAAGTGAGCACGTTAGTAATGATAGTAATGGTTATTTAAATAGTATAAATTAAACAGTTAAAAGTAAGGCGCTTAATAAGAACTGATTAAATTACTTGTTCAAAGTTAAAGCCAAATACACTTAAAAGATAAAATGTTAATGAGAATAATTTACAAGATTTTACATCAAAAAATGTCCCGTAGCTATTTCGTAATCTCTTAGCTAATTAGGCTAAAGCAAGCGAAGAAAAGCTTTAAAGAAATTGGTTGGCTCACGAAATAGCTGGAGAGACCGAAAAAAAATTAATTAATAACCGTAGCGATCTGAGACGAAATTAATCGCCGAAGAATCTTTATGAGATAAAGTCTTCAAAATTAATTAGCTTTTATATAATAATTATACATCTTGGACACCGATTTATAAAATTAAATATTTTGTTTTAAAATACTTGTTTCAATATTAATGAAGTGTTTAATAATAATGTTTCCAAATTTTTAACTAAATCTTTACCAACTATATTTTAAACTTTTACCGAATAAAATTTATTAAAATAATTAATAGATATTAAAATTTAGGAAAATCAAAATAAACCCATATTTATCTAGCATTTTTTAATACCTACTTTGAAAACGTTGGTTCATGTTCTTGTCAATCTCATAATGTTATTATTACATGGGCTACTTTTTCTTCAAAGGGCTAAATTTGCCTTAAATAAAACATTATACTTTATATAAATGATACACTTAATTTTAATTTATTACTTCACTCGAAATTATTCTAAGCTCATTCACCTTTAAAATTTAAATAAACATCAGGCGATTTATGGATTCAAAACTTAATACAATTATATCGGACTTTATACTTAGAGGTGTTTAAAAATTTAGCGGCAGCTGTCTGAGTTACGCCATACGAACCTTCGCTCCTAATTATTACTTTGGGAAAATTAAGGCTGTCGTTTAGCGAAGTGCCCGAGCGCCTCTTCCATTTAGATAAATGTACTTTATCCTCTAAGGGCGAACTATACTGTCGCGGGAGGGTTGGTGTGATAAAATCGCTTTCTTACCTTATAATATGCTTTTAAAACCCTTTGACAATTTTGCTGTACACCCCACGTAGACTAGTAAAGAGTGTGTCACACTTGAGGTCACACTACTATGCCGTTACTCCATACTCCATGTGTTTTTATTTCTAATATTTTTAATACTTTCTATATACAAACCCAGCACAGATCAGCTATTGATTCACGAAACAATCCAATACAAATTACATTTTATCAGATTTTGGCAGTCTATGTATGTATATATGTATGTTTGTTCCACCTAAACTACTGATCTGATTTTAATAAATTAGGTGTCAGTAAATTTGTAATAGCGCCCCGGGTATCGTAGGCTACATTATAATTTTCGTGTTTTTATAAAAAATATAGTCACCTACTTATGTATTTTCTTTTGAAGTTAGGTTAAAAATTAATAAAAAAGGTTTTCATTCAACACCAATAAATTACGTCTCGTCTCGTCGTACTTTCGCCTCTTTCTCTACAAAAACACTAAAATTAACTTAGCATAATTAATTATTGGTCGTACCTGTGTAGGTATGATATATGACAAAGGCGTCTCTTCATATAACTACGTCATATAACATAGTATGTTTATTTAATAACAAGGTGCAACTCTATAACTTTCTTGTTCTCGCTTCAAAGTAATGATGCGTACAGTTAAGTACATTACCTATTGTAAGTCTCCGAGGTGCCTCCAGTGTTGTAGATCTGAAGCTTTTACTCTAATTATGAGCCTTCCTCGCACTTCCCCACATATGTACCAAATGAAATAATACCGACTATATTATCAATGCTTATAATTTTTTAACAAAATTTATGCAGAAATGAGGTGAAATGTTTTTTTAAGTATGATGCTTAGCGCGAGATAATTTTAAAAGTTGCTGCATACGATAAACTAATAAAATTCGTTAGTAAATTAGTGCTTCTAAAGGAAAATTATCAAGAAAATAGACGAATGATTTTTGAAGAAACTAACTGTCGATCATCATAATACAAAGTTAGATAACTAAAGAGGTAACAAGTGCGTTGCCAGCCTTAATATTGTGGGAAGATAATTTTTTATGATACGTGTACCCATTATGTAAAATATTTTAATATAATTAGTTGCTAACGACCTCCTGAATTGTTTTATCTCGTATAAAATAATTTTGAGTGCTCTTTGGCGGTGTTCCAATTTTAAATATCCATAATGGTGGCGTTAACATTTACGAGGAACGACACAACACCTAAATATTGAGACATCTGCGTCGAGTTTATTTCTAGTTCAAATTTGACTACCTATACTCTATTTTTTTGCTTTGGACAGTAATTTGTAATGATCGGTTACTTTCTTAGAAGAGAAATTCTAATTTCTCAGTTTCCTTGGATTTAATAGTATTTTTAATGGTACATAATTTCCAAAAAAAATAATTTGTTAAGCATTTTGATATTTATCACGTCTTGAAAATCATTCAAGAATATTACTAACTTGGTTTCCATTATCAACCCCTGATAAGATAAGTTGATAGTCTCGTTTTCAATGGTTAACTTTGTTACATAATATTATGATAGAAAGATATGCACCTAATAAGGATGATGCCTAGTGTGGAATATCATGTGATATTCCACACTAGGCATCATCACTTTTATAAAAGAAATAGGTATTTAGATTCAAAATTAAAAGTAAATAAAAAATATTGCCCATCTATTTCTCGCAAAACGATTCGTTACGTCACAAGTTGCTACCGCCGTACATTTTGTAATGACAAATGTATGGCGGGTGCAACTCGTGACGTCACAGGCCCTATATATCGCTCTCTTTCATATTATAAATTAAAATAGTTTGTATCTTCGTTATTTTTTAAGATATAAGAATATGGGTTCTAGATTGTTCATTAACATGTTGTGTAACATCGAATAGACGAAAAAATTTTTTTTAGGCAACTTGTCTATTGTAGTTACTATCTACCTTAATGGATCTGTCGAAAATCAAAACATACCTAGTTCTCAATTTAAGCCAGATAAAAAATGGCAAACACAAAAACATTTAAGCATCATCCAATGTAAACAGTAAAACAAACAAACTCACTGCAATACATTATTGGCACATGAAAAGGATCTAAATGTGTACTCTGTCGTAATTAATGAGGTGGGGAAGTACAATAAAATAGCTTTAATTAAAGATGCAGCGTCCATCTTTAATTTGCTAGGGGTGGAAGGACATCGATGGATTGCTGTTATTTTTTTATTGGAAACGGCTATAGATTAATTTTCAGCACGAAACTGCTTTGCAACTGTCGACTTGTTTAGTAAATAATGATAAAGTCAAATAATACCAAAGGATAGATGGGTGGTGACTGGTTTCGTTCCTAAAGGGCAAAAACGGGACCCTATTCTAACCTGACTAAGACTCCGCTGTCCGTCCGTCTGTCTATCACCAGGCTTTATCTCATGAACTGTGGATAGATGATAGACAGTTGACATTTGGATGGATCATGGATGATAATATTTCTGTTGCCGCTATAGCAACGAATAACAAAAACAGAATAAAATAAATATTTAAGTACAACAAACATGATTTTTAGCCGTTTGCTACGGAACCTTTTGTGCACGAGCCCGACTCGCGCTTAGATGGTTATTTAATTATTCGCTAATGACCACATATTAGCAAATATTTAAAAAACCAGCCACATAGGTACACATAGGTACACAAATTGACTTTTTCTAATTATACATTTAAAATCTAAATACATTTTACTTAACATATTTTAATAAATAGTAAATACATTTTCATGACTGTCTATAGACGGTTAATGAAGCCTCTAAAATATCAAACTAATTACGAGACAAATATAATTGCAGTAAACTAATTTCAATTGATAATTTACTAATTTTAAATTCAATTAAAACAATCGAATTACTACAAACATTTACCTCTGTATTCATTGTTAACAATCTCCAGAATTATCCTATGTCACACGCAAAAAGCCGACCTCATATTCAGTATGCCACAATTACTTTTAATCGGAACAATGATTGCAAAAATAAATTTTAACGATTTGCCCTCGGCGTTTAAATTTACTATTCACAATGTTTACGCAAATGAGACCAAACCGCAAATCTACGGGATGCAGATGAAATCTTCATTATATAGGTTAACCATTATTTGTAAATTGTTTTTCACGTCCTTATTATCATAATGGCGGCATTAACGCACGTCGAGTTGCGGCTGAAAAATAATTCGTGCAAATGTTTATCTTTGCATCTAGGCGTTATACATTACTACTCGTATTATCAACATAATATGGTATTTTCATTAAAATATTGTGTGATCGTAAACTAGTCGGTGGTCGTTGTGTGTAAATAGTCGTGGTTTAGGAAAAATGTGCCTTAAGTATGTGACCTTTAAATGTCCCTTAATCGTGTTAGGTTAACTAATTACAACTTATTTATTCACTAGCTGTTGCAACTTCGTTTGCGGCTTGGAACGGAAGCCTAATATAAAAGTCGTCTATGTTACTCACTAACATCAGCCAGTGAAAGTCCCGTGAAAATCGGTCCAGCCGTTCCAGAGATTAGCCGGGACAAACAGACAGACGGACAGACGAAGTTTAAAAAATAATAATATTCTAAGTAAAATATTTACTTTAACTAAATGTTAAAAGCTGTTAATTAAAAATTACAAACAGACACTAGAATTTTATTTATTTGTATAGATTTTAATTTTTAATTTAAAATTATTATCTTAATATTATTGGCCGACTTCAGAAAATCTGACGACATGATCAAATTTGTATATCGTAGGTACTTTTCCTGGGAATCAGGACCCGGAACATATTCCGGGCTAGGGACAATCGGGTTGTCTTTACCGCTCGGATAGGTTAATAGAACCCCGCAAGATAAGTGCCACTATCAGCTCGATCTAATAATAAACCGAACCGATGACCGAGCCCTGGGGCGCGCCATGACTAATATTTAATTACCAAAATGACATCCGCCTATTTTCACATGTAACAATTTATTTTGTGTAAATTGAGTAATTATTCATAATATGTTCCCCAAAGAAAAATTGTGCGCTCAAATAAATTAGGAGTCAGCATTATATTTTTAAGCTATTGAGATCTATATACCTATCAGCTTTTCATACTCTTGAGGATCTATCCTCCTCACGTCTCTTAATAGGTACCTAATAGGGGTTTAGCAGCCTCCGTGGCCTAATGGTTAGAGCTTGGCTCTCGACTCGGAGGACGTAGGTTCGATTGTCGCATTGGAACATCAGAAATGTTGGTCCCAAGTTTGGTTAGGACAATGCAGGCTGATCACCTGACTATCTGACAAGAAAGATGATCCATGCGTCGGATGGGCATGTAAAAAGTCGGACCTGCGCCTGATCTCTCGCCAGTCGTATCGGTTATCCTTCCCACATGGTTATGAGAGTAAAGGAAGAGAGAGTGCTCTTGTGTACTGCGCACACACTTAGGTACTATTAAATTACTCCTGCGTAACTGGCCTGGTTTCAATGAATCCGGCCACCGTCAGCAAAACCGGTGTGGGGAGTTAATGGGTTTTTAGCAACAAGCTATTATAATATAAAACATTATTCAGAATCTATCGATCTATAAAACCTTTCTTTACAAAAAAAGTTAACAATCAATATCCATGACCGATGGAATCACAATTTTTAATTTAAATACCTAACTCCCCGTGTACGTTGCAACGATAGCTTACCTTGACAATTACGAAATCTACCCTCCAATCGAAGAGGTCGATGACACGCAAAGGGTGACAGACAGTTAAAAAATAAACTCCATCAAAATTGGCATAGGGATTCACGGTTTTTCAGAAATCGATTTCAATTTATTTTGGGTTCTATTCACTTTTTCAGGAGACTAGTAGAGTTATAGGTTCCTATATTTACTGTCTACTTTTTTAGGTTGAAATATAACACTGTTTTGCAAAGTTTTCAGTGTTACTTAGAGTGAATTAATAGTCTATTTTGCATTTTTTTCAAATATATTTTCTAATGTTCGAATGGAGTCAACTAGTGTTTTTATTTCCTGGAAGTAATATCTCTTTATGCAAAGAAAAAATAATTAAAATTTAAACGGTAAATGTTTGCGCCAAAACGACAGCCACCATTATCGTGACGTCATAAGAACAGAAACAAACAAATGTATGTTCGTGTGTAGTGCATCAACTTTAGATTTAACTTTCGCTGTTGTTTATTCGATTTGATTATGTTCTTATGATGTCACTTACAAGAAAAATATGGCGGCTGGCGTTTTAGGTCACGTGACATACAGATAGTAAAACAACAACAGTTTTATTTTCGAAATTATAAATAAATCGCATATTTATATAACAAAATAGTGTTGTATTCGTATTTTTTATTTTAGAAACTATATAAATAACAAATTTATATTGTTTGATTTTGATAGATGAAACTAGCAGACTACTATTTGTACCATATTTCTAAATACCAGTTTTGTACTACACGTATCAGGAACCCACATCGAAACTATGAAAACAGAATATGTGCACTTTTCGACAGTAAGCAGTAATATTAAAATTTTGGGGGTTATTTTTTTTGTGCACGAGACAATTTTATTTACAATTGAAATGAGCGCTACTTGTGGTGAACATTTTAAGTAGCACAATATACTGCCACGAACTACGTTAAAATATTTCAAAATGCGTACTGCAACTTCGAATGTTTTTTTTTTGTTTTGTAAAATATGAGCCCGCGAAATGGTAAGTGTATACCGCTGTTCATAGACAAACGCAACACCTGTGGAGTTACAAGTGCGCAGGTACAGGGCAAGCGTAATACAAGATTTTTTAAGAGGCCTTGCTTTTTCTCAGGTGGAATCGACCCTTGCCTCTGTATGTAATCGAGCCGAAGTACAGATTTCTAGCAATAAAGGTGTAGGGTTTTAAATAAGTACCTGACAATTATTTTAATAGTCCAAGTTGAACTCGTAAAAGCGACCTGAATAAAAGCAATTTGATTTAACGCACCTACAGCAAAAGGCCTTTAGGGGCAGTTCACACCTCGACGATACGCTACTCTGTGCGGTGCTGCATTTTATGACAGCTATTCAAAATTAAGCCTTATTCACTACTCAAAAAATAACACGTTTCAAATGACATCAGTCTGCACGGTGCACATGCGCTATGCAGCGCGGTGCAACCTGACATTGGAACTCTTACAATGAAACGTGTATCTTGTTGTGTAATGAATAAAGTTCAATTTTGAATACCTATTTTAATAATTTAGCACAATGTCGCGCGAATCGTTTCGTTTCGGTGTGAATTGACCCCGACGCGTAAAACGACGCTTTTACAATAGAATCGACGTAAGACCACTAATGTAAAGGCTCGGTAAATCTTCTTTCTCAAATAACACCCTTTTTTATTGCCACTAGATGGATCTCGATTGCGTTTCGAACAATAAAGAACGAACTCACAAACTGACCAGTCGTAAAACTGTCCGAAATTGCTTTTAGATCTAAGTTGCACAAATTTACTAGTGTTCAATTATTACGGCCTGAATGTATGAGATCACTTCATATACAGAGGTCGTGTGATATTAAAACTTTACAGCTCGGTATGTTGAATACGGTCGGTTACAAAGGATCGATAAAAAAATATCAGACAGCTATATAGGAAAATATTTTTTGAAACTTTATTTTACCAATAGAATCCTGAACAATAACTAATATATTTTGTTATGTTTGTGCACTGTGATAGGAAGTAGTCGACTGTTATATACGTAGGACCACGGGTTCGATGCCCAACTAAATCTTTTTTTAATCAACTAAGTTTAACACACACACTTAATTCATAGATATCGGAATTCAGTTGTTATTTGAAACCTAGGGTGCAGACGATTGTTTATTGTTGGAAAACCGAATGTCTAAGTCCTGTTCCAACAACTATAGCAAATTGAAACCACACAGAATTGTTCCAGAAACGTCTATTGTTTATTTAACAAGTTGTATAGTTTTATTTATTTACTGAAGGTAGGTATTATTCGCCTTATTCATAAAAATATTAACACAACAGATAAGCTAATCCATGTTGCTGTCTTTGTCATTAGCGTATCCGTGGTTAATGTTTTTATTAATAATTAATAGGGGTATTAGGTATAGCATAGAAGTATTGGCAGTATAGTCTCATGTTCTAGTGATTGGTGTAATTTAAACAGTAGCTTAGAAGTTAATTATGCTAATTTGTATTAATCAACCAACTTCAGTGATAATTCGAAACAATTTAAATATAATTGACATTTTGAACTGGACATATATGGGGGATATTTAAAGCAATAAACCATCCCAATACCCGAAAAACAAAATCAATCTAATCTCTGAACCCATTTATCGTTTGAAATCTATTTATGAATCCATAAATATTCCTTGCAGACTTTATTTATATTATGAGCAGGAAGATCAAATATCCTTTGTCCTCCCCTTACTTATTCAAACAAAATTACATATGCCTTCGGAATCGCCGCTGGCCGAAATTTTACGCGCCAGAGATAGTGCCATGAATATAAATCTATTGTAAGAGACACCTAAAGTTTATGGCCTCTCTGGTATTCTTCAGACTATCTTTCACGGTCGTCTTATAGACTAAGGTCTTTTGCATAGAGCTGGGGAACTAATACAGTATGTTTTGGACGAAAGACAGCAAGTGAGACTGTAGAAATGAGTATTATAAAAGTTTTCATGCAACAAAATAATATGTATATTACTTTCTCAGTTTACCTTATTAGTTATCACAAACAAAACACAAAAAAATAAATAAAAATATAAAACTCAGGTGATGATTATATTAAATCTATTTATAATTGATTTCAGATCCAAAAAAAAACACTAAAAAACTAACTTCAAGACAGTGCAAGAAAGTAGTAAATTCGAAATAATACATTTTAAGCTAAGTCTGGATTGCTAGTATTTTTTATTTTTCAAGTGCACCAAGGGAAATGTAAGGGAAATTTATCTGTTAAGCGAACATAAGACTTAAAAAAAAATATCCGAAATCTTTGAGTGAATTTTTAGCGCCTTTGGGATCTCTGTTAACTATTAAACCAATTTTCTTTTGCAGCAGATAACGAAACTCATTTAAGATATCTCGCGAGCGCCTTTCAGCCGTTTTGGGGTGTCTTTTGAGGAATAGCGACAGTGGTGGAAACATTTTGCTACGAAAATAAATAGGTACCTAAATGAAACAGGATTTCCAACTTGTTTTTCACTTCTTTTTTGAGATGTTGGCTGTAAGATAATGGATAAGTGATATTATATATGATGATAAGTATGCATTATAGTAAATAGAAATGAAGTATTTTAATATTATTTTAATATTATATTTTTATAAAATATATACATTACATTTCCATTATTTTATAAAAATAATGGAAATGTAATATTTCCATTATTTTTATAAAATAATGGAAATATTACATTTTCAGAACACCAATACTCGTATTTAACTGAGACTTTCAATTAACTTTCAATGGATTTTAAATAAATGAATCGTCTTGATATCATTAACTGATTTTGGAGATTTGGACCAATCAAATCGCGTTTGACGTTAATTTAACGTTTATGAGAATTGCATCAAAATTGTTTAATGTTATAAATGTTGTGACAGACAAAAGTTAACGTGTAATAAAATGTATCAGCTATCACGCACGGTGTGTTTTGATAAAAATGTGAGGTAGTTTGTGTAGTTGTTATTTTTATTAATTTTATGTACCTATTTCTAAGTATTATTTAAAAAAATATTAGCTTTCTGCACACCTTCTACCATATAAACTTTAATTTACCGGCCAAATTTCATACAACTCCACAATTATCATAAAACTGAACAAAAGTTTTTGCTTTACGTATTCATATTATAAAAATAAGTTACATAAGAAATACGGTCTCGAGTTAATCGGTAAAATCGAAAATTGTGTTAAACATTACGGACATAATATTATAATAAGTAACTGTCGTATAAAGTATTTTATACTTAATATTTTAACATAATTACGCTCCACACCTTCCCTGTTCTTTAATACCTCGGTATTTCGTCTAAAGAGACCAAAGGTTTCTCTTTACGTCTAATAAAATTTTCTACAAAGTATTCTTAATTGAAAATTCAAATTTATGCATAAGGTCTGATTGTAGCATTGTAAGAGCTAGCGTTTATGAGGGAGTCTTAGCAAATTATCCAGTTTTAGTATAAAGGTAGAGTTAAGTTAATTTTTATATTAGTTTTACCTTTTCGCCTTTACCCTTTCCTTCAACATAGTTTGCACGAGACTTTCTCATTAAGGAGGATATTTTAATTAAAGTTTTTTAAAAGTCTTGAAATAAATTAATATTTTACAGTATAGCACCTTGTTGGGATGTAAGAGTATAAGATAATTTAAGATTGCTTATTCAAGAAATGTAACAAAACCTTGCTCATAAAACAATATTCAATTTAAAACCACTTCTTTCTACATAAATTCATAGTAATGCTTGAAAATCTTAAATAGATTGCAAGTAAATGGCTCAAGAGCTCAACTCTTAGATTTTCCATCCATCCATCCATCCTCGCAAACTTTCATATTTATAATATTAGTAGGATAATCATTGTTCTATGCCCGCTACAGACCACAACGATAAACCTGCACAGTTCGGTCACAGTAAACAAATTTAGTATGTGAGCGTGCGCCGATTCGGGCGGTCTACTATGAAGATGTTGTACTGTATACGTCTACTGTGACCGAACTGAGCAGTTTTGTAATTGTGGTGTGTAGCGGGCTTTAGTTTGCATTTTTCTTTTTATCGTAAACACATGAATGATCATTTTTCACTTTATTATTTGAAAAATAAAAATTGAATTGGATAAAAATCCTTAACGAAATTACCTAAATGGTAGTTTCAACACCCGAAATTCCGTACGCCACTTTACTAACTTCGCTCTGTTATTAAGTACTTTTGACTGGAATAAACTGAATATTTAACGCCAATACATAAGCACCGGCTACAACTATAAGTAGTGGAACTCTTTCTAACTATCGATTTTATAAAGAACTTTCTGTTTAAAAGTTTGTTAAATAAAGTTTCAAGGATTGAAAGGACGCCAACGGGACGAAAGTATTTATATCACACAGGAAAATTCCTAAAAATACGAAGGTGACAGGGTTATTTGGGAATTTAGTTTCGATTTTCTACAAAAATTAAGTGAAAAAGTTGTCGAATACACACACTGAAATACTTTCTTAGATAGAATAGATACTTACTAGACAAACTTCGTATTAACACGAATGTAAAGAACATGTTGTGAGTACTTTCTTTATTTAAGTAACATACTTAGTTTAATTATAAAAGTTTTAGATTTCACAAACTTGTACCTTATCTTATAATAAAAATGTTCAGGTAAACACGAAACAAATATTAAAATCAACGCACTTTAATATGTACAACACAAGCGCCTGAAATCTGCAAATCGTGAGAAATGGAGTATGAACGAAACAAATCGTTACCAAAACGATAATTCCACCAAGTTTTGTGTAAAATATCTGTTTCAATTGGGGTGTCACAATCGGAGCTATCTGTCCCCACTCCCCCTTTCGTCCCCTGGTCCCCCAAGTTCCACCGGGTTCCGGACATAAATAATCGGCGACATTTATACCGTAACGACGGAACTCCGATAAGGCTAGACGAACTCCGCCACTTCGAATAAATTAAGGAGAAAATAAACAACTAATTATTGCTAGATACCGCTTCTTGTATTGCATTTTACCAGGCAAATAAAAAGATTTCTCTTCTTCCAGGACTTGTGAAATGTTTAATGTAGTTACATTTTGTACCCAATTTAGTACATTGAATTCAATGAACAATTAATTTGACACATAATCAAAGAGAACGACCGGCAACCTTGATTTTAGTTTACCAAAACCGTGATGGACATTGTAAACAATTATATTATTATAACATAATTCCAGGAAATGTATAAAGGACCTGAGCAATTAATAATTGTCATGTCTGGCTAAAAAGGGTACGGCCGTTAAGCCTGTAGTTTATTTTTATTAAATAATTTAAAAAAAAAACAAATATTTCAAAACTAAAGAATCGCTATGACGTACATTTGACAGAACAAATCTTTGTACAATAAAAAGTTACGCCATTTTGCTTTCACCATACCTCAAATGTCAAAATGGTTTTTTTGCCTCGACATGCCACTTGTATAATATTATATATGATATAATATAATATGAAAAAAACACATAATTTTTTGACTTTTTGAAAAATTTGACTAGAATGAAACTCCCTTTTAACTAGTAAGTACAGTTACTGGTAATAAATATTCCCTATACAATATTCTGCTCATTCCAGTCTCCAGTCTATCATAAATATTTTATAGCTTAGGTGAGTATATATTTACTAATTTTATAAGCTATGAATATTGCATATCTATATATATAATATCAGCCAATTCTATACGTGTAGTGAACTTTAAAATCTCGAATGCTTACACTTGCGCAAGACTGCGGAGTAAGCACTTTAGTACTTATGAAAAGATATGCTAACATAATGTAATGTGATAATGTTTATTATATCATGACAAGGTCACGTAATATCTTGGAAATAAATTAGATTTCCTCGTTCGGGCACGATAGCGTCGAGGGACATCTCGTTTAGCGAAGACCTACTATTATAACATCGGTATATAATGTAGCGAACAAAAGCTTACAAGTAAATATTTATATGAGGTTGTTCAAAATCAAATACGGATATTTTAGACATATTATGATCTACTGCTGATGTAAAGGCGTTTAGGAAGAAAAATAATTAAATATTTCGATTTTTTTTTTTATAGAAAATAAAATTACATTGTGCTCACTAAGGCGCTGAAGTCATTAGCCTCACAGAAACAAGTGTTTTAATAGAAATGTAAGGACTTTGCCTAAATAACACGTAGCCTAAATACATCAGCTGTGTGAGGTCAGTAACCTTAACAGCGCTGTAAATACCGACCGTCCGTAGAGGTATGGGTCTAGGCTTAATTTTGCTTCAGTTACTTTGTTCAAAATAAAAAGTATATGACACGCTCTAAGGCATGATTATCATCATCATATAATATGTTAATACGTGTAGTAAAAACTTTGAGCACTGTTTTACGAGAATTGCGCGAACGGCGGAGTATGAAATTGTGCACAGTTAAAGTTTATATGGAGAAAGGTGTGACGAAAGCTAATATTTATTAAAAATTCTTAGAAATACCTAAAATTAAAACAGATTAAGTTATAAGCACTACCTCGCTCACACTACTATGAGTATGTATAATAACTGTAGGTGTTGGTTTGACACAATAGTCAATCTTTCTTTCAAAAGCCATTGAACACATTTACCATATTTTTATTAGGCAGGTAATATGCAAAAAAATACTAAACACTACCTACTGCTTTTTATTACCTACAACCTCGAAATACAATTTTGTTAAATGCTTTAAAATAAATGGGTGCTGCAACTTTTTGGTCAAACAAAAAATCGTATAATTACACGAAGATAAAATCAAAATATTCTCATATAATGGAAGCTATTACAGGGGATGCTTTGCCCTGTTTTAATTTAAAGTCGTAAATAATAATTTAGTCAATTTTCTATACCGACGCTTGCGTGTTGGAAGTTTTTATTGCATTTTTATTGTTATTTAGGCGTGTTTGTTTCTTGTTGTTGATTACATCGCCGGTTTTAAGCAGCCCGCGCTAATGTGACTTTCTAATTTCGTTCTTGTTTGAGGAATTGATTTTTACCTACTACATGACTTTGATCTGTTTTGGGGTATCGTCTAAATTTTTAAAGCATTAGGCCGCATTCACAAATAAACTTTATCCTCGGCTCTCGAATTTCAAATTAATCAAAGAATATAATTTACTCTGAGGAAAAAAATATTTATAGAATCAGGAGTTTATTAACAAAAAGGGACCTTAACACCGTCCTCAAACAGAAACACGATGTTTCACTTATGAATACAATCCCAACTCACCGACGACAGTTTTTCACCTGCACTAAAAAGTGTATTTTACCCGAACGCTAAACTTTAGGGTCAGTCCCATCAACTGACGACGTAACGGCGGGTCGGCGGCCCAGCAGTGGTGATGCGGACCGGCCGTTTATTGTGGGCATTCCTGGACAGAAAACCCAAAACTATAAGCGTTAAGGAACTTTTACGAGAGCTCCAGCCATTTAACTGTAAGTCAAGGGCTAATTCTAGAGAATACACCTGGGGCCAACTTTTTCTCTTGCCCACCTAATTTTAGCGCAGAACTCGGTCGCGTCATAAATTTGTTTAACGGCCCAGAGGCAATAAGAGATGGAGTGTAAAAGAAAAATACGATACCAACGTGCCTAGTCGTTATTGCAATTAAACAGAGGAAGTAAATCTTTCAATACGAGCGTTTACCTACCGCTTCCTGGTTTAATTTATCGCTTTGTTTTAGACTGCGTAGCCAATTGAGTGATTGCGAATTGATTAAAAAGTTTTGTTTTGTTTATGGAGAATGGACACGTCTTTTTCCGTCTACGTTCTATTTATGGACAAGAATCCATAAGTTGCATAACATTCATTTTAAGCTACGTTAGTCGTACCAACGGTTTAATTGAAACATTAATATAAAAATCACAATTAATTTTTAAATATAGAATTTAGTTCGCAAATAGTGGAAATAGTATAGGATATATGTATGAAACTTTTTTCAACCTTAGAGGTAGATTTAGCTGCTTAAACGATATAAAAATTTAAATAGCAAACACAAGTGGTCGTTATGTTAAACTGTAGTGTTTTCTGACTTCTGTTTGTTTCTCTATCCTTTTGAATATTATCATTTGGAGTAGGTATTTGTATGCATTAATTTTATCTTACTTATAAATAAAGCTCCTATTATTAGTATGAGTAACTACTTTGATACTTTTTATTATTATTTCACTTGTTTTCAGTAAGTACATAAGCATCTTATGATTTGGAAACAAAAAAACATGCAGTATTTCAGTCCGGACCAACTCCTCGAATTGTCGACTGACATAGTGTTTCAAACAGGCTTGTCTCCTTAGAGCTACGTAGAGATGTAACATCGCTCTGCATCCTCTATCGATTATATTACGGGGAGTGCTCCGAGGAATTGTTCGGACTTATATCTGCTGCAACTTTTCACCATCGTTCCAAGCAACAAAATATTTATCATCCTCATCACCTTGATGAGGGGCAGTCCTCCACCGTGCCCTTTACTCTGTAAATCTCAGGAATGAACTGTACTGTCGCCAGCGGTATTTCCGGACTATTACGACCTGCAAATCTTTAAGAAGGGAGTGTATTCCCTCTTAAAAGGCCGACAACGCACTTGCAACTCCTCTGATGTCCATGGGCGACGGTAATAGCTTTCAGGTGACCCGTTTGCTCGTTTGCCCCCTAATTTTATTTAAAAAATATAAACACACATTTAGCGGAACACAAAAAAAAGGTCCATAATTAAAAAAATATGGTTTTATTTTAAAATCTACTTACTACACTTTTTTTTGTTATTTAAATTTCATTTGTTTTACTTAAAATGAGATCACATTAAGAGCAGATTTTGCGAGTAAAGGCTATTTGTGAAAAATGGTACATTTTTGAACTTTTCATGTAACCGGGAAAAGTGAAAATTAATATTAAAATAACAATTAATTAAATTAGAAAAACGGTGATTAATATCGCGTATTTCCTCTACGTGTTCTTATTAAAGTTTCTACCCGTCTAGGCATACTGAGAATGATGTTATCGATGGTCTCCTGGGATAGTCTCCGCCATTCCTCAACTACGGCGATTCGCAGTTCACCCACGTTGGCAGGAGCTGGAATTCTGGACTTAACTTTTCTTTTCAGCAAGTCCCAAACGTGCTGTATTGGGTTCATATCCGGTTATCTCGCCGGCCACACCATAACAGTGATATTCATATCATTAAGATAAGCTTGAGTTACCCGAGCGTTATGCGGCCGAGCATTATCCTGCATAAAAACAAAATCGTCACCGATATATGGGGCAAACGGTACGACATTTTCTTCTAAAACTTCTCTTATATAGCGGTCTGCAGTCAGACTCTCTCTGTCAATCACTTCCAAGTCTGTGCGAGCTCACAAACAAATGCTCGCCCAAACCATTATTGATCCACCACCGTATGCAACTGTAGTTTCAAAATTTGTCTGAATGTATCGTTCTCCTTTGCGTCTGTATTCTTTGCCTGCCGTCAATTTGATTTAAGAGAATTCTGCACTCATCACTAAACAATACCTTACTCCATTGGTCAGCGTTCCAAAGTCGATGTTCCTGAGCAAAAGTTAACCTGTTTCTACGATGATTTACCTCGAGCCTTGGAGCCTTGGCGGGCACAAATGAACCCAAACCAGCTTCTTCGAACCTTCTTCGTACCGTACGCTCACTTACGGTTACACCCCGCACTGCTTCCAACTCATGTCGGGCTTGGACGGCCGTCAAACGGGGG
Source organism: Phengaris alcon alcon (assembly GCA_037179445.1). Classification (NCBI taxonomy): domain Eukaryota; kingdom Metazoa; phylum Arthropoda; class Insecta; order Lepidoptera; family Lycaenidae; genus Phengaris; species Phengaris alcon. The sequence continues at coordinate 61,365 of JAYRCH010000646.1, read as the reverse complement.
TTCCTACGTACACGAAGCCGAATGAAACGATCATCCCTACTCGAAGTGCGTCTTTTTCTGCCTTGTCCTGCTCTTCTCACATAAGTACCGGTCTCCCTGAACCGTTGGATACTGCGATGGATCGTTGAAACTGGTCGGCGAAGATCTCTGGATATCACTCTGTAGGTTTGACCATTTCTTCGCATTTCGAGTGCCCTGGTAATCTCCGTTGAGGCTACGTCAGGCATAATTCAGTCCTCAACTCCAAAAAGATACGCGTTAAAAAAAAAAACTAACAAAAAACAGTATTTCAATGAAATTTTAAATCAAACTCAGAAGGACGAAATACTCGAAGTTCGCTCCAGATAAGGTGAATTTGAATAAAATTAAAACAATTGCATAAAATGTGATGTTCAGTTGTTTTCTTAATTTAAAAATATTTCTTTTTAAATTAAATGACGTATAAACCAGCCAGCAACCTTATATGATACTGATATCAAAACTTTGTTTTATGTTCCGCTAAATATGCCGGTGTGTGTATATATGCGTAAGCTTAATTTCACTAAAATGCTCGCAATTACTACAACACTTTGAAATAGAATAAACTTTTACAAAAACCAACAGAAAATACGCTGTTGTAAAGCAGATTTTCGTATTCGTTTTAAAAAATAAGTGCAAACGAAACAGTTTTGTACAGCCAGGATAGAGTCGAGGATTAACACTGGGGCTTAACGCTGTCATAGTCTCCATCTAACTGCTAGTGTCCAAATAAATGCAAAAATACACCTGCAGTTTCTCTTACCTGCTGAGTGAAATTCATTTGTATGAGTTTTCATGTATTTTAGAATGAAAAAAAAATTAAATTTGTAAATTATTATCGCAATTTTAAGATTATAACTTTGTACCCGATATGGCGAAGCCCTTCCGATAATATTTTTGGCAGTCTATGTATGTATTCTATGTATTCCACCGGAGCGCCTAACTAATGATTCAATTTTAATGAATGAGGCATCAATAGATACGTAATAATACCCCGAGTAACATATTAGGCTATATAATTTACGTAGTCTGGTTAAATTAAAAAAAAAAAACCTGTTTCTCTATTAGTGTCAATTGTGATATTATTTTGATTGATAGTTCTAAAAAAATATCTTTTACTCGTTGTTATGAATGTATGGATAAAGCATAAATAATTTTTTATATCGTTATAAAAAAGGACTTGTTTTTCCGCTATTTTATATGTTGAAAGAATACTTACAAAAGATGAAAGTGTTTTTCCGTACTTTTCTTTAAAAAAATATAAAATGAAAACTTGAGAGGTGTCAAGGGATACCCGGATGGAACGAAGTTCCTTTCGATCAATTAGTGAAGGAATTGTAATATATTTAATATATATTTTTTTTAAGTTATAATAATATTTTTTTTATTATTAACAAATATAATGTAATATAAACTTAAACAGTAGGCTCATACTCATACTATATATAGGCTCAACTAGCATAAATGAATCTAGCTATTGTAAAAATATATTAATTTGTTAATTATATGTCACGTGAATCTCATACACATTTAAGCATAAGAAAACTCTAGGAAAATCTAAAGTATGAAACGATTCTATCTCCTTTAATTTTTCATTAGCAGCACGTCGTCATCATCATCATCAAAGCGTTTTAATTGAAATATTTTACAAGACCCCCCGGCTGTCGCAATATCATATTTCCAAGTGAAAATTTACGGAGATTTTAGCGAATACCGCATTATAAAGTGGGTGATCGACTAACGAATAAGAAGTTTTACGGCTCGTCGGTAAAGCTCACCTAAATATAATTGCATGAGCGCGGTTTTTATACAATCAAAACTGAACCTTTAGCCAAGTTGCCATCGCTAATTACGACGACAAGGTAAAAAAAATAAATGAGATTTGACATAAGCATCACTAAGTGACATAGCGGTACTTAAGTAACGTAGCGATGTTTGGGTCAAATCCCATACATTTTTGGTTTCGAACTTCGTCGCCGTAATTAGCGATGGTAACTTGGCTAAAAGCCCAGGCTCGTGATCCGTCAGTGTGGCAAGATTATTATGCTCCAGACGAGCTGCGAGTAAAATCATCGTTCTTTAAACCGTGCGTTGTCTTTCTTCGACTCATTAGTCGTTTGCCCACATAAGATAACGCGTAAATTATTTTCGCACACAAAACTCGTGTAAATTGTTTTCCAATTCTTGATTATGATTTTCATAATCTTTCGAGTGAGTAAACCGCAAACCTAGCAGGAAAACGAAGGGACGAGTGTTAAATTGAAATTGCTTAATGGCTCGCGAGCAGGCATTTCATTTTCCGTTCGGCTTGTCTCGTAATTTAGAGCCGCAAGTGATGCCTTTTGTTTGTTATAAGAATGGTAACTAGCACAATTTTTCATATATTCCAGCGTGCCGGTACAGTGTGAGGCCATTGCCAGTAAAGTTTAAGTGTTTGTAAAGCGTTGTTTTTTGTTGTAGATCATTTTCAAGAGTAACATTGTATAGTATAAATTATACCATTTCTAGGTTAATAAATGACACTTCTAGAATTGTCCTATACGATACCTACCGCCGATTCGGAAAATAGCGCGGCAACAATAACCGGCGTAAGAAACTCGCGTGGGGCCACTTTTTAGTAAAAACATTGGAAAATTGTAATTTTCAAGTAAAAATCTTTTAACAATGTAACAACCTAATCTTTATAATATAAAAAAGTGTATTGTATATATGCCCTAGTTTGAATCGCAAGCATGTAGGTAGCTTCCTAACTTTTCATCCTTTCCCCTGACACAAACTTTGTGCTGGTCAGATACGTCGATGCAACTACTGAGTAGTCAAGTAGCAATCATTATTGATGACCGTATACAATTTTGCTGCAATTCGCTCAATATGCGCATATCCGTGTATTTTCAGGACTTTAAACAATAAACTCCTTTTTCTTTATTATTTATACAATTTTATTTTTATTTATTTCGTAAATTATTATATAAAACACAAAAAAATATTAAACGTGTACGGACGGACAACGGTTGAAGATTATTTCAATATATACCAATATCGCTATTAAACAATGGGAGTTTGAATGTTAGTATGATGAAAATTGAAGGTATGATATGTATTTTAATGCCAAAGCGTAAAATAATAAAAAAAGAATGTAAAAAAATGAGGTGGGCCACCTTAATCACTTTGCAGTTTACGGCATCAAAAATAGCTAACAACCTATTATTATACCTACCGAATACACCTGCAAAATTTCATAAAAATCGGTCAAGCCGTTTCGGAGGAGTTATTTACTTAGCTTACTTACTTAGCTGTCGCTGTGCCAGTTGTGAATAAATCTAAGTCCACAGATTTACAGATTTTATTAAAATTGTTACCTGCGCGCAAGACAAACGAGTTCTTCCGATAGTTTGTTGTGACTACCGGTAAAAAAATAAATGACAATAAAAATAAAATAAAAAGAAATGGGACAAATACACTTCTATTACACAAGAATTTTATATATGAGATGTTGTTTTTTACATATTTTATAAAAATATATACAGCCGAACGTATAACCGGTATAAGTCGGTTAAAACTTGGCAGACAGCATCTTGATAGAAAATTAACCTCTGTATTTTATTATAATTATATTACCTACACCTACCTACTACGACAGTCATCATCAGACCTACCTACTATCATAGTAACACTAGAATTAAGAATATTGTGTAAGCTAGGACCTTACACATACGACTTTGAGCTGAGGGAAGTAGGTATATAGGTTAATGTGAGGGCTGGAGAAATCTGGGACTGACCTTATTGTTGAGCTGGTGGTTCTGTATCTGGGCGGAGGTTTCTTCTCACTACACTACACAGCTGTTGAGCGGATTATCGATAGATTTATCGCGGTTCGCCGGCGAATTTGGTATTATATTAACGAGCACAAATAAATATGCGCACACGCGTTCGCGTTCACTAGGTTTCGGGATGAGCTGAAAATGCATCCGGCGCGGGAGGGGTTCTAAATGCAAGTGTTCGTCACTCTCTGACAGCGCCCCTGAGTCGGTCGGCCATACATCACGTAGTGATGTCCTTTGTGTTTATTCTAAACGTCGCGCCAGTGTTGGCGCGAACATCCTGGGGGGCCCGCACAGGCGGCGAGCTGAGGGGCATCCTGAGCAGAATCCAGTGGGAGCCGGGCAATCTTGCCGACAGGCCTCCGCAGCTGGCCTTGAGTCGTGTCCAAGTCCACAACTCTGATGACTCCATCCTTCCCAGGTAGCAGACGTGAGATTCTTCCCATCTTCCATTGTAGAGGAGGCAAATTGTCCTCCTTGAGCAGAACCAGTTCTCCAATTTTGGGTGGAGAGGAAGAGGAAAGCCATTTGGAGCGGATTTGAAGGGTATGGAGGTAGGACTTGGTCCAAAGGTTCCAAAAGCGCTGAGAGAGTGATTGAATGAGCTGAAAGCGTTTGAGCGGAGATATTACTCTTTCATCTAGAGTCAGCTCGGGGAGAGCTGTGAGCGGACGGCCAATGAGAAAGTGGCCAGCAGTAAGGGGCTGATAGTCCTTGGGATCGGACGAAAGTGGACTGATGGGCCGAGAGTTTAACACAGCTTCGATTCTAGTGAGCAGAGTTAAGAATTCCTCGAAAGTGAGGTGTTGCTCACCGATAACACGGTATAGAAGTTGCTTTGTGGATTTAACATTAATCTCATGGATACCTCCCATCCATGGGGCTTTAGGCGGATTGAGTAACCAAGTTATATTTTGAGTTGAGAGTTTATGAGAAATGGCGTCGTTATTGTCATTGAGAAATTGTTGTACCTCTAGTAGATGATTCCTAGCTCCTACATAATTTGTGCCACAATCCGAACGTATCAATACCGGAAGTCCGCGACGTGAGCAGAACCTTTGTAATGTTGCAATAAACGCTTCGGCAGTGAGCGATGAGACTGGTTCTAAGTGAATCGCCTTTGTAGTGAGGCAAACAAATATGCAAAAATATCCCTTAATTAACTTAGCATTACGTAATTGACTTGATTTGAGCAGAAACGGTCCGGCGAAATCTGTTGATACGTGACTAAATACGGGCTGAGGTATGACTCTATAGCGCGGCAACGGAAACATCTTATGCATTTAAACGTTCTGTGCCTTATAATGCGGCGGGCAGATAATATCCAAAATTGCTGACGTAAAATAGCATGTAGCGTGTCCGTGCCAGGGTGACAGTGTATGCGATGATAGTGATCTATTATGAGGTCTACGAGCGGACTAGAACTAGGCAAAATGAATGGGTGTTGAGCATCGTATGTGAGTTCCGAACGAGTGAGTCTACCTCCTACTCTGAGGAGACCGTCCTGCGTAAAAGGCGACAGACGTTGTAGTCGTACTGTGCAGATTCTATCGGTTTGCAGGCGGTGAATATCTTCTGCGAATGCATTTTGCTGTACAGAGCGGATCCAGAAAAGTAATGCTTCTCTACGTTCACTTACAGTTAGAGGGCCTAGTTGTCGCGAGTTTGAATTTAGTTTACAGTTACGAATGAATCGCCTCATGTAGGCAGTGACACCAGTTAGTTTTTCTAAAGAGCTGAAGCGAGTGAGCAGATCACTATAGACACCGGGTATCGAGAAATTGCATGGTACGTATTTTGGTTTGAGCCCTGGCAAGTCTTGTCGAGTATGAGCTGAAGGCATCTTGGGCCAGGTATCCTCTGGCAATTTGAGCCAAGGAGGAGACCACCATAAATCATGAGCGGAGAGAGCTTGAGCTGATAATCCTCTGCTTGCACAGTCAGCAGGATTTAATTGGGAAGGTACATGACGCCACTTAAGTGTGAGTGAATTTGAGTTAATTTTTGTTACTCTATTTGATTCAAATGTTTGTAAACGATGGGGCGGAGTTTTTATCCATGCAAGCACTATGGTACTATCTGACCAACAAATGTGATGTGTAATTGTGAGATGAGCAGACAATTGTTGGGAGACACGCAACATGAGCTGAGATAATAGAGTTGCAGCAGACAACTCTAATTTGGGGATTGTGAGTTTATTTTTAATCGGTGCGACTTTAGATTTAGCAATTATGAGGTGAACGTTAACAGATCCGTTGTGAGCTGATTCTTGTAAATATATCACTGCAGCAAAACCGCTTTCCGAAGCATCTGCGAAGCCGTGAAGTGAGTATGTTGATTTGAATTTGTGTGGAGCGATATGTCTGGGAAAATGTATATCTGAGATGTGTGGAAGATCATGATAGATGCGCTGCCAATCCTCTGTAATATTATTTGGAGTGGGATCGTCCCAGTCCAATTTAGTTAACCATAACCTTTGAAGAAGTATTTTTGCGCGGAATATGACGGGTGTAACCCAACCGTTTGGGTCATAGAGAGAAGCTACTGTGCTAAGAATTGAACGTTTTGTAATGTGGGTAACTGGTGGTAATGAGATGTGATATGTAAATTCATCAGACTGGGGAATCCATCTAATACCCAAAACCTTAATTGATGGAGACTCTGCGCTGATGTCAAAGTCTTTAGGCATTTCGCATTGATCGTCTGGAAATCTTTGCAAGAGCTGAGGTGTGTTTGATGTCCATTTACTAAGTTTAAATCCACCGAGTGATAACAAATCAATGAGCTGAGTTTGGAGTGCTGATGCTTCTTCTATGGTGTCATGGCCGCAAAGTACATCATCCACGAAAACAAATTTACGCAAAATTTCGGCAGCCTGAGGATAGCGATGACCTTCATCTTCAGCTAATTGTAATAATGTGCGGATAGCATGATATGGACTTGAGCGCAATCCGTATGTAACAGTGTTGAGTGCATATGTGAGCAGAGGTCGATCTGGAGACGATCGCCAGAGTATGAGCTGATAGTGTCTTTGGTCTGGTCTTAAGAGAATATTTCTAAACATCATTTTTATATCAGTGCTGAATACTATACGATGTGCGCGGAATGATATAATAATATCTACAATGTCTCGTTGAAGTGCTGGACCTGTGTGCAGGCAATCGTTTAAGCTGACTCCATTGGATGACTTACAACTGCCATCAAATACTGTGCGGAGTTTGTCAGTACCTGATTTGAACACGCCATGATGAGGAATATAATAATGAGGTTTATGAGTAAATGTAGACGGATGACACGGTGTCATGTGTCCTAAGTTTATGTATTCGTTCATGAATTCTATATATTTTTGTCGCAGTGTGTGATCGGATTGCAACCGTTTTTCTAAATTGAGAAATCTACGTAGAGCAATAGCATGAGTACTACCTAATACGGGTGCATCTGATAAGAAGGGAAGAGTCACCATGTAACGGCCTGAATCGTCACGAATGGTGGTTGAGCTGAATATGTGTTCACATTGCTCGTGTAGCGGGTTTGAATGAGCAGAACGAGGCTGGGGTTCTTCCGACTCCCAGAATCTTTCCAGGCTTTTGCAAATATCGTGAGTAGAATGAGCAGAATGTGTAGAGTAAGCCGACTGAGTATAATGAGTATGAGTAACATGAGCAGAGCCAACTTGAGCTACAGGTGAATCGCATGAGTGCTCAACGAGTCCTATGAGTGCAAAATCAAAAATCGTGCCGAAGGCTATGGGCTTCCCCGGGCCCAAAGCAATCTTAGTACCATCCAAAACGTGACCCAAAACGTCTGAGCCTAAAATGAGATCAATGGGCGCAGGAGTATGATAAGCTTGATCCGCCAATGGAATGAGCTGATGAGCTGAGTCTTGTACAACATCTGGTATTTTTTGCAAAGGTAAATAACCTGTAACGTCTTTGAGAATATGAGCGGTAGTAGTAATAGATGGCGTGTCACGGTGTGTGGGCCTAAATGTTATTGTGACCCAACCTTTAGAATTTTGTATGTGCTGATCACCTACACCTGTAATTTTTAATGAACATTGTTTTGGTTGCAAATTAAGATTTCTAGTCATGCGCTGAGTTATGAGCGTTATCATGCTACCACAGTCCAATAAAGCCCGAGCTTTGTGATATTCTCCGCATTTATCAGATATATTTAAAACGACTGTGGGAAGTAACACTGGAGTTTTTAATGGGTTTTCTATGTGCTGAGTTGGGCTGATTCTACAGAATATTGGGCTGAAGTAGATTTAGATATTTTATGAGCTGAATGTGATGCAGGTGTACTATGAGCTGAATGACATTTTAAATTATTGGGTTGATCTTCTAATTCTATGTGCTCCGTGATTGTAGGTAGTCATTGTTTTTTGTTTTGAGATTGATGAGTTGTAGACGGTGCATGATCAGACGATTGGTTGGGGTCTGATGATGATGATTGATGTGCACGCGTATGTTGTGTGTAGGCCGTGTAGGTATGTGGCTTGTCTTGAGCACGCCGGCAGGGCTGTGCACGTAAATGAGGAGGAAGCAAATGCGCTTACGACACCGGAGAATTTGGAGTTCCGTGACGATGAAGCGAGGTGTGGTGATTTGCACTTCCACACTCTTTGCATGAGTTTGTCGAACGACATTCATTTTTAAAATGCGGACCTAGACATTTACGACATCTGTCGTTGGCTTCTATGAAACCCCAACGACCTTGAGTGGGCTGATGATTATATTTCGGACACGCGATAAGTTTGTGTTCTGTATTCCTACAATAGGGGCAGTAGAATCGCTTGTGTTTATCTGTATTCCGGGCTGAGTACTCGCGCCGCTCTGTTCGGGGGGAGGGGGGCCAGTAGCGTTGAGGGTAATGAGGAACTGGGCTGACGTGATAGCTACTTAAAGTGTGAGCCGATGGCTAGCGCTGAGTATTACGAGGATACGCGGGACTTATTGGTCTAAAGCGTGGACTGCGCGGAGAGTTTGCGGGGGGTGTGTGTTGACGAGAGGGCCCAGTTTGTGGTGAGTAGGTAACACCGCGCGTTGCATTAGGATATTCGGTTTCGATACAGCGCGCGTGCTCCTCTAAAAAAGAAATCAAATCACCTAAGGTGGGCAGAGTGTCCGAGATGCCGTATCTTCTTTCGAACAGGGTGCGGAGCTCGCCTCGTAATTTTCTAACTACAATAGACACAAATACGTAATTACTATCCATAGGTAAACGCAGATTATTTAATGCGCTTTGTGCGGAAATGAGCGGAGTTAAAAACGTCGCGCGTATGCTTGATCGAATATGAATATTAGGTAGGCCGAGTATTATATCAACAAACCCATCTATCAGAACACGGCGGTTTTCATACCTACGTGTGAGAATATCGAGCGCGACGCTGTAATTATCATTTGTGATTTTTAAATGCGCAATCATGCTGAGCGCCTCCCCCGATAGGCAAGACAAAAGATAGTGCAGCTTAACTGCATCTGTAAGTGACGTCATGTCGTCTGTAAGACTCCTAAAAATCGTAATAAACGATGGCCAGTCCTCAACGCGTGAGCTGAATTTTGGCAGTTCAATTTTGGGCAGAACGGCAGAAGTGAGCTGACTTGACTCTGAAGTGGAACTTATATTTTCCGCTGCAGTTAAAATATCATAATATTCGGATAGCGCGTTCTCGTAACCGGCTGTATAAAACTTTTCAATTTCTTCTGTAAGACTGCCGTCGTCTAAAATTTCGCAGTATAAATTTTCTAATTTTTGTTTCAAATTTTGTAGGTCTTTAAAACGCGCATTAAACTCCATTTTGTTAGACTTTGAGTCACCTTTGTGTAATGCCAATGCGATCTCTCTGAGCCGACTAATAGATTTTATAGTTTGCCTAAATATGGCTGCTTGCGATTTTGTAGGCATGTTTAAAAATATATGCGTGTAACTAAGTTAAATATTTAAAAGTAATGAGCGGAAAATACGCGCGCAATTAATTAAAACGCAGAAAATAGATTTTAATAATGTGCCGACAATGTATACAATTTTATCATAAAATGTGTACGAGTTAATTAACAAATGAGCTGACCGATCGCCTGATGCTAATATAGTATTAGTGTATGTTTGATGAGCGGAGATTAATGCGTTAGAAGTCGTCTGTAATATTATATTAATGTCCTGAAGTTTGAATATAAACAAATCTTAGCGGGCGCGTTAGAAACAAAATAACATAATGAAAACAATGTAAGTAGGTATGAGCAGGTTCAATCTCAATATTGTGCCGACTTATTTAAAACAGCTGTAACGTAACACCTAATAATATTTTTGTATAGACACAGAACGTAGATAAGATATGAATTCAATGTGAAGGTCACTATTTATTCTATGAAGAATACCTAATTGAGAATGAATGTAACAGCTGTTGTTCGCACGGGCGCCGTGTAGGTACACAAATCAAGTTTTCTGTATCGAAGCGAGCCGACGATGTTAGTATGGGCACTTGAGATGTTATGCAACCCGTAACTATTAAAATAATGCTAAGTTAATTAATATTGTGTTTTAAAAATTGAGAATATGAAGATATAAACGTTATATATAGATAAAATACTTAGTAATGCAACGACGATTTACAATTCTGTTATGAGCCGAACGTAATTCACAATACGCACTAGTTATTACTTATTTTATATGCGAGTCAAACATTAAAATATTTTGTATGTAATTAAGAGCTGAGAAAATTATATGAGATATTATTGGCACAAATTATGTATTAGGTACGTTAGGGAAGTTCTGGAATGTTCGAGTTCTTTGTTCGACAATAAGCCGACAACCTACCCACTATTTTTTTTTTTTTTTTTTTGGGTTTTTCCTATGAATTTATGGGCCGAAATATGCACAAAATAATTTAAATAATTAACATATAGGTTAATATCAAAGTACAGAATAGGGGTTTAATGTTAAATGTGCCGAATTGATAATGGGAATGGACTGTAACTTGGTTTTAAAATGGCGGGGCGGCCTGGCCAGAATTAATTGGACAAAATATAAATAATCGAGCTGATTTTATGTGCAGAATTGGGCGGAGTGGAACTGTAGGTGCTGGTTCTAATGAGGCCCAACGCCGGTAATAGGGAGAAGGGCTTCACGAAGGCTTGATGGACCAAGAAATGTGTAAGCTAGGACCTTACACATACGACTTTGAGCTGAGGGAAGTAGGTATATAGGTTAATGTGAGGGCTGGAGAAATCTGGGACTGACCTTATTGTTGAGCTGGTGGTTCTGTATCTGGGCGGAGGTTTCTTCTCACTACACTACACAGCTGTTGAGCGGATTATCGATAGATTTATCGCGGTTCGCCGGCGAATTTGGTATTATATTAACGAGCACAAATAAATATGCGCACACGCGTTCGCGTTCACTAGGTTTCGGGATGAGCTGAAAATGCATCCGGCGCGGGAGGGGTTCTAAATGCAAGTGTTCGTCACTCTCTGACAGCGCCCCTGAGTCGGTCGGCCATACATCACGTAGTGATGTCCTTTGTGTTTATTCTAAACGTCGCGCCAGTGTTGGCGCGAACAAATATGCTTCAGGTTCCAACAACTTATAGACTTATCAAAACTAAAAAATCATTCCTGTGTTACGTTTTATAATAAAATACCAGCGAAAGTAACTAACCTTACTGAAACTAAGTTTTGGCAGCATGTTAACGGAGTTCTAATATCAAAATCTTATTATAAGATACAAGATTATATTAACGACAAAGATGTATTGGGTGTAACTTAAATTTGCACTCTGCTTCTGCACACTGATGACACTGGCACCTGACATAATATGCTAATATAATATTATGTTAATTAAATAATAAAATGACATGTAATATGTACGAAAATATAAATAAGAATAATAACCATGATAATATTATTATAATAATAAGTAGGTACTCGTAATATAAAACAAAATTGTAAATTGACGTCAAAAAGTGTCGTAAAAACCCAACTTGAATAAATAATTCGACTATTGACAATTGACCTATAAATGAATACACCAAAACATGAAAAAGTGTTTTGGTTGTTATCACTTAAACTAAGTATTATAGTGGATATCATCAATGTTGCGGTATTTCATAATTTTACCAGTGAGCCACTTCACCGCCGATACACTCGACCGGCTTATCGCATAACGCTTTACATATAGTTACCGAGTTAATATATTTATGAGATAAGCATATTTGTTAAAATATGCTAAACTCATAAACATAATTATGTCAAAATTCTATAAAAAAAGTGTCAGGTACTAAATATAAACACAAAGTATCCGGACAGGTTAGTCTTACCACACTCAAAATCGACATTCGCTAGCAAGGGGTGCTATATTATGTCAATTAAGATATTTAATAAATTACCCAATGACATTAAAGAATTCCCACTTACAATTTTTAAGTAAAGGCTTTATAATTATAATTATTGGTTAGTAAACATATGTTATTAGTCTTTAAATGAATTTCTCATTTAAAGAGATGACATAATAATATTCACAAAATTTCAATGTGTTGTTTTATTAATATTCCTATTTAAATTTATTTTTATTAATTTTAAATGAACTGCTTTATTAGATATACTTATACTTTTGATATCCAATAATTAATTATATATTGCTAGATTATTTTCATTATACTGTACCTATGTGCGCCCTCACTTGGAGTATGCCTCTCAAGTTTGGAATCCTAGTTACAAAGAATACATAGATCGCATCGAAAATATTCAAAAGAAATTTGTTCGATATCTTTGCTATAGATTAAAAATGGATTATAGCTCAGTAAATTATTTAGAACTCTGTAAGAGGCATCACCTGGTCCCGTTAAGGATCCGACGTGATCTTACTTACTTACGATCGACGTCTTCTTACTTAAGATAGCTTCCAATAAAATCGATTCACCTGAACTTTTGGAAAAACTCAACTTAAATACACCTATAAGAATCTTTAGATCTAACCCCCTTATTTTTCTACCAGTAGTCACAACAAACTATCGGAAGAACTCGTTTGTCTTGCGCGCAGGCAACAATTTTAATAAAATCTGTAAATCTGTGGACTTGGATTTATTCACAACTGGCACAGCGACAGCTAAGCGATTACTTTACCAATATTTGCTCCAGTAACGTAGTGTTGACTTCTACTATCTTTGTACTTTATCAAGGTACTTCAAAATTTAAATGGGTCTAAATAAGCTTTTTATCTTTTATCCTAAATGTACTATTGCTATATATAAGCTAACCACTTGATAGTTGATTGTACACTTGTGACTGTTTCTTTCTATATAATTTATAAACTGTGTCAAATTTAGCGTGTATTAGTGTACACTATGTTTAACTTCTGTTAACCTATTCAGTTTCTACATGTGAGGACCTGTAATTGGCTTTCTAATGATTAGAATAGTTTTATATTGTTATAACTGATAGCTGTTTGTCTTCCTAACAAAATAAAATAAAGTAGATGTTTTTATATAATGAATTATTTAATTGACTACAATGTATTTTAAATTATGAGTCAGTGTAGCATAATCTATTTCTGATACTGTATGATTTTTAAAGTAGGTAATAATTGTAGCCTTAATTTATAAGCTGATGACATATAAGAATATTTATTTATTTTTACTTTGTGATAGTAACTGGTATTAATATTGGTATATTCTGTCTTATCTTAATTATGAAATTATTTTAATTAGTTGACACTGGAATTTAATGTAGTCATTAGTCATTTTAAATTTTATTGAATATTTGACACCGATTGAATTTTTTTTTAATGGTCAATAGGATTTATCTTAGAACATGAATTATTTTTATGTATAAAAGTTGACATCAATAATATAGAATACCAACTTCTAATTATTATTTCTGTTTCTTATCAATATTTGCTTGTCAATTGACGAAACATTTTGGAACCAAATTTTTTTGTAATATAGTTATTACAAAAAAACTATATTGTACCATGTTTCAAGTGAAGATATGAATAAATAAATAGAGCTCAAATCGTTTTTATTACGAATAGGTTGTTGAATAATTTTGTTTTATTTCAGCTATGATATGATGAATTCTTTCTTCCTTCCTTTTCCTTACACACTTTGATTTTTTCAGCAGACGTTTATCGTTCGGGTTAATTGTAATTTTCCATAAATAGAGACAATAATTTCTACTACAAATATGTATTAACATCTAATACAGTTATAAAATTCGAAAGTTGAATACGCCGTACGCGTGTAAATATATTATTAGGTATATTCATTACACTCGGGTCAAACTTATTTAATGTATTTCAATTATTCCAAAGTTCTGGAAGTATCTACAACAAAAAGTATTCAAATATTTATAGCATGCGGTATCGATTCTCATACCCCACTGAAAGATGCTATCGCACCGCACCCATGTTATTACGATCAACGTATCCGTGACGCAAAACTATTATATCGATCAGAGCTATTATGATTAACTCGAAGCCTTGCTTTTTGTTTTGGGTGCATTTGACTAAACAACCTAACCAAGATGTCCTATTGGTTAGGTTAGGTTTTGTCGAAGGAGGGTTCCGTAACTATCAACGCGCAATATTTTCATTAAAAGTATTTAGCATGATCTATCAGATGAAAACTTGCAAGTTTCTAACTTCTATAGCTTAGAAATGCCAGGGGGAACCAACTTATAAATCACTTTGGAAGCCGATTCCTTGAACTGTTAACTTTATGAAAAAATCTTGAAGCCTCGCCTTTATTTAAGAATACCTATTCAACGATACCTTGGACAATGGGTGAGTTATAATTATTTTATGATGTCAAAATTAATATCTATACACAACCTATAACTTACCAAATTTCATTCATTCATATTTATTATTACAAGAGTTAGTAGGACGGACAGACAGACAGCGAAACTACAAGGGTTCTTGTAGTTTCGGTAGTAGTACTACGGTCATTAAATAGGTCATTCAGTAGGTTGGTGGTAGACAAAGCATAATGTTTAACCACATAATATTTTGATTAAATTCTTTATTCATTCAATCACCTTATCCGTGACACATAACTTTTAAATCGATCGAGGCTATTATAATTAACTCGCAGCCATTGCGGCTAACAATTTTTCTTGGGGTGGCATTTGACTGAAATATCATAATAACCATAGAATACAAACATAAAACTACAACGTAAAAAGTCTTCTGAGGAATTTATAAACAGTCGGTATGTTTTCTATAGATTAATTATATCTTGCTATTACATTATATAGCAACGTTGAGTGATCATAAATATATTTTAGTGATGTATTGAATGTGTTTTTTGACTGTTTGAAGCATCGCAAATTGCATCAGCTCCTAATCTTGAACATGGTACAAAACCTCCAAATATATTATTATAACGCCCATAGATGGTGTTATAAAATATATAGATTAAGTGCCCCATTCAAGATGCCCTATAAATTGGTTCCTAAATGCGATTCTAGGGTCATTACTACGGATTAACATTCTGTATATTATTATCACGTCGATATATTATATATCTTAATTATTACGTTATATTAAATTATATCCTTATCGGATTGGCCAAACTTAGTTATAGAGACTATTAGTGGTTGATATATGTGGGCTCGTGCGATCCTGATGAGGCTATTGTCTTCGATTCTGTGGTAAGATATGTCCATAATATTGATTAGATATTATGTAACCTATTTACAGGGTATCTATACAGACATAGGGTATTTATTTAACTTTTTAAAATACGATCTGTAAACGTGCAGATGCACCGCTTGATAGTAAAGGAACACCGCGGTTTATGGAAACCAGAGAATCGAAACCAATCAGACGAGTTATTAGTGTGTTGCCAATCTTTAGAACCTCCTTATTTTACACCGGGATTCTGTTAGGCTGTGGTATTTACTGAGTCTGTCAATTCGTGTCGAAGTATGGCTTCCCATGTTGAAAAAAACTTAGGGTTATGTGAAACAATGTCTCATACTCGTAATTAGACTGAACCGAACTGAAGTCAATAATATCGACTCGGAGGACGTGGGTTCGATTACAACAAAAAAATTTGTTTCCACATTTGATTGGTACTGGCTGATCACCTGATTATCTGACAAGAAAGATGATGCATGCGTCTGATGGGCATGTAAAAAGTCGGACCTGCGCCTGATCTCTCGCCAGTCGTGTCGGTTATCCGTCCCATCGGGTTATGAGAGTAAAGGTGCTCTTGTGTACTGCGCACACACTTGGGCACTTTAAAATTACTCCTGCGTAACTGGCCTGGTTTCAATGAAACCGGCTACCGTCACCGAAATCGGTGTGGGGAGTTATTATTATTATCATTGCCATAAGGTTAAAAATTGTATAAACTGGGAATATCCTCAATTGTACGCGTAGATGTTTCAATGTTGCGTTGATTCAGATGATGCAGACGGGTCATTATCATTACGCGGGATCCATTAATCAAGTTGTATCCTCAGTTCGCCCCTAAGTACCTGGACGCACTCGTGCATTCACCCTTCCCTTATCAGCTGCGATGAGTCGGGCGTCCGGGCGTACGGGCGAACTGGGCGTATGGGCGAACTTGGGCGAAATGATACGTGTATTTTAAACTACCAACGCGTAAACTAGGAACGGATTTTATCGCGGTTAAGTATGCTTTGATGTAGTGAAAATATTGCATTGATACAAAAATACCTGGGAGTGGGGCGCGATTTAATAAGCTGCCATATCGTTAATTTATTATACTCTAGTTTGGTAAATATAGGGTAAAATACAACCAAACATTTTCTTTAAAGTATCTAAAAATAAAATTAATATGATGCAATTCATAATATATATTAATTAACTAATAAAAATATTTACACAATGAATAAGCTATACAATATTTTGTCCTTGTCTGTTAAGCTACTTTTCCGACGTATCAGACAAAGGCAAAACATTGTACAGCTTATCCATTGTGTAAATATTTTTATAAGTAAGGGGTTGGTTAATTAACAGTTACTAATACCCTCTTACTAATTAAAAGATTTAAACAATGTATAACTTCGTTGCTGTCTTTGTCTGTCAAGTGACTTTTCCAACGAATCAGACAAAGACAGCAACGTTGTTTAAGGTATCCGTTATGTAAATCTTTTTATTAGTAGTTGATATTTAAATGTAAATAACACATTAATATCCATGAAAAGCCTGTCTGAATAAAAAAGTATTTCTATAACTGTGAATGTATTAAACCGCAATTTGGTCTGAATACCCCTCGGTCTATTCCACTAATGCATTGATATTCTGCACGCGGGGCAGTTATTAAATCAGTTGTATAACGGTCCTATAGTGGTTGTATAGTGGTTGTATAAACACGAGACACCTGAGCGGGATCTGCATAATATCACGTTTGCATATAGTTTGTGTAACATCCATATGATAATCGCCCCGTATTGTGAGTGATCGACGAATTTACATAGCAATATTCATAGGACGTACAAAACCAATTAGCAGAAAATGCAACGCTGTCTGACTTAGCAGACAGATAGACTGAAGTGGGTACTGATATCGGCTAAGTACCAATATTAATCTATCCTTGACGCATAAGATTTTTGAAAATAAAATAAGGAAGTAAGAAATTGTATGAAATAACCTTACCAAGAGCATGTCAGGACATGTCTAAGGAGGGTGCCGTAACTAACGGTTTTCTTAGAATAACTTTAAAAGTTATTATCCGATTTCGGTCACAATAATTTTCCTAAAGAGTTTTAGCATGATTTATTAAAATGGAGACGTACAAGTTTATATCTCCTATATTTTAGAAATGCCATGGGGGGACCAACTTATAAACCACTTTGAAGGCCGATTACTCGAAAATGATTGACTTTGTAAAATAGTGATGTTAATTTAAAAATACCTATTCGACGAAACCCCACACGATGGGGTAGAATGAAAAAATATTTTTCATCCCTACTTCACATGTATGGGGAGCCACCCCTAAAATGTAAGATTATCATTATTTTATGAGGCCAAAACCGAGATCTGTACACAGTCTTTAACTATACCAAATTTTATCCATTTATGTTCATAATTACAGAAGCTAGAAGGACGGACAGATAGACGGACGGACAGAGCGAAACTATAAGGGTTCCTTGAATATTACAGAACTCTAAAAACCAATGTCAAAAGTTTCTGCTTGTAGCTGAAAATCTAAATTGTTTCTATTGTTGTCTCATTGTTGTATAAATAGGTGTAGCTCTGCTATTAGTTTTGGCTCAAGCTAGCAGCTCATAACTTGGATCACAAGCAAAAAGCAATCCTTTGTTAGTCGTGCGTAGTAGGTGTAAAAATTATGCCTACACTCCAGTTTATATTTTTATTATTTTATCAAACAGTTGGTTGTTTCTTCCATAATTTTTATTAGCTTATTTATTGTATTAAAAGTAATTCATTTCTGTTTATCCAGAATTTTTATAAGTTTATTTATTGTAGTAAAAGTAATTCATTTAGAATAGTAATACTGTAAGGGTGGCGCGTTCGTAAACTGAGACACAGGGACCTCCTAGTTCAGGTATCACGAAAACTTTCTTGATTCATTTAACACTAGCTTTTGCCCGCGGCTCCTGCCGCGTAAATACAGTATCTCACGGGAATACTGTGCTTTTTCGGGATGAAAAGTAGCCTGCGTGTTAATTCCGTGCTTAAACTACTACCATACCAAAATTTCATCAAAATCCGTTGAGTAGTTTTTTCGTGAAAGGGTAACAAACATCAATCCATTCATACATCCATCCTCCCAAACTTTCACATTTATGTAGCATGATAAAAGATAAATATTGTCTTATCAGTCAACACATTCGTGTTTTTAACCATTGAAACAAATTTTAACAAAATGTATAGCTATTATTACTCAGATGTCCAAAAATCTAGATGATGATGATGATAATATTATTTATATGGTAAGAATAGAGTAAAAACTCTATCATATTCATACTGTGCCGATGCTGGTCCCAATCGCGAGCACACATGAACGCTCCACTGGCAGCCCAGTGAATCCACGTGCAAAAATATCAAATATAGAATAAGCCCTCGCGAATCGGCTAGTATTGACGTTATTTTGTTAATCCCGTCTTTATTTTTGCAAATATTATTATTATGTTACTTTAATAAAATTTATACGACTTAACAATAATTATTCAAATATTAAGGAAATACTATGGAGGTAAGAGGAAAGGAGGACTATGCCCATACATGAGAAAGTGTCCGTAAATAAGTGTTAAATAATAGTTCCAAAACTGGCCATAATGTCGCTAGAGTCATAATTGGGTGTGATATGAAGTTAGCAATAAGAGATGGAGTGAAGTTAATTGAGTTTATTTAATTATACTCAACTAACTTCACTCCATCTCTTTTAGCTAACTTCATATTATGACACCCAATTCTGACTCCAGCGCCATTATGGCTAGTTTTGGAACTATTATTTAAATACTTTTGTCGGACACTTTTTAGGTTTTCCGGCTTAGAGAGATAGTCATCCTTTTCTCTTCCTATATATTACAGACGAAGCATGTCGAAGCAAAAAGTGTCCACACTCAAATTGCCCTACTTTCAGGGTTGTATTTTGGGATCATGACATTTTTACATTTGCTTTCCGCAGTTTAATCAGTCCGCATTTAATTTAAAAAAAATCTAAAATCAAGATGGCCTAAATTTTACTTGTATGAAGATTTTTCTGTCAAATCTATGTCACAAGTGACATTCCATTGCCATATAGTTTTGGAATCATTGCTAGTAGATGATGTTATTACAATTCATTTTTCAACATTATTAAGAAGAACCTTTTTAAACTAGTGGTTTCCTCTTCTTACCGCAAATTCTTTAATAAATAACCAGATAGATTCAAACCTTTCAATTTCCCCATTTTGCAAAGATGAATGAATCGCATCTAATACACTTGCATTATCAATAGTGGAAGTTACGCCGAATGAGCAAGGCCGGTGTCTGCTTCATAAGTCAGCAAGGATAAGCCACGAGTAAATCATCCCGCGGACTGCTGATAACGGTTAAATATGAGCTCATATTGTGCGTACTTAACATACTGAACGATGAAAAGTTGAATTTATCGTGCCACTTTTTGATGCATTGCGTTATTGCTCTACGGTTGTATTATTAGTAATAATGAAACATAATGCGGCATAAGAATGAAAATTACTTTCATTTGTTGTCAAAATGTCGGAATCATCCGATTATTTGATCAAAATTATTAAACAATTTTACATTTTCTAGTCACGATTATTTTTGAAGAAATAAATACTTTAATAGTTAAACAAAAATATTTGAATACCCAGAAGACCTATAACAAGCAAAAGGAGGCAAATAAATTAAAGTTGACTATGATGAACATAAATATAAAGATTGTTTTATACTACCAAACTGGTATTAAGTGAAAATCCACAAATTACATTACAGCAACATAAAACACCTGAATTATTCATTCAAAGTGTAGCTACGTGTCGAAACACTAATAGAAGTCGGGTCATATATTTGTGCGAATGTGCTACAGGATAAAAATACCTGAGATCGTCTGAGCTGCTGTTTTATGGACCATATTGTTAATAGATATTGGAAACATTTATTGTTCAGCAAAACTAAAAAGGATTAAATATTTTGAAGTATTTTGGTATATTTGAATAAAGTCATGAAACTTAGCTTTAGTAAAACTCTGCAACTTTCATGCAATTTAAATTATTGATCTCAAAAATAAAAGTTGAAATTATATTAGGTCTTTACCTATGAAATTGCCGTTTTGTATGAAAAAATTTAAACGAATTTTTTTCATGTATTTTTTATTTGTATTAATCGAAGTAATCACCCATGCAATCAATGCATCTTTGCCAACGCAGTGGCAGTTTATTGATACCCTTCTTAAAGAAATCAGCTGGACGGGAGGCAACAAATTCTTCAAAGGCATTTTGTACTGCCTCTCGGGTATTTAATTTTTTTCCCGCCAAGAAGTTATCCAAATTCTGGAAAAAGTAGTAGTCTTTAGGTGCAAGGTCTGGTGAGTAGGGCGGATGACGGAGAGCTTCTAACCCCAGTTCTTGCAACTTGGAGACCGTGTGCTGTGCAGTATGAGGTCGCGAGTTGTCGTGCAGGAGCAGCGGAGACGAGCGATTGACCAATGCTGGTTGGAGATGTGCCAGCTTCTCCATCATTGTGTTCAGTTCTTCACAGTACACATTTCCAGTAATGCTCACCCCGTTTGGTAAGATGCTGTGATAAATCACACCGGCGCTAGACTGGTGGTCTAGCGCCGGTGTGATTGTGTTGAACAGTGACCATCACTTTTTAGGGGTGAGTTTTCGGGTGCGGTTATCGAACAGAATCCATTTTTATCGCAGGTAACAATGCGGTTCAAAATTTCTTCATTTGTATGTCTGTTGAGCAGTGCAAGGCACGTCTCGACGCGTACTTCGCGCTGGCGATCATTGAGTTCGTGGGGCACCCATTTGTCAAGCTTTTTACCTTGCCAATTTGACGCAAATGGACCAATATTGTTTTGAAGCTAACGTCGAAAGTTGCTACTAATTCAGCCGTAGATTGTGTATCATCAGCTTCCACAATCGCCTTTAATTCGTCATTGTCGACCAAAGTGTTCGGACGACCGCGAGGTTCATTTTTCAGGTCGAAATTTCCAGAACGGAAGCGAGCAAACCAATAACAGGTTGTGCGTTGGTTTGTAGTGTTAGCTCCGTAAACGTCGTTGATGTTGCGTGCCGCTTGTGCCGCGTTGCTGCCACGACGGTACATATTCCATAATTACTCGAATTTTTAACGTATCCATGATGACGAAAAAGATTGAAATGCGATGAAAATGTAACACAAATTAATTTGAAATTAGAATTCTTAGCCAAACAAAAATTATTTTGATTTGAAATGGTCAGTACTGCAGAACGGCAATTTCAATATAAATTAATAAAAAATTTCATACGGCTTAAGACAAAAGTGTTCACGGTCAGAAATGTGTTCTCCATAAAAAAGGAAATTAAAAATTACTCAAGCAATAACATAAATGAACAATGTAATGACAGTTCAATAATAAATTATAAGTATCAACATTCATTTCAATAATTAGTAATGAAAGCTACGGTCAGATAATCAAACACGGGCCTTTTGTTACTAAAATATCACCCTTAGCTCAATATCCAAATACGATTAACAGAAAATAAATGTCGTATTGATAAATCGGTCGGTCTAACTGCTAAATTGCGTGTAACTAATGACAGCCGTGGTAACAATGAAACGTGTACCTTGCACTAGAATCATTGCACATTAATTCGATTTCCATGCAAATGGTAACGAAAAATTTCTTTCAAATTATTGATGTGCTCTTTAAACACCCCTCTTATTGGAAAAAAAAGAAATGCTTGTTCACGGAATAACTAACGTTGAGTAAAGTATCGTAACGTAACAAGCGAAGCGGTAGATTCTATATGTTGTACTAAAATTACATAAAATGCGTCCCCGCGTTGAAGCGCATATTTTGGTGGCACTGCCTGCTCGTGTTTGCATTGAAATACTAAAGTACTTATAAAATTTCTGCTTTTTCCAATGTTGAAAATAAAGATAAGCCAGTACCTAGGAGATAAAACAATTATCACGATCCTATCGAAACATTTACAATATTTTAAATTAATATTGAAATCTGAACGTTAAAGTTAATGAAAGAACTTCAGCACTTCACAAATCTACATTTTCGTAATATATTGTTTGTAATGGCTAAGTTTTCATATTAGATGGCGCATTATCTGCGCTTATGGGCTGTTTGCATGCGACCGCAATGATATTTCGTTTATAAGCGACGCACACTTTTGAACTTCCTTGATTTATCGCCCGGCTCCAGGAATTTCGTGAAAATTTCGTTGCTTTAAATTACTTTCCAGGGTTATTGTTATGTTCATTTAAAAATTTTACTTCAATCGTTGTTTTTTAGTGAAATGCACCTTCAGTCACGAAATCTTGCATACTTATAGACACGGCAATCTTTTACTTATATATATGTACTATCGACAAAGTTCCCACTTGACCAGGCATAAGGCCTCCTAGTGCAAAGACAAAGTTATGAAACTGGTCGAACAGGAACTTTGTTGATATTTGTACTTGCATATTATAATAGTTCTTCTAATCGTTAATTAGGTAAATGCGCAATCCAAACTAACCAATTTAAAACCTCTATTTGATCCATAATGATAGAAATAGGTAAATCGGCCGCAACAATGTGAATATAGGTTACATATTTAGGACCAAATATAATTAATGAAACATTATCAAGTTCTAATAGCATCAGGAAGGCAAATAATGCGGGTAATATTGATTGAATCATCCCCGGTCAACAACGGCTATCCACACTATCGATAAATTAAATCGCACCGGACACTTTCATACGATGGCTAAATAATCTACAACCGAATGGAGACCTAAGGGATTCGACGTTAATAGGTCTAATTTAGGAGATGATTGGACGATTTAAATTAATTTCTGATAAATTTTTCGATGGTCCTGGATTTCTCTAGAGAATTTGAAAAATATTTTTCAAGAATTTTACAAGAAAAGTTTGGGAGTAGATAAAATTTAATGTTTATAAATTGGAGAATTAACGACATTTTATATTCAACGTTGATTTTATAGAAATAATAACAATAGACTAAAATTAGAACTGGTAAAATAATTAAGACTGGTTAAATTCACTATGCATTATTGATAGCATAAAGGCAAATATTTATAGTTAAAATAAACTGCGTAAAAGTTATAGCCGGTTATAGTTATAGCCGTTTTACATAACAATTTATCGATACGCGAAAAATTTACAAATAACTTTCAAAAACAACCGGTCCACCACGCTCAAGTCAGGATTAGACGCACGCTCAGTTTAAATAAGAAAAAGAGCAAACCCTTTGAGTAAATCAAAGCAGAACAAACATCGACGATCGCGAGCCCTTATCAGAGCGCGCACGTGTGAACCCCGCTCAATTTTAATTTCATGCTCAAACAATGACGCTATCGAGCCAGCTATTATTTTGTATCGAGGGTTGAGTTCATCTAAATCCGCCAGATAAGCCGTCAGCTCTTTGTCGTCTATCCGGATAGCTAATTCGTGAATTCACATTTGAGACTCTATTCAGCGGCTACTCTTATATTATCATTTCTACCCCTATCTGCAGATAAAGTTTAATTGAATGGTTCGTTTTGATGTCATTCGGTAACAGACTTGTTTGAAATTTACCAGTAGCCAATAATGAAATTCTAAAGTTTCTGTTATTAACGTCCTCTGTTGTGATCGTCATCTTGTGATATACTTTATTTACTGTACTATTTAATTCCGTTTCCATGACGTTTGAATTTGAACCACTACAGTCTACAACTATATTATTTTACTGATAATTATGAGATTGTTCAAACAAGCCTTCCAGTTCCAATGAAATTCAATCACCATTTTGAAGTGTCATAAACAATGCCGTTAAATGCATCGAAATTAATCAACGCTGTCTAACGTAGGAGGCTGTGTAAGCTCTCCTGTCAGCCGCTAGTGCTTCCCTAACGATGATTTGCCAAATTCCCAAACCAAATCGCATCATCGTCCATAGTCGCCCTTGAGTCTGTGTTTATCAAAACACTTAGCGATTTAATATGCGCTCTCCCCTTCACTCTTGTTCGTGTAGATTATGTTATCGTTTTATTTCAATGTACCTACATGTAGAATTTAAAATTGTTGAAAGTAATCTATCGGAAATAGAAAAAAAAAAGTTTTAAAAGGCCACATTTAAATATTTTAATAGTAAAATATTTATTATTTTCCCAACGCTAAAGTTTTTAAGGAAAAAGAAAACTTAACATAAATATTTTAATAAAAATCAAGCAAACACCTTACCAATTAAAATATGAAGTGAATGTGAAAAATCGTTTAATTTTTTATGTTTTTGATACACAAATCTCATTTGTGAGTTGTTTGATTTTAATTAGCTGCCCAGACTGCAGACGCTCTGAGCAGAGGGGTAAGTTTTTTAATGCAATTATATAAGAAACATGTTTCTATCAATTTTGTCATAACTATTTATAATAATTTTAAAAAATATGATTGGTTTTTGCGTGTGAAATAAGTAAAGTATGCGCATAATTTAATGCGGAATAAGCGAAAGTTTGCAGTGAAACTACTGTAAGTTTTTATGATTCTAGTTTCATGTAATGAATTTATAGTTAGTCAAATCTATAGACAATTTACGTAAAAATATGTTATTATAATTTTATGAACCACGCTTATAAACGAGCAAACGAAATTATGCCAAAAATGTAGTTAGCAGCCAACGAAACTTAATTCCGCCCAAATGTACCATCAAAAGTTTGCACGAGTTCATCCGTTCATCATGATTTTTTCATCAATTCGAGATTAGACGTATGTACACGTACACGTAATAGGGGAACTTGTAATAAGAAAAGTTGTAATAGACCGTTTGAAAGTCGGAACCATCGTATTGAACTAATGTGCGGAGCTGATGATGATGATAAACGCTGTACTTGACGCTCTGGAACTTGTAGATCGCATGTGATCATTTTAATGCAAATCGAGGAATATTCGTTGGAAATTCATTCAGGTAATGTTTGAAACTCCCTGCAACGTGTTGAAGTTGGGGATATATGTTCGCTTACAGATAGTTTTTTATAGTCTAGAATCCTAAATAGTTAGTAATGTAGTAGATTATAGAGTGGGACGGGCTCTTGTATGGGACGCTACTTGCGTCCATACACTTGCTCCTTTCCATGTCCAGGGCACCTCGAGTTCTGCAGGTGCGGCCGCCAATCAGGCGGAAAACCTCAAGCGGCGTAAATATGAGAACATTAGTGGGGATCTCATATTTGAACCGTTTGGGGTTGAAACCCATGGGGTCTGGGTGCGCACAAACTTTTCAGAGAAATCTCCAAAAACCTCATTGAGGCCACCCGAGACCCCAGAGCCGGCACCTACCTGGCCCAGAGAATAAGTATCGCAATCCAGCGAGGAAACTCTTTGAGCCTTCTAGGTACTCTGCCTGGTGGGGACGACCTGGGAGATTTCTTTGTTTTGTAGGATTTTAAGTTTTGGAGTAGTTATTATTTTTTTAATACTTACCTACTTTTATAGTTTGTAAATATTTTAAAGTAGATTTTTTTTTTTTTAAAGTAGATTAAAAAATTAGAAACTTAGTAAAACATAAGAAACTGAAAATAAGCAGTACATATTACCTTAAAACTTATTGACGGCTTTGTTTGTTTTGCTACAACAAAAAAAATAGTGTCTGCAAATGGCGTCACATGGCAAAACATAAATTAAATAAGGTAATGAGCAGACGCGCGATTTAAAATGTCCGTGTACTCGGAGCCTAACTAACAGCGATCATGACGCCCACTGGAAACTCATTGTTTACCTTATCTCAATTAAGTCTACGTTTTGTTTGATGTTCCAGTCCCGAATTAAGCACTTTGAGATTTTTGTTTGTATTATGAGTAATAGCTCCAAAACACACGGACTCGTACTATAAATAATAAATATTAAATAATTGAAGTGAATTACCCCTATGTTGTTCTAAAGTTTAATATCGCAAGGTTAATTATTATATGCTTGCCAAAAACTTAAGACACAACTGGATAAATTAATGTTATTAACATAAATTCTACTTTTTCGACATACATTCAATCTCCTAATATTTGAATAGTTCCACACTAGCCTATAATATATTCTTTTGTCAGTATTCAAAGTTCTTGTTTGTCAGTAATAATGTAGCTACGATAGTTTTCACTTTCCTTATTTCAGTAAAAAAATTATTTAAATACTAGAAGTCGCGGGCAACTTACATTTTGCAGAGATAAAGTAGCCTATGTCCTTCTCCGTGGTATCTGTGGTATTTTTCATGATAATCAGTTAAGTAGTTTTTACGTGAAAGAGAAACAAACTGACTTGCACATTTATAATATAAATAGTAAGGATTTTCAATGCAACATCACCTTATGTAATAAATTCTTCAAACAGTATTTGCAGTGAAATCCGCAATATCCTCATACAGTACTGCAGTAAAAGAGCGAGGAATAATCGGCTGCACCATGGTGAGCGTTAATTGAATTCAAACAGAGATTAGCCGTGATTGTGGCGGATCACGGAGACTCGTTCAGACTCAATGTGTACTTTACTGCATATTATTGTAGTCCAACGTGTCTATACAGATGAATACTTTGTTTGCGAGAATCTTAAGAAGTTCAGAAGTACAGAAGTTTATCTTGGAGTCAGCTCACACCGAAGCGAAACTATACGCGACGCGGCGCTGCATTTTTAAGACAGCAATTCAATATTGTACTCTATTTACAACGCCGGGAGATACACGTTTCATTGCATTGCACGTGCAGTGCGACAAGACGCGACGAGACGCAATACGACGTGATGGATGTATTTTTAATATAACGATTAAAAATACTACTTAAACTTCATTCGCTACACAAGAAGATACACGTTTATTTGCAAGAGTTCGAATGTCAAACTGCACCGCTCCGGATAGAACAGCGCCGCTCTTGCAATTAAACGTGTATCTTCTTGTGTACTGAATGAAGTTCAATTTTGAATCATTATTTAAGAATGCAGCGCTGCGTACTGTCTCGCTCGTCGGTGTGCGCTGACCCTTAGATAAACTTTCTATTTTATGACTGCGTCAAAAACTATAAAATAAAAATATTTCTACAACTCAAAATTTTTGTGACGTAAAAGCTTGGTAGGTCTTGAAGAATGATGAGAGCAGGAATAATTAATTTGTAGAGTCCAAAAATATATGACTTCCAAAATTGATTACATAATACCTAAAACCTAACCCATGAAAACAGTCCAGATCGGACATAAAGGCATATTTAATGCAAACAATCAAATTCTATTATTTATAATAATAGTGTAGACAAGTAAGTAATAAAAGTCACTTTACAAATTTAACTATAGACATTATAAATTCACTATTTACAAAGATAGTCTATATAAAACAAGGGTAAAAAACCTCTAAACCAAAAATATTATTTAAAACTTAAAGAAAAGGTTTCAACAGAATATACTTATATATTTTCCCTGTTGTCCTTTGTTCGCAAAATCTTAAAAAGGGAATAAAGGACAAACTATATTGAAATACAAAATAATCCTTCATGACCATTCAAAGTCTGAATGGTCATGAAGGATTATTTTGTATTTCAACAGACTGTTATTTTTTATTATTTCAAAGGAAACGGCTTATAAAAATAAAACGTTTTCATTAAAAGAAAAATGGTGCAAATTTTATTTATGAATTCAAAAAGCTTAGAAGTTTATTAGGGCTTCAGATCTTTTCAAGTCGCACAAATTATTTTAATTAAAAATAAATTTATTTAGGTGAAGGTTTGCTCTGTAAGCGGTTCAATGTCTTCTTAATTCTTTTATGAAGCTCATAATGAAGAAGAGTTATTTGTTGAGTTGTATGAAAAAAAAATTAAAAAGAACTTGAGTTCAAAACAAATTAATATTAAAGGATTCTTTAAATGTTGCTTATAAGATATTTTATTCGACAAATATTAATTTAAAATATCAGAATATTTATTAGATTTCTTTTTATACTAAACAGTATTTAATTCTAATACATAATATTATTTTGGTTACTTTTTAACTGAACAATATTGTAGCTACCTTCGATGCAAGATTACAGAAACAACACGTTAGGTACCAGCTTGTTAGCAATCCTGTCAAAATAAAACGAAGCTCACAGTTTGTTGGATTTTTCTCAGAGAACAAAGGAAACCGAGTTACCTTAAATACTAAAAATCGAGTTAGTACTTGTTCACGCTCTAACTTGAAACCTCAAGGCATGTGCGCACTCCTTGACTTACAATATCCACCCTAAACTATTTTATAACACCTATATACTTCATTTTTCTACTTACAATGACATAACTAATTTGAATAGAAATACATATTAAGAAAGTCTTAAATAAGAGCTAACTTATTTTCATTTTAAATCCCCGACGAAAATAAAGACAGGGTTGTTATAAGTTTGACGTGTCTGTCTGTGGGCTGTGTCAACGGACAGCCGTTGCATCGTAGCTCCCAAGCAGATGAAACGATTTTGATCTTGATCCGTCTTTTTAGCTATAATTCATCATCATTGGCTTGCTCACTGAGTGAGAATTCGGGCGTAACTAATTTTGTTTATATGTATTTAAATGTACATCACAATTCACAAATTCAACAATATTTCTGTCAATAATTTTAAAGAAAAGAATATTGTCGAATCGATATTGTTTACTGAATTAAAAGTATTACTTCCTCGATATTAATTCGCTATGAAATAATAATAGTTGACAATGAAATAATATTAAATCTAATATAAAGTAAAGTGTATTAACAAAATAATAGTAGTAACTACTAATAGTATCACTATTACAAATCTACTATCACTATAACAACTAATAGTAGGGTATCCATAGTAATTTAAAGCTTAAATATTAAAACACCCTTCCATGAGCCGCTTTTAAAACATATTTTACTCAGTGTAAAGTTTAAACTCATATAAAATTCAATCAATAATCCTTGTATCCGTTATTGTACGTCTAAATTTATTATGTAGCCATAACTCAAATAAGTGAATTCGCCTTTATAAAGGAAAAACTTAGGCAACTCAGTGTTTGGCGAACAATGACAGCTCTACAATGCCGGTCACGTTTCGTCGCCTTAAAAACACGACGCTTAAATCCATAAAGTACTTTAGCATTTCTATTCCTAATATTAGGGTAAAAACGAGACCTTCGCAATAAGACTCAGCTGTCAGACTGTTTTTCCGTCTGTCAGCAGGCTGTATCTCATGAACTGTAATAGCTATACAGTTCCAACTTATACAGATGATGTACTGTTATAGTTTTCACTAAAAACAGAATAAATTCAATGATTATGGGGGACTTTTTTGCTGTTTCTGCTCTATATTAATATTATTAGTGTTCGGTATTAGTATATCTACTAATAGTTGTATAGGTCAGGGATTCCCACTATGGGTTCCGCGGAACCTAGGGGTCCTGGGGGATAGTTATCAGGGTTATGGGGGTTCTGGGGGATAATTATCAGGTTTAAAAAAAAACTTTTAAAAAATAACAAGGTTTCAAACAATATTTTTAAATAGCGCAAAATATGCGATAAGAAAGACTCATTAACTTTGTGTAGGTAGTTAGGTACTTAGCAGGAATTCAGGCCGGACTAGGGCAGAGTACCCACCACGCCCCACATGGGGTTCCATAAAATAAAAGGGTTTTTTGTTTGGATTTGCCGTATCTTAAAAGTTTAGGGACCCCTGGTATAAATAATGGCGAGGAACCCTTCGTGCCCGAGTCCGACTCGCACTTGCACGCCGATTTTTAGGACTTTGAGCGACTTTTATATCTTATTATTTTACAGGTGATTGTCAAAAATCTACGTTATAATTAAGAAGTACGCACAAAGAGTCTTGTAAAATAATATATTTTCATCCTTATATTGTACTGACTATTTGATTATAATCAATCAGTCACTACACACAATAATAATAATTATTATTAAACTCTCATATTATTCATTACATTTATTTTTCGTTCGTTTCGTTTCGTTCCCGTTTTCAACCATTATTGAAAACGGGGACTGAAACATGATAGGTAGACAATATTTGCCAATCACAATTTTCTCGTATTAAAATGAAAATAAAAAGATTATTTTCAATTTCTATTTTCCTTAAAAACAACATAGTAGTAAACAAAATTGAAGGGTACAGTACAGTTTTGGCTCAATTCCTACTGGAATAGACATCAATTCATTACTGGTTGAAAACTACGCCAGCTCGGAAGACTTGAACAAATAGATAATCTACTAATGTAGGTACGGTCGCCGACAAACCTGGTGTACCCTTTATGGGTCTCATTGTCATAGCAATAAGGTCGAAATGTGGTACACGGAGTCTGTCAGCGAGAGTGCACCTAACCCATATGCGAGATGGTATCACATTGATTGAATTCTTAATTAATGACGTCATAGGGTTCTAGTTTCAAATATTGGAAAGGTAAGGCAAGAGTAAATAAGTGTTTTATTTAAAGTATTGGGCACGGTTTTTAATTTAAAATGTGTGATGTGTCGAGCTAGCGAACGGTCGCTCTCCGCGTTATACATACCTATGCAGCAAATATTAATTATTTAATTAATATTTTGTTAATCGCGCGGCTGATTGCCGCTGCACGTGATCATGGCGCTCGTGGCCAATGAGTTGCTGGCGTTTATCCAGCATGCCATCGATACCATGGACGAGGTCAGCATAATGCAGATCTGGCAGTCTTCCTTCACCAGCGAGGAGATTTGCGAAGGCAAGCATTTGCCTCGCTGAGACGCTCGGCCAGAGCGCGAACATGCCATCGCGATGGAGAGATGGAACCGAAAGAAGCGTGCAGGACATCATCTCCCTGCTAAAGCAGACGGATCCGGATGAAGTGCGAGCTTTTGTAGCGAAAAAACTGCATAAGCTGCCACCGGTGACACTGGACCACATCGACGTCGTCAGCCTACTGAAGGACATCAAGTTCCTGAAGGAAGAACTGACCGAAGTTCGAGGTAGATGCGTCCCCCGCCACCTCACCCACGTCCGCGTCCGAAAAACAAAGGGAAGAAGGAGGCCCCTTCAAAAGAGCGTCCTCTTTCTACAAAGGACCGAACGTGCGATGATGACGGGTTCATCAAAGTCGAGAGGAAGAAGAAGAAACCCGTCGTCCACAACCATCGCGGCACCGCACCCGGAGGATCCGAGCAACTGTTTCGGTGTGAGAATCCCGCAACATCGCTGTACGTGTCCAGGTTGCATTGGTCTACGACGGTCAAGCAGGTCGTGGACTACATCAGGAGATGAACCAACTTCGCCTTGAGGGTCGAGCGTTTGGAATCTCGTCATAAAGTTCTTTCTTTCACCTTTAGTTATTTTGTGGTGAGAGTTTCAACCCATCACTTACCGACCTTCGAGAAGGAGGAGTTCTGGCCGATTGGAGTCGTCTATAGAAGATTTAGAGGACGACTCCCGAACACTTCGCGCCCTACGTCACAGACAATACGTGTTTAATGTTAGTGTTAGTTTATTATATACTAGCTGATGCCCGCAACTTCGTTTGCATAGAACTAATGGAAACGGAAACTATTTTTTTAAACGGAACCCTAAAATAAAAGCAGCCTATGCTAGACCTTATAATATCAGCTATATATGCCAGTGAAAGTCCCGTGAAAATCGGTCTAGCCGGTGAAATTGGTGAAATCTAAATCTAATCTGTGAAACATCATAAAATTAGTTCTTAGTAAACTCAATGATGCTAAAAAAAATGTTTTGGTCAAGTTTCAGAGTTATAAAAGCTATAGATTGGAAGATATTATTTTTTTTAATTTTCAACGCCGGGGGCACAGCCCTCTGGGGTTATCATAAAATAATTTTTTAGTAAATTCAAACACGCCAAAAAGAATATCCTGACTAAGTTTCATACCTATAAGAGCTGTAGTTTTAAAATGTGATTTTTTTAATTAACGCCCCCGCAACCCCTCTTGGGGTGGAATTTCGTAAAATCCGTTCTTAGCTGACCTCTACTCGGTGAAAAGAATATTCCTACCAAATTTCAAATCTTTAGCTCTAATGGTTCCAGAGATATCGTGATGAGTGACGATATACGTCGAAACCCCCCCCCCCCCCACAACTCTCTGGGGGTGAAACATCGTAAAATTAGTTCTTAGTAAACTCAAAGATGCTAAAAAAAAATGTTTTAGTCAAGTTTCAGAGTTATAAAAGCTATAGATTGGAAGATAATTTTTTTTTTATTTTAAACGCCCCCGCACAGCCCTCTGGGGGTGGAATATCATTAAAATTATTTTTTAGTAAATTCAAACATGCCAAAAAGAATATCCTGACTAAGTTTCATACCTATAAGAGCTGTAGTTTTAAAATGTGTTTTTTTTTAATTAACCCCCCCGCAACCCCTCTAGGGGGTGGAATTTCGTAAAATCCGTTCTTAGCTGACCTCTACTCGGTGAAAAGAATATTCCTACCAAATTTCAAGTGTTTAGCTCTAATGGTTCCAGAGATATCGTGATGAGTGACTATATACGTGGAAATCTCTTATATATATAATATATAGATTATGTATGTTAGCCTAAAAGGTATTTATAATATGGGCCTATGCAGCCTGAAATATACGGTATTTAATTTATTTTAAAATTTAATTTAATTTAATTGCTTTAAGACAAACTCTCGTAGCAATTAAAAACCCCCGAATTGTCAAACAGTGAGCGAGCTGATGATGATGAATTATATCTAAGAACACTCTCCATTATGTCAGCTTTCAAACAAAATAAACTAGATCAAAATCGGTTCATCTGTTTGGACGCTACGATGCCGTGGAAGGACACACACAGACAGATACCTCAAACTTATAACACCCTTTTGTTTTCGTCGGGGGTTAAAATGGAACAAATCGATATATATTGTATTACAAATAAGGTCCAAAAATTACTTATAAATTAGTCTTATTTCTTAAATTTTTGTTTTAATTACATACTAATAATAATTATTAATACATTCACACAATTGAATAGAAGTAAAATAAAATTAACCTACTGACATTATTTAATTTATTGAACATTCTAATATTATAATAAGAATCGGTAACGAATCGATTCTATAACTAACAAAATGATAAAACAACAAAATACAAATCAGCAGAGACTAAGGGTAAACCCGTTGCTGGAAAATTCCAATTACCTCATTAATCATCTGGAAATTCAATACATCGACACGTCGGCCATTACGAGATTCCAGAGATTTTATGATGTTTCCATTTCTATAGGGCGGCGAGATTGGAATAGCAACACTTAGGTATTCAGATATGCAGACGGCCGAGGAATTTGCTATTGATTTATACCTATTGTTTATTTAATATACCTAGATATCTAGCTTAGACAGGCTTTTCATTAAAAGCACTAGATGTAAGGTATTGCCTAGAGTCTAGACTCTAGACGATAACAATCTATATTGGGAATAGCCATATTTTATCACCTACATCCTACATCCACTAGGGAATTTATACAGGCAGGTTTTAGTTAAACATGCCTTAAATATGCCAACACCTTAAGCCTCTACTAAACTTATCCGTCCTAATTACACTTTACACACACTGAACAGGTTGTAAGAATATTTATTGAGGACAAAACAATATCATACAAATTGACTTAAAAACACAATATTACTTCTATCCAACTAATACAAAACATCATCCTGATGAAAATTCAACTACAGTGAAATAAACCATAACACGGCATATAAGATTATTCGGGATACGTAACAGGCATGAAATTACTCGACACATTCATATTTCAAATGAAATCTTAAACTTGTGTAGCTTCGCAATATATTTTTTGTCCTCATAATAAGATGTGCGCGCAGTGTGAAATAACCTTCACAAATATTATAAGAGAAATGTAATCCATTCGTCACTTTACTGTCGCCCTTTTCACATCTGGAACTTTCCACAATGATATAATACTAGCTTTCAAGCGTGATTTCGTTACTTTTAACCGACTTGCAAAAAGGCCGTGGTTATTTTGATATGAAACTTCAATTTACAACTTTTCACGATTTTGAACTGCTGTACAAACTTTAAAAATGCGGTATAAGAGGAAATGCCAACAATTGGTTAAAATCCTATCTATCACATCGGTCCCAATGCGTCGAAATAAATAAAATAATAAATAAAAATAAACTTTCTGTGAGATCACAGTTTAAAATAAATGCTTTCGGTGTTCCCCAAGGAAGCCTACTTACTAGGTCCTTTCTTATTCTTACTGTATATGAATGAGCTACCTAAAATAACCCATCATCCAACGATACTATTCGCAGACGACACCACTCTCATCGTGAAATGTAACGACAAGGACACTTTTGAAGCTGAATTAAATTCTACTCTGAAAAAAATAATTAAATGGCATGATAATAATAATCTCAAAATCAATATTAACCAAATACAGCTAATTAAATTTCAAACTTAGAAAAGTAAAAAATATAATTTAAATATACAATTTGACAAAACAAATATTTTGGAAGTTGACTCAATTAAATTTTTAGGACTCATGCTTGGCAAGAACTGTAACTGGAAGGCCCATATATATTATGTGTGTAATAAGCTGGACCGGTTCGTTTATGCTTTATGTAGATTACGTCAGATGGTAGGTGCTGAGGCGGAACTAACCGCGTATCACGGCTATGTATCATCGGTCCTCTCTTACGGTCTGCTGTTGTGGGGTAATTCGGTAGAAATCGAAAAAGCATTTCGTATCCAAAAAAATGTGTGAGAGCTATTTGTGGTGCTACCAGGCACCACCATTTGGAAAGCTATAGACCATTGTTTAAAAAATTACGTTTGTTACCACTAGCCTGTATGTATATTCGAGATCTCTGTATCTTTGTCAGGCTGATCCAAAATACTTTAAACAGAACTCAGAGGAGGGTAGAAAAAATGAAAGATATAAATTTAAACTGTACCACCCTTGGTGTAACTTGAATTTATACAGAGATAATGCATACATACAAGCTATACACATATTTAATCATTTACCTAATCAATTCAAGGAATTGCCTACAATTTATAAATTTAAAAGAAATCTAACATCTTGGCTTATAGAAGATAGTTTCTATGACATAAATGAATTTATACTACAGAACAAAAAATGACCTGTATCAATTACATTATCAAAAAATCTTAAATTCATTAAATTACTATAGTGCAAGTAATATTACGAGTATTGATAAATAAAAATAAAGTTGGCATTTATTTATATGGCTTTGAAGTGATTTTTAAATTATAATACATTTGACATTGAACTTATTTAATTATTTATCTTGTGACCTAAAATATTTTGTGACCTAATTCATTCTCAAATTAACATTCTAACTATTCATATGATTTTTAACTTTATTATTTTAATATATATGTAATAAACTTTCTTTTAACATAATGGTCAAAACCAATTATTTATTTTATAATCTATAGATCGACCAATTGCTTTTACTTTATATTTAAAACTATATTTTATAAGTAGACTCTGGAGATTGTATATTATAATTTCACACACCATGCTATCATGGTAGAATGTATGTTTTTTTTAAACTTACCATTTGCATATGTAATACTATGTACTTACTACATTCAGTGAATAAATGATTTGATTGACGTTGTAAAAAGGTAGTTTATATCATTTCTGATTTTTTTACATGTTGTTAGATAACTAAAATTTTATCGCTTTAAAAAGAGTACCGAGCTTTGCTCGGTGTTTTAGTAGAACGATAAAATAATTAAAAGTAAATAAAAAAATATAAAAGAAAAAGCAAAAATAACAATCACAAAAATATTTATCTTACTGGGATTCGAATCCACCACATTCCGAATTTCCAAACAATGCAAAAATTACACGTGGGTTCGCATACCGAGCTGCCAATCAGTGTGTTGTAAGAGAGTCGAAATTATTGATATATTGTTGCACGACGAAATAAAAAAACATATATTGCTTAAAAATGCGCAATTTCTAAGAGATAAGACCTAGCTAGATCGATTTTTCTACCCCTAAACATAATAAATGTTATGATAATACTTGTAGCCGTTGTTGAGATACCGATTATATATATATACAAGATCATCTAGTTTAAAGTATAAGATTTGGAAAATTATAGCTTCTAAATAATATCTGAGCGGACACAAAGAGCACATTGGCAGCGAGAAATAAACCAGAAACTTAGCGAACAAAGAAATTTTATCAACTTAAATATGTTATAAAAATACGTTTTGCTGTACAAAAGACCACTTTAAAATTCTTATTACATCATCACTTTTTATTACACTCCTAAGATTTTCCAACTTAATAGCGGGATTAATCGTGGAAGTATTTTCGTGTAATTTCTTACATACTTTCACACTTCCGAACACAATGCGTTTCGGAATGAGAAAAGTTTGGATCTATGTCATAGTATCTGAGTGATAAAGTGAGTGAGCAGCGAACCTTGAAATATCCAGTTTTGAGTAGGTCGTTTTTGGGGTAAACTCATCATAAAAGTTGAGACGAACTTGTCATTTAAGGTTTTCTTTATGTGTATTTGTAGCCGAAAAAATGTTTATCAAATACTACGTTAAATCATGTACTAGTTGACCCGACAGATGTTGTTCTGCCTTAAATATAAAAAATAACTTCAGCTACTAACAAATTGAAAATGTTTGGCACGACGACTTAATTTTTAACGAACATAAGAAAGAAAAATCAGAAATCTAAAAATGGCACTAACCCGTGGAGATGGAATAGAAAAAAAACACCTATGATTTCTGCACCAAAAACTACACCTACATCTACAACTTACACCTACAACCCACTCCTACAACCTACACCTACAACCTACACGTACAACCTAGAGGTGTTGGCTATAACCAGTAGGTACTGGGGCTGGCCGATTTAACGCAACGCACTTTTGAAAGAAAAAAAATATTTCTGAAATAGAATTGTTTTGCATTCCAACAAAATTTCTGAACGCACCAATAAATAATAGGTCTTTACCTATGAAATTGCCGTTCTGTAGTACTGGCCATTTCAAATCAAAATAATTTTTGTTTGGCTAAGAATTCTAATTTCAAATTTATTTTATTTTAAAAACATGGAATTCTTTTTCCAAAGGTAGTCATTTGTTTATTGATTAGTGTTACATTTTCATCGCATTCCAATCTTTTTCGTCATCATGGATACGTTAAAAATTCGAGTAATTATGGAATATGAGTACCGTCGTGGCAGCAACACGGCACAAGCGGCACGCAACATCAACGACGTTTACGGAGCTAACACTACGAACCAACGCACCGCCTGTTATTGGTTTGCTCTCTTCCGTTCTGGAAATTTCGACCTGAAAAATGAACCTCGCGGTCGTCCGAAGACTTTGGTCAACAATGACGAATTAAAGGCGATTGTGGAAGCTGATGATACACAATCTACGGCTGAATTAGCAGCAGCTTTCGACGTTAGCGTCAAAACAATATTGGTCCATTTGCGTCAAATTGGCAAGGTAAAAAAGCTTGACAAATGGGCGCCCCACGAACTCAATGATCGCCAGCGCGAAGTACGCGTCGAGACGTGCCTTGCACTGCTCAACAGACACACAAATGAAGGAATTTTGAACCGCATTGTTACCTGCGATGAAAAATGGATTCTGTTTGATAACCGCAACCGCGCCCAGCAAGTTGGTTGGATCCTGGTTCACCGCCGAAACAATGCTCTAAACGAAAACTTACCCCTAAAAAAGTGATGGTCACTGTTTGGTGGTCTAGCGCCGGTGTGATTCATCACAGCTTCTTACCAAACAGGGTGAGCATTACTGCTGATATGTACTGTGAATAACTGAACACAATGATGGAGAAGCTGGCACATCTCCAACCAGCATTGGTCAATCGCTCGTCTCCGCTGCTCCTGCACGACAACGCGCGACCTCATACTGCACAGCAGACGGTCCCCAAGTTGCAAGAACTGGGGTTGGAAGCTCTCCGTCATCCGCCCTACTCACCAGATCTTGCACCTAAAGACTACTACTTTTTCCAGAATTTGGATAACTTCTTGGCGGGAAAAAAATTCAATACCCGAGAGGCAGTACAAAATGCCTTTGAAGAATTTGTTGCCTCCCGTCCAGCTGATTTCTTTAAGAAGGGCGTCAATAAACTGCCACTGCGTTGGCAAAGGTGCATTGATTGCATGGGTGATTACTTCGATTAATACAAATAAAAAATACATGAAAAAAAAACGTTTAAATTTTTTCATACAAAACGGCAATTTCATAGGTAAAGACCTAATATTTGACAATCAAGTGAAACAGGGGACCCGAATTTACGCTACCATCGGAACCAACATGAAATGTTTTACATGTAGATTTGTATAGTAGTTAGGTATTATTATTAACATAGAAAAAAAATGTGGTTTTTAGTACTTTTTTCGTAATTTTTAATATATTTCTCATATATTCTTTCAAATATTTCATCACCATTTAAAGCATCCCAGAAAGTCCGAAATTATTTCAAGATTAAAAACAGGCCAAATCGGTCCAGCCGTTCTCGAATTTTAGCGAGACATAGGAAGTTCAATCCATTTTTATGTATAATAAAAATAAAGAAAGAAGAAGTGAAAAGATAACAATGAAATCACTCTATATAAAAATAATATTATCACCACAAATTACTAAAATAACTAATGAATTCATTTTCCATAGTTGCCCACAGTATGAGCTCATAGTTTGAGAATTTTCTCATACATAGCTCATACTTCATAGTCCGGGAGCCGTGGCATGCGACGTCGTCACGTCTGCTATTGGCCGACGGACATTCCTGACAAGCTTCATTATTATTTTACTATGGCGTGCCTGGAAAAATTGAGAGGCATATAAAATATGCGAGTACAATTTTTGTTTTAAAAGTTTACTTCAGTTTCAGTTTAAAATGTATAAGACATATAATATATGTCTAGAATTGTGGATATATATTAGATTAATATTTTATGTCGTAATAGATCGTTTGATACATAGCTTATTAATAAAACTTAGTTCATAAAACGAAAACCCGAAAGCTCTTATATTGACTTCAGCGCAAAGTCGTGACGCTAATCCTTTTAAATCCTGCATTAATTTCATTTTAATTTGAACTCGTTGCGTGACACTATAATTAATGTTCACGCAAACATGTGTTGACATATTGTGTTAGAGCGTCCGTTGTTCCGAGGCGCGAACCGAGTCTCACTTTACCGATAGACAAAAAGGCCTGTCGGCAAAAACTACCGCGACCCTTGTTTACGCACTACGCGTACCGTTCCGTGGGTCTCGTGTTTTTCGTTTATATTACAGCGCGCACTTTAAAAAGCCAGGAAGTACGAGATACGTCCTATAACATTCAACAAATATTATCCTTCAAGACTCGAGATAGACAAAAGTCATCTTAGCACCGGAGCTCTGACGGGCGAAATCAAACTTTGCCGCGTTGTAAAAAGTATCATTTTAGTGAGCTTATTATTTTTATTCATTGGAAAATGTCATCGTTTCAGAAATAGGCGCAAGTGAACACGTCAAAGTGTAAAATGAGAGGCTTTACGTCGTGTCAGTGAAAGTCATTAGGAATGGAATGGATGAAAATTGCGTGCATATTTACCTCTCTAAGTTAAATATGAATGACGTGATGAAATGAAAATCCCAAGATTTTTTCGTCCTTAATATTCGGTATGGTCCTTAATGTTCGAGTGGTTTCATTTCATATTTTTCGTATTATAATAATATGGTTGTAAGGTTGAGTTGTAAATTGCCGCTATGTTCATAATAATATTATTATCGTCACGGTCAATAGTCAAATCATTTTATTATTAGATAAAATATGCTATGATATTATGATAGTTCTTTCTTGCAAAACACTTTAATCAAGTATACTTGATTTATGATATTTTAACACCACTTAAACAAGCCCCTTGCCTTACATTATAAATATCATTAATGGAAATGTTCTAGAAAATATAAAGATGCGAAATAACGAAATGTGCTCTTATACTATAAGAACTAAGTATTGAAAGATTAAACTATTACTGCAGATAATCAATACTGTACAGTTAGTGCTGTCGGTGAATCAAAGACAACAATGGGGCAGGTTGTCTGCGTCGGGCACTTCACACCACTTTCGCTACTTTGCCGTGTCGAGACAGCGTCAAAATTAGAACTTACTGATAGCAAAAAAATCGCGACTTTCCTTTTTAAAAATAATTAGTTTTGCAGAATTTAAGCCTTACAGCTGATATTATTTAAAGAAAATGGCAGTTATAGAGACTGCCTATAGAAGTGAAACCATTATATACCTGGGAGACCAAGTATTGCTCGGAGTTTTAGTAGTGCGATAAAAAAAATTAAATTATAAAAGAAAAAGAAATAAAAATATAAAAATATTTCATCTTCCCGAGATTCGAACCCGAAACCAATTGGTAAACAACGTGAAATCCAAGCACCTGCGTTACGCGTATCTGACATTAGTACTCGTAATTACTTTGTATATGTTATTTGTATTACACGACCAAAAAAAAACATGACAAACTAAGATCCTTATGTCGTCGGCATAAAGGTCAAGTCGGAAGTAACATCATTTTGAACGGACTTTCAACAAGTCAGTGATGAGCATGTCGGTGACGCGAACCCATAAGATTTACCCCTACCAAAAAAGTGCCCAACGCGGCTAAAGAGACTTCAAAAATATGACGAGCATTACATACATAAATGAATGGGCACATACTGCTAATGAATCTTGTTTAAATATCTTCATAATTCAAAGTTTTTTTATGGTTACAAACTTATACATTCTATAGTAAAGCAAAATATCGAAAGAAATTCTGCGTATCTGAAGAAGACTAGCATGGTGGCCTATCAAAAATATATTGGTTGGGGACGTTAATAGTGATGATACTTATAGATTTTTTTTTATCACATTTATTCAATTGAATATTTTTGCCGTCTGTACTAATAATAATAAAAAGGCTGGGGTGCAGATTTGGCCGGTTATTTTCGCGTTAGTACGTGTCGGCTGAGATTATTTGAGTACGTGCGGTGGGCGGCGTGTTTCGTTTCGCAAATTGTTACTTAAGCTCGCACACCCTTTACAAAACATTGCGTTCTGATTACATTCACTAAATCATTTTCAGCAAATTTTTGGTACAAGAGAATTTATTTTTAACAGTAAACGAAGCAATACAAGAATGAGATAAACAGTTTTTCATTCAACTTGTAGGTTATTGTTTTTTAATCATTTTGAAGCTCGTACAAAATCGACATAGACCCTTATGTTTGCCAACATATTTATGGCGAATAATCCAATTTACAACATAATATATCACGCTTTGAAACCTTCTGTCTCGCGTATTGCAGCAAATTTTGCTGTACGGTATAGACAAGTGATGTAACGTGATAAAAAAAATATTTGCACTATATTATATTGTATGTATTATCAGGGAATCTATTTCATAAGCAGTTTGACTGTTGTCATAATTTCTTCGTATTATTAATTAAGATATCAAACTGACATGTCATCGACAATTGGATTGTGACTGCATGCCGTCATTATATTAATAAAAATAAATGAGAAAAGTCTACCTGCTGATTTAGATTCCCTGATGATACAATATGAATGTTGCTAAAATACAATTTTAAACTTTTAAAACGTTAAAATTCTAACAAATCCAGCACAATCTCCTTCCAATATCCAATAGTAATTTCCTGCATGTAGCGCCGGTAACTCATAATAATCCTTATCCTAGTGAGCTCTTAATTCATTTCAATTAAATTTTCACATGCTCCAATATATTGCATTTAAAAATGATAGGATTTTGCGCCACAGATGCTCCAATTTTTCCTAGATTTATTGGTTTTAGTTGCGTTTTCAAAGGATATTAACTC
This sequence comes from Phengaris alcon alcon, assembly GCA_037179445.1. Classification (NCBI taxonomy): domain Eukaryota; kingdom Metazoa; phylum Arthropoda; class Insecta; order Lepidoptera; family Lycaenidae; genus Phengaris; species Phengaris alcon. The sequence goes on along the minus strand of JAYRCH010000646.1, from coordinate 19,007 downwards.
ATACTGTTATGACTATTCCGTTTTCCTGTTGTTTTATTATAACCATTTATTGTTACTTCAGCTTGTATTATCTTAAGCTTTAAATGAGCAATTCAGGTATATGTAATAATCAGACACTTGAAAACAAGTATTTCCATTAAATTTTGTGTGCACAGGGTCTTGGCTGGGGAAATTGATCAAGCTAGGCCTTATCAGTGGCCTTATCAAGATTCTTTTTTTTTTCATCGTGCAAGTCAATAATTTCGACTCAATAAATGTCAGTTCGAATGGCACTTTGATATGCGCATGTATAATTTTTGCGCTGTTGGCAAATTGTTATATCGGAATTCAAAATTCGGGTCAGATGAATATTTTTGTGATTCTATTTTTTTTTATGTCATAGAAGAAGATTTATTAGGTCAGTTAAAGATAATAACTGGCCTAATAAATCTTCTTTGAAACTACATATAATTGCATCTTGCAGCTAGGGCCAAAGGCTAGGCCAAAGCCAGTTTGCCAAATTTTTTGTAATAAATTACTAATGTGAATATGTATTGACTAACAAAATATTTTATGTAGCTTTGAAAGTATAATGTTTTTACATACAGGTGTCAATAACTATTTTACCTAAAACCAAGAAAAATAGCAGGTAACGGTTCAATAAGATTTTAAAAAGTTCATAAAAGTTTTCAAACAATGCAACACATGTTCAGCACTTTGATGCTGGGACCAGCTACGGTTCTTTGAACAAAAACGTCCGTAACATTAGCTGTTCTGTTTCTTATGCCTTTTTCTTGTGTTTATTAAAACTGTTCGCTACAGTTAGCTCGATTATTCAGCTTTTGTATAAATAGCAATCAGCTAGCGGAGGCACTTGGACCCATTCTTTTTCAACACAATTATTTTTAGGATAATTTAATGAGTAATAATACATAAACTTTTGGGTAGAGGGTCACTAAAATATGTGCATGTCAATCCATTTAAGTTACAATCAAGGTTGAAACTTCATAATTATTACGAGATGTATTTTGGCATACTAAATGTCGACCAAAGATCGCCCTGTGGTCGAAATTCGCCTATAATAATTGATATAATTTTTAAGTTTGAACTTTATAAGGGTTCTTTTGCTTCTTAGATAGAAAAAAATGTGTTAGTCATCTAATGTAGTGTGTGTTGTTGTTATTTTTATTAATTTTATGCATTTCTCGGCATTATTTAAGTTATTATTAGCTTTCTGCACACCTTCCTCCACATAAACTTTAATTTACCGGCTCAATTTCATAATCCTCCACAATGTTGTATAATTATCGTAAAACTGTACTGAAAGTTTTCCTGCCTGCTTCTTCAACTTTTATATAATAGCGCCAAAGTATTTAAAAAATTAAAGAGTAAACTTTAAGTCCAACAATAATACCAATTATATTTCAATTAATAAAATCGTTACTAATACAACAATGAAACGTAAGTGGAAGTTATTTTCGAGAGCTTGTATTTGGGTCAACTGTATGCATTCGATGGCCGACTTAGGTTATGTAGGAATGCGATCTCTTAGACCTCTTAACCGGCTAAGTAGAGGAATTTTTTAGCACAAACTTTTCAGTTTTAAAAAGTAAAAAATTCCTTTCGTAATGGCTTCTCTATCTTAATCCTTTATGGATATTACATCTTTAAAGATATTATTAAAAACCCGTGACTAACAAATGTATTTAACGTTAGCGATTGCAAGAATCAGTGGATCTATAGGTCTTTTCAATAATAAGGGAATAAAATAGGACCTTTAACTCAGATTATAATTATCATTTATCACGATCACAGGAAAACAATACAAAATCTTAGACAATATTCTGTTCATAAGATGCAATATAGGCTCCCGGGACGGTACCATTAAAATAAGACGAGCGCCATTGTCCTACCTTATTTCCGACCGTCTATAATTTTGATAATAGGCTAGAAAATATTCCTTTGTCTTAAACAGGCTATCTGCGACGCCTCCGTCCGATTTCAAAGGCGCTTTGTGTCTTCATTGCATTCATATTTTTTTAGTTTTTTCGTATGTGTCCCTTTTGTTCAGTTTACGATTTTTAGGATGATTCGATTAATAAATCTAAGTTTGTACAAGACCTAATCACGTTAAAAAGTTTGATTGGACGCAATTTATATTTCTTGTATAGCATAGCCGAAACGTAGAATTTATCCTGTCACAATGGCTAGTTTTTAGCTCGGCAATTAGCCAGGTAACACGGTAACGCACTGCGGTTAACAGCCCTTAACTATTGTTAATGACCCGACGAGGGTATAATTGCATTTTTTCACACCCCTACAAACAGCAATTTCACTAATTCCGCACGAGCAAAGTTTTGCGGAAATTAAATTAAAATTTACGATTGCGACGGATTTTCGCGAGCTCTTTACTATTTTAAATTAATAAATTACATATTTGAATCTATCCGCAAAAATTAAATGATAAATCATAAATCTCTTAAGTAGGTATAAAATAATACTTGTACATATTTTTAACACAATTTTAAATGTACAAACAGCTAAATAATGCTATAGATAAATAAAAAGTAATAGATTTCTACCAGCATTACGAAAAATATGTCACTATTGTAATAATATAGAATTATAATAAATTTTAAATTAAAACCAGAAACCAGACCTTTATCTAGAGAAGATAAACCAGAACTTTATCTTCGAATTTACTCCCATATAAAGTATACCAGTTTTCTTGAAATCAGTTTCATTTTATATCGAACAACGCCAACATTGATAAGACTAAACTCAATTACGCCGTACGAGGGAATCAAACAGTTAGCTTCATTTATAAACTTTTCTAATACTGCAAGTCTTTTGAGGGAAAACGAAGGAGTAAGTAGAAAATATCTGTCCCTGAAAATCGATTTCGTTCAGGGTTCGTGGATTACTTTGTAATAATTGGACTACAACAAATATTTTGAATTAAAAATATGTGAGAATTATATATATATATTTATTTCAACTAGAGGTCACAACAGGGTTGTCGAATTTCGCCCATAAAAATTCATATACTTTTTATGTTTGTACTTTATAAGGGTTCTTTTGTCTCTTAGATAAATAAATGTTGTCACAGATTGACAAACGTCAACATGTAACAAAAATTTATCTATCAAACACACGGTAGTGTGTGTTAATAATGCTCACATTATTAATAACGCTAATGCTCACATTGTTAATATCGCTAATAACGACGCTCCTAGCGTCATCTATTAGCTGTTATTGCTAATTATAATAGCTAATTTATACTATACGACGCCATCTATTGGCAAACGTTTCTAACTGGAGCTTCTTCTCCAATATTTCTTTATTGTGGCATATGGATTATGTCTTACCGCTAGTTGTGAGCTAAAAAAAAACATAATGAAAGTAAGGGTATTTAAGAGCTGTCGCGAGATGACAGTTCTTTTCTTTTGCTGAATCCATATTAGTGGATAATTTATTCGAGTTTTTCTGGATACAAGTATATCATATATCTTAATCCCGTTTTTACGGTGAGTTTTTTTATATTTATGTTGTGAAGTCTTATTCGGTAAATCACATTTGTTTTAATACACATTATTTTTCATGTAAATTATCACCTTGTAAAATTAGTTTGAGTGTAGACTTTGGTTAGACGAACACGTGCTCTTATTCTTTCTCATCCTTCCTTTTTTTTGCATTGATTTATTAGGTATGCATACTTTAATTGTTCTTAATATTCTCTTTTATTTTGCTTACCCTTTTTTTATTTTGTGATGGTCACACAGCCCGTGATTTTGATCGTTTGGGGTTAACCCCTAACTGAACGTTAGGAATGTTAGAACTAAATGATGTTAAGATCATGCCGGCTGTGGGACTCCAACTCCAAATGCTTGTATGGATTTTCCAGGGACCTATACTCAGGGTTCAACGCACCGTTTCGCAAGGACTTATTACTAGTTCTACACATCCGGATTTCTGAGTGCTGCTAGTTGTATTCCGGACTAAACTGACTGGCTTCGGACCCAATCTGCACTGCCCCTTGGACGATCTACGTCGCGGCGAATATACCGGCCTGAACGACAGAGAGACAGAGACGCTACCGGAAGTTGGGCTCGCGCCGCGTGCTGTCTACACTCCAGGACCCAGCTAAGTGCCAGCGTGGGTAAAGCCCCTCTGATTCCCACAGACACCAAGAGGCTAAATCAGATCTTCCGGCTTTCTGCCCACGACCTCTTTTTTTATATAATATATTTGTCACGTTGGTAATTCCTGGTTTCATTTACTGTTACCCGTAACAGCATAAACTTTAATTTAACGACCAAATTTCAAACTCCCCCCGTTGCACAATTCTCGTAAAACTATACTGAAAGTTTTTGCTTCACCTAATAATAATGTCTAGAAATAACAAAAGTACATAAAAGAGATTAATAAATTAGTCTAATCTGCTATAGGTTTGCGCTGTGGAATCCTACCTTTTTCTACCAAGTTCCACATCGGTGACGTATCGATAATGGTAATGCTTTTTGTAATGAATGTCTTTTAAAAAATATCACCATTCATTTGGAATAATGTACAATTTTCTAGTTTATACGAATTACATAAAGTAGGATAACTTTAACAAAATATAATTTTGAGTTTGATAAGTATTCGATATTTTCTCCATCTGTGTCCTATAAACCTCTGTTATGCGACTCAATACCAACTTTTGCGATAACAGTAACAAACACAAACTGTCCGATAGGTATTGGATATTTTTAAGAGTTCAAAGGTTCTACGCTTCTAGGAGAACTTTTAATAGAAACAAAAAGTCATGTTATAGTAAGAAATGAAATGGATATTCTTTACTATGATAAAAAAATATTGTAACTGCATTATAATATTGTTTATTTTCTAGATATACTACAAAGAATAATAGCTACTGTATTCCTTAGAATCACATACATTTTTTTTATTCTTTTGGGTCATTTTTTTTTTTTTGGGTCGAGATACGCCGCGGTTGACCCGAGATATTCCAGAAGGTGTCAAAACACGGTACCGTCTATAGGGCCTATCGCTTTTTGACATTTTCTTGAGTCTATCGTGTAAACCGTGGAACAGGTTTCAAAATAAGAAACAAATTGTAATTTCCAATTGAGTTTTATTACTTCCTATGAAATTAGTTAATTGAACAACTAAAACATCGTTCACTGCAATCTACGCGATCTCATTACGTAGATTCTCCGAGGAGGTTTTAAACATTTTTAAAAGCCTCAAAATATAAAGGGAGCTTTAAGCTATTTCAGCCACTGCGGAACTATTAAACCAGGCCGACAAATAGTAAATAGAGAAGCGCCGTAGGATCAATTACGTTTTTAAAGATGGAAGCCCTTTATTATATTTTAGAGGCTTTCATTAAAATTTTCCGTCAAAGGACCAGCTTGTCTCATTATTATAGAGCAGGCTCGGATATGATTTCATTATTACTAAATATTAATTTAAATTTTGAACTAATTCTGCTAATTAATTTTCTAATCAGTGTGTTTTCAGGTGCCTTAATATTAGTTACTGTATTTATTTTTCCGTGAATTAGTTAATTGTTAAAAAAATAATTAACCTTTAAAGCACTAAGAAATTTTATGATTCTAAGAAGTAAAAAAAATCATCCTATAATAAAGCGCAGAAGATTCAAAACAATTTTCAATTTTACCCCAAAGGTCCTTTGAATCTGCATTTTTTCCCATCATCTTACATTAATTTTGTGCTCCAAATCAAAAACTTCTCTATTAAGACTGCATTATGGCTCATTCTTGATACTTTAATCAGTGGTGTCGGCCACGCCTGCCGCCATAATTAGAACGCCTACTCCGAGTCTTGCACCTTCCATTCAATGAACTTGATGCTTCTCAATATTATTTAAAGGCAACCTATCCTAAAAATTTCTTACTGAATTTTGGCATGAATTTCTTCATTCCATTGATATGACTAAAACATAAAAGTTAATTGTTATAAGAGTCTCAATATCTTCTGGGTCGTTTATAACTTTATGTTATAAACGACTTTGGGTTTGGGTCTTTCCTCAATAGTTGGAAGGTTTAGCCTGTTATAGTCAATCAAGCTATACTACTGCGAAGAAAATCTTAAAAAAAGAAAAAAAGATTCACTTTCGAAGTGTTCATTAAACAAGCTTTGACATTGGAACATAGAGGCCTGAGTAGGGTGACTAAGTCCGGCTACACACGCAACGATTTATCAGTAAGCCAGGGGTCGACAACCTTTTGTCAGACATGGGCCAAATAGTGAAAAAAATTACTTAAGATAATTTTGTATCTAACCTAGCCTACACCATAACTTGTATATAGGTACCAGTGGCGAAGGCTGGTTCTCCTTCATCGCGAAGCCCTAGCCTGTATATTAGTTAGGGATTTGGATGAGGGTCTTCAAAAGTTAAGTGGTAAGTGAAGCCGAGAGGAATGGAGTTATAGGAACCCCACGACACTGATGGGTACTATAAATAAAACCGTCTTCCAAAGTAATCAAAATGATAAGATGGTGGTGAAGATGATAATGATGATTACTGTAAGTGTTATACACTTGCAGTTCTTTAAACAATGCCGAAATTTCTAGGGTACACCTTGGCACAAAATTTTTCTTACTATTATTTTTAAACAAAAAATTAAACCGACTTCCAAAGTAAAAATACGCAAAAAAATATGAAATAAAACTTATTTTCTTAATAATTCCCATTTTAAATTCGTCTAAAATTTTAACTATTTCTCTACTCAAGCTTCATAATTTCGAAGTCGGTATCAGCTCGAACATCCTGATAAAACATTATTTTATAGAACTCACGTTTAAGTTGACTGCTGTACCATATTCTTAGAAAATAAATGAATTTGAGATTCTTTATAATTTTAATTATGATTTAGATAAAAAAAAAAGATAAATTCATTTTTAAAAAGACTATAAACTGCTAAAAAATATGTCACAGTTTTATTACTGTTTTATATATATAGTCACATATTATATTGATTTATATTGTACACATTCTAACCATGGGACTATTTTTTGCTACATTATTTCTATATCGAGGTATCTCGAAGATATATAGATATACTAAGATATACGCACGGATTTGGTAGGAATCTTTATTGAGATTTCATCTTAGTCTGCGTGCGTATATATTCATTATAGTGATGATGATGATCACGAATATAATTTTAGCAATAGCAAAATTTCAAAGACATTGATATCGGTGCACAAAACTCTGATGAGTAGTGAGTACCTATGTCATCATAATAATATTATAAATATAATTTATAATATTATTATGATAAATACTTTATTGGCAAATAATTTACATTTAGGTATTAAACCTGCCAAACTTCGAAGCATTAGTAGGTCATTACATATGAAATTGGCGTTTTGTAAAGGAGGAACATAAAGTCGATTATTTTTTAAACATAATATATTTATTTAATCAAAGTATATACCATTGCTATCTATGCACTTTTGCCATCTCATAGGTAGTTCATTGATTCCTTTACTAAAAAAAACATTCGGACAGGAATCAATAAAATCTTTGAAGGCGCTTTGGACTGCCCCATCGGAGTTGAATTTTTTCCCTTGCAAGAAGTTATCCAAATTTCGAAAAAAAAAAACGGTAATCTGTTGCAGCAAGGTCCAGAGAGTACGGTGGATATTTTAGACATTCCAATTGATGCTCCTCTAATTTAGTAGCCGTCTGTTGTGCAGTGTGTGGTCTAGCGTTGTCCTGAAGCAGCAGTGGCTTAGAGCGCATGACCAACGTCGTTTTTTTAGCAGCTGGCTTTTCTATCATAATTTGCAGTTGCTGGCAATAGATTTAAGAAAGCCTTAGCCTGAACAACACCGGCACTAGTCCACCAAACACTCACAAGTAACTTTTTTTTACTCAATTTTCGCTTGGGGCAGGCTTTTGATGGTTCGTCAGGGTTCAGCCGTTGCTATGAGCGTTTCTGATTATCGTTCAGGATCCATTTTTCATCACAGGCAATGATTCGATTTAAAATCCCTTCATTATTGTGCCGGTTGAGTAATGTAACGCAGCTGTCGACGCGCGTTTGTCGGTTTGCTGCACTCAATTCATGAGGTACCCACCTTTCAAGTTTTTTCACCTTCCCAATTTGCTTCAAGTGGATTAAAACAGTTTTATCACTAACATCGCAGCCTGCAGATAACTCGGACGTGGTTTGCGATGGATCCGCTTCCACAATAGTCTTCAATTCTGCATTATCAACTTTGGTCTCCGGCCGTCCACGGGGCTTGTTCTGCAGGTCGAAATTCTCAGAACGAAAACGTTGGAACCAAAAACGCAGTGTGTTTTCTTATGCGACACCGCCGCCATACACATCATCAATCCTTCGAGCCGTTTCTGCAGCACTGGTGCCACCGTGGAACTCGTACTCGAAAATAATACGATATTTCAAGTTTTCCATTTTGTAAACAGTGACGCAAAGGCATAATGAATATGAATTACGGTTTTCAAAACACAAATGCATGAGTAAATAGCGATAAAAATTTGAAATTTGAATTCCTAACCAAAGAAAGTATATTTGAGATCGAAGTGGCCAGTACGACGAAACGCCAATTTCATATGTAAGGACCTAATATGTTGGTGTTTCTTGTGAAGGTGGTGGTGATTATGATGATTACTATAAGTGGTATGCTGGCATAGGCTTGCAGCTCTTTACACAACGCCGGAATCCCCAAACATGTATCTATAAGGACTCAGGAGTTCGGTTCAGTACTTTTGGATCCAAGGTATACCTTGATACAAAATCTTACTTTTTGGTAGCATATGCTAAGAATACTTCAGAAAAAGTCAAAATCACTATACGTGTCCATATAAATTTCTCGTCAAGGGACTAAGGGACAAATTACGAATTATAGCCTTTACAACAACAAAAAAATTTTGCAAATTTTTACTTTGCCGTATGTGAACCTATCACATACGGCAAAGTAAAAAAAGTATGCCTAATAGTCAAAGATATCCGTGTCGGTGTAAAATACTATGAGAAGTACCTATTATATCATCATAATGTGATGATGTATGGTACGATGTTGGTGTTGATGATGATGATTACCGTAATTGACATAGTGGCATATGCTTGCAGTTCTTTAAACAACGCCGAAATCCCCATTAATCGATTAACTGACTCCTTATAGGAGTCAGGAGTTCTGTTCAGTACTTTTGGATCCAGGGCATACCTTGGTGCAAAATCTTACTTTTTGGATAGCATATGCTTAGACTACTTCAGAAAAAGTAAAAATATTATATGTGTATGGACACATCAATTTCGAGGACATCCCTCGATTCCCCTTGAATCCCGTCCAAATCATCAGGTCACTTTGGTGAAAACGAGACCAACTTTGGATTATAACCCTTTACATCAAAAAAAGAATTTTGAATATCGGTCCCCAGACGGCGGAATTATCGTTGAACATACAAAAAAATATATATACAACCGAATGCATAACCGCCTTCTTAATTTTGGAAGTCGGTTAAAAAAAATATTAAAAATGCATCAGTTTATTAAATTAATACAGATGACACAGAGCAATAAATAATAAATACAATAAAAAACTAATATAACACAAATACTTCAAATTACTTTAAAATTAATTTATATTATAAAATTAAGATAATTTTTACAAACGTGGCCCCGCAGGGTGCGTTACCGACCCCCGTTTAACTAAACTGTAAAGTTATATCGTTACGTTTGTAGCGGGCATAACAATAAGCGCAAAACGGGTTCGTCAAATCCGACTGCACAAACGAGTGATCCAATAGACTTTTTGTTTCTCGCCCAATGATGAAAAATGCAGATTTCTTTCCAGAATATGAGACAAGAGCTCAAAGGACTCAAATTTATTAGCTGCTATTGTGAAAACTTACAAAGCAACATGTGCACTAAAGAGCACTTGCCAGTAAATGAACTGGGTTCATTTTGAATCGAATGAAAACTCGTTTCTTAGCAGGAATTCCTAAATTGTTGCAGAAATTTTTGATCAGGTCCTATATGGAAATTTTCAGAATACGCAAACTATTTGTCCCCCTGACAATTTTATAATGACTAGAGAATAAGTAAATAACAAGATTGTTGTCATTGTTACAGATCATACTATGACTTAATAAAGCACATGGACGAAAGAGACTCATCTGCAAGAGTCATGGCTCTCCTGTGGATTTTCTCTTGCATGATAGCTGTCGATGCTGTGAAAATAGTCATTGAACCTCTTCCTAAAGGTAAGTTACACAATAATAATATCTATGAACGCTTTTACACCACGTCAATATGGTCCCGTGGTGAGTTCTCGAAGAACTTATGTTACGGTTACAGATAACGGAAATATATTTAATACTTTTATGCTTTATATATATTTAAGATTTTTACTATATAAGTATATTACACATATTTAATACACATTAATATCCACGACCCAGGAACACAGAAAACTTTTTTGTTTCCTGGCGGAATTCGAACCCGCGACCTCCGGCTCGAGCGCCAACACGCTAACCACTGAGCCACAGATAGATAGATAGATAGATAGTTTTATTTGCGTAGAATGTAGGTAATTCAATTAGATGTTACAATATAAACACACCGGCATATTTAGCGGAACACAAAAAAAAGGTCCATAATTAAAAAAATATGGTTTTATTTTAAAATCTACTTACTACACTTCTTTTGTTATTTAATGTTTCATTTGTTTTACTTAAAATGAGATCACATTAAGAACAGATTTTGCGAGTCAAGGCTATTTGTGAAAAATGGTACATTTTTGAACTTTTCATGTAACCGGGAAAAATAAAAATTTATATTAAAATAATAATTAATTAAATTAGAAAAATGGTGATTCGTATCGCGTATTTCCTCCACGTGCTCTTATTAAAGTTTCTACCCGTCTAGGCATACTGAGAATGATGTTATCGATGGTCTCCTGGGATAGTCTCCGCCATTCCTCAACTACGGCGATTCGCAGTTCACCCACGTTGGCAGGAGCTGGAATTCTGGACTTAACTTTTCTTTTCAGTAAGTCCCAAACGTGCTCTATTGGGTTCATATCCGGTGATCTCGCCGGCAACTCCATAACAGTGATATTCATATCATTAAGATAAGCTTGAGTTACCCGAGCGGTATGCGGCCGAGCATTATCCTGCATAAAAACAAAATCGTCACCGATATACCGGCAAATACCGGCAAACGGTAGGACATTTTCTTCTAAAACTTCTCTGATATAGCGGTCTGCAGTCAGACTCCCTCTGTCAATCACTACCAAGTCTGTGCGAGCTCCCAAACAAATGCCCGCCCAAACCATTATTGATCTACCACCGTATGCAACTGTAGTTTCAAAATTTGTCTGAATGTATCGTTCTCCTTTGCGTCTGTATATTCTTTGCCTGCCGTCAATTTGATTTAAGAGAATTCTGCACTCATCACTAAACAATACCTTACTCCATTGATCCGCGTTCCAAAGCCGATGTTCCTGCAAAAGTTAGCCTGTTTCTACGATGATTTACCTCGAGCCTTGGAGCCTTGACGGGCACAAATGAACCCAAACCAGCTTCTTCGAACCTTCTTCGTACCGTACGCTCACTTACGGTTACACCCCGCACTGCTTCTAACTCATGTCGGGCTTGGACGGCCGTCAAACGGGGGTTCCTAGGTACACGAAGCCGAATGAAACGATCATTCCTACTCGAAGTGCGTCTTTTTCTGCCTTGTCCTGCTCTTCTCACATAAGTACCGGTCTCCCTGAACCGTTGGATACTGCGATGGATCGTTGAAACTGGTCGACGAAGATCTCTGGATATCACTCTGGATCGTCCTGTCTCCTAGTCGCGTGTGTTATTGTCTCGCTCCGCGTTTCGTGCCGTCTCGCTCTAATTGCGTAGTAGTGACTCGCTCACTCCGCATTAGTGTCGTCTCGCTCCAAACGCGTCGAGTGTCTCGCTCACTCCGCGTTTTCGTGCCGTCCCGCTCTATCCGCGTAGTAGTGATTCGCTCACTCCGCGGTAGTGCCGTCTCGCTCGGAAACGCGTCGAGTGTCGCGCTCACTCCGCGATCGTGCCGACCCTTTTAGTGCAGTGCCTATAAACTCCTAATAGCGACCGCAAATTCACACCTTATTCATTAGAATAGGCTGTGGATTTGCGCCTTGCTGGGGAGTTGCCCTGCTCTTGGCCTCCCGTTGAGTTTCGGCTCAACGTTGGGTCACGAGGAGACAGCCCCCTCTAAGTGTGTGTACCGTCTCCGTGTATGTACACTTAGTGTATCGTCCGTCCACGTACAGTGTGAGTACCTTTCGTGTTGTGATACGTACACCTGTTGCCGTTCAGTGTGACTGTTGTGTGACTCGTGTGTCTTTATGTTGTGTTACCTAGAGTAAACATGACGGATTATGATCCGTGGCTACCACGCCACGACCACCTAAACACTCGTGCGGACTCCGAGACGACGTGCAGCCCGGCCTCATCGAGGTCCAGCTCACGCTCAGTCCCGGACCACACGCGCCACTGCTCACTCCCCGAGCCCAGCTTGTGCGGACAGGACACCGCTCGCCCCGGGTCGCCCTCGGCATTCTCGCGGGGGTGTACTGGTACCCTCCCGCCCCAATGCCTTCCGACGGCGGCCTGCGGCGAGTCTGGGCCCCCGCCCGGCACAGCCGATCAGGGCTCGGCTAAACCAAGGCGCTCATCACGCCGCACTGCGCAGGCGAGCGACCCACGCCAGCCTGCCGCGCACCTCGGACCTAACAACGTCCTCCAGGCGGACACACTCCGCACCACCGCGAGCTCAGCCCGCCCCTCGCCGGCTCCTCAGCCGCGACAATACCGCGCTGCGCCGGCTGCTCAGCCGCGCGGCCCTGACCAATCCACCGCGAGCTCTCCGCGCTCGCCTGACACTTCGCCGGCCCCACAGCCGCGCGATGATCGCCGAACCGCACCTTGTGCGGCCACGGAAATCCGCCCTAGCGTGCCGCGCGGGTACCGTTACCGCGCGCCCACCTTCCCACCACCGTTTATAAACCTGTCTCCACGACCGGTTTCCGGCCGTCGGCTGTCATATGCCGAGGTGAGTGCCTCCAGCCGCCCTCACGTAGGCAAACACAGCCCCCCCACACCGACGCCGTCGGTAAGTAAGACGCCGCCACCCTACTCTGCCCCTCGCTACCCTTCCCTGGTCGCCGAGCGAATCGATGACTGGGTACATCATTTTCGTTGTCTTCGCGACATACTGGGGCACATACCTAATGCCAAATATAACGGCCGTGCGATTCGCTTCTCGCCCCAAAGCGAACAAGAGTACACGGTCGTTAAGCGCTACCTGACGGACCTGGAGAAGCGAGGACAGGCCTCCTGGTTCACCCACTCGCCACCACAGGAAAGGACAATCAAGGTAGGTATCAGGGGCCTACCTTCTTTTACAGACACCGGAGAGATCAGGGCCGGTCTCGCCGAACTGGGATTCGTGGCGGAGCACGTCTCCCTGATCCAGGCGAGGTCTGACCCCGGTGCCTGCCTATTCTTCGCCCTTATCGCCAGGGCCCCGGACGTCGTACCCGGCATATACAAGGTGCGTAATCTTTTATATATGCCGGGAGTTCGCATCGAAGCCTGGCGGGGCCGAGGCGGCCCGGCCCAATGCCACTGATGCCTCCAATTCCGGCACTCTAGCCACAACTGCCACCGGAAGGTGGCCTGTGTCCGGTGTGCCGGGGAACACGCTGTGCGGGACTACCCCCGCTCCCCCGCCGAGACGCCCACCTGCGTTAACTGCAGGAGGGCCCACCCTGCTAACAGCAGACAGTGTCCGGCGTACCGTAGGGCTGCACGGAAGCCGCGAGCCGATAACGCCCGCGCTCCCCCCCCCCCCTACGTACCTGCCGACTCGCCTCTCCCTGAGCCAGAGGCCCCTCCTCCTCCGCCGACTCCTACATCACTCATGGCGGAGGCGAATGACTACACACCGAGGTATGCCCCCCCCTCGGCTCCCGACTCCCCTGCGCAGCCTTCCAGGAGGAAAAAGCAGCCGAGCCCCAGGAGGAAAGTTGCCACACCCCCTGTGGCCTCCCCCTGTGATGCCGTCGCTATTCCAAATAGCCACCAGCAGGAGCTGGAGCCTTCCGCGCTCGCTCCTCCGCAGCCGGAATCCACGCGGACCACTCGGCGCTCGCGGCGCCCCCCGCGTGGACCTGCCGACTCCCCTGCGGCTGTTACAGCCGCGGAAATGACCGCCTCCGAGCCCGCAAATCATGCGGCCGCTCCGCACCCGCAGCCTCCAGTGCTCGCTTTGCCGCCCCAAGAGCCGGTGCAAAGCGAGGCCCCCGCATCGACTGCAGAGCTTCTGCAGTCTCTCCTCTCCCTGGTCATGGACCTAGTTCAGAAGGTTCAGGCCGGGGAGGATACACACCAAGCCATCATACAGGCCCTCCTAAAAGGCGCCCCCACCATCGCAGCCCTAATAAAAGTCTGGCTCCCCAGGCCCTAGCTCGGACCCGCGCCTGGATATCTCCGGCATCCAGAAGCTCCTATTATAGGAGCCGACTGTGATTGCCGGAGATCCACGACGCGCGTCCCGGACTCGGGACACTCGTGTGCTATGCACCGCCCCCCCGCGCTCCTTGAACGCGTTAATTTTTATTCCCTATGTTGTAGGATCACCTGTTCTCTGAGCGAGCGGTAGCCGCGTGCCCGGTCAACTGACCCGCTGCCGTGACATGCCCGCTCGCCCACAGCCACCGCCCTGACGACACCAGACGCAGGGAGCATCCCGGAGCCACGCGGCCGAGACGCCTCCATGCGCGGTACGCCTCCTAAAATGCACCGTTGGATCGATGCCCTTTACCCCGCGCCGGCTCAAACCGGCGCAAATACTTCTTTTGTGCGGCCGGAGTATGACGTGGGGCAGCCCTATTGCCCACACGTCAGCCCCGTGGCAGCCCCTTTCCCCCCCGACATAAAAAGTCTGGGGCTCGGGAAATACCTTTTCCCCCCCCCCTTAATTTCCCTGGTCGGTTGTGTCCGTGGCCGACAAAAGCGGCGCGTGTGGGAGTGGACCCATACACGCTTCCTGGTCCCCGGACCAGGACCCCACGCGTCGTCGGAGTCGATCGCAGGTCTTGGTCGCCCACGGCCCTCGCTATCTTCATTTCCCTTGCCACCTCGGGTTTCCCCCGCGTTCTGCCGCGGGGGGTCTTCCCTAAAACTGACGTCTTTGCGCCCAGTATTCGTACTGGGTGTGTCTCTGGAACTCCACATGCAGAGGGGCATAGCCCCTGATCATGTTTTCGCGCCCAAGGCCCCTTTCAAGGGCTCGGCGCGCCTAGAAGACGCCTTCTTCTATATCACTCTGTAGGTTTGACCATTTTTTCGCATTTCGAGTGCCCTGGCAATCTCCGTTGGGGCTAAGTCATGCATAATTCAGTCCTCAACTCCAAAAAGATACGCGATTAAAAAAAAACTAACAAAAAACAGTATTTCAATGAAATTTTAAATCAAACTCAGAAGGAAGAAATACTCGAAGTTCGCTCCAGATAAGGTGTATTTGAATAAAATTAAAACAATTGCATAAAATGTGATGTTCAGTTGTTTTCTTCATTTAAAAATAATTCTTTTTAAATTAAATGACGTATAAACCAGCCAGCAACCTTATATGATACTGATATCAAACCTTTATTTTATGTTCCGCTAAATATGTCGGTGTGTGTATTTGGAGCCATATACATTCCACCTTACGGCATGCAAAAATTTCACAATTATAATTTTAATGAAAATTAGTAATGGTACCAAAAACAAAGATTGATTTACTTATATCTAGTTCAATTATTTCATATTACCTATTTAAATTACTCATGTCAAGTGTCAACATTTTTAGGGTATTATTATTTACAATTACAAACAAAATATGAATTGAAGGAAAAAATTTAAAAATAAAGACAGAATAGACATAAAATAAAAAAATATGAAAAATCTATGTCATAATCATCTTATATAAGAAATTTATTATTATGTGATTAAATAAAATAAAAAAAAGTCATAGTCATCATAAAATCAATAATCATTTACATAAATGTCCATGTTAAATATATTATAAATTATTAATGAATATCATAAGAATTTGATAATTATTTAACTATAGAGTTTTGTCATTTAAAAATTCGGATACAGAATAATAACATTTTTCAATGAGAACTTTTTTGAGATTATTTTTAAGTCTGCTTAAAGGTTGCTATTTTAATCAGATTTAAAAAGACCCTCATTACTGTACAGAGGTTGTCATTACAGTGCTAATTTTTATTTTCTCTTTACTTTAATACACGTACGTTTTCAGTCATTACGCAGTTATTAGATAATTTAACTTGTATCTTTATAATAATACATTTATTTAATATAATGTAATAAATTTAGTGTAAATAAATTAAAAAAAAAATCTTTATTATAATTGTCATCATCATCATCATCATCATGAATCAATCTTATTAGATTTTGTGCATTACATGTTACAATAGAACAAGTCAAAATCACACTTCGCAATGTATGCTAAGTGTGATTTTGACTTCGAGTTTGTAACATTACTCACAGGCATAGAAAAAGCGCCCCAATGAAAATCAAAATCAAGGGACTGTAAAAAGTGCCTACAAAGTTTATAAACAAAAGGAAGAAGTAACTTTTGGACGTGTCGCCTTCAGCAAGGTAAACAGAATACTCCTAATTTACTTTTTTGACAAAAACGGTCCCTAACTTCCTCCCTTCGACTTCGTTTTAGTTTCGTTCAATTTTCCCCGTACCTCCCCCCGTTCCCTCCTCACTCACACTAACCACCTTTTGTTCATCACTAATAATCATTTGAATATTTTCGTCGACTCCATCATCTTTTTTCGGTGGCTTTATTGTATTCACATTAATTTCGTCCGCAGCTGCAAGTAACGCGGATTTCTAAGGAGTTTTTATCTGCCTCCAATGTTCTTTCTTTTAAGTGAGAGGTTCTATTAATATTAATTAAAAGTTTGAATAATTGAATGAATTTCGAATTGTTCCTCCTTCTGTCTGGAAAAAAAGAAAAGTCTGGAAAAAATTAAAACTCAGTGGAAAATAGGTTGGAATCTATTTTTCGTATTGAAATGAACAGTTTCATTAAATCAACAGACAATAACAGTTGGTTTAATTATTATTTTTGAACTCCGATAGATTTATTGACCGTTGCACATAATTTTTATTTTTATTTCTTCATTATTAATAATTTAGCAACCGTAAATTATATACACGAGTAGATTAAAAAGATAGAAGAAAACCTTTTTCTACTTCGCTGGTCTCAAACAAAAGATCGTAAATTGTGTTATAGGTTAGAAGCTGACCCCTCACAATATTTAGTACCTAAGTCAATTACAAGTGAAATTTTTTTAAGCATGTTGTAACAGTCCTTGCTGATGCAATTCACGAAGTTAAAAGACATGCAATCGTGAGTGTCCCGACGACGGCATACTAACACACCGTTATAGTACAATGTGTTGTTCCTAGAGTTTTGCTAGTTCTTTATATCAACACCAGAAAATCTTCTAAGAAAATGCATAATTACTTGAAAATATGTTTTCCAAATCAGAAACTTCTTTTTATTATCTCCTTTACTAAGTTATTTCATATTTTCTATTAAATTTGCTGTCGATTCTATTTAAATGCCCGGGATATAGCATAATATCTCGTGGCAACTAAAAATAAGTACAAACCGTTGTATTTTTCTACTTAACCTTTGAGCCATTTAAATTTACTCATAATTAATATCTATGATAATAAATAGAATACTATAAATAGTAGACATGTCATTATATAAGTAGGTGTCTAAAATTTAATCGTAATGTTTTTTGGAGGCTTTACAATATCGCAATTATCGGCTTTACAATATCGCAACGGGATTTAGGTTGGCAACAAAGCTGATGTTTTTATAAGATTAGCGCGGACTCGCAATAAACAAGGTGGGGCTAAGCCCACTAACTACTTTTCTATTGGCCGTGACCGTTAATATGGGTTTATGGCTTCAGCTGATGTAGTGCTATAATGAGGCAGCTCTAATCGCCTTATAGCTTACTATTACTAGTATTTATTACGCTGAAATCATAAATTTTCATGTCAAATTTCGGCAACAATAATATGTAGGTAATACGGTAATACTAGCAATTACCGACGAATATGTCCCGTTTGGTTTTAGTTTTAGATCCTCATAAAGTTAACTAATACAATTAATATAAAACATAGTAGTATCCTTTTCCGTGCCCCGAACGTACGTCGAATATTAATTAATTAATAGTGGAAATAAACCTACATTTGGCTCATTCAAAGCTTACATTCTTTTTAAACTAAAACTGGCCAAGTGCGAGTCGGACGAAGGGGGGGGGGGGGGGGGGGGGGTGGGGGGGGGGGGGGGGGGGGGGGGGGGGGGGGGGGGGGGGGGGGGGGGGGGGGGGGGGGGGGGGGGGGGGGGGGGGGGGGGGGGGGGGGGGGGGGGGGGGGGGTGGGGGGGGGGGGGGGGGGGGGGGGGGGGGGGGGGGGGGGGGGGGGGGGGGGGGGGGGGGGGGGGGGGGGGGGGGGGGGGGGGGGGGGGTGGGGGGGGGGGGGGGGGGGGGGGGGGGGGGGGGGGGGGGGTGGGGGGGGGGGGGGGAGGGGGGGGGGGGGGGGGGGGGGGGGGGGGGGGGGGGGGGGGGGGGGAGGGGGGGGGGGGGGGGGGGGGGGGGGGGGGGGGGGGGGGGGGGGGGGGGGTCGGCGTACTAAAGGGTTCCGTACAAAACAGCAAAAAAAAACGTTTGTTGTAGGCATTCGAGCCCCCCTTAAATACTTATTTTTAATTGTGTTTTTAGTATTTATAGCGGCAACAGAAATGCATCATCTGTGAAAATTTCAACTGTCTAGCATCACGGTTAAGCAGTCTGGTGACAGACGGACAGATAGCGAAGTCTCAGTCCCGTTTTTACCCTTTGGGCACGGAACTAAACTACTAACCAACATCGAACAAACAAAA